>JABXJD010000271.1:105000-833825 GCA_013375575.1 Percina caprodes | reverse complement strand
GTATAGCATTTTACTTAACACAGTTACAACATTCTCTTGATGAAGAACAAAGAAAGGACCAAAGGGTTAATTTTATTCAAATAGAATTGAATTATTCAAGTAAAAATAAATAGGTACAGACAGAATAAAAGAAATGAGGTGGTGAAACATTAAATATTTATCTTTCATAAGACATATAAAAGTGAATAAGTTAAAGACTGTCTGATGGGTGTTCTAATGTCTGGGGACTTTATTTGCAAATGGTCATCCTTGGTTACTAGCTGAGACCTATAGAATAATAATGAGAAAATATAATAAGATTATTAGTAGAGTCCCATCCATCAATCTAAGGTGACACCAAAGCATGAGGAGTCAGCGAATCAGCGACAAACATACAGTATGTGGAGAAAAGCAATTTTGAAAATGAGCAATACATTTTATTAGCACTTCCGAACCAAAATAAGTTTGCTAGTACAGGGGTAATGTGTTTATATATTTTGGTGCCAGTTATAATTCAAGCAGCAATGTTCTGCACCAATTTAATGGATGAAGCTCTGACAGATACCGATATTAAGTGCATCACACCAGTCTAGGCTGTTATATGTGAGCAGGAGACAAAGTTTTTTTTAGTTGAAAAAAAAATGAACATAAATAGACTAAATGGCTTGTATAAATTGCAATTTAAATAAATATTGGCCCAGGGTATGATATTTTATCCCAATTAAATTGTATTAAATGTTTGTAGGTCCAGCATCTGATATCGTAAAAGATTGATACTAGACATGGATTGGGGATAGGGGAGGGTGAATTGAACAAGGATAAGAGGCTTTCCGCCAGTTCCACGGAGGGCTTTAGAAAGAAGGACATTTGATTTTTAGCCTGTTTTTTTTGGAGAGAAGCTTGACCGAAATATTTATGAATCCTGGTGGAGGAATACCAGCCAACTCTTATCAACCTCACCATGCAGCTTTACATAACGGTGGATGCAAAAGAAACATGTCACAGAATAATAATTTCAGAATTAAATTCAGGGAAGAAAGAAATTATAACCTCTGGCCTTTTTTTTTTATATGAGTCTCCAACAAATTCAACCTTGCTTCACTGTAGACTTACAAATGTATGTACAATAACAAAGCACATAGTTTTTATTGAAGTTCCTTGACAATGTCTAGAAGTTTAAACTACATTTCACAAAACTGCAACAAAAACAATCAATTGATGTATTGTTAGAGTTGAGTCTCCATGGTTTTCAAACTTTGTTAGACAAAGTCAAACACAGTTAGTACAATTGCATTCCACGTTGTCTGCACTCTCAACTCATTCCTTCAACATATGAATACGGGTGTTAAATTGATAAGGAGAATTACTGTGCTGTACTGTGGGGTGAATAAAGGAGTTATAACATGAGACAGCAGCTCAAGTAACCTGATTTGAAAAACATCCAAGCCCTCTATATTGACTCAGAGACAAAAAGGAAGAAGTGGGGAAAAAATAGAAATCTGCCTAAGGCTTTGTCATTGCCATTGCCCTGAGAAACAGGGATTCTAAAACCATGTGGCATTCCTTTATTACTCACTGTGACACTGTAGTTTAAAGCTCATGCAACAACTAAACTAAGCCACAATGTCAAGATGCACAGTTTTTCTATTAAAACATACAAGGGTGATTGTGTAACATACACACATATTGTAAGAATATCGCTGTTTGCTCTCTGTGTGTTCAGTTAGTCTGAAAACATCCGGAGTGATCTGTGTTTAATTCTAAAAAAAAAAAAAAATCAATCAGAGTGGCTGACCTCATGGATCATTCAGGAAGAAGTCACCTCTAAGCTCAGTCTCAGAGTGTCCATTAGACTCTCTGCACTCGTTGTCAGCTCTCCTTTGACTGGTGACAGTTAGTCAACCTGCCAAATACATGTTGCTGCCATTGTGCAATGTGCTCATCCTGCCCACTGTCTCAGCTTTTCCAGGCTGCTGCACTAACACCTACACACATATTACCTCAGGGACATTGGCCTTTTTCTGCCTCATGGCATACCTGAGACCTGAGCCCATTACTATGACAGCATTAGGTTTCAGAACATGTTGTGAATCTCACTAAGAGCTTGAAATAGATGTGGTTGAATAGGCTTTGAAGTTGCACTTGTCATTCAAAGGGACTGTTCTTTCCCACCAAAAGAATGCTCCCAAGTTGTTTGTCCAAGCAGCAATTATTACTCATTTTTACGTTCATAGTGGCGGTGTCCTCTAATGGCCACAACTATTACAGGATTTTTAAACAAACCCAGGACTTTCACCTAAGCGCTGGAGTTTATGTCATGTTTGAAAGTAAAAAACCTTTTTTTAAATATCCGTAACAAACGGACCTACGTCACATTCTGCGTCATGTGCAAAACCAGAAGTTAAAAGTCCCATGGCATGAACTTTGAGTTTTTTTAACATTAATATGAGTTCCCCAGCCTGCCTATGGTCCCCAGTGGCTAGAAATGGCGATAGGTAAACCGAGCCCTGGGTATCCTGCTCTGACATTTGAGAAAATGAAACCTCAGATGGGCCGATCTGGAATCTTGCTCTATGAGGTCATAGGGGGCAAGATATTAGGGGACCACTAAGATCTATATAAAAGCATCCAAAGAGCACCATATCATGGGACCTTTAAGTTTTTAACCCAAACCACGATAGTTTTCCAAATTTAACTAAGTACTACGTATTTTTTTGTGCCTAAACCTCACCAAACTGTGACCGTCTTTCAGTGCTAATGGGTAAAACTGTAACGGTTACATTCTCTGGTTTAGATAAGAGGAAGAAAAACACTCCTGAGGGTCATGTTTCCTGCACCAAGGTGCACTTATTCATGGAATGCTCCTGTGGGTTGTATTAGAGGGTAGCGATAAACAACCTATTGCCTATACCTATACTAGTTGCATTCAAGACATGAGCTGGGTCCATTGGGATCTGGTTGCAAGATGGTTTGAAATAATCAGCAGTGATATTTTGTATATAGAGTATATTTGTATTGTCTCTTCTTATAAGCACATGCCAATGCACAAAACATTTATCTATTTATTTAGCCAATATTTAATCTATCTGGCTAATTTAGAATTTTAGTTATTTGATTGCCTTTTTTTAAGGTTTAGTTTAGGACATTTCTCTGAATTAGTGAAGGCATCATTTGTATTGCACTAAAGAGTACAAAAACAAACCCCTAAACAAACTACCCAAATAAATTGATAAGTATATGATTTGTATTTGATAAAAATAAATCCTGGATTAACCCTAATAAAATCTGTCAAAGTTATTTAAGACTGCCATGCAAACGCAAGAGACGCCTTGTCCATGCACCTTGAAGTAGGTAAAGTCATAAATCCCTATTCTGCAAAAAAGCTTGAAAGCTTTTTATTTTTGTCATACAGAATAATAACCATGACCTGCGGTTGGATTAATATTCCTATTTTTAGTTCTATGGGGAATTAATCAGATGTTGCTCCAAAATGTGTCTGTGCTCCATTATCCAGACAGTTTAACTATATGCAAACCTCTTGAGGTTCCTTCACCAGATTTAGCTGCAGATGCTGTTCAAACCTGTTGAAGACATAAAGTACTGCTGTCAGAGTGGCTTCAAGGCACAAGGCAAACACACAAAGAGGATCAGTCAGTCATGCAACAAACCATGAATGGAAAGACAGACACATTCTACAATTACTCAAGAACATGTCTACAATCTGGGAACAGGTTAACAAAAAATTACTTAACCAAACATATCCCTGTGCAAGTGTGTTGGTAGACAACTGAGCAAAGTAACACAGCAGGTGACCCATTTTTCAGAGCAACATCATTAGACCAAACCTGGCTCAAAATGGATACATGACAGTGTGTGTGTGTGGGGGGGGTGAATTAAGATTCTATCTGATGTCAATTCAGACCTCATAAGTCAACAGTTAGTCACCATGTTTGTGTGTAATGTGATTTTTTTTATCTTCATTTAAAAGTATAGAACTGTTGTCTTTTGGTCTTCAAAAAAGTGGATAGAAAAGTGCTTCTAACAGTGCCAAAAATACAACCCGCTGTTACCTTTCTGCAATGTGTTTCTCCAAAGACTCTTTGCAAAGGGTATGCTAGTCAGTGAACCGTTTGCTTGCATGACATCATACGGTATGTGATGCCCAGAAGTGCAGCACTAAAATGTGCAATCTTTTTGTAGGTGTTAAATGTGAGTGTTGGAGGAGAGCAGGTGACAGTGGAGGACACAGGTGGCCGAGAGCCTTCATCCTTGCCAATGAGTCACTCTTGATGAGGGGCCTCGTACTACGCAGCTGGAGCAACCAGATCTCCATCCGATTTCGTAGTGACCGACAGCACAACTCCGGATTTCTCCTGCTGCATTACCAAGGTGAGCCAGTCTCATGTTAGATAGCTTGTCACGTCATTTAAATGGTGCATCAGTCCAACATTGCTCAGCTTAGCCCTGCTCACAATGGATTAAGTCATTTTATTATTATGCAGTACAGCATATATCTATCTATCTATCTATCTATCTATCTATCTATCTATCTATCTATCTATCTATCTCTATATCTATCTATCTATCTATCTATCTATATATATATATATATATATATATATATATATATATATATATATATATTATATATTTTATATATTAAAAAGTAGTTTGTCACAAAGTAGACATTTCAGGGCCTGTACATGCCCAGTTTGGATACATACACAGCCATTTTGTATTTTTAATAGTCAGCAGCAAATGTACACATTTTCTTTTAGTCGAAAAATTTAAGAGGGCAAGCTCTAAAACTTCTTTAAGATAAAAACACTGCCCAGACTCTTTAGTCAGTATGGAGAGAGCGCTCTCATGGTCTGACACCCTGCTTCTCCTATGGAGTCAGGCTGCATCCATTCAGCCCTCCTGTGTGTCATCCTACATGTCAGAAGCGTCTCTCCGCTGTCCTCCACAGTCGTCTACCCCGTCCCACATCTCAGTGCATCTGAATGCCTCAATCTCCAATCCTGTGCTCTCACCCTAGCAGAGCGCTTATCAGTCCTGTCCAATCACACATAAAGTATCTTCCTTGATTAGGTAAGATCAGGTGTGTTCAAATAGTGTCTTTATTGCATGTGCTAGGCAAACAGAAAAAAATAAAAATAAAGAAACCCAAAGGAAACACCACACACCTGCAAAAACATGCAGAACACTAGCTTTTGGCTTCACTTTGCAACAGTAACATAGCTATGTTCATATAAAATACTCTGTTATATGACATATGACCCACACTGTGTACATGCAACTGTCCATGATTATCAGTCAGAAGTCTAGGAGGGAAAACAGCTGGAATTAACAGTTTTGTAAGAGCTGACTTATTTTGGCCACTGCAGAGATTAAACTCTACAGAATGAATTATTAAATATGATCAAATAACTACATGAGAAGACTGTGCATCAGCCGCAAAATCTGTCAGCAGTTAGTTACTGTATCTCTTCGGTGAACATGATGGCCCATAAATTTCTCCCTCTCTCGCGCGCTTGTTTTGCGTGTGACATTTATCTTCCATGTCTGCAACAATGTCTGTTTATCTCAGCAATCGCACAAAGTGGCCAGCAATTACATGCTCCATCGATTTGAGTTGATGGCGGAAGCCAGTGACCAAAACATTCATCCCACCACATTACTGTGGCACTTTCACCAGATCAAACATGAAAGCAAGCATCAAAACAGTGGCACTGACATGAAATAAATCAGCCTGCTGCTGTTGGATGTGTGAATATTTCTGTGTGGTCAGGCTGAATGATGACTACGAGGGGTCAGTGCAGATCACAGAGGGTGATGCACATAGTAGCTGGGGACAGATGGTGACAAATAGTTGAAATATATTACACTGTTAGTAGCTGCACTTTTCTCCTTCACTTCTCCTTTTTGCATTTTAGAAGATCTTATTCAGCATTATTTGGTGTTCAGTATTTTCCAGGTTTATTGTTAAAATATATAGACACCCTAGCCATCACCACGCTATAGCTATCCATCTATTCACTGTCAACAACCCAACAATCAAACTGCACTGTGCACCTGATGCTGACCGGGGTCTGCAGGAAGACTCGGTGACACTATACTGGTTGCTGATGCCCATCATATTATTATTAATTAAAACTGCTGGCTGCTCTTTATTTTGTGACCCGTGCTGCATTTGCTCACACAGCTTCATAAGACATATGAATAATCAAGTGGTTTCTTCTGTTCCATGTAAACCTCATATCCTAAATAGGATCAAAACCAAATGAGACTTGTAACCAGGATATTATGCATGCATGTGTGCAGGTGCAGTGCGCCATCCCCATCAGTACTTATCAGTTAAAGAAAATGTATAATGATAAAAGCTATAATGATGTATACCATGAAATTAAGTGAAATCAAGGATTTATTGAACTAAGAATAATTACATTTGTGATGAATATAGCCAAAGTTTTGGAGATAATGGCAGATGTTTGCTCCTGGAATGTAAGCTCAAAAAACACCCACTCCATTAAAAGAGCTTTCTTAACAGGGAAGAAAAAAAAAGCACGTCAAACATAACTAAATTGCTGTACTGAATTTAATGCCAGTCCCTTGTTTATAGCATTTAAATAAATATTGAATGATAAAATGTGGCCAGGATATCCACAAGTGAAAATCAGACACTGATAATGTCTGCACCTCGGTACTGAAAGGACTGAGACTGTTATTTGTTGGAGTTTGAGGAACTTCTTTACAGACAATCAGAAACCAGGATGATGATGGATTCACACATGACCAGTTTTTTTTATGTTCCATATCATATTCCGAATGTGATTAGAACCAGGATCGGTAGCATGGACACTAGTGTGCATATAAACCTACCCATTAACAATTGACTATGTTGGTGACAACACAGACTGGAAGAGCAAAGCAGAAAAAAATCTTGTCTATGAAAGAATCAATCTTCTCAGTGGGTGTCAGTGGGACACAGCACTGCGTCGCTTAGTGTCTAGTTTTAGGCTTAGGCTTAGCCAGACCCTCCTTCAGCGCGCTTTGGAGGCTACTCCACATAGCATTCGGGGATGGGAGGAAGACGTGCTCTGATTTAATGGCACTTCTTTAAACCAATCAGAATCGCCATGGGCGGCGCTAAACCCCGCATAGAGCCGCTGTAAAATAGACGCGTGAGAGAAAATTAAGATTGGAGAGATAATCTAGCTAGCAGTCTCATTTTACCCTGCAGAGATTTGTGGAGCAGTCAACAATAGTCCTCATTAATCCACCAAATTTAAAATTCCAAGTGGAACATCAAGGATATAGACTACTCAGTGTCTAACCTAATTTCATTACTTTGTTTCATAAGTTATTTGATACTAGAAGGGCTTCATCTCCAACATTAACTCAACTTAACACAGCACCTCTAAATCATTTTATAGATAGATCTACTGTAGACATTCCTCAGCAAATGAGAAATCAATTTTTATCATGCTATAAAACCTTTATAAAACACTTGCACATTGACAACTTTCAGTATTGTAATTGTTGCCAGCAATAGTGGCATTAAAAAACCCTGCAGTCAGATGTGTGGTGTTAGTTGTCCATCAATCAACATTTGTTTTAGAAGTTGAAGGGACAAATTTTGTTACATTAATGAGAAACAAAAATGCAACGAGTGGATTTCTAGAAGACTAACCATATTGGAGACGCAGAAGATATTTCAATTCGTGTTCCTCTCCTTGGTAAGCAGAATATCACCTTGTCCTTTATAATAGGCTGTGAGAAATGTGATTGGACAAGCGTGGAGAAGGAGACAGAACTGTGGAGAGATGGATCTCGGCTCAGGGTAATTAATATTTGCTACAGCGTTGACTCTGCCTGCAATGGCAGACTGATGGATGCCTCCATAAGATCAGCAGTGAGCCAGACGCTTGGAACATGATTATAGGGTGTTTTACTGTTTATATGTATAGAAGTAGAAGTGTGGGGCAGGAGAGGAGATAACCACTTTCCATGGACATCCTTATCCTTTTCTTTTCAACAAACACACACACACACACACACACACACACACTTCAACAATCCTATCCAGAGACAGCTACTGTCGCTCCAATAAATGAAAACGTAATGCATGCATCTAACAAAGAACCATACATAAAACACAAAATACATGTAATGTATCCTGAGTGTCAGCAACACATTAAATGTGAAATAGAACATGTATCAGTGTAGGATATAGGGATT
This sequence comes from Percina caprodes, assembly GCA_013375575.1. NCBI lineage: Eukaryota > Metazoa > Chordata > Actinopteri > Perciformes > Percidae > Percina > Percina caprodes. The sequence continues at coordinate 825,605 of JABXJD010000271.1, read as the reverse complement.
CTTTAAATTCTTGCTGCAGAATTCCAATTTGCAAGTTATTTGGCTCCATGAATCTGAAACCCTAATACAAATTGTATCTTTTTTGTTATTGCAATAGTTAAATCCATAATGTGGTCTGAGTATGAATGCAAGCCTATCAATATGAACCTTTTGGGCTATTTATAGTCATATTTGCTATAATGACAACATTATCAGTACTGACACAAATATCCTTGGTATTATGCATATAACATGTACACACGTACTATTTTGTAATAAGAACAGGCAGCAATTTTAACCACACAACCTTCAGGGTCACACGATGCATGCATGCATGTTGAGAGGATACTTCAACCTAAAGTGGTAGCACCCAAATGAGCAAACTAAATACAGCACAGGGAAATTAAATTCTTCTTCCAAAAGGATAACGATGATTACAGTGCTGGCATGCTAAGTTAATGTCAAAATGTAGAGTTCAACTAGTAAAATATATGTAACAGTTTTTAACAGATGGGTCATGGAATGCTGTTATTTAAATAAAAATGGAAATCATTTATATGCATGAGCATTGTGGTTATAATTAAATGTTACACTGTACATGCAAATGTGTAGGACCCATAGGCCAATTTTACTCCCGATTAGCAAATTACTTCTTTATAAATTTAATTAAATTCATGATGGAATTTAACCGCAACATCTTTTATATAGTTGATAAAATTATTGCCATCCTATGTAACCTATTAACATAACAGGTGAGCTTGAATTGTCATTTCAGGATATTGTAAAGTATATAGTAATCATTTGAAAGAAAATCACAATCAATGGCATTGCCAATGGTGATGATGCTTTACAGGAAACATTGATTGGCTGTGACTAATGTGCCAGGTTGACAAGTAAGGTGGTAATGGCCACTGGCAATGATCCACCAATTTGCTACAACTTCTCAGCAGCATTGATGAGATGCTGCCTTTAGTACAAAGTTATTTCTCTTTAATAGCCTTTATTGAGTAAATGACCATTAAAATCGAGTTTTTAACCCAACCACATAAATATCAATAGGGCATATCATGGCATAACTATGCTCTGTCTTTCTACAACTGAATCACTTTACCAGTGACACCCCTATTGATCTTTCTGTAAAAAGGTAATGCTTTGGTGCACAGCCAGGACATGAAGCGTGAATGCAGTGAGAATCTCACTCTCCCACAAGTCGCCTGATAACTGCAGAGCTATCACCTCCAACAAAAGCACAACTGACTAGAGATGACTACTCATCAGCACACAATTTTTTTTCTCTCCACGGAAAGACATTTTTCTCTCTAAATCTTGATGTAACACCATTGCGGATAATATTCTCCAAATTCCCTGTAATTAAATATACTAATAACAATCTACACTACATTCATTATTTGTGTATTTCTGTTTTCTATTACCCACTTTCATTATCTGCTGCCCTCACCTTGCCAAGTTTGATCTCATTCCAGTTCTCTACCTGATGGGTTTCAGGCAACACGTGAAATACAACAGTGTAGCAGTTTATTAGGCCTAAATTGAAATGCATATTAGTTGTTGAAATACTGGATAACTTAGGTTTACTGGCTTCTTCATCTCATCTATTGTGCCCTGGTCAACAATATGCTATTGTCCCTTATTGTTTGAAGAGCAATATTCTCCATTTGGCAAATGAAAATGTGCCTACAAGAGGATGAGGCCCATTAAAGGGAGTGTGTTAGTGAATGCACCAAGTGTTTACTTTTTTTTTAAATGATTTCAAAGTTGAGCTTTTGACTTATACGGCTAGAGAATCCATAACTAATTATTGGATCCAAAATACAGTTTTAGAGTTATGACACAAAAATATTTGAAATTCAGATAGATGAGAAAGGGCAGGAAAAAATAGAAACAAAAATACTTAAATAGGACAAATCCATTGCTGTTGCACAAATATGAGAAAAGGGGAAGGGAACAAAGCACTGCGGGATGTATTTCTCTTGAACTTAAAAATAAAGGGAAAAAAGCATTTAGCCCATGTAGCCACAAAAGCTTTTATCCATTTTTTCCCCTCATTCTTAGTATTTTATGGGAGCCTATTTTAGAACAGTATTAAACAAAGTACCAATATATGTCAGCTATAATAGATGTTTGTGAGATATTATAGCATTTATGTCAGTAATGTCTCCTTCCTTTGACCTGAGATGCCCTCCTTTGTCTAAAATAACAACAACGTTGAACGCAGTAGGCGATGGATTCAAATCCATACTAGTCAGGTATGAGTGTTACCAATATGACTTTTCCTCTACTATACAATGAAACCATTAAAGACATGTCCGTTTCCTGTGGTCCTACAGCACCAGCTAATCTTCCTGGCTGTCTGCACCGTGGAGCTATTATTTCTAATGGCAAAACAATCAGACTTTATGGCCAAGCACCATTTCTACTGGAATGGGGGCTGTAATTTAATACTTCAGGAATTGGCTCCACAATTTGTGCCTCCGGCTCTCTCGTTGCATGCTCAATAGGGATGTAAATGCTGCTATGATAATAGCAATAACCAGGTTCATTGGAGCTAGTGATAAACTATGAATTGAATGGATGACCCAGGGGCAGTGTGCTTCGTCCTTGTGGCTCACAGTAGTAAAACACAGTAGATGGGGGCAGTTTTACAAGGCTTTATAGCCATTGTGCATTTAGAGCTGTTTTCCCTAGAGTCCACGATTGATAGAATAAAAACTTTGAATATCCAACTGAGCTTCAAGGTAATGCTAGAAACATTACTAAAGTGTTGTTTTTCTTCTAGAAATGACTGCCTTGAATGAAAGCACTTCGAATCCAACTTGCTGCAGAGTGTCAAATCTTTTTGTGCTGTTTAACCTTTACTTGCCCTGCATCTCTGCGAGAAAAGACCTCAGAACCAGAAATATTAAAATATTAATGTGCATTTCAATCAATGTGGCCTCTATTCAAGCTCTGAATGGATGATGTTGTGTAGCCGTTTTATCATGGAACCTGTGTCAAAATGTCAACTGTTGGTGTTTACTTCATCAGGACAATTTGATTGGGTCAGGTGGTTTTAAACCACCAAATCAAAAAAACAGACCAAGTCTGTTGTGACTTTGTAAACATTAAGTTTCAATAATACAGTTATAGGATGTTTTGCCATTTTGCCTTCAATTCATGCGGACAGAAAATTCATATTGCAGTTCTGTAATGTTCAATTTAATACATGTCAAGCAAAGAAGCTATATGTAAGAGCAAGTACAAACAGATAACACGTAAGCACATTTCCACAGACAGGCTCACACTAAACAACCCATCAACTATGCAGCTGGAAATAGCTTTAGTCCACCTCTTAATTCTGTTAAAACCCAAATACCTTTAATCATATTAACATAAGCAGATTAAGGTGTTTACACTACATAGTCCCATGCCTGATTATTATCATAATTGCTTTTAAGAAAGCAAGTACAATTTAGCGCAGACAGGTCTATTCAGTATGCCCTCATTGTTTTCTCCATCTATTAGCTCTAATTTAGGCTTTGCATACCCCATTAAGCTGAAAAACATGATGTGCAACTTGCTAAGTTTGAGTAAAGTTGCAGCTTTAAAAAGGTTTCTGTAATTTTTCCAGTGCACAATCACAATGATTGTAACACAAGCCATAGTGGGTCCAATTATGTTGCTTGTTTTGTTGTTCACGCAATTTTGCAGAAGTTTAAAAGTTTTAGTCTGGTCATTAATGTGCCTACACTAATGAGGTAGAACAGTGCGTCTCTTAGACAGGAAGAGAAGGCTGTTTAATAGCTTCCATTACAGACTTGGTTAGCTCACTCCATTATCCATGCGAACTCCATCCCATCCTACACCATTTATTCAAAAACAGGGACAGGACAACAATGCAAAGCTAGTCCAGGAACATTGATCTTTCCCTGCTGGAATCACAACTCTTTGACAACCACAGCAGTGGCAATTCCTCTTCCAGCTATCACATTACAGGCCTGTGATGTGTGAAGAAATAAACAAAGTTAACATGCTAAGTGCCTAGTTTCAACAAAATGTTCAACTGAACAGCAACGTTTCCATTTGTCAACGTATTTGCAGTGGCTCTACACTGCACCACACAGTGATGTTAATTACTTTAGTGCTGCAAACATGTCTCTGTATATTACAAAACGTGTGTGTGCGTGCGTGCGTGTGAGAGAGAAAGAGAGAAAACGGGAAGGCATAAATAGAAAAACAATTTCTTTTTCCCCCATTTATATCTAAATATGTATGGGTGCTCATTGGTGTTTTGGAGGAGAGACAACATGGTCAACAATGCAACACAACAGCGGGGGTTATGCACAATGCAGGACACAGAGGATTATGTTGTGGAGCCAGTTAACATTGTTAGCTGTTTGTTTTGGCCAGACTTGGACTTTTGTTCCAAATGAAACACAAAATCCTGGGAAATTATATATCTAAAAACTTAGTTTATTTTTATATAAAATAAACCCCTCAGGTCTCAAGACACTAGCAGAATGTTTAACATTGTGATTAAAAGGCAGACCAAGTGGGTCTCTTTATGAAGTGTTTAATTGGGGACATACAAATAATTATATATAGTCATTACAGAGCTGAAAATAAAAATAAAAAAATTTAATTAAGTTGTGATATAATTGAATTGGTCGCTACTCTGTGACGTTTTGGGCATACCACAGTGACAATCACAGATTTAATACAGTTTACTGAAATTACATTGGCAGGACAAAATTAGCACAATACTCCTCCAAAGTAAGTCATATATCACAACATCATTCATATAGTGCTGCTTATTAAATAATGCATCATAGGCCTGTAACATGCCACAGAGATGCCAAAAAAATGTGTGAAAATAAAAATGTTTTGCTCATACTGCATTTAATTAAACTGTCTCCTTTGCCCGTTCTCTCCATTTCTGATTTTATTTTCTTTCCAGCCTTTGTGCTGAGCTGTGCATTTCCCAAAGAGCCTGCTGGTGGAGAAGTTACTGTGACGCACCTCCATGCTGGCGGAGAAGCCTACTTTCGTTGTTTCACTGGCTACAAGTTACAAGGCCCCAAAATGCTTGCCTGTCGTAATGCAACCACACCATACTGGAGTGGAAAGGAGCCTCGATGTGTGGGTAAGACTAACCAGTTCTTTGCAACATGTCATGTTAGATCATTAACATTAGAAGCAGTTCAGGGCAGGTATAGCAATCTTACTGAACTGAACATGACAGCTAAAAATGTAATTACACAAAATTAAATCTCTAGCACTGCAAGTCCTTATTCCTTCAGGTTATTTGAGATGCTTGCCAACCTTTTGTTTGAGATCACATTTCTTTTTTTGTACTCAATTGCCTTCCAGTAGTTGACACTAACTGAGGTGCAGACTTCTAAAGTAAACTTGCATCTGTAATTAAATGTGTCAACAAATGTTTTCCATGACACTTTGTTAAATCATTATTCATAAACATTTTGACAGAAGTAATTTTAGAAGTAAAATATGCAAATCAAAATTACTAGGTGTATTGTATGCCCTCTGCTCTTTAGCTTTCCTCTGGGATACAGGTGATTTTTATTAACGAAAGCTTTCACGTGGTTGTCTTCTACCAAGTTGAGTTACACTCCGAGGTCAAATGAGTGTTTGCATGTGATTAGCCGCACAGGGCGCTATTCTTTGGAGACGGGCAAAATAAGACCATTAGATGTGACTGCCTTAATTAGAACTAGGCTGCATGTCTATCCTTCTCCTGCTGGTAAAGGCTCATCTGCCAGTTGCGGCCTTTCTCCGTGCCTTCCTGCAGCTGCACGGAACTGATAGTGTTACTGCTGCTGTTTTGCTGTTCTTTTTACAGGTCCATCACACACAGTCACACACTCTTAGACTCAGGTGAGCCGCTAAGTATAGTCCAGCCACAATCCACTGGATATTGATGCAATCTATGCTCAGACAGGGCACCACCACCATAGTTGATGTCATTACTTTTCTCATCTGGTCCCTCCAACTCTTTGTCTTCTTTTCTTTTCTCTCTGCCCTTCTTGTATAGCATCCTGTGGGGGAATGATGAAAATGCCACCTATGGTCGTATCGTCTCTCCTGGTTTCCCTGGCAACTATAGCAACAATCTGACGTGCCACTGGGTCCTGGAGGCCCCTGAAGACCACCGGCTTCACATTCACTTTGAGAAGGTGGCTCTGGCAGAGGATGATGACAGGTAGTGTACACTGCTAAAATCAATCACACGTTAAGCAGGCACAGTGTGAATGTTTGTGTGTGTGTCCTCAGCTAATAGATGGCACAGAGCTTTAAACTCATTTTCTTAACAACACTATGCTTGTGGATAGATCATTAAAACCCTCAAAAGCTATAAATAACCCAAATCTTTGGGGAGCGACAGATGAATTTGAAAGGACCTTTTTTATCATTATAATCCTTTAACAGTGTTCTATCAAGCGAATGAATTGAAGGGACTACAGAGGGTAGTGAGAGGTAGAAAACAGCAATTTCATTAAATTTTTTCTTCAGTAACTGCTGAGCCACATGGCTATCGTCACACATGGCCATTCGCCTCATTACCGAGTGGTGGAGAATGTTATCGCAAAGTTATTACAGCCACAACTGGAACAGTGAGCAGCTCTCGGATAGCTTGTAACGTCTTTTGTTATGCTTCTCTTACCTTTCAAGGTTCACTTTACATCTATTTTAAAGTGTCTTCCTTCTTTCTCTATGCGTTTTTAGGCTGCTGATTAAGAATGGCAACAACATAGACTCTCCCCTTTGTACGACTCCTATGAGGTTGAGTATTTGCCCAATGAGGGTGTGCTCAGTACTGGACGTTACTTGTTTATAGAGTTCACCACAGACGGGACAATGACCTCCACTGGTGCAGCCATCAGATACGAAGGCAGGTTGATCATGCATTTTGCTTATAGAAAATTGGTGCCTTGTTACCTATGTTTGATGCCATGTATTCTTTTGTACAGCTTTTGCGAAAGGCATGTGTTATGAGCCTTTTGTGAAGTATGGCAACTTCAGCGGCAGCGACTCCACCTATAGTGTGGGTGCAGTGGTTGAATTTTCATGTGACCCTGGCTACACGCTGGAGCAAGGCTCCGTAGTGATTGAGTGCGTGGACGCACAAAACCCACAGTGGAATGAGACTGAGCCGGCTTGTAGGGGTGAGTCAACAGATTTCATTCGCTCGAGTAATTTTAAGATAAGAAATCATTTTTTTTTAAATGTGCTTCCACTGAAGCAGAACTTAGAGACAGATATGACTGACCTAAATGCCTGAGGCTTTCATTGTCTGCTTGATCATTGCAGGAGTTGTTGGAGTATATTTTATTCAAATATTAAAGACCACTGGCAGTTAACTATATCTTCCTAAGCTGCTTTCCTCTGATCCATGATACATTTCCCATTAAAATTGTACTATGATATACTTACTTTACTTTGTTATGTATGCTTGCAAGGCAAGCATTACACAAGTGCTTACAGTTGGGTTTTTTTACCAATTGCTAAAACGCAATTTTGCAAACTAGGGTGGTTTTATCAAAATCCTTAACACTATTCACAAATCACACACCCAAACTGCAAAATACCTGATAAATCCTGCAAAATGAAGCACTAATGAAAAATTATCAACAATTATCAAAATCAAACTCCTGCACCAAATTTCATTCATATTACCAGATGTTTGTCTAACTAACTACACACTGTAGGGCATAATGAAAATCACTCTCATCTTTAGTATGCTTTGCCATAATACTAAAATAGTTCAAATTGTAGAAAATTCTTCAGATTGTTTATACGTACAGAAATATTTGCAGATACACACACACACACACACATACGCTGTTGAAATATGAATATATTTACATTAGGACTGAACAAAAATATGCCCACAAAAAACAGTAAACAGAATAAGAAAAATTGCAGAAACAATGTGCAGAAAAAATATTGAAAAAAAGAGGCAAAAAACATAATTAGGCAGCATCTTGCCACAGAGCTGGGTCTTTCATTGTTGTTGCACAAAAAAAGAAAAAAGGTACTCACCTGTTGTCTTTTCATAGTGCTTTTTTCCTGATTAACTACCCCTTCCTTTCTCCTCTCTCTCACACACACACACACACACACACACACACACACACACACACACACACACACACACACACACACACACACACACACACACCTTACTCTCGGTCTTTGTTGCGTGCATGGTCATTCTGCCACACAAGCTAGATATGGGAAAATTTAATTTCATCTACTATGGGTCATGGTCATCAAGCGGTTCAGTGGTAGTATGCAGTTTTACAAGGTTTACGTCAAGGAGCCTGCACACTCCATTTCCTCTGAGTTTTATTAAGCATTGAGACTGTGCTTCAATCCTATGAATTCACATACAGTTTATGTATCAATATATTTATAATTTCTTTCACTGTTTTACTTGCACGTCACAAATGGCTTAATTTGATATATACTTTGCATTCTAATTTACATGTTAAATTGATTGTAATCCAAAAAAAATTTAGTCTTTTGAAATGTGTTGCAATGCATATATTTGTTTCTCAGTGTCACTCTGAGGTGTTTTTGCATTGCAGCTGTTTGCAGCGGAGAGATCACAGACTCAGCCGGTGTGGTGCTGTCTCCTAATTGGCCTGAGGCTTATGACAAGGGTCAGGACTGCATCTGGGGTATCCATGTGGAAGAGGACAAGAGGATCATGCTTGACATCCAAGTGTAAGAGACTGCACTCAGGTGTACGACTAGAAACCACACAAGGAGGTCTGAGAGGAGCTCAGATTGACCCTGAGATGTTAAACACTCCATCTCCGGACACAAACACACGCACGCTAAGTTTCTTTCTCATCTATTCTCTCACTCACACACACATGAGGGAGTGTTTCTGTGGTTGCAGTCACTAATTAGATTTTTTTTTCATCCGCTGCATTAAGAATTCTGTGTAGCTTCCAGCTTGCTTTCTGACCAGATTAGCCAGTAAGCCTCCCTGGTCCCACTTCCCTGGTGTGTGTCTCCGAGTTGGCTTTGAAATGAATATGCTCTGGCAGTGAACTACTCTGAGCCACTTATCCAGCTTTCCCAACTGTAATTCAACGCACATTTACATACATGCACACAGATGACCCAGTAGACACAGGCACACTAGTTTCTCCTTCACCTATCACTCTTACTGAAGATAAATGTCCCTTCCAACACACACACACACACACACACACACACACACACACACACCCCTACTTTCTCTTCCAATGTAATGCTCTTAAAAAGGAGTGTAAATGATCACATTTCTTTTTCCTTAATGTTACACTAAATGTTTCCTTAAAAGCAAAACTAAACAAGTGTGTGCATTAGGATATGCATCTTTGTCTGCTTATCTTATATTGATTCATTGGTTTGCCTTGTTTGAGTGATTCCCACAATATTTCCACGAATGTGGATCCTGTAGAAAGGACAAAAACTACAACATAAGTAATTTGTGTTATTGCCAGTAGCACTTGCACACAATAGAGCACAGAGAGTTTAAAATTAAACCAGTGGGAATACTGCCTGAGGTTGGAGAAAAACAGAGTCACTCAAATCGCAAAAAGAGGCAATGGCTATTTGTCGTCTATGCATGCAGGCATTTCCACCCTTCAATTGTTATGTTGGGTTTTCCATTATAATTAATTAATTCTTCCGTACATTTCTGAACAGTCAATGAAATTGCAAGCTTTAATTGTGACATGGGGTCTGGATGTTTTGCAGATAGATTGAACTCCATAGTAGTAGACCGTCTAAAAAAAGCAATTATTATATTTGTTTGTTATATTTTTCAGTTACTTGGGCAGTAAAAAGAAAACCTATACTACAGTTTTCCCATTTTCATTAGACATATCTGTTTTTGGTCAAGAGCAATACGTAAAACACTATGATTTTTTTCTTAATTAATAAATACATACAACTTAATAGATAATGGCTATGTAACACAAAGTCATATGCTGTGAAATCTCTGTAGAACTGGATCAGACGGACATTCTCATCTGTGTGGTGGTGGTTTTTTTGGGGCAAAGGCTCATCTTTTTGTGGTATTCTACAAATCATTGCTGACACGAGAAAAGGAAGAGTATTTACTGTTCACTTCAATTGATAAACAATTTGGGCAGAAGCTGCACTACGCCCCAGGATCAGAGTGAATTGGACACAGTTCACAAACATAATTATTTGGCTTGGAGTCATTACCAGAATCAGTCTTTGTACCTATAGCGACTGCACTTTCACTGAAAACATAAGAAATCATACTGATACCAATATACTTTGGAATGAAATAGATTTCTCATATTGACTACAGAATAAAATGTTGTATTGCATGCCATTTTACTACTATATGTTGCACAATAACCAGTAAATATAAAATATAGCTCCAGGGATTCCCTGAAAGTGGTGGCATATAGTCAACAGAGGGTTTGGGCGATGGTACAGGCTCAGGTTACAGTGACTGATATATGAGCCATCACCCAAACATGATCCACATATCAAAGGGAATTATAGCATCAGAGAAAACAAATTATTCACAATTTGTGAAGGGTTTTTGTGTGACCCTCCCCGTTCTTTAGTTGGAGACTACGACAAGTGATTAACGTCTGATGTTAAAAGTCAACCAGAGCACGTTTTGTAAAAAAGATCAGAGAAGATTTTCCCATACAGGAGTAAACAAGTTTGATTTGAGGTAAATTCACAGATCCCTTTTATTGCACCCGCCATATATTTGTTTTAATCCGAGCCACAGGAGGCTGCTTGCTGCAAATTAATGATGCTGTGGCCAGCTCTAGTTTATCTCAAGGTTGGTCATGCATGGATGATTACTGCAGCAGAAACCCATGGCTTGTCTGATCCCTGCAGACCCTCCAATTACCCTTATGTCTGGTCCGCTCATGGTGAGAATAGCATTCCTAAAGATAGGTCAACATGGAATTTGTGTGTTTGCGTACACACGTTATGCATGTTGAAGTGACAAAAGGCTCTTGTGGATGAGAGCTGTCTCATTATAAGGGTGGGCACACACTTTTCCACATTAATGAGAATGTTTTTTGTATTATCATTCATCACTGTGCCTGTGCTGGCAATTACAGTGGAGCAGTGTGCATAATGAGGACTGATTAATTAATTTAGGCCAAACAGGAGGGCCGGCTCTTTGCTAATTAACATGGAGCATGGCTCGTGCAGGAGCAGGAGACAAGAGGTTACAGCTGACATCCCCACCTGTGGAGCACAACAAGGTAAAATGATTCACATGTTGATTTTAGCATTCAGAGTATATTGTAAAGTAGAAATGTGTAATACACTTTAACACAGAGAGGAAAGTCCATTTTATGTTTTTGTCAGTTCACTGAGAAGCATCAGGGACGTTTCAGAAAGAACATTTTGGGTTTATAGAGTCCTCTTGTGGAGACTCTGAGCATTACATGCCATTTGCAACTGTACTTGGGCTGGATAGGTGCCCAGGAAATAAATAAGCATTTTAATTTAAAAAGAGAACCTTTTTTGGCGGAGCACAACAATTCAAATGTCAAATATATATAGGAAAATATGTAGGGTGACTATTGAAAGCTTGACATTGAAAGCAATTTTCATTCTGTTAGAGTTACTGGATATATTTCAGTTTCTTCAGACTTGACTTGACTTGACTTGACAGGTCAGTGAAGGTGACAAAATACCTTGAGGTCTCTGCAAAACACAGCTGTCATCCCTTCATCAGCGGAATGGAGCTGGTGCCATTTTTTTGCAGAGGAGTTTTCAGAAAGTCCTTTTTCAAAACAGACCTCTGGAACTTTGCAACAAACCAAGTCACGTCAATGAAGGACAACTCTAAAGTATTGCTTTTAAATTGTTTTTGAAATAGGCTTTGTGCATCCTTTCCCATGAGCTTTAAAATCAATTTTTACACTCTCACACATCACTATTTTTCCATCACTATGGCTAGAAGTACTTTGAGGTTGATGATTGGTGATTTGCTTAAGCTGATTGCTGAGTTGTGCCAGTATATATTTTAATCACTTGACTGGCTGCCTATTTTATGCTCTTATATATAGTAACATGTAGCAGTAGACTAGCTGTCACCAAAGCTGAATTTCAATTTCTTTGTCTTCAAGAACAAAATAATACAGTAAACAAAAACAATTATTAGAAGGGTCAAAACTGTAGTACTTCATGGTAGTCTGATAAAAAAATGATGTCACATTAAAATGGAACACAGGACCAGGAGTGACTGCTGTTCTTTTTGGACTGATTGCCAGGTTGCTACAGAGAAGGCAGCTGAGTAACCTGCAGCAACTCACTACAGAGTGTTGCGTAACTCTGGACTGCAGAAACTGTGTGTTTTGTATTTTGTGTTGATACCAGGATTTCAAAAGCACTTAAAGTAGGCAGTGGAGCAACTGAATGGGGTCAGTGAGACCATTTAAAGTCGCCCTGCAGACATGTAAAGTATATGAGGATATTGTTGTGATTAATATCTTTGTTTAACATGGTAAAAAAAAAGAAATAAATTCCTGAAAAAAGGGGCTGGAAGCTAGGGCTGCACGATGTGAGGAAAATATCTAATTACAATTATTTTAACTGATTTTGCAATTGGAATATGACGCACGATATTTCTAGGCTGGGACGTCTCTGCTGCACCACAATACTTAAGAATAGTTTGACACATTTTGCCTTTAACAAATATTGCGCCCCTGTGCTATTTGGATAATGCACTAGTCCATACTGCGATTTTGATGAAATTCCACCACCACTGCTCACACTAGGTTAACACTCATTTGGTGACAACATGATAGCATAGGTTGCTGGTATAGAGATTCAGCCATAGGCCCGTGCAGCCCTTTCACATAGCCCTGCAGGCCTGCCCGCAATCTGCAGTGATAGTTTCGGCATCCTGTCTGAACCATAAGTCAGACCCAGAATCACATGAGGATTCTGTTACGCAGTGAAATCAGCGACTATCAGATGTATCAGAATGGTTAGTGTAGTTAGCATCTATTATTAATAGAGACTGTGTGTTTCTGCTCTCTGTACTTAGAGTCCACTCTAAACTAGAGGTTTCTTTGCTGGCTCAACAGCGATTGGTTTACGGATTAGCGACATACGTTATCAAGCTTGTCCAGGGTACATTTGAATGTCAGGTTTCAGAGAAGTGCACAGACTTCTCCCCCTCCAGGAGAGGAATATAATTTGTTTCTAGTGACAAACTTTGCACAGATAGGACTTTGACTATAATATAGGCCTAACTTTTAGGAGCTGTAACATAAGAAAACTTTAAAGGCACGAAAGTTGACTGGAGCATTGTTGATGAACGACTTTAGGAACCTAGAGAGCAGGGGCGATTCTAGGATCAAACCTTTAGATTAGATTAGATTCAACTTTGTCATTACACAGGTACAAGGCAACAAATTGCAGTTTAGGTCTAACCAGAAGTGCAATAGCAGTAAGTGCAGGATATACAATGGTTCCATAGTGCAAGATGGATATGTACTGAATAAATATAGAAATGAATACTATTATAAACAGAATTTTATGGCTAGATTATCCTATGAATATATAGATAACAAGTATTGTGGGTCTCAGCCCTTAATGAGAATGTGACATGAATAGAGTGCACCCCCCACCCCCTACTAAATCAGTAATTTCATTAGCCAATAATCACTGAGCTAGCTACTGAACAACAACAACATCAACGTTTTTTGACATTGTTAACATATGATGGAATTAAACCTGTCACAATAATAACACAGTAGTATCAACCAATTTGACAATGTTCTAACATTCAGGAATTTTAGTTGTTTACGTTTCAATTTGGGTTCTAATCTGCGTCATGAAATTACAGACTTCTTCTCTGGGGACTACTAACATTAAAATTCACAACCGTCTTCTGCTCTTCCTCTGACACATTAGATAGAGACTTAGCCAAAGCAGGGAGTCTGGCACAACCACATCCGATTGGCCAACACTACGTTTCTGTTAACCCTTTCCTTGACTGGGTTACAAGATAGCATTGGCCACACTGACACAGGATATTAAACCTGTTTAAAGCCCTTTGACCTTGTAATTGTTTGTCACTAACACAACTTTGCAAACTCTCACTTGAAGCACCAAAATTGATAAAAAAAGACAGTACTCTTTTTTTAGTAATTTTTAGGGGGACTTCAGCCAAGGAGAAAGGTTACAGTGTGTCAATTTCTCATTAATGCAATTATCTAGTCAACCCATCACATGGCAGTTGCTTCAATGCATTTAAGGGTGTGGTCCTGGTCAAGACAATCTCCTGAACTCCAAACTGAATGTCAGAATGGGAAAGAAAGGTGATTTAAGCAATTTTGAGCGTGGCATGGTTGTTGGTGCCAAACGGGCCGGTCTGAGTATGCGGCAGTCCTGGGGGCAACAATGCCTTGTTGATGCTAGATTAGATTAGATTAGATTAGATTATACTTTATTCATCCCACAGCGGGGACATTTCCTTATTACAGCAGCAGCATTTTCTACAATAAAAGCAAAAACAAACACACACACACACACACAAGTAAATACTAGAGGTCAGAGGAGAATGGGCCGACTAATTCAAGCTGATAGAAGTGCAACTTTGACTGAAATAACCACTTGTTACAGCTGAGGTATGCAGCAAAGCATTTGTAAAGCCATAACACGCACAACCTTGACCGGGTACCACTCATCTCCACTACAAATAGAAAAAAGAGGCCACAATTTGCAAGAGCTCACCAAAATTGGACAGTTGAAGACTGGAAAAATGTTGCCTGGTCTGATGAGTCTCGATTTCTGTTGAGACATTCAGATGGTAGAGTCAGAATTTGGCGTAAACAGAATGAGAACATGGATCCATCACGCCTTGTTACCACTGTGCAGGCTGGTGGTGGTGGTGTAATGGTGTGGTGGATGTTTTCTTAGCACACTTCAGGCCCCTTAGTGCCAATTGGGCATCGTTTAAATGCCACGGCCTACCTGAGCATTGTTTCTGACCATGTCCATCTCTTTATGGCCACCATGTACCCATCCTCTGATGGCTACTTCCAGCAGGATAATGCACCATGTCACAAAGCTCCAATCATTTCAAACTGCTTTCTTGAACATGACAATGAGTTCACTGTACTAAAATGGCCCCCCCAGTCACCAGATCTCAACCCAATAGAGCATCTTTGGGATGTGGTGGAACGGGAGCTTCGTGCCCTGGATGTGCATCCCACAAATCTCCATCAACTGCAAGATGCTATCCTATCAATATGGGCCAACATTTCTAAAGAATGCTTTCAGCACCTTGTTGAATCAATGCCAAGTAGAATTAAGGCAGTTCTGAAGGCGAAAGGGGGTCAAACACAGTATCAGTATGGTGTTCCTAATAATCCTATAGGTGAGTGTAAATCTGATGTTTTTGGATATGGCTGCAATGTTGGCCTTGTATCGTTTCTGACATCCAATCAAAGTTGTGAAATAACTATTGCAGATGCAAGTTTTTGCAGTAGTAATCAGTAATCAGCCATTTCAGTCAGTCAGAAAGAAAAAGCAGAATTTAGTGCTGATGTCACAGAGATTTGTGGGATGGCACAGGCAAAATTATTTGACTCAAAGACAAAGAGGTCCAAGACCAAATCCTCAGCTGAAAATAGGAAGACAAACACTAGACTTTGATCTCTCCATGATGAAGATGAGACACAGAGAAGCACAGACTCAATTGTGAGCTGCATTGACTTCTGAAAGATAATGATGAACTGAAAGCAGATTTCATCAAGTGCATGTTTGTGGTATATGGTTGTAGGGAAAGGAGGAAGATCAGCAGAAATGTTATTGAGCTCTATCACCATACCAGAAAAGGGAAACAAGCTGACGAATATGGCGTTGCTGCATTACTAAGATGTTCTAATGTGAAGGAAAGTAGAATGCATTACAGTAGAAAAAATAGATCCATGTGAAACACTCTGGAGAATGGCTAGACTTGTACAGTGTGTAACAAAATGGAGAAACAGATGCTGTATTTGTGTGTCGAGTTCAACTGACAGTACCACTCCGTCCTTCTTCGGTAGCCTTAATGCAGGGAGACCTTTTGGAGGAGATAAGGTGAAATACATGAGCAGCATGTGCAGGATGCAAACAATTTGACTGTGGTGTTCTCTGTGACAGCATTATTCCTACTACTAATAAAACTTCTCATTGTCATTCCATGACAGTGTGTGTGAAGGGGGCATCTTATTTCATGGAGTATGCCTCAAAGAATGTAGGTGCCCAGAGTGTGAAGTAATTAGTTCATTCTGTTGATCTCCTTCTCTTTTTCCCACTCTTAAACAAATGTCATTTTAAGTTGTATAATTTCCATATATGCATTAAGTGTTCCCATGGCAGTTTAGAAATGGAAACTGGCATTGTCATTCCTGTCACTTTTACACCAGCCACTGATTGTTGGAGAACATAGAGGTGTAAATTGTCTAAGCTGTCCAACTAACCAGAGTGAGTACATTGTCACTCAGCACCTAATTTCACTCCCATTCATGCAGCTGGCATCTATTTTTGTCCATTTTGGCTGTGACTTTTTTATTTTAGCACCAGCACATTGCACAAGCAGGCAATGGAATTCAGTCATTGCAGTTATGTTTCTGTCTTAAATAGTTGCCTGCAGTGACGTGCTAGCTTCAACTAGTGATCCATAATGAATGTATACCTTGTGGGTCTAAATATATAAATAGTTCTTTAATGCCTAGTCTGGGTGAATAAAGCGTAAGTGGGTGCATTTTGTTTGCATGCTTGTTTCTACTGTCAGTAATGTGTAAATTCTATGGGGGAGGTTGTGAATAGAGGAAGCTACATCAAGGGCTCCTATACTGCATTTGTTCCAACAAGGCTACACAAATTAAGTCTGTGCATTTAAAAACATCATGTTCAGTTGTCTAGTTTTATTGGCTTGGTTGCGCAATCTGACATTGCCAGAAAATGAAGGAGACATGCACCTCAAACTCAACCCTTAACACAAGCTTTGCATGATGACTCTGTGTATTAACGTGTCCACACAAGTTCCCCTCTCGAAATGAAAAAGAAGAAGCAAAGTCATCTCAGTGATATATAAAGTGTATTAGATAGGTGCTTCAAATCAGTGCGCTCACAGGACAATCAACATGAACATAAACATATAGTTCTTAGAGAGGTCATTCATTTGGCTAGAAAGCCCACGTGTACATTTATAAATATATATGCAATATACATATTTAAAAGAGTAATATCACAAAGAAATAATTTATAAAAAGTAGTACTATTTTACATAAAAATAGTGTGTTCTTGTATCTTTGTGGTAGAGTGATACATGTTTCACTCATTACCTCAGAGGACAATAGTACCAAACAATACATTTAGCATGTGTCGTTTTTGCATGTCTTTAATGGAGATGCATCATTGTATTTTGCACCCATATGTTTGTTTGATTTCTGGGAATAGGACATTTAAATTCATTTTTTCACATCTACTGAAAGGATATTCAAAACAACTTGCTCTTTGTTTATTTAACCTTAAATGTTGCACCATATGTGTTACTTCATGTGTCCTCCTGCTTATATTGCTATATTGCATGTTTTCTTTACTTTCTTTTTTTTACTAGTGATTTTTACTGGGTCTTGACAAAGTTTGACCTCTCTATTAACTCTATTTCTATGTTCCTGTTGATTGTCCTGTGACCTCACTGATTTGAATCACCTTATATATGTCTCTCAGGTGCTGTGTGATTATTTATTGTAATCAGCATTGCAAATGGATGAATAGAGAACTGCTGAGGGTTTGTTACCATGATGAGAAAATAGTTTGGTTTGCTTGGTCAGGCACAGCAAATGGAGGTGGCAATCTCATGCAGGGGGCAGGTGATTAAATAGCTACAAATGCAGTGCCCCTATGACGCGCACAAAGAATGGTATTATGCCATCATTGCTATTACATTCTGTTCAGCACAGCTTGTGAATATAACACAAAACAATCATGCAACCAATTTGCACTGCTAGTTGGACACCTGCCTTAAGGCATATAAATAGCAACTACTTTCACCTGCCTATTATATCAGTGGGGAACTACAACTTCTGTGGCTTATGTTTTTTTACCATTCTCCATCCCCAATGTGTGAATAAATGTAAGGCCTTAGTGAGATTCTCTAAAGGACGAATGAATCTACAAATGGAAAAGGTTAATGCATTCTCAAGTTATTCAATGACAGAAGAGATTCTGTCTAACTGATGCTTGGCTGCCTCATATTCAATTTTGTATGAGCATTGTAGCTAACATTTAGATATTTAAATTTTTATTAGATCTTATTTACACATGCAAGGCCTTTAGTCTTCAATTACTGTTCTATAATCCTACTGTTCATACATTGCAGTATTTTTTGTATAGGTCTAGTGACCTCAAGGATAATATTACATTATGCTCATATATTTGCAGATTTACAAATATATGGTACATATTCATGAGACCAATGTGGGGAGCAAGGAGACATACATCATGAATTATTTAGTGTTTACTTCACATCAGATCCATCCAATATAAACAGAATTAATATTTTTGAAGTACTGCTGACATCGCCTTATGCCAACAGCTTTTTCTTTCATCAGCCGAGGAAGATAACAGTCGCTTAACTGTTGAAGCTCCGAGCAAAACACACAGCAAACATACAACATAACCACAGACATGGGACACTCGGTATAGCTATACATGAACATGTTAATTCATATTCAGAAGACATTTTAACAGATTGTTTTTCTTTTCTAGTCTCAATGTCGGTAAGAATGACCTGCTGACCTTTTATGATGGGGATGACCTGACGGCAAACATCCTAGGCCAGTACAGCGGCACACGGCCACATTTCAAGCTCTATACCTCCATGGCAGATGTCACTATTCAATTTCAGTCCGATCCTGCTACTAACATCTATGGCTACAACAACGGCTTTGTGGTCCACTTCTTTGGTAAGACTGTGGTTTTGGTTTTATTATTGATTAAATTAAGACATTTCTTTTTCAAATCAAATAACTTTTTCTTAGGTTAGCAACAGTCCATTAGCCTGGTCCTACCAGAATCTCGTACATATCATTTGTACAGAGAGTCCCGCCCCTCCTCCGAGAGACCTTGGGTTCCGGTAGTAAATTTCCCATTTATTTCTCCCATTGACATCTGGAAAAATCCGTATATTAAAAGTCTTAGACCATGCCATAGGCTAACCAGCTACGTGACTCATAAACATACAACAAAATCCCCAAAAAGTCAAAGGTACAAGACTGTGTACATATTTTCATTATAAAGCAAAGGAACTACTCATCCTATAGACAACCACGCACTACTGAATAAAGGAAGCTAAAGTTTGTTTAGAAAACAGCTAATTTGGCTAACCGCTAGCTGAGAAAGCATATAACTTTAAAAGACCCTTAAAATAAAACCTGAAAATAACCGTTAAAATATACATAACAACTGTTACATCAGCTACAGCCTGCTTTTCCCAGTGTTTAATTTGAGACATAAGTGAGACATGAGTGACATAACATGAGTGTTTAGTCAGAGTTTGAGACATTTTTTAAGACTGAATCAAGCTGTTAGCTAGCAGTTAGCCAAATTAGCTAAACTAACGTTAGCTTCCCGGCGGAGGCTAACGGCAGAAGCGTGGGAACAGATTGTGATTCATGCAGTGTCCTAAATCCTCGTGAAACAGGATTAACATCTTGCGCATGCACACAAATTGGGTACCAACCATAGACCGTTACAGTCTATGGTACCAACAGCTCCCCGTCCTCACAAGCATGAGTTCCACCAATCAGAGGTATCACTGTGGGATTGTGGGATTGTTCAGGATTGTGGGTATTGAAGTACTTATCCAAGTCTTTGCAAATGAAATAAATTTATCTCAAAACAAGGTTTGTACCCCGTGAATTTTGGCATCTATATGAGCATATACATTCACTTCATGTCATGTGGTAGCTGGTTTTATGTCTACAATCAACGGTTATGATTTTATGGCTTATACTCTAATTGTCAATGGAGAAATTGCATTGCATTTTTACTTCCGGGACCCGCTGTGGGTGGGACTGTTGAGCTCTATGACAAGTGTTAACTTCCTTCAAGGTGGGTACTCTGTTGAAGTTTACAACTATTGGATTTACCCTCTGCCATAACCAATCGCTAATGTTTGGTCGTTGGTTTTGATGTTGGTGCCATGTCATTTCTCCGACGCATTGTTCCAACCTCTCAATAATCCCAAAAATTCCCTTTAGTCCTACAGCCCACTAGTCCGACATCCCTTTGTTTAAAAAAAAACAAACCCTATGCTCCGACATCCCATTGTTCCGACCATAGAGGCTTTTGTGGCTCACCTCCCATAAGGTAACGTAACCCCATTTGTACAGGTCCTATCCCCTGAACCAATAGGCTATCCTAACCTTAACCACTCAAGGTCAAATGCCTAACCCCAATCCAGTAATCCCGGTGGGCCAGTGTTTTGAGGCCGCAAGGGTCGGTCTGATAATAGTGCTGCCCCTGCCAGCGGACGCTGCCCCTACCCAGCTGCTACCCCTACCCTCGCTTCTGCCCTTGGACGCTACCCCTGCTCGGCCGCTACCCCTGCCCGTGGACGTTTTTATGGGAGGTTATCCACAAAAGCCAATATGGTCGGAACAATGGGATGTTGGAGCAGAGGGTTTATTTTTTCACAAAAGCCTATATGGTTGAAACAATGGGATGTCGGCAGAGGGTTTATTTTTCCGAAACAAAGGGACGTCAGACTAGTGGGCTGTAGGACAAAAGGGATTTTTTTTCTGGGTTATTGAGAGGTTGGGAACAATGGAGCGTCAGAGAAATGGGCAGTCCTCGTGACCTTGGCTTAGCATGGCTAGCATTTGCCTTTGCCAACTCTTTCACTACTACGCATCTTGCTCCGCCGCCATTATGGAACTAAAACTCAAGCTAGCGCACAACCTCAACGTCATAGTTCTCAGACACTCCCTCTGTTCGCTGATTGGACCGGTAATATACCGCAAACCCAGATGTAGTACTGAAAGAAAATGAAAATTGAGCAGAAGTACGTAGACGGGCAGAGCCAGACTAGCAGTCAATAGCTTTCTCTTAGAATAAAATGTATTGTACACTTTTAGTGTAAAATCTTTTTTGCAAGACAGACAAGAAACTAAACAATGGTACCAAGTGTGGAATGAAAAATGTTGAACATACTTATAACCCAGCTGCTTTTCAAGTTAAAAAAAACAACAACAAATTTGTTCCTCTTTCTCTTGATTTGCCTCTGTCTTCTGGCTTATCCCAGGTGCACAGGATGAGATAACAACAACCAGAAACAAAATAATAGGGTACACTTTGACATCAGCTGGTTTTGCTCAATGCTTTGTGTTCTTGGCCCTGTATGCTGCAGTTTGGGAGGTGCAGATTGACTGCTGCCAAACCACATGCTGTGTTTCTCCCAGCAAACATCACAAACCTCTATTTACATTGTCCTCCCAAACTGCTGCTGTTAAGTGCACAAACAACTTACAATGTGCAGTCTTATTCATTCCCTGCAGAGGAGGTTGTTCTATTTTGTTATATGTTGTTTATGTTGTATTATATTTCCTTGAGGAACCTTGCCATGTGTCTCTTTACAATCCCATATAAAGAATGACCATTACACAAGGAAACTTAACAATGCCTTTCCTCATTGTGTCAACATAAATAGGTAGACTATCTGTAATTTCCATTCCCCATTCTGCCTCTCCTCTCTCCAACATAACTGCTCCAACACCAACAGAGGTGCCGAGGAACGACACCTGCTCTGAGCTACCGGAGATTACCAATGGCTGGAAGAGCACGTCCCACCCTGACCTCATCCATGGCACCGTTATTACCTACCAGTGCTACCCTGGGTTTGAGCTGGTGGGCTCAGAGATTCTCATGTGCCAGTGGGATCTCAGTTGGAGCGGTGATGTGCCGAGATGTCAGGAAGGTGAGAGGAAGTACACAAAATCTAGCGCTTTTCCATTTGTTCACACTGTGAGAGTGAGTGGAAGTAAGACATCACCAGTCACACAGCAAACCAATCCTTTGGCTTAGATATCATAGTGAGCAGAATAGATTACATAAGAAAACTCATAAAAAACAAAGGGGGACATAACAACGCCATGGCATTTCTCCACGCATTGTCTCTGTTTACCTTCGCTAGCTCACTGCAGACTATAGGTCATGCTATGAATATGAAAATCTTTCCATAACAGGTAAACATGCCTTTTGGACAGCAAATGTTGTAAACATGTTCTTTGTTTATCTTTACAATCATTTGCCGAAATTACCTAGCCTGGTGTACCGTGCTAGCTTGGAGGTTGTTTCACGTCACGAAGGGTAACACACAGATAGCAGAATAGGAGAATTCCATCTTAACAAGGCAGCCAATTGCAGGCTTATATACACAGTATACATCCTCTGATTCAGATTTGTTTTTATGATCTTCCATAGTAGCAGTGGTTGCAACTGTGATTTGTGAACTTAAAGGGGAACTCCACCGATTGTATACTTCAGTGTCATTAACAGGTCTCATATGTGAATGCTTTAAAAAGCCTTTTGTGGCTCCAAAGGGACCTCTGACATCTGAAAATCAAAATGTGTGCTAATAGTCTTAGACAACTGAATCTCTGACCAAACTGTTTGCGTTGCATTGTGGGTAATGTAGGCACTTGGTTTTGACAACAAAGAACAAGGCAGTATCTCTGGCTTTCTGCTTAAATTTGGATCCTTTTGTGGCATTAAGACAGGTCCTTGAAGTACCTGTTTAAATGTCACTGTTTATTTGTCCTTTATCCTAGAAAACTATCATTATTTTGTTTTGTTAAAATGTTTTATTACTTTTCTACTATTGCCATTGATCACAAATATTTATTATCATTTGTTTCTGCGATGCACCAGTTATGACATGTCAGGACCCTGGAAATGTGGAGCACAGTCATAAGGTGATCACAGGCAACCGTTTCACCGTTGGATCGACAGTGCAGTTTATCTGTAATAAAGGCTACATCCTGTCTGGCAGCAGCCTCCTCACCTGCTACAACCGAGATTCAGCAACACCCAAGTGGAACGAGAGGCTGCCCAAGTGTGCCCGTAAGCCACATCAGTCAGAAACACACATGTGCATGCACACAAACGTACTTAACACTCACCCGCACTGTTTTAGTGTTTTCAATATATGATTTAAACGCTTTACTGATGAGCTGATGATTTTGTTTTTTTTAGTTACCAATCCAAATATACTGAATTATGTACTCTTCATCTATGGCCTTCAAAAGTTCAACAAAATAAAATGTCAATTTTGCCTTTCATTTCTCTGTTCATGTGCCTGTTGCTTTTATACAGTATGTGTTCATTTGTCAGAGTGTCAACTGTTGACAATGATGCACAACAATTTTTTGTGATGTAAGATATTGTCCTTCCTCTCAGCTGAAAAGTACGAGCCATGCAGGAACCCCGGCGCTGCCTCCACCAGTGTGCAGAGCTCTGAAAAGGCCTTTTACCAAGCAGGAGAGATGCTGACCTTCTCCTGCCATTCAGGCTACGAGCTGCAGGGTGGTGCCACCATATACTGTATCCCTGGACACCCGTCACAGTGGAATAGCACTCCCCCTGCCTGCAGAGGTAAATCATGCCCTCACACTGTAGCAGTGTTTGGTTTACACAGTACAATTATCATTTTTCAAAATACAGTGCAACCTAGGCCAATATTACATGCTATTAATTTTGTTGCTTGTGAATGCAGGGACTTATTCTGTATGTAGTGTAAGTGTAATGTATGCACTGTGCTTGTTTTCTTGTAGCATCCTCAACCCAATATGTGAACGAACGCAGGCTAGATGGTGAGTCATGTTTCAAAACATCACAGAATCATTATATTATTATATTTCTTTTTTGTGCATATTTCACAGAACTAACCCCAGTCCTTTTCTCTATGTAGTTGTTAACATGGATTATAGCATGGAGGGAACCAATATTGCCCTTGCAGTTTTGATTCCGACTGCAATCATCTTGGTGGTTGTCCTCGGGATTTATGTCTACTTTGCAAAGTAAGTAGTAGCTTACCTTAAACTGTATTTAGTGCATTTGCAATCAAATGAGCCGTAATAGGATGTTTCGTGCTCTTCTACTCTTTACTCAGACTCCAAGGAAAGACTATCAGAATGCCGACATCCTTGCCACCGTATGACAACATGACAGAAGAGTCAGCTTTTGACAACCCTATATATGAGAGCGGAGTAAGTACAGATGTCATGAGCATGCAAGACGTGGATTCACAGAACACCAGTGTGCTGTCCTGATCCTTTCCCATCTGGCTGTCATCCTGTCGTTATCTCATGATTCACCAGCAGAGGGCACCGTCCACCTCATCTTTCATCACCATGTCAATCATCAGTAAGAACTAGTGTGATCTTTGCTGATGATGTTACTCCTAACAAGAGATTATAGAATGAAATGATGACGATATGAACAATAGAAGAAGGGACACTTTTCCTTACCTCACTCTGTGATCATTTTGCATCCTGGATTTCAATATTTCATCAACTTGAAGGAGTGAGAGTAATGTTTTAGTCTTGAATCATTCACATTGTGGTATGTCATCTCATTCCCCTGTCATATACAGTAAATTTAGCAAGTTTTATGCTGCAAAGACACCAGCTGTGTAAATAAAAATTTGCTAGTGTGCACAAATAAAACACTTTTTCTTATTTATTCTTTTTAAACAACAGTGTTATTAATTCATAGATGTTATTCATATAAAGTATTTCACACATCTAGCACATGTGTGGTTAGGGTTACAACGGCTTTGAAAAGTAAATATATGGATGTAAGTTATCTCTTTTTCATTATTCTTCTTTTCATGTACTCGTCTCAATTGCGTCCTCTCGTCTTTCCCCCCCTGCTCCTTCAGCACTGGCAGTCTCATTCTAGATACTAAACCCTGACAGTCTGTCCACTTTGGCTGTACTGAAGAGCTATGAGGTGAGATCTCCTTCTGATGCTGAGAGCACATCTCACTCACTGTCACCTGACCCTTTGTTTCGACTACCTCTCCCAACCGGCGGCACATTCTGATCTGGTTTATCGTTAGGCTATTTCTTTTATTTACACTGGATGTCTAAAACCACGTCTGTATTTACAAACCACGCTAATGTAAGTACAGCATACAGAACCACTGGCTGGTGAGAAATGGAAAGACAATGTTGGTGCAGTAATGAGACAGGTGGCTTCTTGTGAAACACAAATCATGTTTGTTCACACCTAAAATGATAAATAACTGATTTGAAAGACTTCAAAGTTTAGAGTCCCTTCTTCTTATTGTTTTTGTACACTTGAATCCAGCCTCTTCCCCTTGCATCCCATGACATTCTAACATTTCTGTAAAGTTGATTATGTGCGGTCATTGTAAAATAACAATTGTTTGTGTGATTGTGGAATCTATATCACATGCAAACTGGATATAGTTTGTTATCAGTGTTATTATTGTCTTTAAAGTATATGTTATCAGCACTTTATTGCCAACAAGTTGCCAACAAATAAATACATGTAGAACAAAGAGAAAAACAATTGTCAGGATTGGATCGGATTAATCCTGATGTGCATTGTTTTAGTCTTTCTATTGGTATCGATAGTAAATGATAATGGCAATAAGGGTAAAAATTGTCCACCGTAAAGTAACATATCCAATAATATCTCTTCTTATTATGTAATTATTCCTGTTTCAGTCATACCAAAGGGTTTGTGTATGTTTTCTTATTTTAGGTTCATTAAAATGTACAAAACTATACTGATAAAACAGTATTAATTTTATAGTAAATCACTGTTATGCCAACACTATAAAGTAGATACATTTTCCCATCAAAACTAGCACAGGACACTTGTCACTCAAATCAGAAAACTGGTGTATATATATATATATATATATATATATATATATATATATATATATATATATATATATATGTGTGTGTGTATGTGTTTTATTACAAAGTTAATTTTGCTCTATTTAAAACAAGTATTTGTGCAAATTGTACTATCCTCTGTCATTATGATTCCTTGTTGACTGATGTATTTGTCTGGTCTTTACAGGACAAATGAAAAAGATTAAGAGGTGTCCATTTTGAGACCTTAAAGCAAGAATTGCTCAAGCTTTGCCTTTTGGGACCCTCTCTGCACTGCTCATCATTGTCCTCCAACCGTTTTGTTCCCAAATGATTAGTTTTCATTTTCCCTTTGTGTGAAATACTGTAAATATGTCTATCTGTCCACGGTCAAATCTGTGAAGCTGTGGATCACCATGGTGATATTTTTATAAAGTAAAATGGTGATGACCGTTGGTGATTGTATGTTTTTAAGTGCTTTTGATGCCCCAATCCAGTAGCAGTTAAAGACTGAGGGATATGGTTTTTGATTGTTGAAATCTGTTGGATACAAACTCCCCATCACCCAACATTCTTTGGAAATTTGCCACCATTACTGTACTTTATTTCTTTGTGTATGGGTCTGCTCTTTGTAAATAAACTATATGTCCAATACGAGTGCCTCACGACTGACTATAACCTGATAAATGACACGTGAACATGTTTGAAAGCTGAATCTTTTGTTCAATCATTATTTTGCATTTGAAGGCCTGACATTCTTATCACCCCACATAGTGTTCAGTCTTTCTTTAAATCATACAGTTTTTTTCTTCAAGAAACAAAAACAAAAGTGTTTCAGATATATCCGTAAAAGCTGATGTGTGGTTCCAACTGCGTACAGCCCCAGAGGATTTCTCACCTAGTCTAACATGTTTTTTCATATGGGATCCATCAGCTGTGCATATCTTGTGTCACAATGTAAAGTATGCCTCAAAGGATCAGTAGCACTTTGTCAATTTGTATATGTTCCAAAATGTGGTTGCACCTCAGCATTATCAGACCCCGAGATAAAACCCAGTGACATATAAAGTAACCACATGACTTTGTTAACTTACATGCTGCATGCAGGCTGTTGAGTCAAACATAAGATTCATTTCTGTGTTGCAATTCAACCGTTTACATTTTACAGTGTGCAAAATAGATCCTCTTGGGTTTTTCCTTTGGGCCACATTGTTCTGGTGTATCTACTCGTGTTACATTTGTAGATAGACCTCATGTTATTTGTGTGCATCCTCTTTGCGCTAACATATCTTTCTTTCAGCTGGTGCAACCACACACAGGAAACCAAATCACCTTCAAATATCTATCATTCTCTGATTAATAATAAAATAAGTTGTTGTTTAAAGTATTGCCATTGACTCATTAATGAGTGAATTGCCATATTTGTATTTAATGAGTGGTTGATTGAGTGGTGTTAACAACAAATGAAAGCCAGCCTGACCTCAGACAATTTGGTATATTCAAATGTAAATAGGTGTTCATATTTCACAGGTAATGCCAAATATTCACATATACTTAATTTGTTTGGTGCTTTAAAACCCATTTTCAAGAAAGACATTTTGACATGCTACAATAAGGAAAACCACAGGTTTAAATAATGAAATGAATGATGACCAAATTCCATTTGATGGTACCAGGGTCTTGTTGTGCATGCTGGCTCACTGTCGCACTCTCATGGCTTACTGCAACACCTCAATTCAACAAAATCATTGTTAAGGTTATTAGTCACACCTGTGCTTGACAAGTGAAAGTGTCTGCTGTGTTAAGGGCCTGAAAACCTATATTATCCATACACCTTAAATACTCACTTTAAAATCACTTTAACTTTGTCAAGCACTAGAAGCAGCAGCATTAACACCAGCATTATTATATTTGTATGATTGATTTGAACTAGTTACCTCTCTGTTATTGAAGCATGTATGTTAATAGGAGGGGGCGGCACATTGAAAGTGTCATAAAGTGCTTTACCTCTAGATGGCAGCATGATAACAAATAGGACATGAGGTAAAGTTCCTATTCTCCAGAACAGAGATCTTCAACAGGGGGTCTGGGACCCCCAGGGGGTCCTCAAAGTCACTGCAGGGGTCCTCCAAATTATTGTGAAATTTTAAAAGTTTTTAATGAATTAATTCTAACATATTGTTGGCAAATATGAATCCCCACTGATGATAGGTTTACTCGTCTATAGGTAAGGTAGTATCTAAGATACCCCCGCAGATAGTTATTTGTAAAGATTCACATTGCCACGTGTATGTGTAACATTACAATCATGCCAACAATTATTATTTTAATAGCTTAGTATTCTATGTAAAAATGTATACATATTATAGGCCCAGTTTAATGTGCACCTTAATACACCTTTGTACAAATATGTAGTGGGGGTTCCTGATCCATCTCTCTTTCAGTTAAGGGGTCCTTGGCTTAAAATGTGTTAAAGTCTCTACTCTATAGTCTAGACTATGCTCTTTGCCTCATTTTGTTTGTCATTCCATGACACAAAAATAACACATTGAAAGTTAAATGAGACATGGAGAAAAGCTAAAGGTACGTAAAAGTCTGGTATGGTGGGACTATGTTTAGACTGTACAGAAGGTATCCTAGTCCATATTGGACAGTTCAGACTACCAGACACTGGCAAATAAACAGGGTACCATAGGAGAACTGTCAGCTTCAAACATTGTTTCATATAGGAGAATTACAAATAATTTGTATAATTTGAAAAGTTTTTTTTGAATGTACGTACAGTTCACGAAGTTATCAGAGCTCATAATGTACTTAGATCCACATTAGAAGACAACAAGAAGCTGCCTTTGTTTGCAAAGAAAAACTATCTTCAAGTTCAAATCTCTGACAATGGCTTTTCTACTCAGTTCACAAAGACTTCTTTACACTGTCTTGATAGCAGACAGATATACTAGTCATAATCCAGATCATATTTCTGACAGTATATGTACAGGTTGCAATGACTATATGTTATCCTGGAAGGACTTAATCTGTCCTGCCCGATTATTCCTTACCAGAGATTCTGGCCCTCCGAGTAAATTTGCATTATGGTTGTTCAAATCTGATAAAATAATCGTTTATATACATAGCAGCCAAATGGTTTTATGACCATGTCAAGGTTTTTGTTTTTCATGCATGTGTTTATGTGGAGCTGATTTGTTTCGGTGAGTCGTTAGGGGCAGTCACCCGCGATTTCAGCTGAGCTTTCACTCTGATGCAGAGGGCACTGAGCAGTTTGAGCCATTAAAATGTAAATTTTCCTGTGCAGTCAAGGTTGAGGAAAAGACCACAACCGAGGATCTGCTTATGTGTCAGCTTGTTCTCTTTGTTCACATATTCATCACCGATAGACTCAACGTCTGTCACAGAATTAGAGAATAAAAATATATACTGTATATATAAAAAAGAAAAAAATGAACCATTGATTGCTTCAAGGTTGGCTTCATGTTGTTTTGACCATATTTGTTTGAGATTGAACCTAATTTGAGATTTATTAATGAACACTAAGGCTGCATATGATTAAATTCCTTTAAGTAAAAACAACATTTTTACATTACATTTATGCCAATAAAACTGGGACTAAGACCAGCTGATAATTATGAAAATAGTCTGCTATAATATAGCATGCATAACTAGGGTGAACAAAAACAGCTTATGCGGCAGGATGTTAATGTGCATATATAGTGGGGTCAGGAGCCATAGTAAAGTAAAATGTCTGTTTTGCAAATATAAACTGACATATGTATGAAATAACTAGTACTGTATTGTTATGTAGCTTGGGGTTTGCATAAAATCCTTTATTATCTTAGAGGGGTTGGTTTCATCATGGTGCCAGTAGGTGACAGTCTACAACCAACATCATTGTCTAAGGGGAGTGAGCTGCCTCAAGTGCATCAATATGACCATCTTCAACGCTTAATACTCCCACCATGCATGGTGTGGGGCTTTACAGGACACGATGGTTCACAATTAAACTAAATCGCCCTACTCACAATCCAATGGAGACCAGGACATGGCAATTAACCCACTAATACTGCAGACCATTAGACCACCCTCTCTGTGTCGGCAGCCCCAGGGCGTACAGTACGCTTACCAAGGAGCTGTGGGATGCATATTATGAGACATAGTTTAATGTAATGACCCATTCAAAGAGCTCTAGTGTACAGTATGCACCGAGTTGAAGTTATTTGGGAAAATCATCAGCATTGTATGCCCAGTAAAACATGAGGGTTAACATATTAAAAGAAAGAGGTTTCAGTGGTTTGTAATTTAATATTAGCAATAAGTTCTTAAATGATTATTTTACTAGATATTCCTGTCTATTACACTAGTCTAACCATATAACAGATGGTGGTATTCTGTTATCCTAATTTAATAATAATAATAATAATAATTCAGTCTGTTTAGGTCTGATATTTAATCAGATTTATTAGGGCTTTGATGGTTTACAATGGGACTTCTTTTATTTTTTATGTCTGTTTTTAGTCAAGATTGACAGGAAGTTCTTCCTCCCTAAAGCATGATTCTATTAATCTGATTAGTGTGCCATTAAAACAGTATAGCAGCAGTAACTCAGCACCAGGTGCAGGAGAAACCAAGATTGGTGTCAGGTTTGGTTCCTCTACTAAGGTTGTGACCCTAAAAAACTTGAACTTTGTTCAGATAGACCTACAGTATATGGGTCAACACTTCCTTTATATCAGGCTTGTCTGTGCACCCATCACAATTAGAAGAAATCAAGGAACTTATAGTTTACAATATTACTATATATATTATTACAATATTTTACACTAGTATTGTGTTCGATTTCATGGTTTTACTGACTGACTGCATATTTGTAATGAATATAGTGACATAAAGATGGATTTAGGAGTCACAGACATTTGCAATGTCAATAAAGACATACTATATACCATAATTGCCAATGTCTTATTGTCGCAATGACTGAGGGATTATGTGGAGGTAAAAAAACAACGTGACATCATCATTTGGATGATATTTTAAGTGTTAGGGTTGCTCAGTTTGCTGAAACTCAGTGGGTAATTTCAGTGTTTCAACATTGAAATTAAGTGTAATATTGTGTCCAAGGATGAAGGAGATTATTCTCTTCAATATGAAATAATGTATTTCTTCTCATTCTTCTTTATATCTTCATTGCTCATGTAAGGATATTCTCTAGTATGCTACTGTACTGTATTTGTTACAGTCCCCAGGGAGCTATGGTTGATGAGGCAGGCAGCCATGTCATATCGCACAGACAGTGTCTTTGTTATTACAAACTGCAGCCTCAGGAAGCCATTTTGCACAAAACAAAGGGTAAACCCTCTGCACGCCTCTGGTGTAGCTCGATGTGGCAAGTTGCCAAATCTCACTCTCCAGCATATGTAGGGGGTCAGGGCTTCCTAATGCCCTCAGATCACTGAGACTCGTGTAAACAAAGAAGTGCTTGAATTATCTCCATCCCCAACCTCTGGACCCACAACAGGCAAAGCTGAGACAATTTTGTATCTCATGTACAGCGTTTATTTACACATCAAATTACTTTTTTTATTTTTTATCTTGTTTAAAACATGATTCTTAAATGGGAAGGACACACTAAATTCTAGACTAAAGAAAGTGAAAATGTGCCGGAAAGAACATCGTTTCAGAAGCCATCTAGATCATGATTTGTCTAAATAGAAGAATGAAATTGTAAAGTATATTTATACAAGGAAAAACATCCAATACATTGCATTGATATCAAATCTCTTCCATTTCAGAGTAGATTTGGCTTTACTTGTCTCCAATAATAATTCATCTTAACTTCTTCCTGCCCAACGCATCCAGTCAGACACAGCCCGAGATGTTTTGACCAGTGGGCTGCAGCAATGAAAATACATGGATTGCACTTCTACATGTAAGGAAAAGTGATATGTATACAGGCAAAGACATATGTTGGCCACTACTTGGTGATTTAGGGTTAAATGGTGGAAAGGTGGCATTAAGGTGGTAAAGATGAATGAAGTGGTTGGACTGTGCTGGCTGTGTGGAAACAGCGGGAAATCTGTCTCTCAGGTGTCAGCCTGTTTGTAGCCCCAGACGCATGAAGGAGAGATGGGAGAGGTATGCAGGCAATTGAGCTGAATGTGTAGAAGGCTGGGAGGTGGGTGGAGAAGCTGTGACAAACAACATTGCATGGGTAAACCAGGTATTAAAGTTCTTGACAGTGGCTCAGCCTCTAATTGCAGGTGGCCTATCTCACTGACTTTGATCCCTGGCTCCTCCTGTACGCATGTCGAGGAGTCTTTTGGCAGGACACTGAGCCAATTGTTAGGCTTCCACCTTGTATTGCAGTGTTCTGCCATTGGTGTGTGCTTGTGGATGGGTAAATGAGAGGCAAATTGTTGAGTGCTTTTGAAAAAGTTGCTATTTACTGTACATGCAGTCCATGTGGCAGCTGAGGTATGTCACTTGCTCCTGAATGCATGTTAACTTCATATATCAATGCCAACATGGTTTAGAGAGCAATACAAATGTTTTGGTGTGAGTTCTACAAGATAAGGGTTGATTAAAGTATATATTAAATATGGAGCAAGTACAAATGCTCCATATTTTTCAAAGTTGTTGGAAAAAGTATGACTAATTAGTTTTAATAGCGCATGTTGGTATGTTTGATTGAGCTGCTCAAGCAAGTGTTTCTGTATGTAAAAATCAAGGTATGTCTACTGTCTAATCTGTATGCATGTGCGACTGTCTGCGAGTGTCTGTGTGTGTGTGTGTGTGTGTGTGTGTGTGTGTGTGTATAAGGCATTGAGATCACACTGGTGTATTATCTGAGCTAGAGCAAGATAGGATATGTTTTCCTTCCAGGATGCTGGGCAGGTTTGAGATTGAAGGGTCTGAACAGAGGGGGGACAAAAGCGAGCGAGCCAGAGGGCGGAGGGGAGTGGATGAGCTGGTGAGATGATAATGCAGCATGACACCTCTGAAATGAATCCCTGGTTACCATGGCGAAGAAGCAGAATGGGACAGTCTCTCAGGAGCCTCAAATAAAGCCAGCTGTAAATGATGTTTGATTAGTATTTAGATCATGTTGCAGCACAGCAGAGACATTTTGTCAGCTGTTTGTGCACCAGTACCTCTGCTATTGTTCAGTCTTTACCAGCCTACATGAAAGTTACAACTCTCTTTACAGTATATTTATTAGCATTACTAAAAGTAATCTAATACGATCAATTGTTTACCTTTATCCTAAAGCTGTAACTAAATATATTGTGCCTTAATTAACATAAAAGCATGCAACTTGCATCCCTAGTGCCTTTTAGATAGTTTGATACTGTGTGAAATGCTGTAAAGCACCGATTATAGGGGTAGCAATTACTTGAGGTCATTCAACTTGAACGTTTGCAGCTTGAACGTTGCTGTTTTGAAAACATACAACGGTAAAATGTAAAATAAAGGCATTTTAATTCTTGGATTCTTAGTGCCTTGGATTATTTTTAAAGGAGACATCCATCTTTACAAATTTTGGAATTTAGATCAGTTTCCACTCATGCAATTAGCCCTTCATAGGATGATACAAACACAGTAAAATATGACTTGAAATATATCATACCTTTTTTTCTCTCCAGATGATAAGAAAAGAAAAGTATTTATTTTTTTAATTATTTTTGTAGTTTGAAAGTTAATAGCCAATTCACCTGGACCATGGATTTACGTTCTCAACACAGGTGCATTGGGATGTCGCAGCGTATCCATCCCACATGTAAATTTGCAGCAGACAATCCTGTTTGCTATAGAAGCTTAAGCGCAGGGAGGTGTCTGTGTACCACATAGCAAATATGAAAAGGGAGCGGGTGGCTGGGGCTGTCTTATTTACTCATGCACTTCAGCATGTTAAGTAGATTTGATTTCCATTATTTGTCAATCAACTGGGACATTTCTTTATGTAAATTCATAGTTGGGAAAACTAAAATATTGTTATCTAAATATAGAAAATTAAACTATTTCTATATTCAAGAGGGTGTTATAGGAGGTCAAAATACCAAACTCAATATTAAGCAAGCAAGTATTTACTTATACTTGACATACATGTGCAAACTAATGCAAAGTAAAGCAGAGTTAATGTTGGTTCAAAAGAAGCAGCTACTGCTCAATGGTTAGTCTTACTGAGTGCAGATTCAAACCTTTGTGTGCCTTTAAGGTGTAGGAGAAATGTATTAAATTATTAGACATTAAGAAATGTAATCACATCTCAGTAATCTTGGGGGAGATAGAATATGCTTAATGTGATATCTGGACTGTTTGGTCTGTGTCCAAACGGCTAAGGTCTTTCCACTGCTGCCTTTGCACTTGTCTCTTTCTTCTGTCAGCTAGGCCAACGATGGACTGCTTGCCTAGCCGGAACTAATCACATCTGACTGCTATCTGTCTCCGTCAATTACACACTTGGTTTCTCGTGCCCTCGTGTTACCACGCAGTGAAAAAGATCCTATCACACATCCATAACAGACACCTGCTGAATGTGTGCAGACCAGTTGTTTTGGTGAAACTCACAAAGTGTTGGCTTTAAGATTCAACAATGCTTTCAGTGGTTCATTCATTCATTGACTTTACCTGCTTTTTCCTATTGAGTGCAATGGTAAGGGGGAGCTGGGTGTGGAGGGATGGGGCGGTTGGTCTATCTCACTGGCTGGACGATCACAGGACTAACACAGATAGACAATCACTCTATCACACTTAAAGTCAAAAAATCGGCTTACATGTCCTGCTTTGAAATTTAGGAGGAAACTAAACCTGAAAAAAACATGCAAACACAAGTCAAGTGGACCATGGTGATCACTGAGCATTATTTCCAATACATATTAAATAGCGCTCATTAAATAAAATCATTGCAGTGTAACACATATATTGATATGTGTTAATAAATGATAACATTGTGTTTAGTTTAATGCTAATTCTCATTGATGACCAGTTCAGTGTACTTATGTCATGAATGAAGCTGTCATTTGTGTCAGATTGTATTGATGCAGAACTCAATACTAATTAAACTAAAATGAAATCATTACCAGCTCCACTGATTTTTACAATCCAAAATGTTGCGAGGCACTCACTGTCATGTTTTTTGAATTGCCTCGACACAAAATATTTAGATTGCAGACTGATAATCAACACAGTAATTATACTCAAAAGGATGCATTGTACTTTGTTGTAGTAATACAATTAAAATTAAAAAGTGTTCATTTTAGTTTTTTACTTACAATACAATAAGTTTTTTTAATAAGGTTTTTGTTTTTTTTAACCACCATCAAGTACATTTAATCTTCTCCTGTACACTATCTTGGACATTTCTCTTCTTCATCCCTTCCTCTTCCTCTTGTTCACTGTCTGGCCCATGTTGCATGTACGGGTGATGTCTGACAGAGATAGATTGCTCAGCCGCAGCTTAAAGGTGACTGCCTCGCTCCTTGTTCCCTAAAGCACTGGATCATTGGAATCCATCATGAGCAGTAGCACTGGTCTCCATATAGATAGATCACATGGAGAAGACAACAGATGAGCAGCACAACAGAGAATAGGGGGACTATATCTAAAAGAGAGAAAATTAGATAGATAGATAGATAGATAGATAGATAGATAGATAGATAGATAGATAGATAGATAGATAGATAGATAGATAGATAGATAGATAGATAGATAGATAGATAGATAGATAGATAGATAGATAGATAGATGTGGATAACAAGAGGCTGGAAGAGGGTTTAGGTGGTGAAAATGCTGAAGAGAACCAACACAGTGGAGGGATGGAGAGAAGCAGAATGCTGAAGAGCTTCACCTCTGGTCACAGTGGAGAGTACTGGGGGGCTGGGTGGGCCCGGGAATGTGGGGCATTTATCATTATTGGCTCGTACCTCCATCCCATGCTCAATCTGACATCCCTCTGACCATTGACATAAATCATGATTTCTCCATAATAGATCCCCCTTTCCACCGTGGAAGGGAATATTGTGGTGTTCATATCGATTTCAGTCTCTCCTCGCTCCTTCTTTCCACATTTTGGCTCAGCACAGTGATGCATAATGATTATCAAACATTACTGATATGGAATTTGAGGGATGCGATGAAAGTTTGTTTTTACACACGGCTTTATTTAGATGCATGAGATACAAAGAGGGGTAAACAAATATTGAGTTTGCGGAGCTTGTGCACTGCTATTTTTCCTTTAGATTTCAGTCGGAGCCACTGAGAGATTCATAACCATCAAAAAAGATAAATAAAAAGCAATTATCTTGAGCAAGGTTTTTCTTCAGCTTTCAAAACCAACAAAATGTTTGTGCTTTACCCAATGCGTGAGGTGCAATCCAGCACCAGACTTAAGTGGCTATGTATTAAAAAATAAAAAGGAAATGTATGTTTTTTCATCCAATAACACATGTTAAATTTCATCAAAACTGCTTTATAAAACTCAAAGTTGATAAGCACCCTGAGGAGAGGGGATATCTTACAGCAGGTGATGAGGAACACAATGAACAAAGAGGACAGATCACTTTAACTCTCACTGAGCTGAGCAAGAATTTAAACATTAATAACAATTCATTCATTAATAATGAAGTTTGAGTTCATTTGTCAAGTGCCCTATACATTTAAAACATTAGCATACACTGCTGTGCACCTGGGCGGTGACTGAGGCGAGGATCATCTACTAGTTACAAAGAAAAAATGTACTGTATATTTGTAGGAAAGTCAAGGTGTTATTGAAGGGCCGTCTAATTAGCCAAAAATAATTATAGTTTCACAAATAACACAAAGCTGTATACGTCAACTAAAATATTTGTTTTTCAGAGGCAGCTGTGGAAGCAGTGAACATAAATAAGAATCCTAATCATTACTTGGATCATTAAAAGTCATACATATTTAATTTGAGATCTTTTTATAATTAAACATTAAACTTTAATGTGTTCTTTAATATGTTAACCAGGAGGCACTCGGGGACTATATTTTACAAGTGTCTTGATTAATCACTTAGCAGCAAATGTATTTTCAAATTATTCTATAATTAGTCATTTTATGTTTCATATGTGGCTGAAGATATATGAC
This sequence comes from Percina caprodes, assembly GCA_013375575.1. Lineage (NCBI taxonomy): Eukaryota > Metazoa > Chordata > Actinopteri > Perciformes > Percidae > Percina > Percina caprodes. The sequence continues at coordinate 788,565 of JABXJD010000271.1, read as the reverse complement.
GATTTTTTTTTTTGCAATTTAAAAAATGTGGTTCTTTATGCAAGAAAAACGTTTCATTAGTAATACATTGATATCTTACAAATCTGTAGTACACTGTCAACAAAGTGTTGATATTTGCGTTATTGTTTTTTACATGTGGATTCAGGGATGTCTAAACTCTTTCGTCTCTGTTTTGTGGAAACTATTCTGCCATGTGTCCACTGCTGGACAACTCATGCTTCAAATTGTTTTACTTAACATCATGTTAATTAAACATTCATCATGTCCAAAGACGTGCCTAACGATGGCCTGATTAGTGAATACTCATTTGTCCCTTTTGCCAGTTTTCACACTGTGCACATGCAATTCCAAAGTAATGTATTAACAGCAATGCAATGTATGACCGTCAGACAAAAGTCAAGCACAGTCCATTTAGAAAGCAATGTCTAAATACTTAACTCTGGTTATTGATTCTCCTTTACTTCCTTAATGACTGTATTATTCTTACCTGGTAAAGCGTTTTCCTTTCCATGGTAATTTGTTTTCTGTATGCTGTCATTGTCTCTCCCTTTTACATTAACCTTTGCACACACATTGTATTATTATTAAAACAAAAAGTTTTACTTTTTATACTGTATATAGATATAATGACATACAGTATTTTGCTTTAGAATGCTAAAGGGCTGCTATTAACCAAATAATTATATGGGATTAAGGGAGTGAAGTCAGCTCATGAAAAGGAAGAATCTGCTGTGACATCTCACTTAAGGGCAGTACAGATGCACTAATAGCACTTAAGTATTGTTTTCTATAAAAAACCTTTTTTTTAACTTGACCTTAAGCTTCTATTTCTACAATTAGCGGGTGATCGCATATTGCCTAATGAGCTGGGCTAAGCTCCAGCCCCCCACAACACTGCACTGGATAAGCTGCTATAGATAACGGATGGATGGTTTCATGGAGACTTGGATAGATTGTTGGTCCATGGTCATGCTGGTATGACTATTTGATCAAAGATTACTAATTCAACTTGGGATGATAAACCATGGCTGAAGAGGACAAAGGACTGTACAGAAGTGGAGGCCTAGAAGATGAGCCAGATTAGATTCCTGACAAGCCTAGTAAATGATGCCCAGGCTTCACCATATATATGGGGGTTAAGTACTGTATGAAGAACAGAGCCTAAATAAATGATTGGAGGGTTAATTGCAGTGTTCTAGGCTTTTGATAATGGACTGTATTTCCCTAATGATAAAACATGAGCATCTCCAAAGATCCTTCACTCAAAGTGTCTTTTTTGCCTTTGGTTTCACACACACTCTTCTAGCTGCCACAGCTCTTTCCAAGATAACCTAATTAAGCTCTATTTTGCTTGATAATTAGCAGAGTTATTAGCCATATTGCTATAAATATTGTCATATGGGAAAGAGTGGATTTTTTTGTCCAACCAGATGGCTGCTGTCTGTGGGACTACTGTATAACAGTGTTGCCAGAGAGTAGATCATGATGACTTCAGTGTCAGCGCTGTGGCAGGAACATGACAGCGAAAGGACACCAGCATGATGTGTTTTCACTACTAACAAACACACAATCCTATTTCTGAAGCCTGGGGATATTTGCTTCTCCAATAATGGCAGTTCATCCTCTAATGACCAGCCATCAGACAGAGCACAGTAGCACATTATGAACTTGTCGTTAATCAATCAATGAAGTGCTGTGTCTCAAATCGCGCACTTCTGTCCTTTCACTTGCTGTTTTGAGTACATACACACTGATGAAGTATGGCCAAAGGCAGTGCACTACGAGTACCAGGATGGTGCACTCATAATTGTGGACACTAGTCGCCCTCAGCGGCCACCATCTTTGCTACGGAGCGGAAGCTATAGCACCTCCAACGGATTTTCAAACTTGTGAAAATGGCATGTGAGAAAGCTGCAGTTGTTGCGACTGAAACGGCAAAAACCAAACTGTACAATTATAATTTGTACATTTTTTATTTTTTTAATAAGTGCCTCTTTACCGTAGTCAGAGAGTGAGAACATGTATTTTGTTGGGCGCCGATTAATGGCAGTAATGCTCCGCCCAGTTTCAATTTACCATTAAACAGAAGAAGACTCGTTTTCTGTTAACGGCGGTGCGCAACACTGACAAGACAACACTACCGTGTTGAAATGTACGCACCACATGAGTGACTACATAGTGTACACAGTACACTACATGTAGGTGTACTTCCAGTATCTGAATTGAGACACAACAATAGGGAAATAAAGAACAAAGATATGTCTTATATCTTATATTGTTTAACATTACTTAATTGTTTCACATTACTGAAATTGTGCATAGGCCTACTGATTACAAGCTGAAATGTCTTCTTTGACTAAAACCACCCTGTGAAAATTATTAGGTAAGCTTACAGAAACTCTTGTAGCAACGTTTTGGATATAATGTGTGAGGTACTGTCTAGTGCATGAATGAATGTGTTACCATAGCTCTGTTACAACCAGAGTGGGTTAATATTAAACATGTGTCCTTTAAACCCATGTTTCAGTGCCAGCTGTGACCCCCGCTCACTAAGCTGCTAAACTGCTCGGAAGCATGCTGCTTAAGTGCAAGAGCACGGAATTTTGTCAGGTGTCTTTTGTCTCATATTTAAATGATAATGAATAGAAGTCACTGATTGAAGTAGTGGAAAGAGAAATTAAATCAGTGCTTTCATCTCACTGACTGATTTTTCTATGTATGAGTGTGACAGACATATTGTGTAACATATTTACTGTGTACTTAGTGTATATACTCTGATTACCATTAAGGGAGGAGTTGCAAGATGTGTAAAACATGTAATAAAGAAAAATAGAAAGACTGTGGAATAGGTGTCTCCAGCATAAGGACAAAAAGAGATCTTTTTTTTTCTCTCATAATAACTAATTTAATTGTCATTGTTTTTGAGCAATGTCATGTGTGGAGTAAACATACACATATACACACACAATGCCGATGTCACAAAATACTGGGTGAAGAGACATTACAAACCAGGCACATACTGCTTGTATGCATCAAGTCTGTTTCGGAGACACTCGAAGCAGATTTGAGGTCAACGTTGAAGATTAATGATGCGATACTGAAACTGGCAAGCTGAAACTTCTTCTACAGAATGATTACATTCATTAAATGTTACGTTGCACAAACTACGCACTGCATATGTCAAGCTTATAAACACAAACAGTATACTTTTATCATCAACTATTAGAAATATTGATATTTTGTGGCATTAAATCATCTGATTGATTATCCATATAGTATCATCATTAGTTAAAGCAGGAACTTTGAGAATATTCTTCAACATTTACATGTACACTCATTTTGTGGGACAATTAAGATGAGGGTCTGTGCAAGTGGATCATTATCAAATCAGGGAGCATCAAGCAGAGCAATGAATACCGGTGATTCTGAAGTCCAGCTAGAGGTCATAACCTGAGCGAAGCCATACACTCCACTCTCATCATGGCTGTAGTGTGAAGTGGAGACATCAATCAGCCACATGACACACTTTTTATTACTTAGAACAGAGTGCCACTTTACTTGTGTAATTGTCCTAAGTGTACCATATCTGAGAGGACTGACCACGGAAATGGAAGACTCTTTAAATGAAGAGCTCTTACTGTTAATTAAGGAGAAATTCAGCAAGCGATCCACCCAGAACATGTCCACTTAGTGAGTTGTTTAATTTTGGAAAATATTCACTCTCTTGCCTTGAGTTAGATTAGAAGATTAACACACTCTTGTGTCATTATATTAAATTTAAAGCTAGCAACCAGCTAACTTACTGTAGCTTAGCACATAACCGTCACACTTTAGATTGTGTTAGAATTAACAACATACAACATGTTGATTAGACTGTTTCCATTCAGTGCTAAGTTAAGTTAGCCGGCTTCTGGCTGTAGATTCATATTTAACCTGATGTTACAGACGTCAGAGATGTATGGTATCCTCTGATCTGCTCTCAGAAAAAAAATGCATTTTCCAAAAGACTTTTTCTTTAATTGCTGTTTGTTAAAATCATAAAGCTGTTTCAATCCTTTCTATTTAAGAAATAATAATGTGTGCCTTACTAACAAAAGTGCTAAGTACTTTAAACAGCTTGGCAAATGGTACCCACAATTCTTAGGCTACAACAATATAACAGCTAAATGTGACTTTTGGTTATTTCACAATATAAATATACAGGTGATTAAAACAAGCATTTATAATAATGTACAGCAAAGTTTGAACACAAATAATGTGCCTAAAAAAGATAAGTGGAACATCTAAGTGCTGAAATTGTCAAAGTGCTTCAATCACAGAGGAGAATGGGAGATGGGAGGTGTTAGTAAATGAGGGTGTTATTATGGCCGATTGTGGTGGCTAAAGTCTGTTGCCTCTCCACCTGCTCCCTGTGCTGTTTTACAGTGCACAGACAGCCTCCTATAACCTCTAAAGCAGTTTGCAGAACGTTTACCCACAAGTGTCATAATTTGCTCTAACAACTACAATTATGCCATTTCTTTTTTTTTTTTAGACAAACAGTATAGCAAATGGGACATCTCTCATTATAACTTGTATTATTGGAGAAAGGATGTTGCTGAATCGTTGCTCGACGAGCATTAAATTTCACCCTTAAAGCATAACGTGTCTCCAATGTTGTGAGTGTAAACCAAAAGTGCGATGAGTGTTTTGCTCCTGACAAATGTGGTAGTCAAGCAGGTGAACAAAAACCAGACAGAGGGAAATAAAGTAATATAACATATAGTATATGCTATAAAGTATATGCTATAAAGTAATGTCAAGTTAATTTTGAAAGCAACTTGAGGGTTAAATTCTCTCGCTTGTTTGGATTGAGTCAGTTGGTTATTTTCTTGTATAGTTAACGGGGGGTTTTTGAGCACTTAATTCATCATGAAATGAAGTTAAGCAAATCAGCTGCTTAAATGACAGTGGGTTCATATCTTTTGTCAAATTCCTTTACAAATCACTTTAATTCTGTCTGTGTTAACAATTTGTCACTACTGGCTAGCTGAAGGTACACTAACACACAACCTGCTCTGTGCAAACCACACACTTAACTTCTTCTTATTCAGGCATTCCCATCCACAACAGGTTATAAACAAGGGTTTAAATTAATTTGTTTGTCCTTGTGTGGCTCACATAGCACTCCAGTCAACCCTGTTTCTAATTCACAAGACTGAGGCTCTCTGCCGCTAATAATGGATAAACAAACAAGCGACGAGCCCAATGTGTATCAGTTCATAACTTAATTACATTTTGATGGGGAGCTCTGCAGGCGTAAGAATAACCGAGAGGGTACGTTGCTGTCAATGTCATGCACTGTTGTGGCATATCAGAATCGTGCAGATTTTGAACTGGATTCAATTTTATAAATAATCTAGTGTTGATTTGTTTTTCCAAATTGATTTGGTTTCCATTATAATATGAGTTGTATACGATTTTCCAACACCAGCGTCATTTTTAGTTTTGCCGTTAAAAATGGGTTATGTGAACACGAAGATATGAGAATGGTGTTCCTAAATGTTCCTTTAAAACAGAATAAACACAATGCAGAATTTGACAATATGCAAATTATGTCCTCTTGTCATTTAAGAATATAGAAAATAGACCTTTTAAGCATGACAACAACAATAAGAAGCAACAGCTTGAATTGCTTTCATGTATGAAGCTACGTTTGCATTGATGTTGACCTTTGGGCTGTGACTATGACTCTTACACGCCCTCTGTGCACTGCTGTGAATGGACAATACTGAGCTGCTCTGGCAGGCATGTTTCTGATAAACCAGTGATCTCCCAAAGGCACTTAAAAATGAGTCTGACTTCATTTACATGATAGTATTGCCACAGCGTCTCGGTGAGCATGCTAGGGTCAGCCCAGTGCAGTGTGGTATTAGTTGGAAGCACGTTGGTGTTTGGGAGAGTGGGGGTGAGGGCATGAGGGGAAGGTGCACACCCTAAGGAATACAAATAGGATATAACATTCCTGTTACTCTGCGTCCTTATCTGAGAAGAGAACACATGGTGCACAGGGCTGTACAAAGACAGAGATCTCGACTTTGGACAATGCTGTATCAGATTGACATACATGGGGGCAGAAAGCTAAATTAAACTGTTTAATTTCTGATGCACAGTTGTGAATGTATATTAATGTTATTTTCTGTTGTGAAAATGTCCTGAAATATTTCTGTAGATGTACCTGCACATTATGCTATTTCACAAACTCTTCATGCTAGATACTCTAACACCAAGATATTTACAGAACATTTGCATGGAAAATGTTGATACCAGTATACACACCTGACATTTACCTAAAAATATGACCAAATATCATGTCTATAGAGTTACCTATTCAATGATGAGACAGTAAGGCCATTCCATTCCAAATCAGTCTATACGTTACTGAAATGTCTATTAATTGTAGGTTTCAGAATATTCACACAACATCTCTCAAAAGATTAAAATAGATGAAACCAATTCAATTAACATCAAAATATCAAGACAATTCTCTTAAGTCAACAATGACATTCTTATTTGCAAAGGTAAATAGTTTTCTGAGAGATGATTTAAAACAATCTTTAGGGATCTCAGTGTAAATGTTTTTTTTTTAAATGCAATCCTGCTACAAGTTGCTGTATTTTTGGAATGCATTGCAGAAATGAAAATAGCAAGTTGATCAGTGTCACTGGATCTTGGGAAGGTAATCAATGCATTATTTTTAGCCATGTGTTAAATCAATTCAAACCGCACACACAGTCACAAATGAGGTAGCTGAACTTCCACTGGCTCCAACACTACTATTGCACAAAATTATACACTGTGTACATATGTGTCACTGACACGTGAAAAAAAATAAATCTAGCTCAATATATTCCCTTCTTTAAAATGCATGCATTGGGTAATTGTCCTTGAGGACAGTTGGCATTCTTGGTGAAACATGTATTCCCTCTTTCACCGAATGATATAAATTACAAAAGCCAACACAGTGTCATAAAGCTGTTTCTTCAGACTTCCCACTCAGAGTTAATTGACTGGAGCAGGAAAATCTGAAAAGAATCATCTCTTTCATCTATGTTTTGCTCCAAGATCAATGGTCTGTGTAAGTGAAGTAAAGCTTACTTTCACCAGAGATGTGGATGGACCGACAAAGGCTCCGGGCTGGGCGGAGAGGGCACAAAAGCATTCAGTAATTCTGTCAAAACACTCCAAGCATCCACAACACACACTGATTCATATGAGCTGAGCTAATGGTTTGGCGTGGAGCTATTCTTCTGTGAACAGCAAAGAAACAACGCCATCATAAAACATAAATGAAATGATATAAGTCACTTGTAATCTGGACATTTAAATGACGTGGACTGCCACACTGTTTCTCTGTGATAGTGAACCCTGCTCGGAGGCCAGAGAAACAGGTCAGAAAAATTAGCAGGGGGCGGGAGACACACACACACACACACACACACACACACACACACACACACACACAAACAAACAAAGAAACACAATTGTAAAACACAATTGTAAAACACTTTGGACTGATGAAGAAAATTAATATAAAAAGGTAATGTTCATTGAACCAATGGGAGCAATATGATCTGTTCACAAAGGGCCTGAAATCAAATGTTTTTTTATATAATTGCTTTGGGGCTTTTCCACCTTTTTTAGATGGGAGAGCTAGGTGAGAAAGGGAAAACATGTAGGAAGTTGTCACAGGGAACAAACCCTGGACCTTTGCGGCAAGGCATAAACCTCCAAGTATACGTGCGCCTGCTCTACCCACTGATCCAACCTGGCCACAAAATCAAATGTTTAATGGTTCTGATAAATGAAGACAGTGTTATACAGCAATATGCCTATTGTGCTACTGTCCCAATAGCACTTGCTGTTTTTCCTTCATAAACCTGCATGCAATTTGCAGGTTTTGTGTGTGCGAACACAAATGTGATATACCTCATGTGCACGTGCTGGGAGCTGATGCCTGTGCTCTGCACTTCATACTTAACGCCATAGAGGAGGATCAGAGCTGTTCAGCCAGACTGGGTAACACCCATAAAAAGCAGGGGCCTTTATGCACTTTCTTGATCCCTCACTCTTTTTCCATTTGCCTTCCCCTCCCCCTGCCATGACAGCATGATTAACCATCAGACACACAATAGGGGCACATGTCCCCATAGCCACAACCAGCTCCCTTAGACCTGTACATCCTAATAAGGATTAGGCACGAAGTTAACAATGAATGAAGAACTCCTCCAGGAGCCACTAATTCTATTCTGCTCTGTGTCACTTTTCATCCTAGGCTATTCACAACTCTGTGTTTGAACATAAGGTATAATCCTCTTAAATATCAAAGGTGGACAAATCATATTAATTTAGACATTGCTTCCCCTGGCCCAAAGGCACATTATGCACTCGACACAGAGCCCCAACCTCACCATCTGCTCCACTCTCTCACCTGCCTCTGGCTGACACCCCAATGCCCTTTACTCTTTATTCTCACTGCCTCTATCTGATTTTCTTCATCTATATTTGATGTTTTTAGTATTTCTCCCAGAAAAAAAAAATGGAAAATGTAGAAAGACACTCCTAAGGACATGTTCTTAGCAAACCATATGTTTGTCACTAACACTTGACATGAATATGTCATAACTTTGCTAAATGCTGCGATCAATTAATATGACAAGTTAGCAAATTGTTTAGTTCGCTTCTTTTTTTTATTGTCTTTAAAACAAGGTTTTGGACGTTGTTTTTAGAGGCAGTTTTAAATCTTAGGGTTTCTCAGGGTTTGCTGTTTGATTGTGGGAGTAAAAATATAAAGAAAACAGAAAAATATTGTCAGAAAGGAGGCAAACAGGGTTGATACACCAGTAATACATAGTCTTCTGACCTCAGGCCTATCTTTGTTTAGGGCCTCTAAGAATGCTGTAGACATGCTTATTTCTGATGTCATTTTGAAAGTACACATCGCTATTAAACTTCAGCTGAATGAGCTGAGTAAACTAAAAAAATTAAAAAATTCCACGTTGTCTACCTTTACTATGGAAATGTTCTATACAGTTATACAGTTATACACTTACTGTAACTATAATGTCATCTCTAACATCATAAATGCATTCATTAGTGAAAGAGTACTCTACCTACTTTATTCCACACATTCCTCATCCTTGTAAAAACCTGGCACATAGCCACAATGCAACAAAGCTGCCAACAGTTAAGTCAGAGATTCATGTGTGCAACACCAGGAGTGGCTAATGCAGTCGCTAGCTTTGAGCAGATATGAGGAGCGGGCTACAGAGGTCTGGTGTGCTCTGCCTTTTGTAACTCTTTCTGACACTACACGCAATTTTCTTTCATTTTCAAACTTGGAGTCATCAAACTCAATGATGCTGACTCAAGCGATGTCACTTGAGGCAAGACTTTGGTGTTGTTTTATATGTCCACTTCCGCAGCCAACATCATTTCCACTTGAATTTTACCAACCTTCTGCTGGCCTCACTCTGACATGAATTAGCCCCAGATTGACTGATACTGCTTCACCGGGAATTCTCAAGTCCCTGGCTTTTCTCATCCTTTACTCTTTTCCTCTCTCTCTCTTTTCTTTCGCACCACTGCTTCTGGTTAGTTTTCTCCTGAGCTCGCCCTGTCACTCACCTGTCTATGAGACATCAGGCTTTCCTTTGTCTGACAGACAGGTGCTAGCAATGTCTGATGGAGTAATTTGCCACAAATGTGCAAAACATGACTGATCAGAGAAATGTCAGCCAAGGTGGTGGAGAATGCGAGAGCGCTGACGACAGAGAAAAGAGGTCCATTTCCATGTATCACAAGTGCTGACAGATGGTCCCAGTTCTCATTTTCCATCCTTTTATACAACATCCCTCAGCTCATTAATGCACTATATCCTTTACAGGTTGATTTATTCTCCACTTGAAGTTGGTGCTCACCACCACTTGAGAAAACAACCTGTGTATTTAAAAGTGTTGGACCTATCTGAAAATAAGCAGTTAGAGCAGCCCTATATGTAAACAATAAATGTGTGTAGAAAGTGCAAAAGCCTATTTTTTACTGCACTTAACATTGAGACCACTTCTTAACTTACATATGAAATAAACATGTAAGTGCTGAGTATCACTATGACAGGGTATTCTGTCTCTCAGTTGGTTGCTGGTTTTACTGACCAAATAAAATGCACAGTAATGGATGGTAATGACCAAAGGGTTTTGCATTATGTAAATGGTATGTTCTTATATGGCTCTTTTCTAGTCTTAACGACTACTCAAAGCGCTTTTACACAGCACAGGAACCATTCACCATTCACACACAGTCATACACTGCGATGCGCAGCATCGGGGGCAACTCAGGGTTTAGTGTCTTGCCCAAAGACACTTTGACTTGGGACTGCAGGGCCAGGGATCGAACCACCAACCCTCCGATTTGCAGGCAACCACTCTACCACTGAATAAAGTGTTGTAAAGATCTGTTAGCGCATGCCTTGTCCATGATTGAAGAGGTAATGTGTGTGCCGCTTGTAGAAACTATATTTACCCTTCAAATGACTTCTCAACTGTAGTGCACACATTAGTCGTATCTGATTCTAGAGGAGTAGTGGTCACATGTCTCAGAGTGGCCGACGGTCCCTGATGTAGAGGCAAAGGTCACAAGACAGCAACTTGTCTGAGGCAGAGCCCCGTGTGATATGATACATTGCCTGTCAATGCATCTGCATCACCCAGGGAAATGTGACCATTGCCGACATCAATGGAATCCCACCAATTGTATTAGTGAATGCACAGCAACAAAGGTGCAATTTACATTAAGAATAAGACTAATCTATACAAAGACAATCATTTTGATACTTTGCTCACATGATGCAACACATCAGAAGATCATACCATGCCAATCATGGATTATCTGGGGTTCAAAATAAAGAGAGATTGAAAGACGCGTAAGACTTTTGGTTGCAGGCAAGCAGAGGTGTATCAAATCACAGGAAGTACACAACAGACGCAGTGGAATAAAGCACCCTAATCCTCTGGGTGGCAATAGATTTAAAAATTATTTTAGGGGATTAATAGAAATCAAAATGATAATCTTGTATCAAACAAACTCCATCCAGGTGAATATGTTTGTTTCTGAGTTGGTGAGGGGAGGTTTATGTCATGCATTGTTTATTTAAAAAAATAATGGGTTATAAAATAAAATATAATACAATAAAATAATGTTTTTTTATATAATTGTTTTGGGGCTTTTACACCCTTATTAGATAAAAAGATAAATAAATAAAATAAAATAGATAAAATAAAATATTCTTTTACCAAGCCTTATTGTGTTTTCTTCATGTAACCTCAAACTGTCCGTACTGACTGGTCTTGTCCTTTATTAATATTACTTTTCTGGATCTTTAGCATACTTTTTTATACTGTGCAGTGTGTACACTGACATTGTTGTGTGTTACTGTGATATTCTATGGATATTATATATATGATGAACTCCGCCACTCTTATGATACAAACTTGCAGCTCATATAGTTATGCTATTCATATATATATAGTACATGTTTTGTCCTTTTGCATTACAAACATGTTTTCTTACTTATTTAATTTTTTTGTTATTATCTTTATTATGTGTTTACATTAGAAAGCAATACTTCAAAAGTGTATTGACTAAATGGATCTGAAATGAATCAATTCAGTCCCATCATTACTGTGTTTTAAAAAGGATGAGGAGCATTGAGTTCAAGATCCTTTTCAGATTCATCACCTCATTCATGACGACATGTGATTAATGTACACTTTTTTATATGTTTTGGGACATTATAAGGCACTGGTTAGGAGAGAAGGGAAAATGCAGCAGGCTATGGTCTCCTCAGAGTACCTATAGACAGAAGATTGAGCAGCCATGACAGGATGATTTGCCTCCTCTCTGTGTGAAGGAGCCCAGGTTCTTGCAGACAGAGGATGAAATAAATCAACACAACACTCAGGATCCAACACAAACACCTCAACCAAAAGCCATCTCCCCAAGTCTACTGTGACCCTGAAATGACCATATTCTCTTATTGTTCCCTCATCTCCAGTGAGAGGATAAGACCCACACGGAATTGATTGTGTCACCACAAACCGGAGATAGCCATTGATTTCCCTTCTTCTTTTCAAAAAACAGGAACGCTTTGTTCAACTGACACATATGTCTTCCTTGTCTCCCAAGGTGGAGCTACCCAAAAGCAGAAATGCAGTGATCGCCTACCTCATGCAGAAAACAGCAATAGAAAGGCATGGTCCCAAGTACTGTTCTTAAGGAAAATATTGTACCAACCATGCTATCAGCCCTGCAATATTCAGAGACCAGTTTATCTACAGAGGCCCCTTCTTCTCCCCAGGGATTTGATGCTGATCTCCGACAACTCCTGATGGGAGAGTAGTGGCATGGCTTCTTTTTCATCTCTCACCATCTCCGGAGAGAGGAGCCAATAGGTGTGCTGCAGCAAGGCCACTGACAAGAGCTCACGGCAGGTCCTGTGATATTATCTGGGGTCAGATGTGACCAATCAGTCAATCACTTTTTCTGCTGGTCTCTCTCTCTCTTTAATTTTCCCTTGCCCCTCGTGGGAACCGGGACATTGCAACTGATCAATTGCTTGCAAATAGCTGTATTGAAATGACACATCTGCATTGAAGAGGCTGTTTGGACAAATAGTTGGCCTGGCTATGTAACAGTGGTGGTAGTCTGTGGTACATGACCAAGGGGTGACCCAGGGATTGGAAATCAACATGGTATGAGGTTATATATTTATTCCATTGTTGCTGGTCAAAGAAAACTTGTATCTCTAAATTTGGAGATTTGGAATTGTGGATTAAACGTTCCTTTATGGGTTGAGAAACGACTACTTAAACACGTAAACAATTAAAAACTAATTCAAAACAGATGTGTTTGCACATTAAAGGTTCATGTTTTGGAGGTACAGGATATAACACGACAGCAATGCTCTTACCTTTGTGTCTGTTTTTGTGATTAACCCGACTTATATTGTATTAAATATCATGTATGTACATCAATCTAATCATCATGTTAAAAAGGTTTTCACTCTTTAAAAAACCCTAAAATTATAGGAACAGTTCAACATGTTGCATAGTTTTCTTGCCAAGACAAAGCTATATCTGTGAATATATTGATGGCCACAGCAGCTGGTTAGCTTAGCTTAGCAGAAAGACTGGGAACAGAGGAAAAGAAGGGAAACACAGTTTGCCCATCTGCATCTCTAAAGCTCACTAAATAACGTGATCATGTTTGATTAATCCACACAAAAACCTAGGTGTAAAAATTATCATTTAAACTGAAATACTCTCGCAGTTAAGTAGACAAATGATCTCCTGAATGAACAAATCTTAAAAAAAAAACCTAAGGACATCCTTAAGAGCATTTATAAATATGATATTATTTATAGATGATATCACGGAGAATGGCCTAAATTATAATAAATGGATTGACACATTTTTCCTGTCTGTTAATATTACATATTGAGGGATATGTAAAATGTGTATATTGTTTTGGCTAAGAAACTTAAATCTATATACTGTGTTATGCCAGGCAGTCCCAGTCCTTCCCTCTCCCATAAGTCTTGTATTGGCAGGGTAGGTGTGTGGTGGGTGTGGGTGTGAGCCAGAAGACTGTGGGAGGTTTGAATAAAGAGCAATGAGGGGGGCCTAAGCTATGTCTGAAGATGTGTTTTGTTATGAGCATATGTCTTAGTCAAGAGGCATTGGGCTTGGCAGACACTACTGTGTCAACCCATTAGCACTTTTCTCTGTGCACTCCCCCAACTCTCGCCACCCACTGACCTTCTGACTCTGTGGCTAGCTCAGAAGGTGACCAAATGCGATATGAATAATATATTATGATGCATATTGGTTTAGCTTTACAAAGTTTATCTGGCTAATAATTTACAAAATCAGTTTCAAATTGTGATTGCAGTTCATTTTCACTTTTATTTTGTCTTCGAATGCCCGTTTCCTTCAAATAACAGGCAGTTGACAGTATTATACAAGATGATGTTTCACAGCACAGTTGCAAGGTGTGAGGAATAAGTGTAGCAAAAGTAAACTATGTCTTTAATATTATAGTGAATGTAGTTTGAAAAATTCTATTGTACCATTCTTGCTCCTCCCTGTCGTGTGACCAATTAACTAATTTGAGAAAAAGACTATTTTGTGGCCATAATGCTGTGTAAACCCCAGGGTGTGCTGGAAGAAAACAGATTAGCACATTAGCATCGTAGGAGCTGAATAAAGACTGTTGGCTCTGCCTCGGGCCCTGCTGTCTATTAAAGCCACTGCTGCTCATTGACATCCGTAGACAATTATCTAGCTCTTTTGCCTGAAAAAGAAAGGTTTTCATATCGAACTCTCCCACTCTGGCATTTTTGCATGTTAAAATGGAACTATACATGTAATGCCCAACACACACGTTTGGCTTTCTGGACCTTATTTGCAGAAAGCACTGTGAGGTAGTAATCCACATTACCTGAATAATAAATAAACTCACTTTCATACTGTTGTCTAGTGTCACAATCTAGAGTTGTAAGAATTAACAGAGAGATGTCCTCCTCTCTGCCCTCTGGGCCTTTATGCAGCCACAAATGAGAACCCACAAATATACTATTTCTTCAAGGTACTACTCTCTCCAGGGATATTGACCCTGCCAGTTAAGTTCTGGTTGGCTGTGCTTTGCAGAGATGTTGGAACTGTCAGAGGAAATATACGGTCCTTATCTGGAACCCAGGTGTGCTGAGGCAAAGTGTTAAATTTGGTCATTACTCTTGTAATAGTGGTTTTATGTTTTGCTCGCAAGGGTCATGTGTGAAACAGCCACAGCAGGTCTTTGTTGGATGGTCTGCAGACAGAGACGTAGGCATCAGTTTCCTATGTCAGCTTCTTATATCCATGAAGCATGATGCTAATGGTGAACGTCAGGTACACTTCTACAGACACTGTTGCATGAAAGATACTAAGAAACACATATGAAAAGTGATTGGTAAAAATTAATCCTGGATGTGAAAATATGGTGATAAGAGACATCAAGGCTTCTAAGGCATGTTGGACAAATCATTTGCACATGAATTTTGTATGTGCATGTGTGTAAGTGTGTGGTTGCTTGCAGCAACATATGCATGCATGTGTTGATTTGTATGGAGTAGACTGGGCTGGAGGCAGGGCCAGGGGGAGGAGACGGCAATTCTAATGGCTTTTTGATGTAGATAAATGGCTTACAGATGGCTCACTCAATATATTCAAATGAGATATAAAATAGGGGAGGAGCTATCTGTCAATAAAGGGATGCTTCCAGGTGTAGCATCATGCATTGATCAGTCAGTGATTTGAAAACAGTTTTTTTAAACTTCAGTGTTCTGTGATGACCCCAACAAGTTTAATTTAAAAATTATTTTTTTCTTTGACAACATGGAAAGTGGAATTAAATGTTTGTTTGCCTCGCACAGTGATGGCTCAGTCTGTTCATTAAATGGAATGTGTTATTTCATACTTCTTGGAAATTAAGAATGATATATAAAAGAGCATTATTATGCTGTATGCTTGTTAGCTCTATCTTTCAAAGCTCTTGTGAAGCTGCATTTTTAAAAATCAAGGCAATTCAAATATATGATTAGCAAAACAACATGTGTATATATACACATGCTGAAATAGACTCGAAAAAACAACTTAATTCATGCAGGTATTTTGTTTTCTTTTGATCAACATGAATATACAAATTAATATAAAACCATCAAACATAAATATAAAACCATCAAATAACAAAGGATAATGCCAGGAAATCCACCTCTGAAAACAGCCTCTGGTAGTGGTATTACAACTCTCTAAGATCCAGCAGTCTGGACAGTTTATGTTTTCGAAGAGATAATCCCCTTCATTCAGCCATCTCGGTCTGCAGACAATATCCTGGAGGTAAGACCTGCTAGCACATTCCATACTATAATGTACAACTGGTATAAATTGTATTTACTCACGTTTCACCTTTAACATTGGGCTGCAAAAGAAGCCCAAATGCGATTATGCACGTGAAGAATTAATCCGGAGATGAGCACAGGGTAATGTATGGTAATTATCCAACAGGATATTCTTACATAGCGATTAGCATATCTTGGAGGCCAGACAGGGATGGGAGGGCAGTCTGAGCGGAAGGAAAGGACACAGCTGCTGATAAGAAGCCCAGTTTGTATTTTTGGTTTTTTATGTTGATTAAAAATGTGGATAGTCTGGCTACAGGCATGTACACGCTCCCTTCTCTCTGTTCCGCTCTATCTCATGGGCACATACACAGATGAGAATGGACATGTGGATTTACTTGCACACGTACACACACACAGACACACACACACACACACAAACACACACACACAGTGGCAACACTCAGTGAGAAGGAGAATCAAATCGAGAAGGGAAACACTGGATTTGAGCCCACTAGGTAAGAGGCACTCGTGTGTATATTTGTGCCCATGCACCAAAGGTTTGCACATAATATATAACTTGATTACAGTCCAACAGGTGCAATTAAAAAATATTGTTTATTAATTTGTTATTATAGTACAATCCTTGCAATAATGTGGCAGGTATAACATCAAGGATGGGACAAAAGAAGGGTTATGAGAACAGTAATTTTACTTGTGTGCTCAGATTGAATGATTGATGATTTCATGAGGCTCTGTGGGTGTATAGAAAAAGCCCTGATACTTAAGTTTAGTTGAATTAACAAAACTGTCCTCCCCCGAAAAACAACACCATAGCTAGTTAGTTCAAGCAGCAATTACAACCCATTTTTTACGCTCATAGTGGTGGCACCCTCGAGTTGCTGTAGTAACTAAGAGGATGGGTCTAACAAACACAGGACTTTCCCCCAGGGGTCCCATTTGAAAACAAAAGTAAACTGTGAGTTTAATTAACTTTACAGAACAAACCTGAACTTCACCATGTTCTGCACCATGTGCATAGCCGGAGGTAAAGTAACCTAACAAATGTACTGATTTTAACCCAAACCACGATCTTTTCTTAACTTAACCAAGTAGTTTTGGTGCCTTAAAACCATGACCGTTACGTCGATATGAGGAGGACAAATGCTCTTACGGGTCATATTTCCCTCCATCACTAGGTGCACTATTCAAGGGTGGAGTGGGGCACTAAAATTCTGACAGCACCGGCCCACCACCAGCCCAACCCCCATTTATCAATAACACAAACAAAATCTATTTTTTTTAACCCAAATTATGCTATGTTTCTTTGTGTGGAATTCCTCCATCTGTTCTATGCTAGATTGAGGCTACACAAACATCAGTAAATTGATGGGAGAGATGAATGTGCAAGGTACCATGACTGTGATATACGTAGAGAGTGAGCAAGTGGTATAAATATTGGTTGGACTTAATTTAAACTAATAGTGGGAATCCCGGAGAGTTTCGCAGAGCGAATGCAATATCAACAATTTTAAGGGCCCATGCTTAATGTTTCACGGCCGTTTGGAATAGTCTGTAGGCCGGGCAGCGGGAACTCTTTGGCCGGCAAACCGGGAAAAGTCCCGATTGTCTTGATTGCCAATGCCTGGCGCTATTTAGAAAAAGCTCAAATGGTTCGCATTAGTGTGTAGGCATAAACAACCAATATTGTCGTACTGTTTGGAGGAATTGTTGGGATTTATCCTACCAAAGTAATACATTTTTGTCTTTACTTTTTCCCCCTTTTTTGTCAGTTCTGTCTGTCACTTTTTTTCTTAAGTATTTCCAAGAAGCAATTAGGCCGTTTACAATCCGTTTGCAGAGAAACGATGAACATTTGTTGGATTCTATTATTGATGTCTATACATGCTGCATTATTTTTTGCAAATCATATATAAATATGTTTTCCAGCAGCTCCTAAACCCCTCATCTCTCTAAGCTGTAGCAGTATTAATGCATTTTTGCCAACAACGCAGATTACCTTTAGTTTGTTGCCATCAGCCCTGTAACCCCATTACACAACATGACCACGAGCCACTGTATCAATGCTGGGTTTGGTATTTAGGTGTAATCAGCCATGTAGGGCACCAGCTTGCCAAGAAGCACGGCCCTTTGTGAGACACCCATCTGTTTAGTGCATTGGGACATGCCCAGTCCCAAAGAGCTGCTGGAATGAAAGGGTGAGTATGAGAAGGCCCAGCAGAAAAGACAAGGGTGGGCGGCAGCATCAGGACACAGTCTGTCTGCGGCACTCCTGCAGTCTTATTCTAATGCAACAGCTATGACTCCCCTGCTCGCATACAACTCCGAGATCAGAGACTGACAGATGCACCAGGGGAAGCAGACTGGGATGTCTGACACATCCATCCTTTCATGCATGCAGCGTCTGTGTCCCCCTCTCTCCCTCTCTGTTAAGCTGCTTGGCTAATATTTTCCTATTGACTCGGCAGTGTACATATTACCCATCCTTGGTGACCTCTTAGCGGGACATATCTGTGTGAGTGCAGATCGATTCATACAGTGGGCTCCCCCTCCTTGTTGTCATTATTCCAAAGATGGGGCGGGGCAGAGTGGGAGCGTGTGATAAGCTGCTATAGGCCAGTCAAACCATTCCAGCAAGAGTCGTGACCCTACTGCAGTAGGGCTGATTATACCTCACCCGGGGCTGCTAGGTCTGAGATTCAAGCCTCTACACTCCAGCCTGAGACATATTACCCCTGACTGACATCACAGCAGCAGCATAGGAGAAGATAATAACCAGATAGCAAACAGTGGGAGCTCAAATATTGTGGTTTTTCAACTGTTTTCTGGAAATGTGTTTTTTTTATATTCAATCCATTTTCTTTCTTTTACTAATTCATTTTTCTTATTACTTATTACTAAGTGTTAATATTTAATTATTATTCAATTTTATTAAAAACCAAATTGTGAATTCATAAACAGTGGTTATTAGAGTTACTACTCCGACACATTGCGCCAGAGCTGTTTTTAAAAATTTAAGATGACTAACCCATAACAATAAAGGCTTTTTGATTTTTCCAGTGAGAGTGCCTTGGATTTTTCCTGAGTTTTGCTACATATGATTGTCCCATCCAAAGAGCACCTCAAACAAACAATTTGAGTCCTGGAAGCGCTACTCTACAGACATTTTCATAAACAGTGGTTGTTGACTTGTTGACACTAAAAACTTTAATTCTGAAATATAATATAATAGAAAGCCTTTATTGTCATTATACACAAGTACACAGGACCTGTGCAATGAAATTGGAGCAATCCCTTTTCAGTGTATATATAACAATAACATAAAGATAACAATATAAAATATCACAAATTTAAGTCAAAAATATATTAAAAAAAAGTCAAAAATATAAAGTGTAGGTAGTGCAGAGAAAGAAGAGGCGGGGGGGGGTGCATAAAAAGCTATTAAAGTATTTGTCTTTTGTGTTAAGATTATTGAGTATTATTTTAATCCATTCGTTTTTGTCATTATTTTTATATATATCATAATTAGTAGTTTCAGTGTCTGGAATGTACAGTAGTTGTTAACCACCCTGTATATTTTGGATTTTTACTTTTTATTGTAGAAAAATACAAAAAAGCTGAATATGTGTAGAACCATTTTAAATGTGTCTCCCGAGCAGCCTAGAGATGTGAGGCAGGTGACCGGCTTGTGAGAGAATTGGCATGTGTTGCGTGGAAAAGAGCCCTTTTCCTCGGGTGGTAGGACCATATGCCCCTAAACTCCAACAAAATCCCCTTGCCCCTCCACTTCCCTAAACATACGCACAAGCACGCTCCTTTCAGTCAACGCAGACTGCGCCCCCACCCCGGCCCACTGTGCCTTCTCCAGCAAACACTCCTGATAACTGGCAACAGCTGCGTTGATGAGCACAATACGTGGGCCAAAGGCAACTCAGCTGGCCTCACTCCCCACTTGACACAGGGTTGACCTCTGGCATGCGAGTTGTCCTCCCCAAAGGCTGCTCTGCCTGTAGCCTGACACAGTCTGTCTCTCTATCTCCTCTCCACACACACACCCAGCAACGGCCCGGTGCATCCTCAGGTCAGCTGGGTCAATTAAATTCAAATTGAGGATAAATGATTTGTAAATCATGTACAGATAAGCAGCTAATGCTCCAGAGGGAGGAGGCACGGCTGCTTTCACTCTTCTGAGTTGAGAACTAAATACAAATATTCATACCAAGATCCCCATGGAGACTTCATCAATACTTGCCTGTTGACTTTCATCTACTGACTCAGAGTTAGCCGTACAGTCTCTCTCTCTCTCTCTCTCTCGTGCATGGATCCATATTTTCTCTCTCTCCACACACTCATACACACTCCCATATGTGAACAAGCAGCATCAGCAGGGCAGTATGAGTGAGCGTGAAAGGCTTGTAATAGCTCTCCTCCCCTAAGGGACTGATGACACCAAGGAAACCAAACAGAAGCTGATGGTGTGACAGAGCAGGGGAGGTGAGTGTGTGTGTGTGTGTGTGTGTGCTCATCGCTCCCCTTTGCCATTCTGCTCCTTTACAACTTTACAAAATAGCCTTTTAATTTGCTGCAGCGTCTGGGGTGTCTGAATTGTGCCTGCATCAATCACCATCATCACTGGGGCCGCGGGCACTCTGTCCCTTGGGCCCTCTCACTGAACAGCTCCTCAGGCAGATCCTCTCATATCTGGTAGGTTCCCCATTTGGAGCATCTCCTCTTCCTCACATTCACTCCTGCAAACAATGGGATACTGATTGAACCCCACCACTCGCCGCACTCTACGCTGCTATCATTTTACCAGCTCTCATGTGACCGTTGCCTCTTCAGCACGGCTTTGACAAAAGGAAAATTATCTCCAATGGTGTTTTGTATTCTAACAGAAAATAACCATTATCAGCTGGATCGATTTCCTGACTGATTTCCAAAATAGCTGTTTTATTATGCACAAGGGAGTTTTTAAACATTAATTTAATATGGACTACTCTCTCTGGGAGGCTATAAGATATACTTTGGGAGAGTTATCCCCAATCCCTCTGTGTCACTATTAGTGCTGCTATAATGATGCCAGTGCACACCATCAGTAATATCAATGTATGTAAGTGTAAGACTGATGAAGATGTGTGTGTGAATGAGTCATACCCCTGATATGGTTTGGCAGGTCAGTGTAGAAGGGGTCAATATGGATTAGCCTTCACTCTGTAGCTGTCAGGCTGCATTGATGGGTTTTCCTGCTTTAGTGATGTGTGTCTTGTGTGTGTGGGTGTGTGTTTGTGTGTGAAGGAGCTACCTTTCTGGCAGAGTGTACATTTTGACTCTTCTAAACCCAACCAATACACCTTTTGTTGCTGTTGTCCAATGGACAATAACCAATAATTAAACTTGAGAGGGGGATTTTTGTATTCCCCTTGCATTTCTCCGTGCTACCTGTATTATGCTTATTCAATCAAGCACATGCTGTTCAAAGACAGTCGCGCTGTGTTGTATGCTGATCACCGCAAATGTCACATCAAGCTGTTCTACTTGTCAGCTCCAAAAAACTATAAAGGCAGGAGATCAGTTGACACAGAGCAGAAAGGATGCAGATGGTACAGTATGTTCCTTGGCCAGAACTTAAACTGTGCTCAACACCAGTTACACATTAGTGCTGTATTACACATATTCTGTCACCTGTTCATAAGCCACACCTAGATAAAACCTAATGCAGTCTGATATGTCAGCACTGCAATTAATGCTATCATGTGTTTCAGAGAAGTATTTCATTTAGGAGGCTGTAGTTTGTGATGCTGTTGAATCCTATTGTGTTATACTGTGTTAGTAAGTGTTACTAATTTGGTATATTAATATGGGTAAACTTAATATTAGAAGCACTTCTCCGTACTGCACAATACCAGTAGGTAAGTCATTATTGGATTAACCCTTTAATCGTCCTACCCAGATGCTGGATCAACACAAATTTTGTGTGAAATAAAATGTAAATTTTTACTACACAATATAACAATAATAAAACATGGTGCATATAACAGAACCAAGGAACATGTCTTAAAGATTAATGATATTTCTTAAAAACTCATAATATGCTAGATCTAGATAGTTCAGACCAGCATATTTGTGTTATGTGGTTGTGTGATGGATATTCGACAAACCATTGACTGATTTGTATTCAAACACAAGAGAACTAAGGACGTGCACAATAGTGATGAGAAATTCCTCTAAAACTAAACTAAATTTAGTTTACTATTTGGGAAGAGAAACTGTTCTGATTTTGTTTTTCTGTTTAGCTTAACACACTTCAGCCAGTTGCACTAGAGATGCTCATTTAGACTGAGCTTAATATGATTATTTCTTCGACTAAATATCACACAAACTACCCCAAACGGTAAAGAAGAACATTAAAGAAAGCAAAACTGGCGGCCAATTGCATCATTAATTTGAAACTGGTAGGAAAATAGAAGGAGCGAGTAAATGAGACTAACAACGAGTCTGAGGCTTCTTGATTGAACTTTTGCCAATCCTCATCCTGTTCGGCAGTTATCATGTTACCACTTTCCTCAGGTGAGATTCTGATTGAACCAAGAGACGTCTATTAAGCTGCGTTCAGCACACACAGTACCAACAGTAGGGACTGGATAGGTAAAGGCCATCCTGTGACACAGCGGGGGAGCTCTGCAAGCCGCCGTGTATTTGTCATGTCATCTTGTGTGTTGCCGAGGTATTTTCCTCCGGTCTATAACTTTCTCATTCCACCACTACCTAATCAGCTTTAATTGACTTTAATTAGCATCTAGTAATTAATTTTGTTTTCTACAAATTATTTGTATGAATGGTCCCAGTGGGTGGTCTGTTCATCTCGTTAAGGCCAATTAGCTGCAATTAACAAACACTAATGACGTGCTTTTTTCCCTTCCAAAACAAACAGCATGCACCCTGCCAGATTCCAGTGCTGCACAGAGACCTCTTGTGTGTTGGAGTGGTGCAGGGGGCCAGCTCAGTGGGCTAGGCCTCTAATCAACACCTCTAATAGAGAAACACAAACCCACAACGAGACACTCGCTCCACGGAGATAATTACTTTCCCCTGTGGTCTTTTCATTGTCACCCACTGTTAAATTTAGGCAACTGAGATCAGGTTTGTGGAACAGAATAGATGTAAGAAAAGGCTTAAGCATTTCTTCTGGTTGGCATTAGTAGGGCTCTGCTCATAGCATCACATTTATTGCTGGACCTCAATACAGTGTGATATCCAAAGGGTACCAATTAGAGGCATGTCAAGATTGCTTATGATAACTGCCATTTGAAAAATATAATAGTAATAATAACACAGACTTCAAACTAAAATTTCCAGGGCCAATTTTTTTCTCTCGAATTGACAGATATTTATGATTCTTCTTTTTTAAGGGTGTCTGACCGTTTTACAAGTAAGTGTTAGGAACTCTCACATCACATCTGACAACACATTGCAAAGTCACACACGTCATTTTTTCACAGATTATTCTCTTCATGCTGTTTTATTAGCATGTACTGTTATCATTCAAGAGTGAATTGAAATGTTTCCCATGCTTTTAGAGGATGCTCAAAGCATCCACTTGTGGCAAACACTACTTGTGTTGCATTTCCAAAACAAACTTTAAAGAGTACACTGTTTATTGTGAGTTTAAACAGTTATTTGTATCCAATAAAAATATCTGAAAATCTGAATGAATGTAGGTTATAAAAGTTTTTCATTGCATGCAGTTATGCAACTTTCTCTAACTGACAAATACTTTGAATGTGGAATGAATATTTTGGGATAAAAGGTGACGACTGTTCACATTCAAAAGGGAAATTTAGGCAAATGTTTCAAGAGGACATACCTAGAAGGTTTAATGAATAAAAATAAAAGAAATATCCTTCTTCCATATATTTTGTTTGATTGATTACTGAAGCAATAGTTCCATATTTTTATTCATTTGAAAAACAAACATTATAAAATAGAAACAGTTGGGGCATGCACACAAATGCAACCATCACCACTTTCTGTTTGATCCATGTTTTTTAATCCTAGAAATAAGCTTGTAAAAAATCATAAATACTTGCAGTGAAAGTGCCAACCAGATCCTTTGGTGATGTACATGTTTGCATTTATGAGCTCATGATGTGTTCTGCCATAAACAAAAAAAATCTGACCTACAACCGTTTTTTTTTTTTTTTAGCTTCAAGAAAGATTTTGCAAATCTGTCACTCCCGTTTAATTTGATACTGCCGGTAGCTGGGATATCAGGGACTAACAGAGCTGGGAGTCTGTGTGGGGAAATGCGCTATCTCCTTCCCCAGCGCACCAACACGGTGCGATAACATCTAGAAGAGGCAGCCAATCGCCACAGATTAGAGCCATTAGTGACCCGTGTCCCTTCAAACGAAATGTAAAAGTATAATGTTGGGACACAATATTAATCCATGTGAAAAGCTTGTGTTTCCCCCATACTGCTGGGATAGGCCTATCATTTGTAATCTGCCACTGATGCAGTCTTATTCTCCCACACAACTCAGAAAATAATTTATTCATATGATATCAGCTTTGACCCTCAGCAGGCTATCCTTTGGAGAATCTGTCTGAGAAAAAAAGAAATGGGTTATTATCGCGATGAGAACGTAACGAACATATGTTATTTTTTTATTTTTTTATTACTTATTTCTAATTATTTCTTTACATATATTGTGGAAGTTAGCCTTAATGACAAACATGTATTCAAAGTTCTGCTGTCACTAGCCTGTATCTCTTTTGCTTCCTAGACAGATTTTTTTTTAAGCATAGGCTATAGGTTTAAGAAATATTGAATGTAAGTCCTATTTTCAGTTTTTATTAAAAAAAAATATTTTGTAACCGTGCTTTGCTTTACATAATAATGAAGTGCATGTGTTGGAGTGAAATGAAAAGGCTGCTCATAGGTTTGTCCTGCAGCCGACGTCACAGGTCTCTTAATAGGCAATAGGCTGAGCTTTAAGAGGTGCGCTCATTACAGCGTTTCTCTCAGACTGAGAGCTCATCAGAGCAAACATGGGACACGAATGACAAGGCTGAGCGCACTGATAGCATTTCATCGTCATTTCTCTCTACTTAAGCAACCACTCAGGATATATCGCACAGTGGGCATAGGCTATGTCTTTGTGCTTACCCGTAAATTTGCACACTTCGGATGATCCTGAAGGGCCCGCGATGATCTCCAGTCTATAATTTGGTTTCAGAAATGCTGGTTTTTCAACAGTTCACCTGTCGTTCGGAGCTGTTCGCCACATGTGGATTGTTGCCCCGTGGAACAGAAGCGCTCCCTTTAATCTCGCGGATGGTGATGTAATTGTCATTCAGATTAATTTTGGATACATTGGATTTCCGGGATCATATATCCAAGAAAGTCAACACCGAGGTGTCTGGGGCGTTGGAGAAAGAAGCCGAGTCTATATCCCACACACTGGGCTGGGAATAACTCCAGACAATGCTTCAGTGTTCCAGCTGTGAAAAGCCTATTCTTGATAGGTTCTTGCTTAAAGTTTTGGACAGACCATGGCACATCAAATGTGTCCAGTGCTGCGAATGCAAATGCACTTTGACAGAGAAGTGCTTTTCTCGAGAAGGGAGACTGTACTGTAAGAATGACTTCTTTAGGTAAGCATACAGAATGTGTCTGGTTTAGTTTTCATCTACAAAAGAGGAACAAATGAAACTGTATTTGTTGAGCCAATATAAATCAATGCATGGATGGAATTTGGAGAGAAAAAAAAGGAAGAAAAGAAAAACGTATGCTCAAAATAGGCATGTGGCTCAAACTGTATATAAAAACTACTGGACCGTGTTCTGACAGTCATTCAATAAATCCTCTTTGTTTACACTGTGGGAGCTGTTGCTTCTTGCAAATATCGCAGTAAACTCAGCTTTTATTTATTTATTTGATTTCGCTTGTGGCTTGGTTGGGTTCATTTTTTTTTCATCAAATATAAATCAAAAAAGAAAATGGGAGGAAAAACAACCATTGCTTACAAATTCGTTGGAAAACAACATGATAGGATGTTTTGTTCTACACTATTATAATATAGCAGCAATACTACAAGCAGGACTAACCCTTATTTCCCGTGTGAATGATGCTATTGACTTTATATTACAATGATATTTTAAATAATTTGTTCTTACATTTTACGTTAGGTCTATGATTAGACATTATTTATGTATGGTTGACATCAGAATTGAAGTCAGTGTTGTAATCATACTTGGGCCTATCAAAACATGAGTCTAAAACAGGAAGTATTACTGTATACTACATCTGTACTGAATCTTGCCCCCCCCCTCCTGACTGCATTTCCATCTTCAACAGGACATTTGGGACCAAGTGTGACGGTTGCGCCCAGGGCATTTTACCCAGTGATCTTGTCCGCAGGGCAAAGAGCAAAGTGTTTCACCTCAACTGTTTCACCTGTGTGATGTGTAACAAACAGCTGTCCACCGGAGAGGAACTGTACATCCTGGACGAATTCAAGTTCGTTTGTAAGGAGGACTATCAAAACAACAACGGGAAAGACACAATCCTCCTTTCAGGTATGCCATTCACACACCTGTATTGTTGTGTAGTGTTCACTGTTTTTTAAGGAAATTGGTTTTCTAAATCAAATTGTTATTAAATGAATTGTAAATGGGGTATCATTATATTATTATTATTATTATTATTATTATTATTATTATTATTATTATTATTATTATTATTATTATTATTATTATTAAGCCTATTAGCAGAAGCAGATATGTATTTCTATAAAGTGTGCCATTCAGAATATTTGTAATGTATTCCATGCTGTTATATTAACAGTTAAAGTGCCGCTGTTGTTTCATGGGTTTTGCGGGTAGGCCTATGACTCCGATTCTCACAGCTAAATGTATCTTATTCTCATGACAGTCACGACAAGCAGCGACCCAAGTCTGTCTCCAGACTCCCAGGACCCGCCGGACGACGAGAAGGACTCCGAAACGGGACATTTATCCGATAAAGACAACAACATGGAGAATGACGAGCAGAGTGCCGTCGGGAAACGACGCGGGCCTCGGACCACCATCAAAGCCAAGCAGCTGGAGACCCTGAAAGCGGCTTTCGCGGCCACGCCGAAACCCACCAGACACATCCGGGAGCAGCTGTCCCGGGAGACCGGCCTCACCATGAGAGTCATCCAGGTAAAAGGCAAAAAAGGAAAGAAAAGAACAGAGTTGACACCGAGAGTGTTTTTTTTTTTTTTTTTTTTTTGCTGCACCGTATGATCAATCTAGATCCATTATCGGACACATCAGTCCCATCCAGTGTGCGTTCTACCAGGCCACACGGTCCCTCTAGGACCGTCACGTTACAAAATAAAGTCCAATACTAAAAAGCTTTTATGGAGGAAGAAAAAAAAAAACTCTCGGACACCAGATTTTGCAGACACCCATAGGGAATTTGTCTTTAATGCTCTGTTGATTTTTATTCTCTCTCTTTTTTTTCAGATAGCCCCCCCTCCTTCCCCATAAGCTTTATTCCCCATAATCCCATTGCGCTCCTAAAACCCTTAAAAGCAGGACTCACTTAGCACTGATGTGATGTCCATTGACATTTTTAAAAAGCTCCCTTGATAAAATTTCCTGATGGCTTGACGCATCGTTTTCGACATCGGAACCCGTTAAAAGTGAATGGGCTAATTTGTTATCATGCTTTTAGATTAGCTTTTCTGCATTTAAGACATCCTTATTCCAACTCCCAGCCTATTCGCATTTTTAACCTGAGCTGCCTTTTTGATTTTTGTGGCAATGCATGTAGTAGGCTATTCTAGGCTGTATTATTCCTCTCATTTCGATTCCCTAAGCAATCGAATAATCAATTGTAAGGCAACGGGGAGCTCAGGCATGTTGCTGTGATCATTGCTCAGGGTGACGTTATTTCCTTGAGCTTATTTCTGCTCTGCTTGTGTTATCCACGCTACTCATCAGTAATCTTTTACTTTTATTTATTTATTTATTTTTTGTCCTAAAGGTTTGGTTCCAGAATCGGAGGTCCAAAGAGAGACGCATGAAGCAGCTGAGCTCTCTGGGCGGCCGGAGACACGTGTTCTTCCGCGGCCAGAGGAGGATGAGGGCGCTGGGGGAGAGACTGGAAGCAGAGGAGCTTGGACACTTCTCTTATTATGGAGGTGAGCTGTATGTTTTGGAGATGTGGGATTGAACACTTCCTTGACATTAAAAACCATTTGATGAACTAGAATGTGATTTAAATGTCTAGGCTACTTAATGTATATTTGCGTTATTCGGATGTGTGTACTTTGGTTTTCTTTTGAGTTGCTGTAGCACAGGAATTCCCCCAGTGTGGGAATAAAAAAAGTCTATTTTAATTTATTTTATTTTTAATGTGCTTTCAGCTTGATCTATCCACTATATTGTAAACAGTCTATTGAGTTATGGGTCTGTTGATTTGACTGAAAGCCTAAGAAAAAAAGGGAATTTGTAGGCTATTGTTTTTATTTCCTTTTTTTAAATTCAGATTTATTCTGTGCACTAATCCAGCCATTTCTATGAATGCAGATTATCCTGGTGAATACTACAGCTCAGGAGGGAATTACGAGTACTACCAAGGCCCACCATCGCATGCTCAGACTCCAGCAGACTTGGGCTTTGTGCCCTCCTCTGTCCCTGCTGGTACCCCATTAGGAGCAATAGACCACCACCATCCAGGGCACCACTGTCCTGGAGAGATGCACTGTTTCTCTGACACAGTATCTCATCATCCTGCCGACTCACCCAGTCCAGAGCCCAATATGCCGGGCTCAATGCACAGCATCTCCAGTGAGATGTGTGGCCCCAGCACACCCTACACGACTGTGTCCCTCAGTGACAACGGATACACCAACCAGCTGTCACAACCCTCTTCAGAAATGAGCGAAGGCACTGTCTGGTGAACCAGCCGACACCCAACTACAAGGCACACATGGATTTTGAAGGCAAATCAACGCTTTTTTTTGTTCGTTTATTTGAATGTATACATTTATATATTTATGGATTTATTCATTTATTATTTATTTATCTATTTATTTGTGTATTTCTTTATTTATTTATATATTTCTTTATTTCTATAATTATTTATTTATGTGCTTGCATTTTTTTGTTAAGCTCTATTGAACTATTTATAAATCTCTATATTTGTATGTCACCATAATTGTTTATTGACTATAGCCAATCGATAGATTGTTTTATTGTGAATTTGACTAATTAATACATTCACAATGCCGGGCCTCATTGATCAAGCAATAAACAAACACATTTATATGCTGCAGAAAGTGTTTTTCACTGTTTACAAAAACCTTTTCTGCCACATATTTGACATGATTGTCCTTACAATGTTACAGTAATGTGAAAGTGCATGACAGCCTTTTTTTGACTACCTTTCAGTGTTTTATGCATACTGATAAACACCATGAGTTCATGTGTAATACAAGATGTTGTCATTTAATAACAGAATATGATTGTGATGATCAATACATTTGACCAAATACCTCTCTCAGGACTGTGGGAACATTGTTTTTGTTTCACTTTATTTGTCATGCATTGCTTTTTTTTTAATTATTATTATTATTTTTTAAATTGTTTCATTGCCAACACATATTTGCCTTCAAAAGGATATCTTTATAAATCTGAAAATTTTATATGTAACAGAAAAGGATTTGACTTTAACATGAGTCTAATGTTATAAATAGAATAATGGACAACTGTACACAACAGTCAACTGTTTACGTAAAGCTCCAGTATTCAGGGTTTGAATATCAGCATTGTGTTTAACCGATGGACAGACCTTTTAATGCAAACAAACCAAACTTTTGTAGCCGTTCTATTTATGTGGTCACTCACTGTGCTAGTTTGTACTATGTCCTCATTATAAAAAAAAAAACACACACACACAAAATACTAATAAACCGTTGCCAAATGAATGCACAGCAAAATCCTGCACCTTTAGTTGTGAGACACGGTGTTCACTTCCTCTTCTAATTATCTGGGCATGTTTCTAGTACAAAACAGGCATTTGCAGCTCAGTTTGCCAAACAGCTAAGACTCAACCTGGTTTTGAAATGTCAAATTATTCACATTGATGGTCTCATATACTGCCAGCAGCAGCAGCAGCAGCAGCAGCAGCAGCAGCAGC
Organism: Percina caprodes; assembly: GCA_013375575.1. Taxonomy (NCBI): domain Eukaryota; kingdom Metazoa; phylum Chordata; class Actinopteri; order Perciformes; family Percidae; genus Percina; species Percina caprodes. The sequence continues at coordinate 758,380 of JABXJD010000271.1, read as the reverse complement.
AGCAGCAGCAGCAGCAGCAGCAGCAGCAGCAGCAGCAGCAGCAGCAGCAGCAGCAGCAGCAGCAGCAGCAGCAGCAGCAGCAGCAGCAGCAGCAGCAGCAGCAGCAGCAGCTATGTGTTTTTATGAGACATACTTGATTGTTCCAGTTAAGTTCATGAGACCGTTGTTTACGACCATTCACTGTATAATAAAACACATATGGATCATTTTTTATTTGTTCATCTTTTTTTGGGGGAGGGGGGGAAATAGTACTTGTTCTTTCAAATAGGAGTGATTCTCGATTTTGTAAATGTATAATGAACAGGGATTTTTTCAAAAGACCAAAATCATTATGTTATGGGATCCCTTAAGGAAACAAATGCATTTCCAGACAGTGACGTAACTTCCATAATCATCTTGGATCGGATGAAACTAAATCTAAATAAATATACATATGCTTACATACTTGCTTACTTATAATTACATGGCTATCAATCATGCCTAATTTACTTTTTTCTCTAAAGACAGAACATTACAATATGCAGTAATTGTGTGTATGGGCACTTTGAATGGGAAAGGCACAGAGACCCATAGAAACTGCTTAGTGGACCTTTGAATACATATCATTATAATGAACAACTTGATATTGATATATTGAGTTGACTGTGACTGATTGCCTCATTGAACAGAGAGAATCTCTCCATTATTTCAGTGACGTATTTTTGATGCTATTTCTGTGTTGATTGTGTTAAAAACTCTTCTGAGTTGCCAAACACAACAGACAACATATAACGTTTTGGACCTGTGTTCAATTGCTGTAACATTGGGTATTTTCTATTAGGTTCCTAAATGATACCTCTTCATCCAGAACTCTAATATTAGACAGGGAGATTTAGGATTTTTGAAATGATATTTCATGGAGAGGTTCTCCAAAGAGCTAGCTAAGTGTCTGCAGCAACAGCACAGTCAAAATTGGGGTGCTACTGACTGGCTAGTCCTGAGGAAACATCTAAACAGCAATCAATGAACTTACAAATCCAGGAGCATTTGGTCAGCATTCTTTTCGGCTCACTTTGCAAATGTTAGTAAGCTGTTGAGTTTCTAAAGTGCCTGATGTCTGCTGAGTAGGCCTACTGTTAGAGAAGAGCACACAACGCCACAGAAGCTTACATGCTATTTGTGCCTGGCGGTCACAGCTTAATATTTATTCGCATGTTTGCCTTTTGATTTATCCAAATGAGTTCATGGTAATGTTCCAAACACTGACAGCAAACAAAAACAAAGTAATTATATTAGCACAAGATACATTTCAGAAAGAAATTGTTTTTAACTGGAAAGTTATCAATGCATATAATAGCCTATACTGTATGGGAGTGTGTCTGTGTGCATGTGTGTGTGTTCACGTTATGTAACGGAACTTCTTATTGTATTTTGGGATGTTTCATGAGCTTGTTTGAAATGTTAAGTCACAATTTGAGGCATCTCTGCTGGTAGTGAAGAAGAGGCTGACGACAGAGTGACTACTTTCGAGTCAGGGAAAGGTGAGAGCAGCACAAAGGAGGACAGGACAAATGCTGAATATCGAACCAGTGAGCAGTGAAGCAAGAGGCTGAAGGAGCACATCAGTGGACCTGTTTGGGGGAGGGGCAGGACAGACAAGGAGGGTCACAAACCATCAACTGCAGTAAAAACATTTTTGTGGATGTGTTATTCCTTCCATAGGTTTCAATAGGGATGTTTTAGATGCAGTTTGGGTTTGGCATCTCATCATTTGTTCACAAAATCTAAAGGAAAGCATAATGCTGGACAAGCAAGCCAAAGCACACTTCCGTGTAAGCCTTAACACGCCCTTAATGAACGCCAGACACACAAGAGGCCAACTTAAAGCTGCCGATATTTTTGTTTTTGTCAACAAATCCCAAGAACACAACACCAACAAATTAGTCAATTTTTCAATCAATACTTTCCTTACTTCCCTAAGTTGACTGTGGCTCTCAGCCCTAACACCACTGTTCCTGTTGAAGACTCTTGAACGCTACATAAATAGGTAATTTAAAAGCTCACGTAATTATTATCAATTAGTCTTTGTCTTTTTTTCATCTTTTTTCAACAGAGAGGAAAGCTGGGAGGGAATGAAACAAAACAACACATGCAGAAACAGACACACACACACACACACACACACACACACACACAAACACACACACACACACACACACACACACAGACAATAGACAAGGGACCAATCACATGCCCAGGTTGAGGTCAGACCTCACTGAGTCAGCGATGATGCGCCAAGTGTCCAGGGTCTTTTCCTGGCGCTGCATGGACGCGTGCCGTAGAAAGAACAAACAATACTCAAAATTGTGCATTTGTTAAGAACTATTTTTAGCTGCAGATTAGGCCGGATATTGTATCTGGGATCATCTCAAAATGATTACAGTGCCTATGTTAGTGGTAATGTCACCATGTCATCTAGTGCCTCAATTATGTGTTTGTAAAATGGATCTCTATGGCATACAGAAATGAGGATATATTAATGTAAGCTTTGGATACACAGACATTATTTGCTAGAAGAATCGAAGAGCCAGCAGGAAAAAATATATATATCATCTGGCTCATCCTTTACGTAGTAAGACCCTAACGTCCTCTGGAAAAAAAGATAATTTAGTTGTTGAGAGGCAATTTCTAAGTGTGTTCGGATATATTATGTCTTTTCTGGGTCCAGCTGATAATAGGGGAAAGCTTGAGGCCCCATCTCCATCAGCTGGTGGTTGTTACTCTAGACAGTGCCATCACACTCTTGGATTACTGTCTGTTCCACGTGGCTTCATTTCACAGTGCATTTCTATGTTACATCGACCTTCCTCAAAAACAGATTGGTAGATTTGAAGCAGAGTAATTGTCAGATTTTCAATTTTATGTCAGTTTTTATGATGATGATCCAACTGGAACTGTAGGAATCAGGGGAAACGAGTTGATTTAGATGATATAGATAGTACAATAACAAGTGAAAAGTGACAAAAGAGTGACTTTAATTCAGTTTCACTGTTCACAGTTCTGATGAAGAGTGGAATTATATGTTGGACTCTCACTTCTAATGAGAGAGCTTGGAAAGTAGGCTACAGTAAATTGTGTACTTTAACATAAACTGGTCTGTTTAGCATTTTTAGTTGATTGTCTATTTTCCATATCTCAGAAGAAATGTAGTCACACTTAACTAACTACAATGTCTTCATTGTAACTTACTTGTCCACATCATTAAGTAGAATAGTAACAGCCAATAGAGTCTTAGAATGGTGATTAAATGTGTTGCATGCAATAATACAAAATATATGATTTACCTTATGATGCCAGAGATCATCTACTGTATAGCTATACTATTTCAAATTCAATTAAAAAGAAGAATTTCAAATAAATATTCAGAAAAAAATGAAAATACAAAAAAATATATTCCATGTTTTAAATGGTGTCATATTCTGTTAATTAAAGCCTACATTTGTTTAAATGCTTGGAGATAATGCTATGCTGTTAATCAAACTAATCCCTGTTTATCTGAACAAAATGCCACGATTAAGGGAGAGATTTGCATGTCAAACACAAGGCCAGCAAATCAATTTAAATCTAGCTGACAGTGATTATGGCGACTGTTGGATAAACCGTGCACATTAATGGTTTTCTGACCTCTGAGGTGTGATTTGTATATAGCTTTATTTTACTGCAGAACTAATTTCACTGTGTCCAATATGTACTGTACATATTTTGTATTTTGTACATATTACACACCTAAATCTGAGAATCTTTGTCAAACAAGTGACAGTTCATCCAGAAGTGAAAAGGCCAGCTGGACAACTTTGACTACTATATGGCTGACAGCTACTTGGTTAGTTGCCTGCAGTTAGTCTCTTTATTATCACAAAACATGAGACTGTTATGACATTATAAGTCGGCTCAGTTTGTGGGATCATTTACCAAATATGTATATAGTTTGAAGTTTAAATGTCATTTTGCTCAATTTGCTTTTGGAAAAGTGACTATAAAACATAACAGTTCTCCAAATGAAGACTTCTGTCTGTCCTTGTTGTCACTCATATGTGGAAAAATATATATTATCTTACAGAGGAGAGTCTATTAGGGCAGCACACTAAGGGACTTTGCTATTGAATGAAAAAAAGAAAAGAAAAGAAAAAGAATGATATCCTGTGCCCAATTCTCCTAGGTGAGCTTATAAGTTTGACTACCTAAAAACTGAGAAATGGAAAAAATATAATACCTGAGAAAAGGTTTTAACAGTTAAACAATTGGACAAACATTATGACTAAATAATACTTTATTGTAATTTCAGATATAAATCCTTTTCATTTCCTAATCTAAATCTTATTTGAACTTTGAGTTGGCCTTTTTTCTCATTGCTGTTTCCTTTGAGTCACTTGCAAAATGTGGCCCTATTCGCTAATTTGACTCTTTCTTTACTTTTTGCTCTAGGCTTGGTAGTCCACTTTCTGCATGAAAATCATTCACACATACAATTTTATAATCAATGCCCATAGTAATAGGATTCCTCTGGCCATGGGCAATTAATACAGTTTTTCCCTTTTTTTCTCCCTGCGCTGATCTCAAAGCTACGAGACATTGGCTTCTCCTCATTTACATATTTATTGCATTGGACTCAAATCTGGCGAGTGATTGATGTGGAGCCTGCCTCCTGAATTTTTAGCGGCCCATTATTATGAAAGAGAGGGAGGGGGCTGCAGCACGTCAGTGTACTTTTGATTAAAGTTGAAGAGGACAGAATCATGAGTGTTCCCCACCTACTTTCTTCTCCAGCACTGCTTAATCCTCAAGGCCAAGTGCTGTGTTATAGATATTGACAAGTAATTCACTCACAAAAGCCAAGGCAGATATGCTCGTTAAGACTTTAATCAGTATTTCACTTGCTCTTCATTTTTTAGTGAGTATGATGACAATATAATGCATTTAAATTCAACACATTCTCAGTTATTCTATGATCTATCCCTGTAAAGCTAATGGTTGACATAGTTTCCCATGCATACAAAATGTTGATAATTTCAAATTGATAAGACGGTAACATTCCACACCACTAATGTTAATAGACCAACAGCTGCCAATATTGCTTGTGATAACCCAAAAACATAATTACAAGATGTTTACAATACCAGTCTGTATTCATAAACTTGGTTTTGACAAAAGATGTTGTCACCAAGTGCTTTACATAACAAAGAAAAAGCAAAATGCAAAATAATCGCCTGAATTAACATGCCATACAGGGGCGTAAATAGATATTTGGCCCCAATTGATTTTGCACAACACTACACATTCTACGTGCTGAATTCCTTCACATCACTTTGTGTGTTGTATAGGAACACTGAGACAAAGACACAGACAGAAAGCTGCTGCTTCTCTCAGTCGCAATCAAGCGCGTAATATTCATGTGTTAAAAGGCTCTGCTCTGCAAAATGTACGTGTGCATGTGTGTGTGTAATGGGGTTGATGACAACCAGGGTAGAAGGGGGGTTCATCAGCTATACTATATTTTTGCCAAGTCTACATCTCCTCTGCTTTGTACTCCTAGGCTCTTTTGTGTAGCAGGTGAAAGCTGCCTTCTTCAGGTTGTTTTACCAGTAAGCAGCAAGCTTTTACAGCAGCAATTACATTTAGCTAGTAGCTTATTTGAATCTAACCACGCATAAAAGCATTAGAAGCACATTCACCTGATATGTAGGCCTTCTTGAAATCCAAAGCCACACCACATGCAGGTCAGTCAAGACACTGCAAAATAGAAGCAATTTTTGCAGCAGTAGAGTATGATCAAGCTCAGCACCACCCTTTTGGAGGCGGGACAGCTTCTTATAACATCTTTATCTGTCTGATTTAAATGTTTCAAACCAACGCTGTCAGATGACACTACTGTATGCAATGTTGTCAAGCACAATGATTTCCCTGGTTGGCTGCTTTTGTCCTTCAGAGCCAGAGGACACAGATCACAAATAAGCCCTTCCACAGGCCCTATGAGAAGCAGTAAACCAACATTTCCATAGGGAGTTGGCTTTCCACGCTCCACTGATATGCCCGTAATACATGCATTTTAATGTGGCGCCCCTCTCGAAATGGGCCACTGCTGGACTGATGTTTGCATTCAGCAAAACTATTTTAGTCAGCACCTTGGTGCGTACCATAACTTGTAATGAGTAGTCTATGCTTTGCATGTGTGTAGCAGGCTGCATGTTCTCCTGTAGTCTTCTCTTGAAGCCATCAGTCAATCAGTATTTTTATGCTAAATGGTAAAGACCTACAGCTTTGCACAATAATAGTACATGGGTGCCCGCGGCTCCGTTAAAGTGCATGGACTGTATTACACAATGCAGATTCAGTTGCTATATTTAAAACTCAAACTAGCAACAGTAACTGCAGATTGCAACATCCTTGCTTTCATAAATGGAGGTAATGCTAAAGCCATAGAAACACAAATATGATACACAAAGGTACCATTTTGAGGTCTACTATAAGTAAAATGTCTACACTTCTATTTACAACTCTGTACAAATTTCAGTCAAACAGATTTCACAACAGAAGTTTGCTTACTTACCAGACTTTATCAGTGTACAGCAGCTCTGTGAGGTTGTTAGCTTTGAGCTAAATGCTAACATCAGCATGCTAACATCATGCTCACAATGACGATGCTAGCCTGTTGTTTGAACGGTATAGCCTAATGTTTAACATGCAACTTCTTAGTTTAGCATGCTAGCATTTGTTAATTAGCCGTAAGCAAAGCTGAGACTGATGATGCTAAATGCTAACATCATGCCCCCAGTGACAATGCCAGTATGTTGTTAGAACATTATAGCCTGTTTAACATGCAACATCTTAGTTTAACGTACTAGCATTTGTTAATTAGCCATAAGCAAAGCTAAGACTGATTATGCTAAATGCTAACATCAGCATGCTAACATCATGCTCCCAATGACAATGCTAGTATGTTGTTTTAACATTATAGCCTAATGTTTAACATGCAACATCTTAGTTTAGCATGCTAGCATTTGTTAATTAGCCGTAAGCACAGCTGAGACTGATCTGAGACTGATGGGCGTCCCCAGAGCCACGCCACGCCACGTTTACTGATACAGTAGTCACCAGTGACTTCTTGCTGGCCTTGCCCACTCTTCAAGCGTGCCATGTGAACCTGTCACTGCTCCTCTAATTTCCATACCAGTCAATAACCTACTGTAATAATTGTGATATATGGCCAAAGACCTTGGCTGTTGACCTTTTACCACAATTCCACACTGGGCAACCTTCTCCACCACACCACACCACACCCCAACCTTCCCTTTCTTCATACAACCCTATTCAGGTTGGGTGGGGGGGCATCATCCCTCTCCACCCTCATCCCCGCATCTCGTCGTTGGCTCGATGTTCGCGGCTCGCCACACTCCAGTGGCTCCATGAATGTTAATGTCGGGACAGGGGTGGGGGGGGGGGCTGTGACTGCATGGTACAGAGAGAAGCATCACCTGGTCTGCAATACACAGCTATAAGGAGCTTTTTGCATTTAATTGTCCCTATTGGTGGAGCTATGTTACTCTAATGTTGCAGTAATATCAGTGACAGTCTGCAGCAGTATAGTGACCAATAGCAACCTCATTATTGTGTACTCAGCTACAGTATAATATTGATTTCCTCCTGAAGATAAAAAACAGACAATTGATGAGGGAGTTTTGCTGGTGGATCGTTTTACTATTAATATAAAAACTGTATTTTTCAGTGGCGTCAAGATTAAATCATTTGAAAACATTTTGTCTGTGATGAGCTTTTGATTTAAAGCCCTTTGTCTTGTTCTGATGCTTCTTCCTCTCTGCAGCAGGTTTGTCCGCTTGTGAATTAGCCCTCTTCTTCAGTTAGTCAGCCAATGTTTACAAAGCTCTGACAGAATGAGAATGTATGCATTATGGGGTGATGATCACAGGGTGTTGTAATCTTTGACCCCTGTGGCACGTTCCAAACGCAGATTGAAGATTAAGCCTCTCATACAGCTGGCTGACAGGCTGCCTTCTTGCCCCTGGAGAGATTCACTGCCTGTGACTTTAGCTCTGCACACTCGCCTCTCTGCATTCAAGATACAATACGTCATTCATTTTAATTTCTTGATCTATAGATGGAAATTGCTTTTCAGAAATTCGGTTTGCCCTTCATCATTTAAGTCTATCAAACATTATAAATCTTGAAAGCCTTGAAATGCACAGGGAAATCTCACTCCAAGGCACCACCATCATGCTGGCCTGTAGTGTGACAATAGTATTTTACTTCCCATTAGAGATTCAGATTAATTCCAGCAAGACTGGGATTTGTGTACTGTTGGATTTGAAACTATATGGCAGCATTATTCTGGGTACTAAATTGAATGTCTATGGACTGATTTTATAACTTACACCCTTTAGCTTTATCATGCCAAGAAAGTTGTTAGTAGGCATTAGATATGTACCATTTTGGTTAGAAATCAAAAGGCTATATTTACCAATTTGAACCCCTACTTTATTCATGACATTTGAACTGTTGACTAACGGACATTTTGAGTTTGAATTAACAACACAAGCTATATCCTAAATAGTACTTAACCAACAAATTAAAATATGTTTAACCCTTGTGTTTTTGTCCCTTTTTTCCCTCTTTTGACGCTTTTTTGAATGTTTGTTTTCAACACTGCGTAACACTAACTTATTAACTTTAGTTTTACATTTTTGGAATTTATGGTTAATATACCTCATTTATAGGAAATTATACTTAAAGCTGAAATTAGGAATTATTTAGATTAAAATTAAAGGAATGTATGTGGATGGATAATCACAGACTGGAATGTGTCAACTTTTACTCAATACTATTTCAAAACCACTTCAATTTTTTTCTCCAAATGCTATAAAATTGAATAAGACAACCCAAAATTTATGAAAGTAGAGATTTGTCCTTGCCAAAGAGCACTCTGTGGAATCAATCATGTTATTTTGGGTAAATAAAAAGAACATTGATATGGGAAAACGGGTCAATTTGACCCGAGGACAACATGAGAGTTAAAATGAGCAATTAAAAAAAAGGTATAGTGTACAGCTTACACTGTTATCATTAGGCCTAGTTGACGTTACTAGAAGTTACCTTGGAAACCTGTTTGCCTTAAACCATTTATGTTTTATAGTGGCTGTGGACTACTAGCCAGCTAGTTCTGCATGTTTTCAATCCGCCCATTGGGGGTTGGACGATTTACCCGAAGCAAGCTGAAGTGAGCAAGTGAGTGAGTAAGGGGGGTAAGCCTCTCTCTGCAAAGCATTCTGGGATTTGGAGTCTTTTATCCACATGATGCAAAAACACATTTTCTGTCCAATTCATATCTTTCCAATGGTGAAATATCCCTTTAACACAGAGTGGTAAGTTGATGCAGAACACAAATCAAGTTTACATTAGTAGGCTAGTGGGTACTAAAAACATCAGTAAACATAAATTATTTTTTTCTGGAGTCGTGTCTACAATAAGCATGTTAAGTTAAACATGCAAAGAAATATTACTAAAATAAACCATGACACTACTTATCACTACTACAGAAATACTTTGAATATATAAATATGTTTTTTTCCCTTATGACAACCTGATTTTAAGAACAACTTACACTATACATTTGTTCACAAAGAACAGAAAAGGAAACAACAATCATTATCAAGAGAAGTTGCTTTGAGATGCTCAGAAAGTTTCACTAATGAGTCAGATATTGTTTCCTAATCTGTGAATGAGCCATTGAACACTTCCTCACTGCCCAGAAGCCTTTAGCCCCCCCCCAAGAAATCAACTAAATCAACTATACACAACTAAAACCCAGATAACATTAACAGAACATCATTAAGCCACTTTAACTAGGACATAAACCGCTCAGAACATATTTCACTATTGCACATGCTCAGTATCTAGGTAAGGACTACTAGCCAGTCAGAAGCAGAGTAGGGCAGGCCCCAACAAGCATGCCGGTGTAATCCAAAACAAACCGTCCTCTTGATCATAGACAGTTAATACAGCCATGCTTCAGCCTGTAATCATGGCTTGGCTCAGCCGTTCACAAAATTACGAATCCCACTATGGCAACGCCAAGCCCCGCCCTATTACGCAGCTCGATTGGTTGGGGTTAGGGGATTGGTCAGGTGTTAGCACCTGTACATGTAAACATGGACACCTGGACAATTGTGTGTGAATGCTATTGAAGGGCAGGTCTTGGCGTGGCCATAGTGGGATTCTTAATATCGCCAGCCGTACATGTTGGAACCAGAACCCAAGTCTGATCCCGACACTGGCTTCGCCACCTAGTCTGGAGCAAGACCTTTCAGAGTCTTAAGTTATTTAAATGTTAACAAGTTAGTCTTTCATACGTAATATTTTAATTCCGCACTTTCTCCTGGACCTTTGTACTTTTAACTTGGTTACAGGAATGCACAATATATAATATACAAGTATACTCATGCAGTATTTGTGGAAAATACTCCATTTAACACACTTCATATGCTATTGCCTTAGTATACTGTACTTTAGGTGTGGAAATGTATACTGTTTTTACTTAATTCTTTATTAATCAGTTTTCCTTCAATTTAGAAATTTTGGGGGCCGGCCACAATCATGCTCATGTGAAACAACAGGCATTCTGCATATGAGCTTGACTCAGAGGTCACTTGTTTAGAAGAATAATCTATCAACAGTCACACAACTCATGACACATTGAAAAGTGTTTTAGAGTTGCTGGCCTGCTATACACTTTCCAATACAGTTAAAATGTAAAAAGGCAGGCGGGCGCACAGAGATAAGCTCTTCAGAATCCTCAGCCTGGAGAGAATGAGAACAGCTGGGGCCTGGCACTCCCTCTGTGTCGGTCTACTCTTTGTCACGGGAAAAAGACTCTTGTTTTCAGGCAGTAATCAGACAGCCCTGGGGCTCTGTAAAGACCCTGTTCTCTTTTCATCTCAACTGTTGCATACACCCTGCTAATTGGAATCTTGCAACTGGGTCACAGGCATTGTCTCTCAAGTGCTGTCAAGTCATTGAGACGCGCAAATGTGGAATTATGGTTGCCTCAGATGCATGATTGAGTCTCCCCTCTGCGCTATCTTAATGCCTCAATTTCAATCTCATCACCGACACTGATTTTCTCCTTTTTTCCATTAATATTTCTTGCTGTTCCCTACTCTGATTTTGACACTGTTCTGCCTGAAATCAGCCATCACTGAGGCCTGGCAATCAGGCAAAAAATTCTGTAAATATCTGCTTGGTTCCTTTATTGTAACCTAAAAAGTAGGTATTTTCTTTTATTCAAGGAAAAGGAAAAGGAAAACAATGATCGTTGATGTAATTTAATGTATTTTATTATAAATCAACACGTCTGATCCACATAGTAAATAGAGGAAGGACAACAGTATGTCTTTTCCTGCAAGTTTCACCAAACACTCCCGTTCCCTCCACTCCAGTGGTTGAGGAGGGACTTGATTCTGCAGTTTGTCGGTGATTAAAAAAAGAATTAGCCAGCCTAGCATGGCACCACAAATGAGCAAACCCCTCTGGAAGACCAGAGAGACCAAGCAAAGCACATTTCCAATTATACCACCAAATAACTCATTTTCTTATTGGGCCTCCTATAATTGTAGTGGGTATTGGGTGCATGCAACTCAATTTGTCTTACATATTTGTTGGTAGGATGGTAAAAGAGTTGACAGAGCCAAGGGAATGATGTGAAAGAATGAGACAAAAAAAAAGAAAAGAGGATGAGATAGATCCCTTAATATTTGTTTGATCGGCTTCATCCTCCTTAATACTGTTGAAGTTTTAAAGCCAGGACGAAAACGCCACTTTAATCATCTGTGGATTGAGGAATGGGAAGACTATCATTTTCGAGTAATCAGAAAATGTCTCTCCAGAGTAATAGACTTTGTTCTGACTGCTGAAATTAATGAGGCTTCCAGTGATGTGATTATCTGTCCCGAGGATCAATATACAGTGTAAAAATAATTGACAAATTAAATTACTGCAAATTCTTGGAAACTTGAGTTTGTTAAAAGTGTCTTTTTACTTTTTTTTAATGTAACACAAATAAAGACTTTTTGCACACACGCACTTCAAACTACGTTGGGTAAGCTTTATTAGATTTGCACACACAGTTAGTATTTAGTTTAAATTGTTCTCCATCCTCTTCAACCAGTTACATGAAAAGAAGCTAGACTACATGTCAATACAGTACAGCCATGTGAAAGGCACAGCATGGGACACGAAGCCATTTCAAGTTGTATTTTCTACAGAGCATACAGTTTATGACTCAATGACACATTATAGTGCCTTTTTACTGCTATTATGTACTCTTATTCTCATACAGATGTCACACTATGCCTGTCTGTTGGTAACAAACTCAGAGAATTAATATGCCATTCAAACATTGAGTTAAAAAAATAATATTAAACTAAGTAACATTTCATACGCGTACGGTACAAACTTCAAATGGAACAGTTTGTGTGGATTACAGTGTAAATTAGACACCATATTTATGTAAATCCAGTGAACAATAGTCTTTTTGTTTTCTTCACAAAATTTTAAAATGTAGCCATCCAATTGCTGATTCAAAAATGTGTCTTTATTAAGAAAAACAAACAAAAATCTTATTAATTTGTTTAAGGAAGCATACATTAAAACTAGTTAAATTTAAACGTAAACCAAAGGAGTACAGACTACATATTATCCACTCTGCATAGTCCCATTATCAATGCTCATTTAAACTCTTGACATCTCTGTGTGTATTACTGTTTGTACCACTTTGTGCATGTAGGGTTTTTCATGTTTGTGTACATGCAAGATGCAGCAGTTAAAACTGGGCCTGTTAGATTCTGGGTGCACTGTGAGGTAACAGTAAGCAGTAAAGTGCATCTCAAGCAGCATGAGTGTGTACTGTGTGAGTGAGAACAGAAGGGACAGCTGTGGTTTTGTTGTGAGGCGAGCTGCCCGTTGCTCTCTGCAGGGTAACTGTGAAACAGTCAGGGTCTAAAAGGGACCTTGTCCCTGCTCCCTGCTGGGCTCTCCCGTCCAGATCTGTTATAGTGTTCCCCGTCTTTGTTCAGTAACTAAGAGCTCCGTATTTAGAAGTGTAAAAACCCCTTTATCACTAATGCCCCCAGCATTGTGTTGTCATTGTCGAGTTGGTCATCAAAACGCTCGCGAATTTAAACAAGCATATGTCACAAACCAAGGTGCATTTTAAATATGACAACATTTTGAAATTTATTGTGTTGAGGTCACTGATTATCATGGAAGCATCAAACATTCATCTTGGCCAACTATGTAAACCCCAAACATACCATGTTAGAGATTTCTTTAGTCAATTTTCAATTGCACTCAAATACATGGATTTATGTTAACACTAGCGTACATGTAAGACAATTTACAAAACGTCATAATTGATGTCAGTCATGTGAACCCTTGCTTAGTAAGAATCATAGCCAACAATTCATCAGTAACCTGGCAGCTGCCAAGGGCCATCCTGTTGGCTCCTCCAGCCTCAGTCTCCAGCCCAGGTCTCAGTCCGGAGCAGGTGTGGCTGAGCCGGGCTTCCTTTGGCTGTGGTTGCGGCCTGAGCTGTGCTTCAGCCAGGTGGGGAGGAGAGGCCAGGCTCCTAGGAGGAGGCACTAGGAGGAGGCTGACGTTTCCATTGTGGACAGGATGCGGACCACCTCAGCTCTCTGTGTGGGTGAGATGTGCTGGGTCATGTGCACAATAGAATCCATGGCAACCTCTGGATTGGCTTGGACGAGGCTGAAAAATAAAAGGGAAGATTAAAGAAAACAACACATCATAATCATGCCACCTGGATGGCCAGGTGGGCGGATGGGAGTAATGACAGGTGAAAATGAGTTGCACTGTATTCCTCTTCACTTCACACTGAGGCTGCATAGTTGAGAATTATCACCTGCGGATCTGCTTGAGGATGTGATCTCGGCGGATGTACTTGATGTTCTCATCAACGACAGACCTTGCGCCCTCTTCTTCAGCTAGTTGCCTCTCCAGCCATGCCACCACCTCTTCATTATTATCCCACAGATAGGCCTGTATAATGCAGGGAGAAGATATAGAGTTGTCTTTTTTTGAATAAATAAGGCCTAGAAATCACACTTTTTCTTAACGTAATTGGGAATGTAAAAAAAGTCCCATGAAAGAATTAAAACTTACACAACGTGTGAACGGATAAAATATATAAGATATCACAAATCAACAAATAAATAACAACAAAAGAGATGGCCAGGCACAAAGTGCGGCCCGGATGTCTTGTTGAATGGACCTGATAGGAACATTAGTATTCATGAGTGCTGGCATCTCTGATCCCAAACAAAGCCAGGCTGGAGGGCTTAGCAAAGATTTGGGGAGCTGAGGGGTTTAATGGGCTCTTGCCTTTTTTTTTTTTATGAACAGTCCTGCTTCACGTCCACAAGAACATTTAATGCCATTATTAATCATTTTTAATCTGTTTGCTTTTAATTAAGAAACAGCGTGTTGCTCTCCTATCTGCACGTGCCAGGGCCGTGATTAATTGTGGTTTAAGACAGCCAGTCCTGATTGGGATAATATATTAGCTAACAAGGAGGCCACTTCTTAGGAGATCTCAGACGCTGGGCCGGCTCCTGTCACCCCTGCGGCTGGTCCTCTGAGCCTGAGACTGGGCCGGAAGGACCAGCGTTTATTTATTATCTCTGAGGGATGTTTATTTTTTATTAACTACCAGTTGTCAGTGCATCTGTATTATATCATAGTGCTTTAATAGGAATGCTTACTACCTCTGTATCTGGTGCACCTTGAGGATAAGGAGTAGGAGCTTCCAGGTAAAAAGAAACCTATCAACATTCCCTGTGTATTGAGGATATTATGAAATAGACACTGCAGTTTTCTATGGAGTTCTTTGGCCACATTCAATCTCTTAGCTTTTACAATGACTTGGATTTTACTTTGAAAGATTGGAATAATTATATGGTCATTTTTTGCCCTTATCCGTAGCACCGCCAGACCCGACGCCCAAGTGCGTTTGTATCCTTTTGTTTGGCGGAGGGGCCATTATCGCATAATCCTTCTCCATCTCTTTAGCGCTTGCGCTAATCTCTTGCAGCAAGGACACACACAGCTCCCACAAACCTTACACAGCTAGTCTATCCAACTGCTGGAACCCACGCAAAACTGGTATACCCTTATCAGTGTAGAATGTGCTATTTAGTGAGCTTCTTATTGTGAGCAACATCCGCAAAAACAATCGATTTACATAAAAAAAAAAAAAAAAAGCACTATCTATTTGGTTCTATCTGAAGCTGTTTTGAGTTGTATAACATGCAGCGTAAAACATAAAAGGCTGGAAATAAAAAGTTTCAACATTTTTATTTTGGTAAGTAAACTACATGGGACATATATTTACGTTGCTAATGATTGCTTTTTCACATTTTGTCATACAAAAGAATGACAAGAAGTCCCTTCAGCATTTATATTTGTCTCCCCATCTGTTCCGTGCACCACAAGTTTGAATTCAACAGTCAACACACAACTTGCCATCTGATGGTGCACATCCACTCCAACCTATTAAATAATACAATTTAGAAACTTTAGTGTTTTGTTAAAATGAGTCACATACGTTAAATAACATTCCTGATATTATAATAACGTATAGCAAACTGACGGGACTCCCGTGTCAAGACCTCTAGTGTGACTAGTTTTGCTTTTATTTCTGATATTTTACACATATGACAGGATGAATACTGTGGGCCTTCATACCTTAGTGATTCTAAGTGAATGCAAGTGAATATTGCTGTGCAAATGAGTTGTCCCATTTATTGTCTTAATGTGCTCAATGTGCCCATTATGCAAATTAATTAATTCCGCTGCGTAGGAAAGTACCAATGTTAAGCGACACTGCTCCTGGCAACTAAAGTTATTTTTTTTTTTTTTTTTTTTAAACAAACCCAAATATTTTTATTCAGGAAAAGTCAGGGCAGGTGCAAAAACATAGCAAAAATATGTAAAAAAAAAAATAAAAATAGCGGTATGTTCTGGGTGTAATAGTGTTGGCTCGGGCAGTTCTAGTGTTAAAGAACCACAACCTGACCCCTCAAACCTCTAGTTTACAAACTATGTAAGTCAATAGGATATCACTTGCGGCTTTCCACATTTTCCACTCAGTCGGTAGACTATACATAGATCAAAGCATATCAGTATGTGGAGAGGTTTTACCTTGACAGTCCCCTCGGCCTCCACAAACCAACGGCGCAGCATTGCCTGGGTCTGTCCGTCTGTCAGCTCGCTGTTGGCTGCTTGGATCTTCATCTTCACTGTGTCCTCCAGCAGCAGACGCCGCAGGCGCCAGTAAAAGAACTGACGGGACGTTGGCCAATCAAGGATATCCTGAGTTGAGTAAAAAAAACAAATAAGAAAAAAAAAAAAAAAAAAACTGTAAATGCAGCTACAGTTATTAGAAGCTAATATTGCCTATAAATTACAATTTACTAAATGTCAACATTCAAGTCCGTGCATTTCATTCATTATGAATATAAAAGGGATATAAATAAGTTACTGGCTGTTTTAACCTATTCCTGGAATGTTCCAATGACATAGAACTTAGTAGCGAAAACAGACAGCCTGTGCTTCGGCTTGATTACATATTTTTTTTAATTTTGATTACATAATCCCAGGCGGTATATGTGTGGATTTACAAAATGACATTTATTTACTACTTAATATAAAACAGTCTGCTTTAACACAAATAACACTTAATTCAAAGGGATAATTCAGGTTTATGAAAATGGGATGTGGAAATCTTTTCATTTTGTTGTGGATTCACAAGTTTAACACAGTCAATTAGGCTAATTGAAATATGTTAATCTATAAATTAAGGGTTCATCACAGTGGACTGAATTTCTATCACGGATTGTTCTGCTGATGTACCCGAGTTAAACATGCAGACCTGTACAGTCTTTCCAGTTCATACTGTTCACATGACCAGAAGGGTCTTTCACAGATGGATGGCAGTCAAAGCGAGTGTGTGTATGTTTGTATGTGAAAGATGGGACAGGGTAGGCACAGGATGGGATGGGGCTTGCCTGAGGCTACTCTTTGCTTTCTGAGGTGATTGACCAGGGTCATCATGAGATAATTATGAGGACGAGTCTTACAGCCTGGTGAGACCCAACATTAGTCACTAGGCAGGTGCAGCCAGACTGATACTCCCCTGCGGGCTTGTCACGTTATTCACATACTGCACCCTCGCACTGTAGCAATACATGCCTGCAAGAAGTGCTCACCGTTATTACGCCCTTCTCTTGCATGCGACCTGGGGTGTCGTGGAGGTCTGCAAACTGCACAGCCACCTGGTGGTAGATAGGCAGGAGAAACTCCTCGCGCTCCTTCAGCTTGGTCTCCAGCTCTTTACAATCAGGGGGACTCAGCTCTGGTGTTCCTGTTGGCAAACCAAACCATAAAACACTAATGTCAAATCATCTGTCCAAAACTGACTGCCATGTGCCTGAAGGTTTTGATTACAAGCCGAGTACATGGGTAAGAAATTGCAGTTCTTGCCAATATGTGCAGAAAACTACGTTTAAGTGTGAAAGCCAAAAATGATCTCCTCCCGTAGCAGTACAATAGTTCCTTATAGTTCTTTCTTTTGTGATTAATATATTTTTTTAAATTATTATATAGTTATATACAACACTTTTAGGTTCATAATAGTATTTAGAGGTTGCACCAGAATAGATTTATGTGGTTTAATTTTCTAAAAAAAACTATTTTTTGTTGTACTACATATTGCTGCAGCTCCTCTTTTAACCCTGTGTGTTGAGCTCTCTGTTTTAGCTACAGAGTGAGACATTGCACTTCTGTTGCTAGGTAAGGACTACTAGCCAGTCAGAAGCTTAGTATGAGGGTGTGCCATGTTAGCAGCTAGGCGAGCATTATTACGTGTGTTGCAAAGTGACGCACGTTCGTCATGGAAGTAAAGGCTGGATTACAATAGAGCTGTCTGGAGCAGTTTGTGAACAGTGTTTTCTGTTGGGGATGGTAACTCCCTTCTGGGATGGACTTTATTACTTTGTTAACCTACAGTATAACATGCACAAAAAGATATATAAAACAATAAAGGAAAGGGAAAAAGCCAAAAGCATTATATGATCACTTTAAAAGAATATGTCTTCTAGCTATCATTAAACTAGTCTGAAGTGGACCTAGCTCCCAGAACAAATAACCCTGGGCTGAATGGAACCTGGAATTCGACATATGTTATCACGTATCCCAGTCCAAAATTTATCACAGGACCATAGGACATCAAGTATTTGGCCGTCGTCTGTCTTACATTTCCAACAATTTGGTGTGTCTTTCAGACTAATTCAAACAATCTGGAGGGAGTCCAATAGAAGCGATGCACCTTATAGTTCTATTTCCATCAAATCAGCGTCTACATGAGCATTGCTGCGGTAAATTAACACCCGCTAACAGCATTTTGTTTTTGAGCTCCCCCAAACCCCTGGCTGCTGTCACCAAAGACAGATTTCTGTCAATTCCAATCTGTAAGCTCTCAAACCATCCCCAGTAACCCTCCATTCCACTAGTTCGCCAAAAGCGCAAAGCCTAAACAGCATTGGACCACAGTTGCTCCGAGCCTGGAGGAAATCAATAGGTTGTGCAGGAGAGACAGGAGAGCTGGTGATTGATCCGTGCAGGCTGTGATTGACACGTCTCCCGGGGGAGTGCAGTGAAGATGATACAATCGACACCAAATAAAGAGCGACAGTGAATGCACACACGCTCCCGCCTGATATATAGCTCCACACTAAAATGAGCACAAGACCGAGGGGGACAGAGACGCCCGTAAAGAGCTATAATTAGAGTTGAAGTGGATAACTCACCCAGTTTTTCAGCCAAGCCCATGTAGATCGGATCCACTCTTCTCATGGTCTTCACCAGGTCCTTTTTCCTGAATTTGATCTCCACTGTTCCTTCAGGCTCCAAAACTCCACCTCTGGAGACAAGAATGATTTAAGTGAACAAATGTGGTTGGTTAAAGATGATCCTCAATCTGCCCTTTTTCAGTCCAACTCACCGGCTGTCCTTGTCAGCGTACATCTCCATGTGACGGGGGTTGATGGTGGGATCTATAACCACCCAGGATCCTCCTCTCAGCTCAGCCTGGGGGGGGATATAAACCAGTACGGGCTGCTTGTATTCCCTCAGCCCGTCCACAATGTAGGCCCCAAACTTCAACACCTGGTCGTACATATCTAAGAAAGAATTTCATATGAGATACTGAATGGGTTTCATCCCAGATTGACTGATTACCGCAGAAGTACCTTTCATTCCTCCAGAAAAGCCCCTCCAGTTTGAAAACACCATAAGAGGTAGGCCCTCTCTGTTCAGGTCTTTAATGGCCTGGGCTGTTTTGAAAGCAGAATCTGGGAACCACACCTGCCCTGCTTGCTGGATGATCTAGATATAGAAACCAGAAAATCAGCACCAGTACCCGTGTGTCTGTAAATGTTGAAATACTTGGATGACAGTTCACGCTTGAGTGTAAGCACTGAGCGACCACTTACCTTTGCCTCCGAGTCCAAATTGGCTGGATCGGCTGGGATTGACAGCTCCACTGACCTGGTTTCCACGGCGACCACTCCGGTAGGTATCCCACCCAGTCTGTGGAGAGAAGCCATTTAGCGCTGACATCTACAAAACAACCTTGACTACATTTATAGCACAAACAAATTCATTATTGGCAGTGTGTCATTATGGTTTTATGTTCTAGTGGAACACTTACCTGGCTCTGCCTACCACCACACTCTGAGCCCATGGCTGCATGATCTCCATGAAGGAGCCCTGGTCAAAAAAGCCACTCTGCCAGGTCCCCTTTTGAGCTGTACATACAGAGAGGAGTGAGGGTAGTACAACAGAGAGTGCAAAAAGGTTAAAAAAAATAAAATAAAAAGAGTGAAATGGGAAAGAAAGTAGAGTTAAGTATTGAATTGAATTGCAATTGAATCAATTTCGTAAAATACTTCCATAGCGTTTGCAAAAACGGGCTTTATTCCTCCTGCAGTCCGAGGTTGTGTATCTTTTTTACTCAGAATCTATAATCGTAGCAGCAAACTATGATGGATGACTGCAGAAGTTGGCTTTTTCAGCTCTTTTTCTGCCTGCAGACCCTGAGAAACATGCACAGCCTTTGAGGTTACCATTCAATTAAGCCTCGCCACTCATCACTACCAGAGAAGTTGACTGGCTTCCCACATGGTCCCCCCAATCTCTTTGCTGTCACAAGCTGTAATTACACTGATGTGGAACCTGCTCAGTCCTGACCTGCAGTGTAAAACATATTAGATCCATTTTTGGCGCTATCTTGATCTTGCCTTTAGCATCATCCTGTTAGACGTCACTGTTTCTCTATTGGTTTCCTAATAGTCTCTCTAATAATGAATTATTTCAACCTTTAACCCAGGAGATATTAAGATTAAATGATGAATCTTTATATATACTTTATAAATAACACACACAAAAAAGAGAGTGTGGCTATTTACAACTGCTGATGAAGCATTTTGAATAAAAATGATTAGTAGAGGAAATGGGCAAAAGTCAAAGTATATAAATCATCATCAAAGTTACAACCAGAATGCAATATAATGCAATACAACTTTAAGTGCAACTCAGTATTTGATATAGCGACCAATTGTTCCATTTCCTGAGCATAGAATGGATATAAGGCTGAATGTACAGCACAGGCCTGCAACTAACAATTGTTTTCATTATTGATGAAATAGTTTCCCAAAACCCAATTTGATGTCTCAGAATTGCTTGTTTTGTCCAATCAACAATCAGAAATAATGAAGATATTTATATTCATGTAGATATTTCAACAACTGAAAAAAGAGGGAGATCCTAAGAAGGGAGAAACCTGCAAAGCAACGGTTTATCATGTTTGCTTAATAATTGATGAATGACTTGAGTGAGTGAGAGGAATAAGGATGACACCAGGGTAATCACTTAGTAAGCAAAATGTTTTGTTAAATATATATATATATTTTTTTTTACTTAATATTTACTTACTTATTAGGGATCAGGCATCACAGAACCATTACCCAAACAGTATTTAGCAGAACTTGTCAGCTACACTATTCTGCACCTACCCTGCAATAAGAATGAACAAGTTACCATTAAAAGATCTAAATAGATACCCAGACTGGACACTCACTCGGGCTGGGACGTCCTGCCAGCATCCAGCGAGGGTCATACGGAGTCTTTGTAGGCACAAAATCCACCAGACGATCTATGGGATCCTTGGCATTGAGGATGGGCACTGGACTAGATTTACACTAAAGAAAGGACATTTCTTTATTTTACAAGGAAAAAAAACACATTTTGATAACGTAATTTATCACACAGATATAGGATGCATCATCCTACTAAAAACAACAGCTAAACATTAGTGTACCATGGGCATGTAGGACAGCCACTGCAGAAGCGCGAAGACTCCCTCAAAGTCGTCACAAACAGTAGAGTGGGTCACACCATTGTTGTGCATGATTTGAATGCCGCCAAGTTGGTTGTTCGATGTGTACACTTCTCTACCCAGCACCTGTGTAAAGAAAAATACCACGGTGTTGATTATTTATTTTTTATTTAATTTTTTTAAATCAGGCCAAAACTAGAAAATAATGATGAATATAATACTTTTCTGTTGAATCCCAGACTGCCTCATATTTAATTCTGGCTATTTAGGCATGTAGCATGATAGCAAACAAGGCTTTTGAGGGTACATCACAAGAAGTCACGTGCAGCAGCAAATTGCAGAAGCATGGCTCTTTTAAAAGCAGCTTGAAAACTGGAGCAGCGGTTTTCTGCCCAATTTAATTTCATGTGGATTCATCCTTTAAAAGCCTCCTCTCTCTGGCATACAATGGAGCCAACAGGGTTAATCCGCTGTTCATGTTGTGCAACCTTGGCCGATAACAGGTGGTGTTGTCACCAGGCTTCTGGTGTGGGGGGCAGTGGATCAATGAGATCGCACACAG
This sequence comes from Percina caprodes, assembly GCA_013375575.1. NCBI lineage: Eukaryota > Metazoa > Chordata > Actinopteri > Perciformes > Percidae > Percina > Percina caprodes. Next base: position 736,301 of record JABXJD010000271.1, on the reverse strand, counting down.
ACAGACATGCCAGGTAACCGCATGGGGCCCTGCATTACATGGCCCCACTGCCTTGTCAATACAGGTGATCAGCAGCCAGAAATCTCTCTACCACAGCCGTCACAGGTGGGTGGCAGCACAGGCCACTCTTCCTGCCGGCATAAATTAACACATGCCCTTTCTCATCCAAAACACTCAATTAATTCAACTGGGTTACATCCCTTTATATTGTCATGTGCATGCTGAATATATATCTATATACCCATCCACCAGTTGTGATAAAAGGTGTTGTATAAGGGCGAGATGGAAGCCACCAAAGTACTTTTATCTTCAAAATTGCCCTTATGCCAACTTGAAGCCATAAAATCTCACTCCCACCCCACCCTATTTTCATAGGCAACATAGAACAGGTGGCAGGGCCCTGACATGGTTCCATAAAAATCAGAGAGGAGCTCAATCCCTACCCTCAGCTCTCACCTTTTCAGCCATCATTTACTTTCTTTATTACCATTAATGGTTATGTATCTGGCTACAAATCTAGGGCACTCTCCTAAAGCTGTCAGGAAACCCTGCGGCCCCAAGAAACATTGCAGTCACCTTGACATACACAAAACCCCTGTGCCTCTGGCCATCGCCGGCTTCATTAAGATTCCACAGCAGAGAGAAGAGGAGGGGATATAGGAGGAGGAACAGAGGGAGATGACTGTGGAAGAAAATAAGAGGCGAAATGGATGTAATGGCTCACTGGGGTATTTATGCTAGTAGTTACTATCCACTCCCCATGCAAATATGAGAGCTTTCCAGCAGTTAATGAAATGATGATCTCTGGGTGGCAGCCTCCTGCTCTCCATTAAGATTCAGTTAATAGCTAGTGTACCACATGATAAAAAGGTGGAAAAAATACACTTTTCATGCCCATGTCACTGGTGAAATTGGTGCTAAGTTAAAATACAAACAATCGATTGTAAACAACGTGTATATTGCAATACATCACCTGCACATTGTTGACAGTTAACATTACAATGAGTCTACTCCCGTAAATGGAGCTAAACAGTGGGGGCATCTAAAGAAAATTGAGCTTCCAGCAAATAGGAATGCTATCATGGGGCCATTTGCATGATTTGTCATGTTGCGATCTGTCATCTAATTTTAAACGGAGTCGTCGTAATGCATTGACAAGGACAGAGAATGGAAAGCAAGACAGGAGGAGGTAGCGAAGCGTGAGAGCACACACACACACACACACACACACACACACACACACACCAATCAACTGCATGCAGAAAAACAATCTGCCTCAGCAAAACTTTTCATTTCGATTAAAAACAAATGATATGGGTGTCCTGCACTGCAGCCCCCGGCATGCCACTCTATTTCTATGCAAATACAACTTCATGGTTCACTTTCAATTATTCCACAATGAATGGCAGGCAGGCCTATGGCTGGAACCGGAGAGGGAGGTCCTAGTTGAACAGAACGAGGCAGGAGGAGGCCTGATCGCCGAGTTGGAACAGCACCAAAATCATTGTACACTTTTCTTATTTCTTCTATTGATATATACACACATCTACCCTGTCATGCCTATTTCAAAATATGCAGTTTCTGTTAATGTATTATAAAAAAGAAAAATACACACCACTGTTGTAGATAACTAATTTCTTGCTTATTCAGTGTTGCACACAATCACACAATTTAAATGCTTGAAAAAAAGGTTATGCTTGAAAAGAATTAAACTCAAATATTAATGTACATGGTAGACAAGTTTACCTTGTTCAGTGCTCCAGCTCCAGTAAGGATAATGTGAGAGTTGTCCACTTGAATGGTTCTCTGTCCAAGCCTCACCAGATAGGCTCCAATCCCTATGGCCCTGCATGTGACCTATAGGTCAAGACAATCACGTTAAGGCTTGTATGCTAATCAACTCTTTGTATAGAACAAGTCCTTGCTTTCTAAAGATTAGTGTACAGCTTAAGGCAACGTGTATGTTATACACCAGCGTGCCCACTTCAGTCCTACCAGGTTCATGGTGATGATTTCATCATAAGCCAGAGAAGATTCTCCAGCAATCATCCCAGATCCTTTCAGATTCTCCACACCCAACCCTTCATCTTTTCCAATGATGTCAGTGATCTTGTACCTGCATGGCAACACATACATTTACTGACAGCTGGACGTGACACTCCAATAGCTTTTCCTTCCATTGTCACTTCTGTGATAATCTCATAGGCTTTAATATGTGAAGATGTGCGTACTTGACTGATACTACAGCCTCTTGCAGATTTATTTCCTCATGTACAAAGTGAAGTATTAAGAAGTAATAAAAACATGTACCTGGATTCTCCCTCATCCTCCACATGTTCGCAATGAACAGAGTTCAGGGCAGAAACTTTCTTGTAGTCCTGAGGTGTGAGGTAGAGATACTTGAAACCCTGCAGGGGAATATAGCAATGACTGCTTAGTTATGACAGACAAAGATACGGATGTAAAACACAAAACAAATTCAATCTTTTGAAAGCAAAGGGGAATGTATAAAAAAGTGTGTCTGTATATATATATTAGATTAGATTAGATTCAACTTTATTGTCACACTTTATTACACAGATACAGGTACAAGGCAACGAAATGCAGTTTAGGTCTAACGAGAAGTGCAATAGTAGCAAGTGCAGGATGTACAATGGTTCCGTAAGTGCAGGACATGGATATGTACTGAATATAATATACAGGTGGCTATTACTATAAACAGAAATATATATATATATATATATATATATATATATATATATATATATATATATATATATATATATATATATATATATATATATATATATATATATATATATATATATATAATAAGTTAGACTAAAATGACAATGGAATTAAGGAGGTACAAATAAAGTTTGGACAGAACTATCCGAATTAAAGTGCAGTGGAAAGTAATTGCATATTACAGTTAAAGTACGGTATTGCAAATGTATATGTAAACAATTGTTACTGTAAATAAACAGTTGGCAGTGCAAATTAATATTCCAGTCAAGGTAAGTTGTAAGCTGTTACTATAATAACAGTCAGCAGTGCAAGTGAACATTATAGTATTACACACACACACACACACACACACACACACAAGTACAATCAGGAATATACTGACCTTATAAGGGTCAGCTGTATCTTGCCAGGCAACATGGAACATGTGTCTGATTTCCTCTGCCAGTCCAATGCGGGCGCCACTGTTGGCTGCGATGTAGATTCGGGGGATGCCGCTCTCTCGTGCCATCTCTGAGGCTCGCAGGAACAACAAGTCCTCCTGGGGCCCAAATGAGCCTATCTTGTGTGTGATGTCGTTACTTATAACGATGATCTCACGTCCCGCTGGATATTCTGGAGTACGCAGGGTCATGCGCCATGCCACCATACCAATCTGGATAGACAGAACAGAGGCACTTGAACACAATATATATATATATTATAAACATGGTTGAGATTGAGATATATATACAGGTAAAAGCCAGTAAATTAGAATATTTTGAAAAAATTGATTTATTTCAGTAATTGCATTCAAAAGGTGTAACTTGTACATTATATTTATTCATTGCACACAGACTGATGCATTCAAATGTTTATTTCATTTAATTTTGATGATTTGAAGTGGCAACAAATGAAAATCCAAAATTCCGTGTGTCACAAAATTAGAATATTACTTAAGGCTAATACAAAAAAGGGAGTTTTTAGAAATGTTGGCCAACTGAAAAGTATGAAAATGAAAAATATGAGCATGTACAATACTCAATACTTGGTTGGAGCTCCTTTTGCCTCAATTACTGCATTAATGCGGCGTGGCATGGAGTCGATGAGTTTCTGGCACTGCTCAGGTGTTATGAGAGCCCAGGTTGCTCTGATAGTGGCCTTCAACTCTTCTGCGTTTTGGGTCTGGCATTCTGCATCTTCCTTTTCACAATACCCCACAGATTTTCTATGGGGCTAAGGTCAGGGAGTTGGCTGGCCAATTTAGAACAGAAATACCATGGTCCGTAAACCAGGCACGGGTAGATTTTGCGCTGTGTGCAGGCGCCAAGTCCTGTTGGAACCTGAAATCTCCATCTCCATAGAGCAGGTCAGCAGCAGGAAGCATGAAGTGCTCTAAAACTTGCTGGTAGACGGCTGCGTTGACCCTGGATCTCAGGAAACAGAGTGGACCGACACCAGCAGATGACATGGCACCCCAAACCATCACTGATGGTGGAAACTTTACACTAGACTTCAGGCAACGTGGATCCTGTGCCTCTCCTGTCTTCCTCCAGACTCTGGGACCTTGATTTCCAAAGGAAATGCAAAATTTGCTTTCGTCAGAAAACATGACTTTGGACCACTCAGCAGCAGTCCAGCTCTTTTTTCCTTAGCCCAGGTGAGACGCTTTTCGCGCTGTTTCTTGGTCAACAGTGGCTTGACACGAGGTATGCGGCAGTTGAAACCCATGTCTTTCAAGCGTCTCTTGGTGGTGGATCTTGAAGCACTGACTCCAGCAGCTGTCCACTCCTTGTGAATCTTTTTTTTCACAATCTTGACTAGGCGCGGTGATCCCTATCGCTTGTACACTTTTTCTGACCACAGTTTTTCCTTCCCTTTGCCTCTCTATTAATGTGTTTGGACACAGAGCTCTGAGAACAGCCAGCCTCTTCAGCAATAACCTTTTGTGTCTTTCCCTCCTTGTGCAATGTGTCGATGGTCGCCTTTTGGACAGCTGTCAAATCTGAAGTCTTCCCCATGTTTGTGTAGGCTTCAGAACTGGACTGAGAGACCATTTAAAGCCCTTTGCAGGTGTTTTGAGTTAATCAGCTGATTACTTTGTGGCACCAGGTGTCTTCAAAATTTAACCCTTACACAATATTCTAATTTTGTGACACACGGAATTTTGGATTTTCATTTGTTGCCACTTCAAATCATCAAAATTAAATGAAATAAACATTTGAATGCATCAGTCTGTGTGCAATGAATAAATATAATGTACAAGTTACACCTTTTGAATGCAATTACTGAAATAAATCAAGTTTTTCAAAATATTCTAATTTACTGGCTTTTACCTGTATATATATATATATATATATATTTCTATTTCTATTTAAATATTGTAAGATATATACACTTTAAAAACTCTTATTTTTATTCTATTTAATTAATTTGGGTTAGGGTTGCAAACTGCAGCACTTTCTGCTTGGCATAAATAGAATTACCAGACATAGGTATTATTTTTTAATCCACGTTCAATAATGCATTAAGTATTGCTATAGAACAATAAAGTATTTTAAAAAGCACTCAAGAACACAGCCAAAGAAACACAGAGACACCTACAGAGTGAAAGGCAAATTGCACATTTTGAAATAGGTACATAGACAAAAAAGGTCATATCAAAGAAAATGACTATTTATGTTTTTTTTAAGTCAGTATTTATGTATTAAACTAACATAACTGACCTCATTGCCCCCTGGCAGTCTGTTCATCTGCACCAGCTGACCTTGGGCGTCAAGAACCAGCTCTGTGAAGGTAAGCAGCTCAGAAGGAAGAGGGCATTTGGGTAAAGTGGCAAAGGACTGGAATGAGTGCCACAGCTTTTTCAGAGCCTGGGAAAAAGATAAATTAAAAATAAAGTTATTCCATCAACATTATTTTGACAATCAGTAATTCTAAGCATAACCCAAGCACAACGGTGCTTGGGCTATGCTTAGAATTACTGATTGATGCGAGTTATTTGTTTTTGTTTTGTACCTGTCTGAACATTTCTGGAAAGTCATAGACATAGGTGGTGCCCAGAGACTGCGCCTGGAAGCGCTTAGACTGCAGCAGGTCCTTCGTCACATAGGGGGTGTTGATGAGCATGCCGTGCAGCGGACCCTGCTTGTCACCATATGCTTGGAACATGATCTGAACAAAGAAGGACAGAGATAGTTACTTTTGTATAGATACACTGACCTCTTCTACCACCTTGCCGAAAATACCATAATGGTTTGAGAATGATGATGATAATGAGCATCTGTCATACCCACTTCTACAGCATTAACCAACACAAAGTATATGAGTTACCGATCCCTTATTCTATACACTATGAACAAATTCAGCACAACTCAATGTACACAGGAAGTGGCACAAATCTAGAGAAGACATCAGGCTTTGTCATCATACATTATCAGGACCATCAGACACAGACACACAGCCATATATGTGACCTATCCTAAGTGCTGCAATGTGCAGGTATGTTTGATGTAGACACTTCCAATCACAGCTTTTTAGTTGAATTACACCTTTAAAAAAGCTCAGCAGCATGTCCTTGTATACCAAAAGCATTCCACTCCACACTGACACCCACAACATCTTTCTATTAGACTTATTCTAAACTCAAGTTCAATCATTTTATAAATGATTGCAGGAAATGCAGCAGTTTGTTTTCTCAACCATGTTTAGAATCTTGAAATAAAAACCAAACTCAATAACTCTCACATTTTTCTGGAGCTGATGGGATAACATTTCACTGGATATGTTTTTTTTTTTTTTTTTTTTTTAAATCGATGGATTTACTATTATGGATGGTTGATGGACAGATGGATGAATGGCTGGGTGAAATTTTACTTACCTGATCAGCTGTCAGGTCAAAGGATATTACTAAAATAATTGTTATTGTATAAAAAAATGACTAAGTCTAGGCTTGTTAAATTGTATTCTGGGAGCTGAGGCTTCCAGGATGGAGCTGTAGTTTTTTGCCAGCGACTGGACAATAAGCAGATGAGATGGAAGATGTATGAGTGCCCCACCTGTCGGTCTTTGGGCCCCACCTGTCCCGTTCGGGAATCAGTGACCTCCTTGTACAGGCTGATGTCCAGGTAGTAGCCTGATTCATTGGTAAGGAAGAGGCGGATGGGGATCTGCTTTCCCGTTGGAGTCAGGCGGATGTTAATTTTCAGTTCGGCCTGCAGGACACGCAGCTTCCACAGACGGCTGCCGTAACGCATCACCATGGAGCGCACAGACTCCTCAATCTGAAGTTTGAAGAGAAAGCAAACTCATTAATAACACTGTGAGCTCTGGTCTGACTGCGTATTAGAGATCCGTCCGTGTGTGTGTATATTTGATAGTTTCACAAACCTTTGATGGGTCCATGATGACTGTGGGGACAAAATTGAGGAAGATATGGTTGCAGTCAGTTCGTACAGTCGTGTTGTTGAAAGCCACCTCCAGTTCATCCATGGCTTCCAGCAGCAGACGCTCTGCCTCATTGTGAAGGTATTCAAAAGAGGCCTCCTAGTGAAGCAACAAAAAAAAAAAAAAAAAACTGTCATTGGGGGCCCGTACAATTTATGTGTAAATCAAACAAAAGGACATACAGAACTATGATGGAGAATCCAAACCCTTTGAAAACAACTTAAAAAATAGGAGTGCCACAGTTGTTCCCCCATTGTCTTACCTTTGTGACCAGATCAGAGTGGCGGATAATGGCTCGCACAAAGAAACGGTAGTCCGTAACCTCTGTGCCCACCTCCACACGGGCTGCACCCAGGTACAAATGCATCTTGTGGTTGGAACATGGGATGGCACTTAGTGCAAAATTGCGCATGCGGTTGAGCTCCAATTGGAAAGCTAGTGCTGGTTCCAAATGACGATAGATCCTGTCCTCCTCAAACTATTGAGAAACAGACAGGACAGAATCACAAACACAAATACTACACCTTTTTAAATGAACATGCTCAAAGACTTTCCTGAAAAACTTTCTTTACGAGTTAGGCTTCCCTGCCATTACCTCCTCCATTAACAGAAGAAGTCCAAATTGGCAATTTCAGGAGCACCGAGTTGATGTAAGAGTAAAAAAGATGCCTGTGAGCCACACACTGTATTAAGTAAATGAAATTATGGGCAATCTCAATCTCAGAAAGCTGCTAATGGGTGCCATTTCTCTTAAATGGGAGACATAATTTAAGAGTTCATTACTTTAATGAGCTTTGGTGGTGTCATTGTAGTGAAACTATCAGGGGTAACTGAGAGGAAGAGCCATCACTGATTGTGATAGAGTGAAAGTCAGCACTGCCAGGGGGGTTAAAAGTTGTTTCCTATAACCACAGCACGGTTTTGAATGGTCTCCCAGTCAAGGAAATTCAATCAATCTGTATTTTGAAACGTGTGGGTAAATTTGCAATGTCACAATAAATTTGATGCATGTGTGTAACCCTTTATCTTTTCAAAATACCATAGACCAATAGGCCAATCTACATGAGCAAACATCAATTTATCCATTCAGAAAACAGTTAAAAGTGATCACTTGACACATGGTTTGAAATAAGTAGACACCCACCTTGTTTCTTGCACGGAATGTGAAGAATTTTGGGAATTCTCTCTGTATGGAGGATAGTGAGAAAGAAAGCAAGAAAAAAAAAAAATCAACAATCAAAAAAAATAAATAAATAAATCAATTGTCTCCATAGCAGAAAACCATGGCTATAAGCACAGCAGTTTTTAAGAATACCAAAATCAGTTAGCCATATATTAACTACAAACCTAATCACAGCAGGTGTCAATACTGGAGGTGTGTCAATATTGTCAATATAATGGACTTTGCTAAAATTGTTATACCAGTAAGTATGGAGTATTATGCAGTGATGATAAGGACCTTGCTCTACATGCAATGGGACGTATGCTGCTTTACTGCTGTCCTTTAACTATCAGAAAATCACTGTGTATTCACTCAGATAGCAAACTGACATAATAAATGATAATAGACTGCACCAGTCACTGATGAATAAAACATTTCCTTTTTTCAGAGACATTTGATCCCCTGAATAATGCCTGGTAGCCCTCTTTGACGTTATCAGATGAAGTGTCGCACTTGTCAAAACAATGCCAGACCGATTGGGGATGCACTCATCAGCTCACAGCCTGCACAATAACAAGGGTACTGCAATAATACACACACTGGAAACCTTCACAGCCATGATTTGACACTGTGATTACGCATCATATTCACCTTCTACAATAAAGCGACCAGAGAAAAAAAATAAATTTGGATGACCATGCAGAATGGTGGAGACTAGTGAAAAAACCCTCCGTGTAACAAGGGCCACATAATGACCGTGACACGAGTTAGCATGATTAGCTCTAATAGAGACTGTTGTGCCATCAAAAGGAAAATCAAAGCCTATTGTCAAAAATGACAGAAAGAACTGGGCATTTCGCAAAATGTAATCCAGTTCTACATCCCTGTCATTATCATTCAAATGCTAGTGGGTGTTCTTTTGAATGGGTCCATCGTGGCACGACAAATACGGCCCTGTGTACTACAGCACAACTGACACAGAATATCACCAAACTGCCGTGATTGGGGGGTTAAATTCCTGCCTTGCTATTCACGCTAAAAATCTGTGCTCACATCACTGCAAGGCACATACAATTGACATTATATGGTGACAATATCTGTGTAATGAGTTCATGGTTCTGGGGCTTCAATGACGCATTTAAACTGTAGCTCTAAAAACAGTGGGTAACCCTAAATGTATTCAGCCCAATGGTGGGTTAGGTTTCCTTTATTTACCCTGATGCAACAGAGTTAAATGAGCTTTCTCTTGAAATCAGAGAGTTGCAGAACCCCATGGCTAGTAACAGAAAGATCAAAAAGGTCTTTTAGGGGTGAGGAGAAGAGAAAAAAATAAATAAATGAAAAATAAAACTTTGTTTGTAAAATAATAATTTATTTTTACCAATAATGGCCCTACATATTTTCTGTTTATATGGTACAGCCGACGGCGACTACATCATGTCTGTTTCTAGTAAAGCAGAAAATGCAGAATACCCATGTTACGTACAGTACTTCTATACAAATCAAATAAATGTCAGACTGACTCACATGTGAATTCTTCTTAGATAATTAGTTTTTAGTAATGTCTAATGATATGTTGTCCATATAAGTGTATTATATAGCTTTTGTTTTTGTTAAAAGGAATAACAAAATCACAATACTCAATACTATCAAAACGCAATACTTCTAGAATAGCAAAAAATGAAAATCGCACCTATGTATTGTGAAAGAATGCAATCGGGACAAAAGCATTTTGTGCCAGCCCTACTGTCTTTTGAGGTCATTAATCTACCCTATAGTATTTTAAACCACATTTGTTGCGAATGACTGTCTGGATTTTTTCCAAATTCATTTGTACTTGTCCCATAAATCAAATCAAAAGAGCCACCTGTCCTCATTTTCTTTTATCCTTCTCTACTTACATGAAACCTTTGGTCCACCTCACAGTTGACTTGCTTCCTGAAATCCTGTCATCATGAAGCAAAAGCAAGGCATGCAGAAAGAGATACAGAGAAATAGGAAAAGCAGCTAAATTCCAAGTGCAAATTATTATAATATATAAACGTAACAATGTCATTCCATTTATTCAGAGTAATGAAGTATTAGTAATTACAAAAAGAAAGACGCAGAACAATTCATTTCATTTGCAAAAAATGTTTGGAGATACTTTTCGGAACTGCTGAATTAGTGACATGCAGGGCAGCTCATTGTGGAGACAGGTAGTTGACTTAGTAAATATCAAGCTCACCTTCTGGGCAACAAGGAAAGTCAGCCTACGGATGCCATGTTCAAACAGCATAGATTTCTAGGATGGGAAGCAAAAATTGGCAGGATAAAAAGATCTGAGCCATCTCAAAAAAGGAACTCTCAATTCTGAAATCGAGAGACACAAAAGCCTTGTTGTGTTGTGAGGGCTCTCACCGTTGAGTGAGTAAACTCTCGGAATATGGCTGCCAGGCCGTCGTCATCAATGTCGCTGTCGGTCTTTATAGCCACATTCAAGATATGGATAGGCTCGTCCTGCACGCTCTGGATGGCAAAGCAATTACACATTTAATTCTAAAGTACACAGCCACACCGGTCAATGACTACCAGACGTCTGTTCTCCTCACCTTGTTGTCCTCTTCGCCATAAAGGACAGGATTACCTCCCTCTGGGAAGGTAGGACTTGATGGCGGAGAGTCAGAGAAGCAGCTTAACACGTCGTTTATGTTCCTGTAGGGAGAGAAATCATACATGCCATGAATCACACTTGCATATCATCTTCACCTACCAATGGAAAAAGTTAAGACCTATACACAAGGACTGACCTGGTGAACTCCTGGAAGGAGCGGAACGCAACCATGGCTCCCATGCGCTGGCAAGGTGGTGTAAAGGATGTGTCAAGCAGAACGTCACTGACCACATGCACCATGCCGTAGTGGTTTAGGTTGGATGAGAACGACATCCTAAGGTATCACAGAGAGCAGTTACAAAGGGAATCAGCCACATCGCTAGAATGACTCAGTGAAAATGTTCCCCATCCACCTTTAAGAACCTCACAACAGTTTGGATTCCTCTGTTTTTAGGCAATGTCAGATCCTGGGATATAATAATAATAATAATATTTATGAAAACACACAGTATGTGTTAATTGTAGGCCGTCTTTGTAAACTGAATGAGGTTCAAATAAATAAATAAAAAATTAGAAACAAAATTAACACAGGAAAGAGGCTATAAAAGTAGGTTAGGAATTTATGACAAACCACATGAGTGTAAGAACATGTTCCTTTCACAGGAACAAGAAAACATAAAACCATCAGAGAGACCATTTAAATAATAATTTTCCAGTTTGTGGGGTGTTAGTCCTTTGATTGTAAAAAGCTGTCCCAGAAATTACACCCACTGAAAGCACTCAAGAGGTTTTGTGTTTCAAACCTGTCCACAGTATCCATATCTGAGGCGTTTTTCTTCTCAGCACTATCATCCTTAGATTTACTATGTCGTGCTTTACGGTCCTGGGGTATAGTTTGCTGTAACCTAGTGTCCGCTGCTTTTATAATGTCCAAGATTGGAGCAGACATTTTCCTGGCAGAACAGTCACAGGTTTCAGTTCAGGAGATTTACACTGGTGTACAACATTTCCTAAACTTGTAATCTGACTTATCCACCTGGAATTCCGAAGTTAATCCAAACTTCCTCAATACTGAAGCACATACACACAATAGTTTGGTATATAACATTCTTTCACAAAGACAGACACAAACACACACAGAGACTTAAAAAAATGACAGAGGCTGAATGCCAAGGGCCATGCTGGTGTCAGTATTAAGAAACATTTCTAAATCAGACAAATTGCAGTTGCTAAATCGGTTTCATGTTGGAGAGATTTTAAAGCACCAAACAATTTCATAATAAGACAATTTGTTGACTTCATCAACAGATGAATTACCTAATCATGAATTAATAACATGAATTACTGCTTTGACCATGCAGCTAGCTAGTCTACAGTCAGTAATGTGCAATGGAAATAATGTTTACAATACCTGTTTAGAGTGGGGATGTTCCCTCTGCAATCAAACGACATTGATTACTACGTGGTTAGTGGCAGGCATCAGGAGAGGAAGACAGTCAAGGTGCAGAGTGTGTGTGTGTGTGTGTGTGTGTGTGTGTGTGTGTGTGTGCCCTTTACCACGATGAATATATTTTGCACTGATCAATATCTAAATGAATGCAATTAATGGGAAAATGGAGGATAAAGTAAATTGGAAATGTCTTTCTAGCCGTAAACACACATTTCACTACCTGACTGCTCCCTTTATAACATGCATTATGAGATGTCCTGAGGTACAAGACAGATAATCATTTCACACTCACACTTTAGTGATGGAGGTTAATTCAGGCACATACAATCACAAGGATGCTATTAAATGTGTATGATGGCAAGTTCAAGGATTTCTGCAACTAACTGCATAAACAAGCAAAACCAAACAACCCAGAGAAATACTAGCACTGCAAAGCATCAATAAGCAAATACACAGAGACATACACAGATTCACACCCAGGCAAACTGAACACAATCACACAGGTGGGATGAAGACAGAAATGCCAAAGTACTTTTTCTGTTACAAGCCTTCTTAAATGCTGTGATTTTGTACAACACAAATCCACAGGTAACCACAGCACACCTCTACCTATGCTACAAACATGTAGGCAATTGAATAACCCAGTGTTTCTGAGGAAAACAGAGATACAAATACAGAGGGAGCCCCCAAATTGTGCTAATCATTCTGAGGAAGAAAACAGTGAGTAGAAAGTGCTATGATATATGCTAAATTACACATTCTGTAGGGATCAAATGTATGCTGGCTCATCACTGCCACCAATGGACAATTCAATATCCATCCCTATTATAAATAATTGATTCCTGTCCATAGTGCCGTTTAAGGGGGGAGGGAGCAGCGGGAAAGGTAATGCACAGCATGTGGGCCTTGCAGGCGTTTTATGAGCGGTATACCTGTTGGGGTGCGAGGTGGGAAGCATGAACTGGAACTCTACTATACACGTGTTGTCCCTCAGTTGACGATGCTGAACACTGTTGAGCTCATAGGCAATGTATGCTCTGCGAACGTACACCTGCGATAGGAGATAAAGCCACAGAAAATGATAATTTGATATCATTTTAAAATTTCTTAAAATGGAGTTAAAGCAAATTGAGATCAGTGTTGCTCTTACCTCAAGAGCAGCCATCCTGACTACCTGATTACTGTGGTAGAAGAAGTTGGGCAGAACATCAAAGATGGACGTTTCTGAAAGGATCAGTTTCTAGAGAAAAACACGGATAATCAGTCAGCTTGAACACTTTCTTTATTTCCAGTGCATTAGATAAAGCCAACTCCTTCGTTGCCTACCTGCAGGTTCTCGATGCAGAATTGGTGGCCATACATATCAATGGCAGAGAGGAAGATGGACTCCACCTGGTTGTGTCGTAGCTCATAAGAAGGGAGGTGGGAAGCTATCAACACCTGGATACAAAGGATGAATGAAAGATGAAATGAAGATGAAAGTCAACTCATTTATTTTTAAATGACATAGCACACTCTTCTCTTCACAGCTTGTGAAAGTGTCCATCTCTTTACGGTTCTCTTTGCTCCAAATTTAAAAATGTTCATGAGAATTACCAATTTTCCTATTCTAATTTGTCTATCATTTTGTTTTTCACTCATTAAAATGAAAAACAGTAGATGGTGACACCTGGTGGTACACTCACGACAATATCTTTTATATGAAAGTCCGACATAAAGCAGCTTTAACCAATTCAGGAGGATTCATATTGAAAAATATGACTATTTGACTTTAAGCGGGCACAATTTGAATTCAAAATTAATTTGTCAACTAAGATTAGGAATCCACATCTGACCTGTCGGGCCCGCAGTGCCACCTTGGCATTGGTTGTCTTGCTGAGCTGGGTGAGTTCAGTCAAGATGGCCATCAGTTCATCTGTCAGTGTGGGATCCCGGCCACACAGCTGATCCTAAACACAGGAGATGAGAACGTTACAGAACATCACTAGCTAGATATCTTTAAACTCTTTAGTTTAGGGAAAGCTTTGAACTGGTCGACTCAGTGAGACGGACACTTACAATCAGCATAGTGACCAGCAGGTTCTTCTTGGTGACTTGAGCGTGGGAGAAGATGTAGTTGAGCACATTGGCCATGTCGCCTTTGTTTTCCTCACGCAGTGCAAACACACACTTGTCATAGTGTCCTGTTAACAAACCAACATGTAAGAGCTTTGATACATACTGCACAGGGGAACTGCAGAGTCACAGATGCTCAGGTTTGTCATTGGTAAAGAGCTCCCCCAAGTGAACAGAATGAGTAAGTGCAATTCTTCTGAAAAACCTGAAGGAAGGCAATACTAGCAGCACGTTCCTCTTGCATGTGGCAACGTGTCCCCGCAATGTACCCTTGAAAACCAATAACTGAGTGTGTTGCTGCAGTCCCTCACCATTCTGAAACTGGATCTCTACTTTCAGGTACTGTCTGAGCAAGTCCATCACCACCGCCTTCATGTGACCTCTGATGCCACTACGATACCTGTTGGAGACAAACACAGTCTGGCATCACACAAAGGAGAATGCAGCATTGTAATTATTGTGCACCGGAGATCTAGTAACAAGGAAACAACTAATACAGATCAAACCAATTTCAGTGTTACAAAGAAAGTTCATGGCATGCAGCAAATTACGGTGTGAGCATTCAAGACACTGGGAAGATTGTTCCAGACCTAATGTGTTCAAGAAGCTGGTCTGTGCAATCTGTCACTTTGGGTCATAGGCTGTAAATCTAAGTGATTAACGTGTGAAGCTTTGCATTAAATTGATAGTATCTCAATATAATTTTGTGCATACATAGAGAGCATCAGACTCACTTCTGCACCAACTGAACAATGCTTTGTGTGTTCATAAAGAAGACTTCTCTCTCTGACTTCTTGTTAAGAGTAGCAGCATGGCTGTCCAAGATGTTTGCAATCTGGAAAGATAAAAAATATAAGCATTTCATCAAAACAGCAGTGGAGACGCGTAAGCAATAAATCCCACTGGTGCTGATGGCCCCTCAATTAACTTACTCTTGTTATAGGTGGGATCCTAACTGGGTGTGAAATTAGTGATTAAAATTAGAGATTAACACAATTTGAGGTGTGTGAAAACATCCTCTCACTACTTCTCACAGAGGTGTGGCCTTTCTTTGCTCTTCATACAATATGCATGAATATATATACGAAACTGTACAAAACATAAAATGCAGTGGATTGTTTCTTTGGAAGACAGACATATTTTCTCATTACAGACTTTGTTATAAAGAATAGATATATAAAACGGATATGTGTAAACACAACTCCTTGTGCACACACATTCAGAACTTCTGCTTACCCTTTTACTTATACAGATTTGCAGTCACTCAGACATATATTGCCAAATAATTTGTTTGCACAAGAAACTGTACAAAAAGTCAAGAGGAGGTGGACAGTGTTTTTCTGGCAGTCTGGAGTGCAATTGAATCCTACAGTTGAGAAATCCCACTGCCAAACTAACAAAGCCATTAATACCTGGAAACTAATAAAACCCAGTTGTTATAACAGGTTTTTACTGCTGCTTTGTAGATTACCAAAGGCAGCATTATCTATATATGTGCATTTAATTACTTGAGTTACAGTGAAAACCAGACAAAATTATAATCGGCACAGAAAAATTATATTAGATTATATTGTATATTTGTTATTATAAGGTTATCGACAACGTAAGTTAAGAAGAATTCTGTGGGCAAAGTTAGCATTGTGTGTGTGCATGTGTTGCTGCACCTGTTGGCTGGGAAACTGGCAGAGCACGGAGGTGATGTTGCTAGCATACTGAGCCATCTCCTTCTTGATGCACTTCTCCACAGCAGGGGGGATGCGACCTGACACACTGGTCATGATGTCTTGAAGCTCCAACAGTGGTAAAGAAGGATCACGCATGGTTTTCATCATCCTTTCCACCCACTCTTTCAACTAGGACAGACACAAGAGACATATTTTTAAGGGGTTTCTTAGAATTGGAAGCGCTGATGTAGCCGTGTAAACAGGTGTTCATGAATTCTTACCCTAGCACTGAAAAAAGGCTCAGGAAGACAGTAGCCACTCATTATGTGAACAAGATGATCCAGTGTGTTGTGGAAGACTCTGTGTAGCTTTTCCCCTCTCAGAGCTACTGCCTGGATAGTGGGCAGTGGCCCTGTGAACAGGTCTGCCTACAAGTCAAACACAAATACTGATTATAGACATTTGCCAAAATTGCTGTGCTTAAGCTGATGTTTCATACACAAGCATTGTCATGGTATAGTATAGTAGGAACTAGCAGGCATACTCTGAAATAAGCAAACCACACAGTCTAAATGCATGTTGAAGAAAGCAATATCCTGAACAATTTTTGTCCAAGAAAGTAATTCAATATGTCATGTTTACACTTCTGTAGGCATCATTTCCTAACCAATAGTGACACGTTTAGCAGAAGAGGGCTCCTTCTTCCTCATAAAAGGATGCCTCCTGACTTTCTAGCATTACGTTGGTTCAGATGTTTATGCAGACTGCAGCTCTCTTCAGATAGATAAGCCTTCATCTTTGTTGGTAGTTTCAATTCCCTGCCTCATTGACGTTTTGACTTAATAAAGTGACTTGTTATATACAAAAATGCACACACCTAAATAACTAATATATAGGCTAAGAGTAAGCAGAGTGCATCTTTTGTGCATGGAAACTCAGTTTGAGTTACTTTTCCTAATAAAAAGGAGCCGAAAGCTCAAATGTATGGACCAACTAAAAATGCTAACCTTAACTACTTACTAATTAGTCAGACATACAGTACCTGTTGCACTCTGCTTGGGTCATCCAGTTGCAGCTTGGCAATGACACAGCCAGGGTCCAGTGCTGCTCCAGCCCTCTTCACATAGTGAATACAACCAGACTCCAAAGCTGTGAGGGTCATTACCATCTTCATCACCTGGAATTTACAAGTACAAAGTTTACATCTATACAACAGAAACAAAACTAAAAGTACATGAGAACTGATTCCATCTTTATTGTGGAAAACATACAAATAAGCCTTAAGATACTGTACCTCTATTTCAGCGTAGCACTGGCCAGAAAACACGTGCCCGCCATCCTCGACTGTGTACTGGATAAGCTTTCCTGCTGAAGGAGATCGCAACAGCGAAGGATCATTCTCCCTTTCAAAAACACAGGTCTTGTTCCCAATCGTTATGCGATACCTGCGGGGAAAATAAATCAGAAGTCTTAAGTGCATCAAGTCATTTCTGTTAGGTTGTTAACTAATTAAAGATATTTCCAGGCAATAAATTAGCCAATTTAAGATGTGCCATTTTGTTATGGTTTCATTCAATTTCATTCTGCTCTGTGGTACAGCTTATTTATAAATGATAAATTTAATTGTAAAGCTGTGTTTGAGATTACCTGTCCACCTCTTCCTTCATGTAGGTAGTGTAGCTGCTTCCATCATAAGACAGCAAAAGACCTCCATCACTGAGCCGATGGACGTCCACCTCAGCCGAGGAGTTGTTCATGATGACCACATAGGAGTTAGGAGACTGGCGCGTCACTGTCAGGACGTACTTGGTGCCTTCATAGATCAGCTCCACGTTCACAGTGTTGAGTAGTGTGTGAGCTGGCAGCACCTGGCCCCTGGTCAGAGTGTATAGAGCATCTCTTGCTTGCTATTCAAACACTGTTTTTCCTGAGTGTCTACAACTTGCAATGTATTACTATGACATTGCCAGATTTTTTACCTTTCCAGAGAATGCAGAAAGTTGGACACACTGTTCCTTAGATTGACATCTGCCACATGAAGAGCCCCGGTCACAATTCCCAGCATGGTATTGGGACGCTCCGCCTACACACGATATACACTTTATATTCTTAGCAAGGAAAAGGTTAAAATCAAATGGCATTGAGCCAGTAAGATGAACCGCAATGTGCATTTCTATTATTACAATACTTCTGTCTGCTTTCCCTACTAATATTGGTCACTATGTCAAGCATATCTAGTCTAGTGCATCTAGCATAGGGATCGACCGATATGGATTTTTGTTAGTGCCGATACCGATTTGTTTTCCATCAGCCTTAGCCGATGACCGATACAGTCTGCTGATTTTCTTGAGCCGATACTGTTTTTGCTCCCTCAATTTATACATCATAAAAATGTAAACCCTGCCACACTGGGTTTGTTTTCAGAATCTGCTTTGTCATTTCTTTAAAAATAATAAACCAAAACAAAGATCGGTGTCACTTCTGCAATCATCTTACATTCATATCACCCAAATTATGTGTGCAATGTGCATCATATGTATGGGTGCACTGCATATGGTTAACTGTGCAAGGGTAAAAGGCTTTCATCAACATCTAAAACACTGCCTTGATGATGCATTGCTTGCTGATATATTATAAGACAAATATAATCAGGTTATCACAAAATGTCCTTTGTCAACACATTTAAATAATTTAAGAAAACAATAAACCTGAGAAGTAGCAATTTAAATAAAGTGCTTGATTTGTAATTTAAGACCACCATGGTGGTGGGGGGCAGTGCATGGTCTGCACATGAACTGCAGCTCCTCCAGCAACACAAAGCTGCCTGTGGACGCCGGTTTGTAAGTAATGCCGGGAAAACAATATCGGCGAACGTAGCAGCCGCGTGTCGGCTGATGCCAATATATTGGCCGGCCAATAAAAATCGGTCTATCACTTATCTAGCATCCAGTGGCCACAGATGGAGCATCTCTGCATACCTGCATCTTCTCGGAGATAAGCCTGTCAAGCCAGCCTGTGTCAATGCTGTTGTGCTGAAAGCTTTCCGTCTCCAGCAGCTTAATGAGGTATTCCACTGTGGTCCTGAAGTCTCCTCTGATAGACAATTCCTTCAGAGCTACCACCATGTTGCTAGAAAAAGATTAACACATCACCACACATGTTAATGATTAAAACCTCTGATTAGACAAATGTATAAGAAATATATCCCATTGTAAATATAAAGTAAATTAAGATAAGCAATAAGTAAATGTTTTTGAGTGATCTTTCTGACAAAGATATTTTTTGAAAATTCGGTGTATACTCACGAGATGGCTTCCTCCCGATTCTCTCCCCAAGAGAAACAGTGTCCAAATTGGGAGTCAGCAAACTCGTGCAACCCCCCGGCCGCTGCAACACTGAAGTAGCCCCACACGTTCTTATTGCTGCGGAAATTCAACTCTTGCACTGTTCCAGAGCTTGGTTTGAAACCCTGCAATTACACCACATTTAACACTTTCAAAAACAGCTAATTTGACAGTAAAAAAAAGGTCACATTTAGGAGTAATAACAATGGTCTTTATGTAGGGTATGACAGAATTACAATTATTTAGTGTACCTGCAGAGAGTGAGGCTTACCTCATCAGGGTTTTCACTGGTGATACGTGCTGCAATGACATGGCCCCGTGGGGAGGGGGCTGTCGACAGTCCCTCAAAGTCAATTGGAGAGTCTCCCCAGGGCTGGACCCCATAAAGCATCCTGATGTCTTTGATTCTTTGAAGAGGAATACCCATAGCAATCTGATAGAAGATAGTGTTATTAGCAGAAAACAAGTGTATGCAATAGAACTGACGTAAATAGAACATTTAGGAACAGGCTTGCAGGAACTGATGGGAAACAACACATTAACTTATTTGGATCATGATTATATTTGCTTTCAATAAGTGCTTTCTAATGGTTGCCAACATCATGTTTTCGGTTTTCTAGACATCCAATAAACACCATCTTTCTGACAGATAGTGAGTCCTGTTGCTGCAAATAAGCCCCTCATCCTTTGTGTCAGAGAGAATGTGTCACTCCCACGGTATCATCCAATCAGCATGGCTACAAAGCCTTCCTAGCAACACTGCCCTTCAGCTTGACTGCCACTGACCTATTTACACACAATCCTGTAACACTGCAGAACAGACCATGTGACCATGTGCTGCTACAACAACTGGATCTACTACTTCTTTTACAGTCCGTTGTCATGGAGACAGGGGCCCGAAGCGGTGAAGGCAGTGAAGCGTGCCAACTTTGTCTTCTATAGGACAGTCCCACACTTGTACACTTGCAGGCATGTCTGGGTGGGACTGACCTGCAGTTGGGCAGCAGGCAGGTTGACATCTGCCACCATCTCCGTACAGGGGTGTTCCACCTGCAGACGAGGGTTAAGTTCCAGGAAGTAGAAGCTGCCATCCTGGCTGTAGAGATACTCCACTGTACCTGCACTGACGTAACCCACCATCTTAGCCAGCTTCACTGCACACTAAGGAGAGCAAAAAATTAATTTGATAAATCAAATCTGAATTTACTTAATTGGGTCTCTATTATCTATACAGAATTTTAAACAATGCTAGATGGGTTGTACCCCTTCCATATCCTCAAACACATCTGAAGTGGCGATGGTAGCAGGAGCCTCCTCTATGATTTTCTGGTGCCGTCGCTGCACAGAACAGTCTCTACCAAACAGGGAAATGGCATTGCCATACTGATCAGCCAAGATCTGGACCTCTAGGTGGCGAGCGTGCTTAGCCAGCTGCATGACGAAAATAGGTGATCCTGGAACTTCTGCCTGGACCTGGAGCACCAAATAAAAAGTAAATCCTTGTAGCCAAGAAATGCAGAAAAAAAAAATCCTATTCAAAATGTCCATATTTTTTCCCATTAAATCCACTTTGGTGAAGCAACAAATCCCATTTGGATATTTTATTATACATTGTAACCCTATTATATAATGTGTTATATCCTGCATTTTTCTAATTAAATGCTGGATGTGGCCTGAATTTCCACATACCTGTCTGAAGAGATTAGGGAAATCATCAACAGAGTTGACTTTACGGATGCCTTTTCCTCCGCCTCCCTCTGAGGCCTTCACCATGACAGGGTAGCCGACTTTTTCTGCAGCCTGGCAATGAAAACATAGTTTTTCAGTATACATTCAAGTATCCACAATATACTTAAGTACATGCAACATTCATTTGGCATTATGAACCGTCAGTTAAATGACTTGCTTACCTTCAGGCCATCCTCCACATCCTGGATGCAGCCAAGCTCATACACATCAGAAGGAACATTGATTATTTTCTTCTTTTGGTCGTTCTCTGTCCATTCTACAGTCAGGCCTGAGAAAGACAAGTCAAAACACATTAACATACAAGAAAACATCTGCTAAATTAAAGTTTAAATCTGTGGAAGTTCCAAAATCATACATTGTTTTTTTGAATAATAAAAAAAAAAAAAAAAAAAAAAAAAAAAAACATTTAAGGTGGATTAAGTGGATCATAGACAGCCTGAACAAAAGACCCCCCTAACTTTAACCCTGGACCCTAAACTGTGACCTACCTGAGCCACTCCAGGGCAGGGTTGGAATGCCAGCAGTCTGAGCCACGATGGACGAAGCAATCTTGTCTCCTAGAGCCCACATAGCCTGACTTGGGGGACCTGAGGAAGAAGTAAGCAATAAAAAAAAGAGCAGTTTAGTTTAGTAAACTGATACTGTGAAGGTACGCTAAAGGGTAAGAAGTAAGAAGCTTGTCTTTACCCATGAAAGCGATGCCATTCTTATGAAGCAGCTCTGGAAGTTTAGGGTTCTCTGAGGCATGACCCCATCCAGCCCACACAGCCTGTAAGGATCAAGAGTATGACAATAGGAATTAAATCAATGATGCATAATTAAGAACTGCAGGGAAACTATAGATATATTGAGCATGTGTTCATACCTGAACAGGTATGCGTTTGGCAATGTCCAGAATGAGCTCAACATTGGCATAGTTGTTGTTATTAGTCCCTCCTGGCACAGGCACATAATGATCGGCCATTTTGATGTACTCTGTGAACCAAAAGACAGAACCAAAGAAAACCTATTATTTTCCCCAAATCCTCTTGCTGCAGTCACAGTTTCCCACACTGGGTACTGTACCATCTCTTAATTAGCTATGGTGTTTGAATGCAAAAGAGCAGAGTCTGGCGCTTTGTCATGTCACTGGCACCAGAGTTCATAGCTGATATCATGCTAAAGCTCACCTGCATTGGCCTTCAGGTCCTCTGGGGTCACCATTACAACAAAGCGGATTGCTCTTTCATTGCGAAACATCTCATAGGCCCAGCGGCGGATGGATCGCATGCATTTGACTGCCGCGATGCCATTGTTGGCAATAAGCACCTGGAGAAGCAAGATAGTTGAGCTACCGATGTTGAGTTGCTCACATAATTTAAAATACTTCATTAATAATAGCTGTCATATACTGTACATAGAGATTACATTTTATGGCTGTGTGATGCAAACACACAATTTGTTCGGTTTTAGAATTCATTACTGGTTTGTTTTCATCATTCAAGAGGTGGCACGTTGTGTACTAAATTAAAATTGTCACCTTCTCGATAACCTTGTTGCCACCAAAGCGGGTGACAAATTCAGCAGGAGAAGCCACAGTGAAGTCCCTCTGGAGATCAATACGCCGGCGATCTCTGCCTTGCTTCACAAGGTGCAGCCCCGACATGCTTGGTCTGGTTTAAGAAATACAATGAATGCATGTAACAGCCCTTAAAAACACCTCTAGTTTTGGAAAAAAAAAAAAACAGGGTTTTCGGCAGCTATGCTGATAATGAACAGATAATTCATAAGCTCTCATTTTCAACTGTACAAAATACAAGATAAGAATTAAGAAATTAAACTGTTCAAAGCAAACTATCAAACAAGTGGGTAAGCAGCTTAATCTATCAGGAAATGTTAAAGAAAACTGTTAATGATAGGAATAAAACATGCTGCTAACAGTATAACAACTGACAGAGCAGACCATGTCATGCATAAAAGAACAGGACACTTTACAGTCCTCAAACATGGTAACATTCTGAGACAAGTGCCCTTTGAATCAAGCTCAAGAGGGTGGAGTTCAGGGGTAGTTCAGGGGGTGGGAAACTAATCTGGCTGGCTGGCTTCTATGGCCTGACAGTGCATTATTGCATCACTATAGGAGTAACTGCCTGAAGAGACAAATGTGCCACTACTGACTGGAAGCTCTGATTTCTATCCAGCTGTGGAGCACAAAGCCAGACTGGACAGAACCATGATTCACACATCTTGTATACAATAGATAATGTGGGTCTAAAACGGCAAAAAAAAAAGTTAGTCAGCATGCGGGGAAAAAAGACCCTTATTTACATGGCTGGCTGCATAATGAAACACTATTTGGAAACCACATGTACAGATAAACAAAGCGGGAACACATATAAAACACGTACAGTATTAAATCTGTTTTTAACACACTGGAAAATAAAAAGAAAATAATATTCAGTAAATGATCAGCATGTGTAGATTAATTTGCATCTCAAACCTTCTGTAATGCTTGAAACAAAATGTAATTTTCAAGCCTCCGTCTGTGAAAGTAACAGTAAAATGAGAGGTCTACGCAGCTCAATGAAAGACCTGGGCCTGGCAGAGACTCTAAAAACTGCTACAAGCTTCAAACAAATTTCTGTATGTGGTAAATACTCCTTTAGACTAGTCCGGGAATTTCTGCTTGTGAACATTTTTCTTACCCAAAAATCAAAATTTGGAATTCTATGCCTACTTTCCAGGCCAACCACACAGACTCAGGACACAAAGAAACCCTTTAGCAGTGTGCTGCTAGTGAAACCACATTTTTGCATATGTGCCATTAGAATGAGTACATAGTCTGAACAGAGTGATATTTTGGACTGCTCCCACAGAACTAGTCTCAGAGTTAACATTTGATGTTGCAGGGTCCCTATGTGCATCTGATGTTTGCAAGCCACTAAGAAATAATGTATTTAAAGGCTGTTAAGTTAATGTCTACGTAATTTGTAAATTCAATACACCACTATGGGTAATGTTTACAAATGACTGAACAAAGTAAAGTATTCAAAATACTTAAATTGCAACGAAGACGACTCATCTTAAACCCTAAAGAGCTGGTCATATTGTCCAGGTTAAGACCATGTTTTAAGTAGCTTCATAAACATGTTAAATTATTGATAAAAACTGGCCTGCATGCCTGAGAAAAGAAAAGCTTCAGAACAAAAATCATCACAGAAACACCTTTTTCCACACATAACATAATCTAATCATAAATGTATTTGAGCATTGAGAGACTAGAGGTGATGCAGACTGGCCAGGTTTAAGTTCTAACCTTAGATTGTGCAAGGGGCCATCATTGTTTTCGAATCCCATATCAAAGGTGCTGTTTGAGCTGTCAGAGGATGGCGACAATGAGCGAGTCTCCTTTTCCTCCAGCGGCAAGACAGGCTTCCCTTGGATTTCATCCTCGGAGTTCTCCTCCGATACTGATCCCACAATGAAGTGAGAGTGCAACGCCGCAACGGCCGGGTTCTTCTTGGCAGCACCGTTCTGCTGTGCCATGTCTGGGCGACACGAACAGGCTGCAAACACTGGCAAGAAACACAAGAGTGGCAGCAGCAATTATAAAGGAGATAGAGAGTCCAAATATCAGGGTACATTGTGTCACAAGATTGCTTTGGCTGACACGTGATACTGTTTATCATGTTGCAAAAGTGAGTTACATAAACTTAAGTAGACTATCTTGATAAACCGATATTGCAACACTTGACAATGACTGGGAGCATCAGTACATTGTGTGTACAGGCTCTGGAAAAGTGGCTTTATTAAACATGCCAAAACAGTTTGGAGTATACCATAATGCAAGAAGGATTAAATAATGACATTTGTATGTAACAATGTTCATACTGTCATCAGTAACCATACAGCCATCTAAAGGATTGTTTCACAACACTGCCTATGTAAAAAGCATATATTCACACACGGTCACATAAACAGTATAATCCTGTCTGCATGTGAGATACACTTAAAGTGTGTCTGCCAATTAAAACAAAATGCAAAACAAATGCTTTTAGTCCATGCAATGGCCGAGACTATTGAACGACTACAACTGTAGGTCATGTTAAATACATTTATTTTAGGGCACATTTTACTCTCGGACTTTCTTGCTCATAGGTTACCAAAGACTTCATATACAATGTTAATTAACATCACCCTATGGAAACAATAAGATGTCCCCTGACTGCCTCGGTGCTGTCCAACCTGCCTCTGTCCCTTGACGTTGCTACAACGCACGTGAAGATGCTCGTCACCTGTCGGGGCAAGTGGAAGGAGAAGCTAGACTTCGAGGTAAGACGCACCTTAACTCACCTATCGATAGCAGCTTGCGGGACCAGAAAAACAAGCCGAGCAATGCGGCCACGCACACTGCAAACGTGAGCAAGGGGAACATCGTAAAAATGGTACAGATAACTGCATTTAACAAACCGAAAACTTCTCCCTCAAACCTTATAATTTAATGGCATAGCTAGCTAGTGAACTGCTTTCTAGCTAGCGTTAGCTATAGTAACGAACGTTAGCGTTACCTGTCAAGTCAAAGCTAGCTTCCTTAGTCTGCAGAAGCCACAGATAAGCTGAGGCGCATATGCTAATAACGTTGGCGTTAGCTAGCTAGCTTACTGGCAGTGGCTAATGCAATTATAAAGCCACAGACATGGCACTAATATATTAAAATTAACGTTACTACTGACTGTCTGCAGGTGTAACTGTTACTGTAGCTAGTTACTGTAACGTCATGGCAGCGAAGTCGAAATCTCTGGGCGAACTTAACGTTACAGACGCAATCTGAGATAAACAGGTTGGCTATCAACTCACCGCTGGAGATGCACCGAAACGTAATCCTGAAAAATTAAAGTCCAAGAGATTAATAAATTACTTCTGTCTCTCAGACATCGCTGCTTCCAGGGATGACGAAAAAAAATCACATCATGATGAGGTAACAGACGCTTCCACAGCAGAGTGGGGTGATGATGATGCGCAGACAGGTTACTCCCGGACATTGACTTCTCAGAGCAACTTCCGCTATAGAAATAGATTAGATAAAAGAGACTTCACACCCTAGACGTAGGAAATGAAGATGTAAAAAAAAAAAAAAGTATTTATAAATTGTATATTATGGATGATATAATATGAAAATGAAATACTTTTAGTATTTGTGTAGTCGTATATAGTGTATATTTGAAATTTTTTTATTTATGTTAAAAGTAATATGTGTAATCTATGTAATTCAAATGAAGCACATTGTGATTACAATATAAATATTCTACACTACTAAACTTCCACCAACTATAACCAGGCACTTTCACTGTATATATATATATATATATATATATATATATATATATATATATATATATATATATATATATATATATATAGTTCTAGTTTCAAATTGGTTCATTTTTTAAAGATTATAGTTAGCTATTATTTATGTTTTTATTGTTACATCAAACAACAAAATTACATCTCGTCTGTAGCATAGACTGGCTGAGCGTTACTGTGCAAATATTTTCTCTCTAGTTCACCTAGATCTAGAATGTGTCGTGTTCGCAGAGAGCCAATTAGATTCCAGAGCGATTTAATGGGCGGGTTTAGACGGGTTATGAGAGAGGCGGATCCCGGATCTTGAGGTAGTCTCACTTCGTACATGTGCTGTATGTTGTTGAAGTTGTTTGGTTTCGGAACAGAAGGGGCGATATGCTTCACTATTGGGTTTTGTTCTCATAAAACCTTTCACAGTGCCAGGTCTTTTATCGCTTGTGCTCGAAGCCGAACCTATATAAAGTACATGGCATAAACACCCATGCTCTATACAAGAAGGGCCAGAGTCGCTTCCATGTGCTGAGGAGACTCAGGTCCTTTGGAGTGTGCAGGACTCCTCAGGACTTTCTACGACTCTGTGGTGGCCTCTGCCATCCATGCTGTGGTCTGCTGGAGGGGGGGCTGCTCGGACCGGGACTGGAGCAGACTCAATAGACTGATCAGGAGAGCGAGCTCTGTCCTGGACTGTCCTCTGGACCCCGTAGAGAAAGTAGGCCTAGGGGAGAGAAGGATGTTAGCCAAGCTGACATCCATCATGGACAACACCTCCCACCCCCTACATGACACTGTGGGGTCCCTGAGCAGCTCCCCCCCCCCCGTGTAAGAAGGAGAGGTACCGCAGGTCCTTCATCCCGGCCGCTGTCAGACTCTACAACACAGTACATGACAATGTTGTAGTTTCTGTTCCTTTTTTTCTTTCCCCATCTAAACCACACACTTTCTCTTTATCTTTATTATCGGTATTTATATTATTTTATTACAAGTACTTACTTTTCAATATTTATGGTCACAGGTTAATATAATTTATATTATGCTACCTATTTTGCTTTATTAATCTAATTACACATTCAATTTAATTTTAACACTACTTACACAGCACTATAGTGTCTTGTATCATGGCTACCACACTTTAAAATACCTTTATTTGACGCCACTTTGCTTACTTTCAGTCTACCTTATAATTATTGTTTATTATCTATTGTTTGCTTGTTTTCCTGTGTTTACTTGTTTGTGTGTTTTTGTTCTTTTGCTGTTATTGTTGTAGAAAATGCTGTAACAAGAAAATTTCCCCGTTGTGGGATAAATAAAGTATAATCTAATCTAATAATTCTACTTCCTATCATGCATAACAACAATAAATCAGTAGGATCTTCACCCCCAGACCTGTTGATAAGTAATTGGGAATTAAAGATGTGAGCTAACTGTTGAAATGAAACCATGAATATTTAAATGTAGTGAAATAACCTCAACTCCAGTAAAACCTCAATTCCAGTATTTCCATCAAAATATAGAGCAATCTCTTTTTTAAATAGTTTTATCAAACATGCTGCGTTACTGCAATTCTGATCCACTAGATGGCTTCAGAGTCCATACATTTGCCATATCTCTGAGTAGCCTACACAGTAAATTAGGCCGAGATCCAATCGTTTTAATTAAAACGGTGGCCTTATGGATATGGTTTAATATTGCATCATTAACAAATAGAAGATTATACTTTCAGCAAGAGAACTGAGATAAAGATATATTTGCATTGTCTACTAACTGCTTTTGTTATTGTAAAATGATATACACATTAGTCATAGTATTAATTTATAGTCTTTCATATTTTTATTTTAACTTTATTCTATATTCATGTTCTTGACTGGTGCAGAACTTTGTCTTTATTTTTATTTCCTTTTAATATGTTTACTGTATGCCCCAAAACACCAAGGCAAATTCCTTGTAAGTGGCAGGGTAATATACACCTTTATTCATATGTCAAGCCGTTGTGACACACACACCGTTCTGTATTCTAACAAGCCCAGGAACAGTTTTGCTTTGTAGTGCCATGCCTTGGTTATTTTGTCATAATTCAAAAACGACCACAAATAAAGTTTAGATGATAAATGTATTCATCATTCTTTTGAAAATACGGCCTACAGATTTAACTTTTAAGAAGTGCAGTGTCTTTAAATGGATTCCAGTGGATTATGATTGCTATGCAATGTATTTTTTGAAGTTAAACTAATTCATTTTGTAGGGTGCAAGGAACAAACTAAGTAAATATATTAGTGTTGCTAATATTACAATCATAGTCTTACATGTTAGATTTAGTTTTGAGAGTTTTAGTTCAGTTTGTAGTTTTAGTTTAAGGCGAAAGACAACACTCACTCATGTAGTAAGGAGAACTAAATGTAGTATTTCAGAATGGCCACCCTTTATTCCCAAATGTATTTGTTTATAAAAGCTAAAAAGTCTTTCCTCCTTCCGAATTTTCTGCTTCTAGTGTAACCCATAACATGCGCAACACAGTGCCTCTTTACCCCAGCTCCATGGATCACACCAGAAAGTATCTTTTCTAGGCTTTAAACACGGTTTAAGGATAATGGCTTTTAGTCGTTGACCTTAAGTGCTATATCAAGTGTCAACAATTGTACCATTTTTTTAATGGCATAACAGTAGTATCCACTTTTTTGATACATACATGTAGTGTTTATTTATTTTTTTTTACTTTGAAAGCTCTTCCTTCACACTCGTTGCCACATCCGGGCTGGTGTCAAGCAGATAGATGTCACATCATCTTTTATTACTCTGTGTGTGATGGCCTGAATCACACACAGAGAAGTTAGCCTGCTGTATCCATTGTGATAATGTGTCATGCTGAACTCTGGCCTCTGTAAATATAGTGTGAACCATCTCTTTTGAATACATACTGTATTTGTTTGCATGAGGGGACTATAACCTTTATATCCAAAAAGGACATGACCTTTTGTCACAATGCACACTATGTACACACTTTGCATGAACATACAGTATGTTAGCAAATCTGCGTGAAAGCTGTACTGTTTGGAAAAGTCATCCACTTCTAAACATCCGAGAAATATTTCAAAACATCTTGTATCGACTATGTGAGTCCCTATATGACTATATGTCATTTATGTATTCAGAAGAAGTATTTTCGGTGCAGCTTGAGCAGATGTATGAGCAGAGAGATTAGCAACTCAAGTGGAGCTTTGCTGTCACAAGCAGAGGTGTTTTGGGAATTGCCCTAGCAAGCAGTGAGCTGCACTCATGCATATGGAATGAAGTGCACAGGACCACAGACTCACTCATTCACCTTTATTGCTCAGCCACCATTTGCCTTGGCCAAGGGCATGGCAGCAGCAGCTGTTGCACAGAACCACTTTTAGCTTGCTGTGAAGCTTCAACAAACATTCAAATTAAGCTGCTATTCCATAAAAGATGGTGTCACATTTTTTATTTTTTATTCACCTGTTAAAAAATATGGTCATTATTGATTCCTGGAGCAGCAGTGCCAATATGTATTCTATTGCTTTCCAAAACCATTACTTAAGAATGAAGATCATTAGGTTCACAACAATATTTGCCTTTACAATATATGTACATGTATACAATTACAGTGAGTAATGTGGTCAGAAGGGAATAGAAACCAACATGGGGAATAAAGGACCGGCCAGCTGCAATGCCTGATCTTGCCAAAACAGTATTTGGAAGTCCAAATGAAACAAAAAGTGTAATTTAGTCATATTAACTAATTATGCCTAACATCCAGACAGGTACGGACACGCACCGGATGCACAGGCTTCATTGAATCCAGCTCTTGAATTCAGTCCAAGTCTTGGTACATCTCTTCTAAATGCAAATGTGTAGACATTCATCTTTGCTGGTATATAAAATAAAATAATTACAATTTTTTGCTGATAAGCTTCTGTATTTTTCAGCTGTGTCTAGCATTATCAAGGATATCCCTTTTATTTAGCTCTAAGCTGTAAATAACAGCAGAAAATTAGAATTCCTGAGTCCAAGAGCAGTGATGAACAAGCATTGCAGGTGTTTTTAAGCATTTTTTTTAGAGTTTAGTGTAGAGAAGTTTTACATGAAGCAAAAGTAATGCATAATGTAAGCGTTCCAAAAAAAAGACAAAAACAAGCATTCAGCGCTGGAGCTTGAATTAACTCTGTTTGTAGACAGTCCATTACAGCGCAATATACTTGATTGGGTTAGCTAGTGTGGATGGATCAGTCATAAATTATCATGAATTACCCAATTTTAGATGTATCTTGTGGTGAGACAGCAGAAGAAATGTGATATCTGACCTCTTCCTGATAATAGACATCTGGATATGTTTGTTCAATGTGACAACAATACTACATCCATATATTATAAACATATTAAGAATTGCATGAAATGTGAACATCTTTATTTAAATTGTGAAAAAAAAACAAGTAAAAACAATTCACCTGAATAATTTGGCAAATAACCTGCCAGATTTATGAAGACATTTTTCTTAAGTGCTGGTAAAAATAAAAGAATCCTGAGTTTTCCATCCCAGTCCACAGTGTTGCTTTGGTAGACAGTGAACAGGTTGGTTACAATTTCCTCATATATCAATGGCAGGTTTAACAGTGATCAGTTACAGTGTTCAGTCTCAAAAAGCTTTGATTAGCCATGTTTTATACAGAATGTGACATGCGCTAAATATATACACCATCATACAGAATAAAGCAATAGAAATGTTTTATTCAGATTTTAAGCATATTATTGGCATTCTATATAGCATTCCACTTTGGGTATTGAGTTTTGCATAGCTCGTTTTCCCTAAATTAATTCCAATGACCATCTTTTTATTAGTTTTCAGAACAGTAATTTGGTCTTTTTGCAAACC
Source organism: Percina caprodes (assembly GCA_013375575.1). Lineage (NCBI taxonomy): Eukaryota > Metazoa > Chordata > Actinopteri > Perciformes > Percidae > Percina > Percina caprodes. Next base: position 704,826 of record JABXJD010000271.1, on the reverse strand, counting down.
AAAAGACACCATGATGTCTATGCTAAAACTGGACTATATTTGGCTTAAAAAAGTGATAGCAATTTAAAACGTCTAGGCTGCATATAACTGTTTTATATGATTATGATTATATTATGACGAAAACATTAAAATGACTATATTTAAACTTGTAGTGAGAAACCTGCTTCCCACTGAAATATAGTAGGCCTAAATATAATGAGTGTTAACATAAAGCAGTGTCTTTTGTCCTGCAAATCACCAAATCAATGTTTATGAGGCAGGTTTACTGATGATATAATGACAAAAGCAGCAACACATGCAGTTTCTGACAAAATATTTATTTTAGGGGATTATGTGGAACTACGTAAACTTGTCTGTTACCCAGCATCCACCACTTGAAGGATCACAAACAACAAAGAGTCTATTGTGGAGGAAGTCGTTTATCAAGTCTTGTAACTGGATTATGTGTGTTTGGCAGTTCATTAACTGAACACTTAATGATTTTTGGTGAAGTAGTCTTCTGCTTGGCTTTGGTTTTGTGACTTTGATTGTCAGACACTGGACTTGACTGTCTGCTCCCTGATTTGGATACCTTAGATTGGGAGCTTGAACTGCTAGGCGGTCTGGTTGCGAACAGGTTTTGGCTTGAGTTGACAGAGTTGGGGATCTGATAAGGACTGAAACACAACCAAGGCCGAGAGCTGCGGAAACAGTGGTTTCTGGCCAGCGTAGAGGTTGCCGAACAGGTGGGGAGAGCTGGTGCTGCCATGTAGCCGTATGGATAGGAGAAAAGTCCGCCAAAGGGTGACAGTGAGATTCCCTGTACGAAAGAACACAATTGTTAATTTTACTAACACCATACATCTTCTGTGTTCCTACATTTTCCAGACCGTCCTCACCCAGAAAACGACCATATGGCTCGATTATAACAATCTACAATTACTTTTTGAGAGCAAACTTGGAAGTGAGGTGACAAAGTAAAAGGGCACCAAAGACCGCATAAGGACACCGGTTGGGGTTCTGTCAGTTTTACTTATGAGTTTTATAGACCTTAGTTTGTGACGCAATGACATGCGTGACATCATGTTACATCCTCATTTAAGTAGTTTTAAATGGACTCATTTTAAGCCAATCCGTGATGTTTTGCTAACCCTAACTAAGTATTTTTGTTGCCTGTACAAAACCGGTTCAGTTTCACCTTTATCTAGTTTTAAAAATGTGCCTGTTAAGTTAAATAGAACTTTCACATGAGTACAGCCACATGATTAAACCACCCCAATGCTGCAGTAAATAGAACGATCCTATGTGTCGTTTTGGTAGTCTTTGAAAATCAACCCATAATGTTGTTTAGGTATAAGGATGTGTTGACGTAAGACAAGCACATTGACCTTTGCTCAAACTGTTTGTTACTCCTAAGCCATTTCTGTTTGTGTCCCATCGTCACAGGTTGCATGTCCATGAGTTATGAGAGTGGTTGATAGAGAAAAGTCAGGAAAGACAAGCAGAATTTTGCGCAGCAAATTTAGATCTACCTCTATAAAAAAATCTTGACCCCTTGTAGGTTAGGGTCCACTGGTTTAGATTAGCATATTGGTGTGACTGTGAAAAAATGTCTTATTATTTGCAGATTTTCACACATGTCACATCTGTCAGTTGATATCACGTTTCACCAGAAGTTCAGTCCAGCTCTTTATCTGAACTTTTCCTGCCTGAACTTCAAATCAGCCTGCCATTACACTCCTTAGAATAAGTGTAATATTAGAATAGCATGCTCCTGCTGAAGCGTACCTGAGATGCCAGCATGTGGTGAAACATGAAGGGAGATGAAGAGGTGATGCTTTGAGAAGACAGGCCTCCGTTTTCCACTCCAGGCAAAGAAGACAACAGATGGCCCATACCCTCCGGCTTAACTGACAACTGTCCCGGGTGAAACAACAAAGGTGCTCCAAGCTTAAGAAACTGTTGGCTGTGCGCACTCGAGAAATCCAAAGTCTGAAGGTGACCAGCACTGAGGGATGATGAGCTCTGTGTTTGCAACATCATAGGCAGGATCCCATCACTGGTTTCGCTCATGTGCCTTTTTGAAGAATCACTCTCCACAGAGCACATATCATCTGATGATCGAAAGATTGTTCTCTCTGTTGTCGTATCCTGATTGTCGTCGCTCTTGCTGTGAGGAGCCTCGTTCCACAGTATCTCCTCGCTCTTCTGACTCAAAGTAGACACATGTTCAGTCCTGGAACAGCTGGCTTCAACAATGTCCTTATCTTGTAGATCAACTTCTGAATCACTTCCAATATTGTTCTCATCTGTGGGGGAAGAAAACATTATATTTGTTAAATGTATTTGTAGTTAAGAGTAAAATGAACATAGTTCTGTAAGAAGGCAATCTAAAATATCAGAAAAAATAATCACAACAGTCTTCGTCAGGGCTTTTGACAGGTATAGTTGTACCCTGTTAGCAGTGTATTATCCGAACATGGTGGACAGAGATAACTTAGTGTGAAAATCTTGAGCTGTGAATGAGACAGTATTCACGTGAAACCCAAGGCGCCAGAACAGTTGATTCATTAAAACAAACTATTTTTGTTTCAGTGTTAAATATGCATATTATGTAACTGCAATATCCCAGGTTCAATTTGTTGCATTTTATACCGCTCTTTTTACCTCATGTTTCTTATTTCTGTCAGCTGTCCATTAAAGGCCAAAAAAATGAGAATACCTCAATCATCTTCCCCAACTAGTAAAACTTATTGGGTTTTTTTCACCGTCTAATTACTGAAAGTTAGAAGGACCAAAAGAGCATAACCCAGGTCCACTTACTAGCTGATAAAAGCAATGATAAGTGGTTGAAACCACATTTAAAAATGTAGTATGTGCTAAAGACGGAGCTGCTTGAAATCTCTTAAATTGCCTCAAATTATGTCACTTGAGTCTCCGTTAATTGGGTCTGAAAGCTATAAGTTTAAAAAGAAAAAAGAAAAAATCTGGGGGTGTGGAGTTAGAGAGAAGCAAGGTTACCAGACATCTGTTACCTGCTCCTCCGTTTGCATTTTGGGTAATGTAGGCGCCAGATTTGGACAAGGAAGAAGAATGGAATAATACTCATGATTTCTCTGGATCTGCAGCATCAATTTGGATCTTGTGAACTCCTGTTACGGCCCCTGCCTTTTAGGTTAGTTTAGGCTTCTAGCCAGAGCATGTGCAAAATGTTTGGGGATGCAAATTCAGCTTTGTGGCTGCCTGGAGAGGATTGGCCCCGCCCACTTCCCTGATCCAGTTCATTGCTGTTGATTGGTGCGATTGGTGTAGATCCTTCCAATCAACTTCCTGCAATCAGCCCAGCTAGAGTTTAAAAAGCTTTTGGATGCATCAGTCCAGGCAGCTGAAAGTAGAGATCAGTCTGCCATGCTATTCGTCTAATTGACCTTTGTTACAGTTGTTGTTAAAGAGGTGTTGTTGTTACAAGGTGTTACAAGTTAATAGTTTGTTAGAGCCTGTTGTGCTACAAGGTCTGTTGTGTCTTTTTGTTTCCATTCTACAAAAGTTGTAATTTGATAAGCTAATGGGTGCTGTGCTCTTTTAGATGTGGTTAGAAATTACTTTGTTTATATAGGCAGCACCCATATAACTCTTTTTGTGTTTTGTAATTTGATATTCCTTTACATGTTAGTTAAAAATCCTTTTTTTTTTTTACCGTGACCTCTTCTACCTTTTTGCCTTGGTTCCTCCAAATTCATCCATTTTATGTTACGCCCAATCTTACAACGGGCCTGGTCGTAACACTGCCCATCCTGAGTTTGAAAATACAAATGCAATGCGAAATCAGTGGATTCTAAAGCATAAATGAACACTGTCTCTGTTTTTTGACCATAATGGTTAACACTTTGTCCTATAGAAAACTCGCTGGGTTTATAAACATTGCCATAATGGCTGCTTAATGACATAATAGAGTGTAAGGTAACCCACCTTGACAGGTTGGTGGGGACATCAGAGGGCTGCTCACCAGCTCCAGAGGGGAATAAAAAGGATCACTGGTACTGGGTTGTTCACATGAGTCATCAGAATCAGCACAGTCCCGGTCCGCTTTGCTTTCGGTCTCATGCATTGAAGAAATGGTGAAAGGCTTATATCTGTAGATCACAAATGAGATTTGGTCTAAATGTATATATCCATACCAGTATGTCCTTTAGTATTATGATTCATTCTGATAGCCAAAGATATTGCATACCTTTTTTCTCGTTTTCCATTTCCTGTGTCTCTGAATCCTTTGGCAAAGGGGTTGTTGTCGATTTTAAGCTGTGTAATCTTAAGGAGAAAAAGACACATCAGCAAGTTAGTCACTGCAAAAATACAGCTATACTTGCACAGTGACCAATAACGGAGTAGCCTATTACATCAGTATCCACAAAGCTCTAGTGGCACTAGTTTTAGAGCATCATGTTCAGGCCATTTAACTCTAACATGTAGTTTCCAAACCATCTCAACAGGCACCAGACTCATGTTTTTCTCAAATTTGTCACAAAAATGAAAGTTGCTGCAAGTAGATTAGATCTGCTGTGCATGCGTAGGGGTGTGGAGGGGGGAGGATGGTGGGGGGAGGATGGTGGGTACCTTTCCATTCTGATACGCTGTGACTGCGATGAACTCCGTCTCCGGGAAAACGTAAGTCCGGAAGGTGCTGTACGGAAGCTTCATTATGTCATTGGCTCTCACAATATGGAATCTGGGTTGGTATTTATGCATTGAATTCAAAATTGTCTGGAAAATAAAGACAAAGAAAGTCTAAATGGTTGGCTGGTATATAATGACAAATCACAATTAAAATGACAGTTACATTTGTGAACAATGGTAGCCTCACTCATATTGACTTTTTAGAACATGAGTCTTAAGTCCTAGGCCTGTATGATAGGCTACAATTACAATTTGTATTATTGCTACTTACAAATCCATGCTTGTCCGAAATATTATTTGTGAGTTTGAATTTATGAAAAGCGACGGGCTTGCTCATCCACTGCTCTCCTTTGGATGGGCTGTCTGGGTGGATGTACATGCGCTTTGGCATCTCCGGGTCAGCTTTTCCAGCCACCACCCAGCGGGAGTTGTGGAACTTGTAGCGGCATTCATCAACAGCGACGATGTCCATCAGCAGGATGTACTTTGCTGTTTCAACCAGCCCGTTTACCCGCACTTTGAAAGCTGGAAACATCCTCCTTTTGCAGAGAATGAGCGAAACATCGATGTTAGACACTTTAATATGGACTTTTTGCAAGCAAGGAGCTTTCAATTGTCACTTTAAAAAAAAATTCGTTAATCAAAAATATTAGTTTGGAAGTTTTAAACGCCAGAGTGGGAATTTAAAATGTGTATTATAGGTTACTTTTAGGGTAGTAATTGAGAAAGGATTGAACTGGACCCCTGAAACTAATGGGTCCTACCTAAATTGGCTTCTTAACAACACACAACAATAGACCGCTAAAACCGATCCCATAATAATAATAATAATAATAATAATAATAATAATAATAATAATAATAATAATAATAATAATAATAAGAATATTGGACCGTATAATAAAATGTTGGATTTTCAAACCCATGGCCTACGGTAATGACTTTCATAGATTTACACATCGTAGTTCACGTACCTTCCTGATTTTGTTATAACCATCTCAGTTCCCATTTTGTGAAATTCTTTCCATAAATTACTTGACTCCAGTGTGACTTTCGGGTCATCGTCGAGCCATTCTTCTGTCTGCACACTTTTCAAGGCGCGCGGGTGAACTGGCTGCTGCTGGCGGGCCAGAGCTGCGCGCAGCGCCGCGTCTGGGGCAGCCTGCTCCGGCACAGGCTCCGACAGGGGGGCGACGTCTGGGAAAGCCAGAGCTGCAGGGACAAACGAGGGCTGAGCGGTGGAAAAGAAGGCTGACAAGGTCAAGGCACCTGGTCGGTGAGCTTGGAAAGGATGGTACGCCATGGCAGCCGCTGTGTCAACAGGATCTCTCATCAGGGCATCCGATCTGACAGCTCGCTACTATAAAGTCTCTGCTGATTTGCAACAAACCGTGTTAAGAGTTTGTGAGTTTTGTAGCATGAAAAGACTGATCAAAGGAAGGAATGTAAGCTGTTCAGAAATCTCCAGATAACGTTACTATGTCAAAGGCATGGATGGTCCTTGCCCTATCCGCTGGGAGATCCACCATGAAGAGGGCAGCTCACTTTGCGACCATGCGCAAATCTGGTTCAAACCCTGTAAAAAAAAACTCCAGTGGCACCGAGGAGTGAAGACAGAGAGAGAGTCATAGAGATGGGACACTGTCACACGTCTGTGTGTCCCGGCCCTACATTAAAAAGCCAAATATCTTTGACAGGCTTCATTTTCCGGACCAATTACAGAGGCGGGGCGTGGTTTCAACCTCTCAGAGGACACAGATGTTGACTCATCCAGCAAAATGAATCATAATTAAATTACTTTCAGAATGTTGTTGTTATAACGTTATAGTAATAGTTATTAGAATGAGAACTAATTGTAATTTTATTATTATTATTATTATTATTATTATTATTATTATTATAGTATGCCTTAGTTTAACGTTAGTGATGCCTATATTTTAGCTTATATTTTATATTTAGTGAGCCTATGTCTTAATTAACCAAGGACTTATTATTATTATTATTATTATTATTATTATTATTATTATTATTATATCAAGATGATGTTCATCGTGCTGTCCCCCATGTCATGTGAAAACCTCCTCGAATTGATTGTCCGACTTTATGAAAAGCGTCCACATTTCTAGCCTAATGATGGTGACATTAATGGGAAAAGCTTTGATTCTTCTGCTGCGTCGCTGACTGACTGACTGACTCATTCACGTATCCATCTTTTGAAAGCACCCAAGGATTTTGATGAAGTGGGAATTCATGGATCTGTTAATTAAGGCGGACTCGGCGCCGGTTTGCTGGCGTCCCGCGTAGAGCCAAGAGCTCTCTCCTGTCACTTCACATTTAGGCAACTCTCCAAATCCTCAAGTTGCCTGCTCCAGTTTTTATTTCCAGTGCACCCTACAGGCTACACTGCATTAGCTTTTGTGAACAGGAGACAACCTGAGTTGAGACATACACATTACTCTAATCCAAGGAGCTAAATGAAGCAGCACTTGTCTGATGTAAGAACTGGAGTTTTTAGATAAAACCTGGGGCAATTTGGCTCAGATGACGGGAATAAGAGCTTTTTTTATTGTATTTACTGAGGCAGTTTAATTTTTTGTAATCTCCCTTGTTGTAGTACACCTCTTTGAACTAATTTAGACTGAAAGGTTTTTCAATAATTCTTCCATTTATTATTTTATGAATCTGATGTAGCCTAGACTAGCTTTAATTAGGTGATTCACTAGGTTCACTTGTAATATTAAATGCTTTATTGGCATAATATTTGTAGTTGATCTTGATCAAGTTGTATTTTTTTATTCATATTTTTCCCTGGTTGACAGAATTGAAGCAGATAATATCCTTATATAATATCTCTCTCTCTCTCTCTCTCTCTCTCTCTCTCTCTCTCTCTCTCTCACACACACACACCTGCCTGTTCTCATGAACCATCCATTTGAAAAGCTACAAAAAGTTAAGCAATGTAATTCATATTTACTCTGGTTGTGTTGCTGTGCACCCCATTGCCTGCTGCTGTGAATGCGGCTGGCTGCGTAGGAAGGTGGTCGGGGAGTTCGCTTCCGGGGGAAAAAAATGAGGCAGGAAAGTGTTCCTTGGAAGTTGTTTAACAAAGCACGATCTTTTCCTAAACCGGCAGATCGCGGTGCTCTGTACCCAGCGCACAGTCACCTATTAACTGGCTTGAGACCAGGTTGCCTATTCTCGGGTAACTAGACCACCAACTACCGCTGACCTGATGGAGCACCACCAACGGCAGCTCGCGGTGCTCTGTACCCGGCTCACAGTCACCTTTTCTGGGGTAACTGAACCACCAACTACCGCTGATCTGACGCAGCACAATGCGGAGCACCACTTTAGAAGGTGGCACAAAGCTCTGTAGCAGCTTAATTATCTAAGAACTGACTAGCACAGAGTTCTGTAGCAGCTTAATTATCTAGGAACTGCCGTTCTGTAGCACGGAGCTCTGTAGCCCATGTGACCAGTCGGAGGTCTCCTAGTTTTTGTTAATGTATGCTTTAACTTGGCTTGCACAATTTATCAGGACTTGATCAGAATGATAATCTCCCACTCACAGTTATCCCCGGTAACTAGGCTAATCCATGATTTATTTTTTACTTTTTAGGTAGAATTTGTAGCTAATCAAACTTTTTAACCATTTCTCTTTACCATACTGACATGTTGCATATTCTGGAATAGCTGGATGAGCTGATTCTCAGGCCTGTAAAGTAAGTCAGTAATGCACACTGATTAATTCATATAACTTAGTTTGCATGCATTCATTTAAAACATTGTTGCATCTTTATTTTTGTGTCTTTAAAATGCATGATATTGCACACAAAAATGTATCAATAATCAAACAGAGAGACATAAAGACAACATGTTTTTATTATTCTTTAAGAATGACTGATAATAATGATCACTTAGGGACAATCTGGCAGTTTGTTAATTTACAGAATCTTGGAGAAAAGGTTCCATGTAACATAATCTGTGCTTGTTGTCAAGCAGAACACATAACTCTTTGATTTCTTTCTCATTGCTGTACCAAAGGGCTGAACAATGAGTGCAAGGTGAAGTGGAGTGCTGCTTGACAGTTACAAGGCAGGAAAAGGCTCGGGATAGGAAGTGACCTCACAGGTCCCACGAATGATGAATGGCTCCCGAGATAGTCCAGGGTAATAATTTGTAAACAAATCCATGAGAGGAGTTCATGATGAAGTGTAGACGGGTGGGAAGACATCATTCTCCATTCCTTTGTGGAGATTTTCACAGAAATGGCGTACGCGAGGTTGGCTTTCGAACACAGCCATTAACAACACTGTAAAAAGTGTGGGGTTGAAGAGGGAGTGGCGGTGGTTGGGTCTGCTTTTCCTCACTCAGCGCTACTGAGAGGGATGGTCTATATATTCCACCATTTCTTTCTGGTGCAACTACAACTGGCGGCTTGAGAGAAGCGCCAGAACAGGAAGGAGGCAATCAATCTGACTGATGGTGCATGGATTTCACCTCTCTGGTCAAAGTCCACACCTGGGACAAATTCAAAAGAATGTTAGGCCACTGAGGGTTCCTGGCAAGTCATCCTAAGGGCAAGCCAGTAAAGTACATATCACATCTGAAGGCTGGAGAGCACTCTCACATGTCAAACAGGAGGAAGATGACAGGAAGAGTTAGGCCTTCTTTAAATGTTGTCTGGGCTCTGTGGTGTCTCGTTTTAATCATGACATCATATTGGTAACATAATAGACACAACACATGGATCTGTTTCTCCTAACTGTAAGTTCTAAATGCAGTGTAGCTTTTAAAGCTGGGAGTCTGATTACCACAAAATCCTTTTTTTCTGTTCAATTATGAGTATCTTTTGCTATGCGCAGGAAGGTTATTGATACCCTCTGCTTCTATTTATTTTCCATTACATATGTTACGTCTGTCCATGCTTATCTGGAGTGAATTATGACGATGTCACTTTCCAAAGCTCAGACTTCGATGTACTTTCTGCACTCCAGCAAAGTGGAACATGAATGTGGCTCATTATTACAAGATATAAATTAAGAGTTCAGATGATGAACTCCATTAGCGAGCTAAACACTTTGTTCTGCACCAAAGAGGTCCCGCATATGTTTTGTTATATTTTCATTTCACTTTTGTCTTTATCTGCCTTCAATTTTAAATATTGGATGGATTGCCATGACATATTTTACAGACATTCATGTTTCCCTGATGCTGATTTTGGTGAGCTCTTCCCCTAGCGCCACCATGACGGGCATTTGTGGTTTTGAGTGAAATGTCTCAGCAACTATTTTAAAGATTGCCAACACATTTGGTAGACATATCCGTGTCTCACTCAGGATGATTTGTCCTTACTTTGATGGTCACTTAACTTTTTATCTAGCGCCACCATCAGGTCAACACTTTAGTTTGTCCAATACTGTCTTACTAAACAATGAAATTACCATCATCCTCAGCTTGTGTTTTGTGCTAATTAGCAAATATTAGCATGGTAGTACACTAAACTCATAATGGTGAATACGATTAAATATATCTGCTAAACATCAAACGTCACTAGCTGTAGACCCTTTAGTCCTTTTCTAACATTGTCGCTCCTGCATATGTGGACATGAGTTGGACAACTAAAGTAGTCTCAACAAATAATTAGTATTTTAAGTAATATGTTTATGTATTGTAGAGCTATGGTATTGTATTGCATCCCACTGGACGTGTCATATTTGCTTTAATAAAACTTGTGGAATTATTGTAGGCAATCCAAGTTATTAAGAACAAATTCATCCAAGAAGTAGCTTTGCTGAACACTACTGCAGACTGAAGTGAGTTGGTTCAAGTAAGTTCAGTGAATGGAATGATTTTCAAAGTATTACATAAAGCAACTGCAGTCTTAACGTGGACTTTCAACATGTGGTTACTGGCATCTAGTCTGAAGCTTCTAGATTTGAAAATAGGAGTTGTATTTTCAGTATTCAGACATCCCATCACTCTGTTGTAAAAAGGACAAGCTAGCTTTAAACTTCAAGGTTGAGAGAGAGAAAGAGATAGATGTCTCTTATAGCCAGTGGCATGGCACAACATTCTGGGTCCTGTAGAAAGGCACTCTGTATGGGCCCCTCCCCACATTCACAGCTATTCATTCTAGCATCTTTTTGGGCCCTGGGTACTCAGTCCCCTTTCCACCCCTGGTTCGACACCCCTGCTTAAAGCATTCAAATTCAAATGCAATTTAGTGTAAATGGCTCGTGTGTTTCAACTGACCTCTAAGAGAGAGAGATGTGTTGTCTACGAAATAAACCTAATGTTGTAGTAATGAATTTTGGGTTGCATTAACCCATTTGTAGTGGTGTTTTAGGCACAGAATCTGAGCGTCTGGGATTCCAATTTAATCTAATGACAGAGAGGCAGAGACACAACTAATTATAAAGAAAGGGCCAAGTCATTGTTCTTGGTGCAGGGACTATAAATATATAGCCCTAAATTTGATTAGAGAACTAATAGACCCGCTGTAAGAGACAGACGTCAATTCTAACCATCTTAAAGCCTTGGGAACTCCCAGTGCAAAGTGGCACTGGCTACAAAACGTCCAATGGCCTTTGAAAAAAAGAGCTTTTGTTCACTTAATGGAGTTAGGAAATATTTTCGCTTCCTAAACAAGTTAACGTCGGCATGTCAGACAAGACTTCTTATTTTGGAAACAAGCCTCAATGCTTAATAGAGTCGACTCGCTGTTGAGGCACTGTCGCACCACTATAACTTTGTTTGTTTAGATTTATTTGATTTATAGCAAGACATGTTTTCCTACAAATTCATTTAGCAGGCTTTCAGAGGAACCGACTGATGACATTTTGTGTGGCTTTAAACTTTGAAAGCTTCTTACACACATTTTTAAATAAAGTAGCATTCAAGATGACAGGGCTTTCTCACTTTCTCACAGATTAACATTTGCATCGCAAGTGCAATACAGTTCATCCAAATTTACATACAATCATAAAGAAAGCCTGTAGGATCAGATACAGTAGATGTGATTTTCTTGCTTCTATGTTGCACAGAATATCTATCATATTATGTATACCTTATCATGATAAAAAGCTGTTTAGAGTATGTATTTATGCAATATACAGACAGTTGAACTTAAACCATGCAAAAACATAATGTTTTAGTGCCATGAAATCAATGTAAGATACTAAGTGGGACAAAAACCTGTTAAAAAGAAAATAAAACATGTCTGAATGAGGGCATTATTTGAAACAAATGTTTTAGACCTTTACCCTTTGGGATGCTGCGGCTCTCTGCTTGCTTTCCTGCATCACATTTGCTATTAAATCATTTACTCCATGTCTTTTGCCACTCCTGTGCATTTTCTGGTATCTAAAAGCATCAGAAATCCCATCAGAGGGACAGAGGGAGCCAGCAGAAGGCTTTTGTAGAACTGCCTTTTAACTCCTCTCTAGCCTGCCTCACTTAAAAGTTATTTTGGAGCATCATCTTACAGTTCTTTTGAAATCCATAGTAGCAGTGTCAGGGCCCTAAGTGTCTCCTGTGCATAATACTTTTAACACTTTCTGAATGCTTTTTTTATCTGGAGCAGAAGCAGCTTTTCATTGACAAATAAGGCTGCCTTCATGCCTAAGGGCATCTGACAGTGGTGGAAGGACCTGAGAGGACAAGAGGGCTCCACAGTATTCAATATTACATGACAGTCAGTGTAGCTGCGTGGCACTGCAGCTCACTTTACAGAGCAAAGCTACAATGTGTCTGTCTCTGATTGTGTCGTACATTTTTTGGCAACATCAATGCACGTAACTGCTGTATTCTATCAAAGTGTCTTACATTATTCGTTGTGAAAGTACAACTGTTAAGTAATGCATTTATTATAGTTGCTGAGTTACAACTGGGATGCCACTGAAATAGTTACCTAACCAACTACTTCCGTGCAAAAATAAAGTGTCTATAGTCTATTCTGCTTCCCCCCGAGTGGCGAAAAGGTCAAATAATCTAAAACAATACAAAACAGGAAGACAAAAACTACAGTATATTGGCCAGAGAGAACACAAAGGCTTTTCCTTTCTGTACTTGCTTTGATCACACTAGTGCAGAGGTGATGCTTTGTGGCACTGCCATGTACTAATCTTATCCCAGCACTCTCACGTACCAGATGGCAACATACGTGTGCGTGTTACTGCATGTGTGTTTATTATTACCTGTTCTCTGGGTAGTGATGATAGTAGGGCAGATGTTGCTGAGAGATTGGCGAAGTGCCAATGTAACTTCAGGCTAAAGGACTGCAGCAATATGGGCCAGGGGTCTAGCTGAAAAACATGAAAATCATCACCAACTCCCCACATAATAATCTTAGATGTATTTTCACAAAGTAACAAACTTTGCACAATACTGTATGTAGATGGTGTTTGTATAGTGTCACCTCATTGTATTGTGTCAAAGTAGTCTTGGGTTCAGTACTTTAAGCAAAATAAATAAATGATTAATTCTTTATTGCTAATGAGTTCATAAGTATATGTCACAACTTTGCCAAATCCTATCAGTGGCTAGTCTATATCCTTGACGTTCCACATCCAGGATTGTTCCAGTGCCGCCAGAAATTCTGCAGGATTTCACTCTTTTCAGCCGGATGTCTGTTACCTTCCGCTTTTATCATCAATCCTGACAGCTAGCTAGACTATCTGTCCAATCGGAGTTTGCTGTTGCACGGCTAAAACAACCTTTAAACGTACATTCTTAGCGCTGCCAAATAGCATGTTTTTCTTCCATCCCAGAATAATGTGTGGACTAGCCAGACCCTCCTCTACAGCGCTGTGGAGGAAGCTCCGGCAATGCAAGACTAATTAAAGCTTATCACAATGGGGCACGTGATCAGGGCTGCCAGATGGAAACAGCTGAAGGAGGCAACTTCATTCAGACTGAGATGCAATGAGATCACAAACTCAGGCTTTCCAATGTATGTGTTAAACTCCGTGAGCTACTGGTCTATTACAGGATGAAGGACTCAGTGAACAGAGAAGACCTCTGAGTTGAGTGTTCAATGGCTTATTTTCCTTGGTCTGAAACAAATTATTGCAGTTATATAATGACTTGTAAGTGTTGAATCAGATGATTTGTGTCCTGTCAGACTGAATATCTGTCCTATTATGACCCTTTCTAACTCTGCTCCATGATTCAGTCAGCATCTGTGCTCCGGGGATTGACCTTTGGTGACCCTGCATTCCCCTGACAAGATTATCTTAAGATACACAAAGAAACTATTTCTATTAGTAGTAGTAGTAGTTCATTTGAACATATAAAAATTATATTTACAGTATATACAGTACATTGTATATATATATATATATATATATATATATATATATATATATATATATATATATATATATATATATACAGTGTATGTATATATACAGTATATATAGTCATACATGCATATAATTAAAATGACAAATAAGGTCATGTACTTCTCAGTACAATCTTCCAAAATTATAAGTAATTCAAACAAGAAATTCCCATGTTTAAAAAGGAGTAGGAATAAGTTTATAAACACCCCCTTTCTTTATTTTTATCCTTTTAGTAAATATAAATTTTTAAATACACTGTATATTTATCTACCTACTGCTCACATAAACACATGCATACACATTGACACAGATGCAAATATACAGCACATGCCTACATACATTTACACTGTTTTTTGTTTCTTTTCTCTTTTATTTTCTTTCTACTTCTTTCTTTACCATCTATCTTCGTCGTTTCCATCTATCTATAGCAGATTAAATAATAACACATTCATACTAGACTTAGTATATAGGCCAAGGAACCATACAGTCATTATACAATACTATCACTTTGAATCTTTTTCGTATCCCTTTAATATATTCATTTTAAATAATCTCTTGAAATTGTTCATCGTTGTACATGATTTCATCTCTTCACTGCAGCTGTTCCATAAATAACCTCCTTTGGTCGTAATGCAGTGATATTTAGCATTTGTGCTTATAAGTTTCTGATGAAATGCAGGTGAATGTATGTCAGGTTATGTCAAGTGGCTGGTGAGTGTACATTCTACTTCCACCAACCCTTTTGAACATTGCGCTACTGCACCCACATGCACCAAAAATACTGATGCTGGTGCTCTTGGAGACGGCCAAACAGTCTACTACTGATTGTACAAAGGTACGCATTTCATAACACAGGCGCGTCTGATTTTACATACTGTTTCTGTTTGTCCTTTACTGTATTTGTCATTGTGTTCCTGCCAAATCTGGGCACGTGCACAAACGCACAGATGCTCACAGATGCAAAAACCCAGAGTGAAAAGAAACAGTTGACTCATCTCATTCCTAATTCCCTGCTGGCGATGGAGGCAGCTCTCAAGTCACTGAATTTGTTGCTAGAATTTGTTGTCTTTTCGGTTTGGATTAAGGTGAGAGAGAAGGCAGGAGGACGTGCTGGAGCCGAGGAGCTGTCCAACACCTCCTCTGTCACTGCCAGTGTTTCTGCTGCTTTTACTTACTCAACACAACCGCCTGTAAAGGAAAGCAGACGCCAGGGCCCTTTTCTTTAAATGTAGCTTATCTAATTCAGGCTAACAAGCATAGATACAAGGCTAAACAATTCTCATCCAGTTATTTTGGTTCTTTAAAGGCAGGTGGGAGTTTGATTTGTAAATCCTGGATGGAGTGACTTAATGAAAATAAAAGACAGTGGACAGTCGTGCGTTTATGGCACTGTGCGGCACTTCTCAAATCAGAGGCTGCAGATTTATCAACATATGTGTTCTGTTGCCTTCAGGTGACTGCAGGGATTTCAGCAACTGAAGGGAACATTTTTCATTCGGTATAAAGCAGCTTTTATACGCATCTACTGGCTGGGGAGTGTTTCAAAAAACAGGTTAATTTAAGTTTTAAGCATTATAATGTTATTGCCACCTGTCTGTGCCTCTCTGCGCCAGGTTCTCTTTGCTGGGCACCAAAATACAACAACGTGGATGGGACAAAGGGAATTTCAAGGCCATGAAAATACCAAATGGTCGGAGTGCAGACATAAAAATTAGCCCTGCAAGTAAGCAAACTTAATTTCATTGCACTTGAAGTGCATTAAAGACAGCACACCACTATATTAGTCTGTCTATTTATTTTGTGTTTGCAAAAAGCATGGTACCGCTGCATATAATCCTTGTTTGAGGCACGATTTTAGATACAGTACCATAGCTGACCGTAGCATCTAAAATGCCAACTGTGACATCTTAAATAAAGCTACAAGTCTAAACAAGACATGGTTAAATTTGTTTAATTTGTTTGATGGTCAACCAAGTCGACTTGAGTCCTGGCCATGTAATGGCTTTATTTTGAGGTATAGAGACTGATTGACTCTGACAACAACAATGTTGACAGAGAGCGTGTCCACATTTCACTTTAGGGACAGCATGCCTGGGAGTCTAATTGAATTCCGCATTAGGGTCGCACTAAAATTGATTTATAATTTCTTGTATCTTATTATCTACTCTTGACACACATTAGAGACACTGATTTATGAGATTAAGGCCTGCACACTTTTTTTTTTAACCAGGTCAGTGGGATTGCTATTAGACCTTCTCATATAACCCAGTTAGCACTGTGTTTTATGGAAGCACTGGGTGTCACAGATAACACATTTCACCTCTGGTTCACAGCTGTGACCCTATATGGCGTTACAATCCAGGCTTCAGAGGTTTGATCAGAGTAAGCGCATTATAAGCTATGGGAGGTCAGATGGACGTCTGAAAGCAATGATGGCAAGGACACATTAGCAGAGGATTAAACACAGTCTTTTGCCATATGGTGACAAAAAGAGGAGTACTCCCCTCGCACACCATTACCGTCTGAGGATGTCACCTTTGATAGCTAATTGTTGTGTCACATTATTCCCCATTAAATTTTCTTAGGTTTGACAGCTGATAACGGTGCCCTACTCAAAGCTTAGGCCAGGCGTTTTTCAAACATTTGAATGCATTTTCCCCAAAATGTGTAAGCATCTTACCCTGGAAATCCAGAGTTCTCACGAGAGCACGATTTGAATTTGCTCAGCGACTCAGCCTGGCATTCAGTAACTCTGCTCATTAACTATACCCTTGTATCCGGGCTGCACCAATCACATCGGTGTATCTGATATCAACGGGCCGGAGGTGAGCTAAACAGATGACAACAGTTTAATCTACCTGTTAGCTCCGCTGGCAGTTAAGCATATGGGGCTCTGGATACGTCACCCCGTGTATTGTATTGTGTGCAGTGAGATATTAGTCTTTCAGATTTGGGTCTTGATTTCCAGGCTATAAGCATCTTGGGCTTTTGTTGGAACAAGTAAAGAAAGTAAATGCTAACCTTTGTATGATTTTCTCTCAGACACTGGTATATTACTACAATAACACCATCTTGATACCTAGACATGCCAAACCTGCCCCCTTAAGTGTTAGGTAAAATAAGATTGTGTCAGGGACACAGTCACAGACAAGACTTAAAGACAGCTAAGAATCTTCACCTCAAAACAACTCTAAATCCAGCTTCAAAATGAGAATACAATCGTGGGTCAAATCTCTCGCTCTATTACGAAATGCTCATTGTCACAGCAATTGTCTGAAATTGTAGACTCAAAGAACAGTGTACATGTTTCATTTTGTCATGCCACAGAAGGGGAAATGGACTGCAGCCAATGATCATGTTATTATTTACACCACCTGTGTTTAAGAAGTCAAAATGTCCAGTGTGAAAAGTCCAGAGTGGCAGGTTACTGTGAATAGGTCAAGCCATTACTATGAAATGTAGAAAATTGAACTTATTTGATGTAACATTTCATATTTAAAATGGACTATTTCACAGATGATTGTTGTCATTCTGTACTCAGCACCCATTATTCACCCTCAGTTTAGCCAAAGACCATCTGGCCATACTGCGAGGGGGGCATTAGTTAGTATACTTTTCTCAAACAGTTGACTCGTTCCTGTTGAAGTTGAAGTTGTGTCTAGAGAGCCTGAGGAGCGTGAATAAGGTACTTGAAGCAATCTGTATTTTGCTTTTTGGGTGTCTCATTTGAGAGCAGAAAAACATCAGCTTTTCAGGAATCAGTATTCCCAATTTTACATGCAGGAATTGTTAACAATGTCCGTGATGATGATTTTAATGTAACTGATGATTTTTAATGTCATAAAAAGATGCTTAAAGTTGCCTGCAACAGCTGATCATTTTGCCTGTCAAATGGAACTCAGGGTAAAAATTAGAATCATTATCACCACAGTAGAGAATACATGTGCCTATTCAAACGTGGGGTAGTATTTTGAACCATGAGCTAAAAGAGCTCAAATTACAGTCAGTGTTGACTTTACTAACAAACAAAACAAAAATATTGTGAATGATGCATTTAGCAAATGTTTTAATAGTGGAATTAATACTCACTACACTATTATTTCACATACACAATCATTTATTACCTTTTTTTCACTAGGTTAACACTAGCCTATATCCACGACGTTCGGAAATTCCGCTGGATGTCACTCTTTACGGCCGGATGTCTGTTACCTTCCACTTTCTTTGTGTTGGAATTTTCAATTTAAATTTCCAATTTGTGTTGGAACTCTGGTGGATTTATGAGGTCTATGGTTAACTGTTCCTCAGATCTCTGCAGCTAGCTAACTATCTGTCCAATCTGAGTTTTATCTCGCACGACTAAAACAATTTTTGAACGTACACCTTTCACCAAAACTAGTTCCTTCCCGAGGCTATTTTGCAGCGGCCCCGGGGCTTCGACCAGCGCTTACCCCCAAGGCCCCCCCAGACCTCTCATGTCATCTGGGACAGGTCTACTTTCTGTCCCCAGAGTCAGAACTAAACAGGGGGAAACAGCGTTCAGTTTCTATGCTCCTCATATCTGGAACAAACTCCCAGAAAACTGCAGAAACGCTGCTACTCTCAGTTCTTTTAAATCAATGCTGAATACCTTTCTTTTTGATGTTGCCTTTCTTTAAATGATGTTAATTTCTTTAATGTTTAATTTCTTATTCTGCACAGTAACTTTTATTCTTGTGTTTAATCTGTTTTTATTTTTTATTTTTAACTGTTTATTCTTGTGCTTCTTAACTGTCTTTGTGTAAATCACTTTGAATTGCCCTGTTGCTGAAATGTGCTCTACAAATAAAGCTGCCTTGCCTTGCCTAGCCCCGCCCATGATGATTGTGATTGGTTTAAAGAAATGGCAATAAACCAGAGCACGTTTTTCAGCCAACTCGGAAGGATGTGTGGACTTTCTGTCTGGCAATGCGAGTCTAGGTTAATAGTGACTGGAGTTTTAACCAATTAAGTAAAAATTGAACATAACATCATCTTCTTTTGTTCTACTTTACACCACAGTGTACAGCAGGACCCATTGGAATTTATTTTAACAAGATTGATTCCCAGCCAGTGGAGTGGCTCATTGGGAATAATCACTAACATACCATTGTAATCCAGAACAACTTGTCATATATCGTGTTTGTTTTTGAGTCTTTCTGGCCTAATGTTAATGTATACTTTAATAATATTACAAATTACACTCTGTTGTTATTACACACAGGCCTGAATTACACACACATGCTCAGAACCTATACATGCAGTAATGGAGAGATGTCAGAGTGAGGGGGCTGCCCATGGAAAGGCTCCCGAGCAGTTGGGGGTTTCGGTTGCTCAAGAGCACCTTGGCAGTGCCCAAGAGGTGAACTGGCATCTCTCCAGCTACCAGTCCACCACCATGCTTTGGTCCGAATGGGGACTTGAATCAGCAACCCAACTCCCTACAAACTGGGCTAGTGCCACCCTTGAGCTACTGCCACTCTTGCCTAATTAGTCCTCTTGTCAACAGTGGTGGCTTGATTGACAGCTCTCCTGTTAGCCTTGTTTTACCAGTTAGGGCGGGACAATTTACATCATAACATGGTTTTAGAGTTTGGTTTGAGTTTTGTGCACTAATTCCCAGTATATCGAGGTCTAACTAGCCGGAGGAATGGAAAACAGGTGTGCAGGGCACAGAAATATTGTATTTGTTTATCAAAATGCTGTTAATATATCATATGTACATATACAACAAACATTAAAAATGACCATGTAACATAAATAAATAACATGAAAAGAACCGTTGAGGTCCTTTTTGTTGGACATAAGGTGGACACTGAGTTCAGTCCATGACACTTTCTCAGATTGCATTTGCTCTGTGCACATGTGCTGCAATGGGCAGAAAAGAGTGACTTTGAGCTGCAGGCGATTGGGTGTCCATGTGAGTTTTTGTCTACGACAGTGAAGAGAGTGAATAAGTGAGTGGACTGAGATATCCAAGGGTGAGAAAGAGGTTGAGAAGGAGGCACTAGACCGTGAAGAAGCCACGAAGCGGAAAGGGAGGGTGATGACTGTATAAGGGGTGAAGGTGCAATCTGTCTAAATGAGTGACTCTTGTCTAAAGTGCTATCGGCAAGGTCCATGTGATCCTGGTCAACAACACACACCATCCAGTTTGGAGGCGTCAATGTGGAGCCAGACCTCATGACCTACCACAAAGGGAAGCCTCTGTGTGGTAACAAGTCCCCCTATTCAGCAACCATCGTCAAGATTAGCTAATGAGCATAACTAGAAACATTCTGATACATCACAAGATGCCTGCAAACCAAACAGTGCCACATAGGACCAGAAAGGCTGAGTTCATTTACAACAGGACACTTGTCACATAGATAAAATAATAATGAAACTCCTTTCATTATTGATTTGTAGTCTGGAAAAGTCCCAGTGTTTTACAAGAGTCCAACACAAACACATGGAATCATTTTTTATGATGAAAACAATATTTGATCACGATCCTGCCTGCTCTCTTTAAGTCAGAGCAAGGGAAGAAAAGAAGAGCATGTCACCTCCCATCATCTGGAGAAGTCTTTCTCCTCATAGCACTACTCTGGAGCCTCCCATGAGTGGCAGAGGGCAAACCATAAAAGGCCTGCCGAAACACTACTGATACTGTCAGAAAGAGACAGGAGACATGGGAAGGCAGGCTCCACTAAAGCCTGTGACTCTCTCACACTCACAGCTCTCACTGCTCCTGTCTATACCAAGTGTGTTAAAGTGTAATTTAATGATCAACATTTCATAGGACACAAGCATTTAAGGTATATAATACATTTCTGTTGTTTGGGCTATATAGACAGAAGAAATTGTAAGGGTAGCAGTCAGAACAAGCAAGTGAGTGATTTACAAATCAAAGGGAAAGACAACACAAAGGGAGTAGGATTAGCCCAAACCTAGGGGGGGGGGCATGTGATCTGATGCTCCACCCACAAAAACTGCTGCCCTGGTTAAAAAAAAAAAAAAAAAAAAAAAGCAACTGATCGGAGCTGGTATTCTGTCTATAATGGAGGGGAATGGAAATTTCTAAGCGACCCAAAACTTTTGACCGGTAGTGTATATGCATTATTTTTCCAGCCATTTGAGATAATAGAAATAAAAAAAACATCCTGCTGATTTTACATCTAAGTAGAGCACAATTAGATACAAAACAGGCAAGATGGTATTTGAACTGTCTTCATCATTCTGAAAGCATAACACAAATTTAGTTAAGGGTAACTAATTGTCACTCCTTCCACTAAGAAGGCAAAAACTGTCTGATGCAACTATTTTTAAGTTACATAACATATAGGGTAGGCATTCGACGTAAACAACATTACTACACTTGAAACCTCTTTCTGTTATACTATGCTGGAGTAGTGTTCACAGAAGGACAAGCGGGGTCGGGGGCTAGACCCACTAACCTGTATTCTGATCAGGAGTCTGTCACATTCTATGTTCCCATTGAATCCACAATACTGTTGTGAATATGGGGTAAAGGGTAAAAGGTTTCACTGTCAGAATTGTATTAGCGCTCTGTGTCCCTGTAGTTTGCTGTGATGATGCTTATTTGTAGGAAATATGGGGAGGGGGAGTAGAGGGATAGGTGGTGGATAAGGATATGCTTCACTTGCTGATGTACAGTGACAGACTGTCTGCAGTAAGAGGGGAATGTTGCATGTTAGGCAGGTCAACAGATGCTAGGCTGACAGTCAATGAAATATTCAAGTCAAGACACTTCTATCATGGATCTGATGTCTGTAATGTCTCAGAAACAGACGCTGGGTAAGAACAAGAAATATGTTCCTAAAATACATTATATGTTACAGGGACATGACATCACAACAATGACATGGGATGTTTTTCATCTATCTTTTATGTGAGTCACCTTACTGTAGGGATGGAAAGGCCGAGGTACAGTCTCATTAACAATGGCCACATTTCTTACCTACAGTATAATATCCAATGACACAACATTTCTCTTTTGAGAGAGTAAAGCTTGAAATGATTAAGGGACATCCTTATGCATTAAGAAGGTGGAAAACAGATAAAGATCAATATTTGTCGCAAATATTGCAGTACTGGATATTCAGCATAAATATGTGTGTTCTTTTTTTCTATTTAAGCAGCTATATTTTAATAGTCTAGTGATCCAATAATAGTTAATTAATGCCAGCGACCTTTTAATATTTGGCTGTAGGGTTTATTTATAAAGGGTAATAATAATAATGTATAATTTATAATAATGTACACTCTATTAATCCCACAAGGGGAAATTACAATTTACACTGTTGTTATTACACACAGGCCTGAATTACACACAAGCTCAGAACCTATACATGCACTAATGGAGAGATGTTAGAGTGATGGGGCTGCCCATGGAAAGGCGACCCGAGCAGTTAGGGGTTTGGTGCCTTGCTCAAGAGCATCTTGGAGGCAACAGGAGGTGAACTAGCAGCTCTCCAGCTACCAGTCCACCACCATACTTTGAACAAAATACAATGCATGTTCTGGAGCTTTTGACCTTATAACTTCAACAGATGGAGTTTGTTCGGTTGTCAGATGAGTCTAGCAGTTAACTTTCCATTTTCTGAGCACATTCAAAATAAATTAGAAGCTATATTGATTCAAACTTTTTACAGTTGTCCCCACCTAAATAGTCAGTCATGATCAAGTCTGACTCAGATCTGTGGAATTTAAATTGTAGACATCTGATCAACAACACACTGGGAGTATAAAGATATTGAAGAGACTAGAGACACAACTGTTTAATCCCTTTACATTACCACCATCTACTGGAACATAACACCAGTGCACCCTGTACAAATGTGAGCCCAAATATTACCTCTTTATTTTAGCTACACGGTAGCGGAAGGCAAAATAAACACGGTTCTATTAGCAAAGCTGATGATCAAGTGACTCTAGAAAACAGAAACATGTTTGAGTCATTAATCATGGCCATAATAACAGTTCCACAATGGATCGAATAGTGTTCTTTGAACAACATAGACACTGAAACAAACATACCAACACCGATTGGAAAATGAGAACTTTATTACAACACACATACACTGTATATCCAGTCACTTTCAACACATGTAGCTTACACAGTTAGTCCTGAAAATCTGTTGCAGTAAATATGAAGCCAGACCCAAGTATCGTCAAAAACAAACCACATGCCCATTAACATCTATTACCTTTGGACACTTCACAACATACACAGTAGATCTGAGCATGCCAGACTCCTGAAATAAACAATAACTTTGCATAATAATGTACTGTACAAACTTCTATTGCATATTGACGTACTGTACAAAACCAAAAAACTGCCCTGTAATATAACTGACAGTGGTGTGGAACTGAAAAGTGCATGATACATGGTTGAAGCTGGGCCACAGCCATACTTACATCGACATATTCTAGTGATCCTCACCCGTTTGAGTCCTAAATATGAAAACCTGTGAAAAGCACCTCTGACTCATTTGTGCTAAGGCAACCATGACACTTTTATGGAGAAGGAAGGCAAGCAAATCAGCTTAAACAGTAACTGAGCTGACATGTTAATACAAGTTGGAACTTTAAATTGACTATATACACACCATGAAACGGGAACTTCCTGCATTTGTATCGTATGGTGTTTTATGTGCAGATTAAAGTTATGGGAGCAAACCACACACAAGGAACCCATTTTGAAGGCTTGGCAATTTATCAATGTATCGATATTGCGATATGAGACTAGATATCGTCTTAGATTTTGGATATATCATAATATTGTAATATAAGTGTTGTCTTTACCTGGTTTTCAAGGCTGCATTACAGTAAAGTGATGTTATTTTACCAGACTGTTCTAGCTGTTCTATTATTTACCTTTACCCACTTAGTCGTTAAATCATTTCTGGAGAATATTTATTAAAAATCTCATTGTGTAAATAACATTATGTTAAAGCACCAATAGTCAACCATACAATATCATCGCAATATCGACATCGAGGTACTTGGTCAAGAATATCGTGATATTTGATTTTCTCTATATCGCCCAGCCCTACCATATATTAAAACAAACAGGAAGGCCTACTGAAATGGTGTTAGTGCCTAATAGAGGATACTTAAAATGAAATGGCTATTACCCAAACAAAAGTAAAGGGCAAAGCAAACTCCTAACAACCTTCCAGTGAGGCACAGGTATTGATCTGGGCTTCTACATCAGCACCCAATACAGTACAAATACCCATTGGCCACATCATCAATGGGAATGCTCGGAATGGATCGGCCCTCCAGCAAAGAAATGGGCAAAAGGGTCAATTCACTAAAACCACACATGTACACATCGGTAGATACCACTAGGAAAAGTGAGAGAATATATTTTATGTTTTTTTTTTTTTTTTGTTCCTGCTTTGGGTGAACTGACCCTTTAACACCTCCTCACACACTATGCATAAGATACAACAATTAGCTGAGTAGCAATTGTGATCATGACAGTACATAATTAGCCACTGGTAAAGACACAAAACAAATATTATAGTCTTAAAAAAATCAGTACCTTCATAATTACCTCAGACCATTGCTCGCAAAATTTTTCATTATTTTGCATGCTACAGTATTACCACTACCAGGTACTTTGATTGCACCTGAATAAACAATAAAAGAACTCCCTAAAAGTGGCCTAGTAGCACATTTGATCTAAGAGGCAAGATTCCAAACAATTGGTCTGAGGTATTGACCCCAATGAAGGAAAGACTGGCATGTTATAGCATCCAACAAGTTAAAACAAATACAAATCTGAACTGGAAGATCGCTTGTCATAATTTTGGTGAGCTGATGTTATCATAGATTGCTGTGATCCATTTTCTTTAAAATACATCTTTTGGATACACTAAACATACTTAAAGTATGAAAATAGATTGTGTCGATTGAATGGATTCAAATTTTCCGCGAACACTCAAATTTAAAGAGGGGGGCAAGAGAGCAAGAAGAAAAAGTTAAAACAGCAACACATTTACAATCTCAAATTTAAAATTTACAAAAAACCTTTGTATAAAAAGTATACATCTAGGACCAGGCCTGTGGCACACCTGATACATGAGCAAAGTTGACACGATGCAGATCCATCCTCAGGGCAAAAACACTGTTTCTATGAAACAAGATTCAGCACACGCATAAGGCAGCGTTGTGGTGCTGTGGTAGGATACAGCTTTCCTCAGGGGAGCTGCTCTTTTTGGAGCGCGAGTTTGACGGGGATTCTTCACTTTGTACATTGTTTTGAGACGTCTTCTGGGGGAAACTTTTGTTGGAAGACCGGCCAAGCAGACAGGGAGGACCTCTTAGTTTAGGGGCGATGTGCGGAGAACGGCGAGACCCTTTATAACGGAGGAGTTGCACAGTTCATTTGGGTTTTAGAGTCATGCTTTTGGAAAACATTCACGAAAACCTCTGGGGGCAGTGTGGCCCTCACAGAGTCAACATCAGTTAATAGCTGTGCCGTGGCACAGAAAGCTGCTTCATACAGCCCAAATGTGGAAGCATTTGCTGCATCAATCCGCTGACATAAAAAATAAAATGCAAATAAGAGGTTATAATTTCATATCATGTATTTATACATTTAATTAATTCAAATTATGTCTGTCAAAAGCTCTGAACACACAACTTGCTATTGATCTATCCAAAATGAACAAATGAGACACAGATGAAAGCTGTTACAAATGGACCCAGACTAAAATCATGGAAATAAACAATAGTTTGACTAACAATATTGAGTTAAGATGCGTTCAAATGATTCTAAGATGATTGTAGAGCATCTATACCCTGAAAATCCAGAGTTCTCACAAAAGCATATTTAGAATTTTCTCAGTGAGTTACTCTGGCATCGAGTAATGCTGCTCATTAACTATGCCCTTGTAGCCGAGCTGCACCAATCACATCGGTGTATCTGATATAATCTACCAGTTAGCTCCGCTGGTAGCTGAGCGTACGGGGCTCTGGATACGTCACCCCATGTGTTGTTGTGATTGGTTGTAGTGTTATCTAATTGCATGCAGTGAGATTTTCAAATGCACGCTTGGTGCCGCCCCTCGAGATGGGCGACTTTCATTACTCAATGCTTTTGGATATGGGTCTGGTTTTTCCAGGCTAGAGAATCTAGGCAGTGGAAAAACTTTCAATTAGAAACGCTGAAGCGGGGTAATTTGGGAGGTAGGATTATCCTAATGCTATCCATCTTGTAGCTATTCACTCTCTATGTATGTATGTATGTATGTATGTATGTATGTATGTATGTATGTATGTATGTATGTATGTATGTATGTATGTATGTATTAAGGCTAAATAAGAACAATCAAATGACCATCTTCTTCTCCCAAAGAAAATCCCTCTCATCTTAAAAGGGTTATGGAAAGTACAGATCTGGGGTCTCATTTATAAACGTGGCGTATGCCCAAAACAGGGCTAAAAATGTGCGTACGCCACTTCCCACGCAAAGTTTCTGATTTATAAAAAACAAACTTGACGGGAGAACGTGCGGTCCTCCAGGCAAACTCTGACCCACACGTACGCATATTTTGGAGACAATGGGAACTGGCGACGCAGATGGTGAGGTGGTGAACGGATGTCAGACTGCAGAAAGTAAATGTGGGAATAATTATTAATCTTATAGTATTGATGCCTCACATGGTTTTTCTCTCCATATCATCCGCGTTATCATGAAGATGAATCTAGCAGTGTTATTTGCACTTGTGCAGAGTGAGTCTTCCGTAAACACCTACCAACTCCAATCTTAAATCAAAATTTGTTCTTAATATAATCGGCGCTGTCTCACCGCCACATTGTCCGCTACGGAGCGCAGGAGGAGGAGATAGCCCGACTCCATGGAATACAGGATAGCATCAAATACCCTAGCATTAGATAACTGCAGAACACAGTGTAAATACCTAAATAGCTGTCTTTAATACTGCACATACAGTATATCATCAAATATCAAAGTCTGAAAATACAGCCATTAAGCACTTGCGCAATCGTTACACTTAATGTCCTCGGTATCGGTCCGACCTTTAATCCTGCTGGTGACAAAACCTGCAGGAAGAAAAGTGTGTTTGCCTTTTACAATCTCATCTTCAAATTGTATCCCTGGATGGGGGATATAGTTGATGCTTTTGGAAAAGTGTTAACAAGCGGAAGTTGTTGTAAATACTGCGGTGACCTCCCCTTCCCCCCCGTGCGTAATGTTGCTGCTGGCAGTGCAGGAGGACTACGCCAATGTAAGAATCAGGAGGGAAAGATACTTCAGGGACCATGACAATGACCAGCTAATATGACAATTTAAATTCCCTAAAACTGTGCTCTTGTATCTATGTACTGAGTTGGGTCCAGTAGATAGAAAGATAGAAAGCCTTTATTGTCATTATACACAAGTACACAGTACCTGTGCAATGAAATTGGAGTTAGTTCTAATTTAATGAAATTAGAAGGGGCAACGCGCCAGAACCGTGCCATTCCGGGCCAAATACAGGTCCTTGCAACCGGCTGTTCACAGCTAAGTGTTTTATATAAATATTATAATCTTCACCTTTATCACTAAGACTTGTTTGGATATAAAATAGTTCAGGTTAAATCTTATCATATACGTGTAGGTCTGGTATATATCCAAGCTGTCCCCGAGTGCCATAATTTCCCTACACTCTGCGAGAACAGGTCAAAATTATAATTCAATTTGCAGCAATTCCAGAGTGTCTGAGAGTTTTTTTTGCGTGTTCTCCGCCAGCCGTCGTTGTGATTCGGCGTCAAGAAAGAACAAGTGCCAGGGTCATTGACATTCTCATCAGCATTCACAAGGTGCTTTGCATTGACTATTTATGGTTAAAAATGGGCATGTACAGGGCGGGATAAGAGGCTGATTCACGTATGCAAACTCAACAGGGTAATCTGGGATTTATGCAGGGATTATTGCTTACATATGTGCATGCGCACGGTTTTATAAATCTGAATTTTTTTGGGCGTACGCCATTTTTGGCTTTAGGGCGTACGTACACTTTTAGTAAGGATCCTACGCACAGTTTTATAAATGAGACCCCTGGTCTTTACATACTGTATTTTATCAAAACTGGATGATGGGACAGAATGAATAGAGATAAATATGACATTTGTTGATAGTAATAGTAATTTATAAATAAATTGGTACATATTGAAATAAAATACAAGAAACTATAAAGGGTGTGATATCCAGTATGCTGTAATAAGTGTTGGCACTTTGAATTGTTGTTTTTTTTTTCAAAATATTGACAATGTATTTTAATAAGCCATTTTAATTCCACTGTCTCCCTCTACTGGTTAAAGTGGGAAGAAGGTTTAAGGTGGCACTGGTGATGGTAACCATCTTTAATTAGCAATGTAATTTCATTTCATTGGTTATTTCACTTTCATGAATGGAGTTGGTTAATACTGGGCAACACATTCAAAGAAATAAATGATCTACAGCTCTCTTATAGCAGTGCAATATTAATACAGCTGTAGCTTATCAATTCTCACCAGCAGAGGGGAACAACCAGCTGTCAGGGAGGTTTGTCATTTTTATATCCAAATAGCTGAATTTTAGCCACCAGGTTTAACAAGGCAAGCCTGGCTATTCTGCTAATAGATCGTATAATTCATTGGCACGTTGATACATTTTTATAACAGTCACCTCACTACCACTCCAGGCATGGCCATCCCTCATGTTCTTCTCCATAAATCCCATCTTCTTCAAAAAACATGTCATCCTCATGCTCCTCCTGTTGGCCCCGAAAACAAAGAGTGATTTGTTGAAAGCTATGGTCCAATGATAGAAACTGCCGGTATGACCTTACATCAACAGCTCTCGGCAACTACAAACTTTCTTATTTTAACAGGTGAAAGTATTAGCACAAAATGACAAGAAAAAAAATCAACTGGCATATATAAAGCATGATACAGTGAATAGCAAACAACGCACAAATATGATTCAGTGTATTTTGCCACTGTCAGAGTGGTCCTGGGGTACTCTCCAGCAGCGATCAACTCCGATTTTGAAAAATATCCAAATTGCTGGATGGTTAATATGGTTCATCCTAATGAAACCTTACACATGGAGGATGCAGCGATGCTCTGGCACTCACCTGTGGGACCTGACATGTGTTATAAGTAGTTCCTGGGAATGGAACGTGGTCCATTCCTGTAGACATGTCAACAACGATCTCCTCTTGATGCATAGGGATGGGTGGGTCCCCGCGCACCTGTAGGGCCAGGACAATAACTGTTGTGTTGTCTGCACGGAGCATGCGTTCTTTCCAAAACAGTAGGGCTGTGACTCCGAGCCGGCGGGCGCAGGACATTCCCTTTGGCCCCTGGAAGCAAAAATAAATAAATAAATAAATAAATGAATAAAAGAGGCAGCAAGAGAAAAAAAATTTATGATATCATAGAATCCAGTTCATTTTAAAGCTTCCAGGCTTTAACAAGTGTGAAGATAAATACTTGTGGGTGCCCGGATAGCTCAGTTGGTAGAGCGGACGCCCATATATAGAGGATTACTGCTCAACGCAGCGGGCCCGGGTTTGACTCCAATCTGCGGCCCTTTGCTGCATGTCATTCCCCCCCCCCCTCCCCTCTTCTTTTATCTCTGTAGCTCTCAAAAAAGCCTAAAAATTGCGAACCACTTCTCATAAGAAGCTGCTGCGGTGTAAGTGCAGTACGTACCACCATTTTGTCGTGGCTACAACACATATTGACCACATTACTGGGTGGCATCATATTCCACAGTCCGTCACTGCCGAGGATGATGTAGCGATGCCGGCTAGGGTCAAGCGTCATCACGGTGGTGTCAGGCTCTGGAGAAACCACAAACTCCCCGCTGTAGAAATCGTAGCTCCACAGATCACCTTTCAACAGATACGCACATATTATCACTTTTGGAGCAATAACTAAACAAAAATGATTCATTACAAAACACCCAGTATAACTGTATGGACACTAATCCTGACAGACAAGAGTGTTATAATTACCGAGGGACCGGGCCACAGCAAGGAAGGGGATCTGGTCAATGACTGTACTCCTCCTCACAGGGCCGTTATGGGTCAGCCTGGGTCTCTTCCACACAACACGGTTCACCCCAGATTTCTTCATTACACTACAGTTACAAGAATAACACAGCGTACGTCAACACAAAGGCAATTTTTCAAACTTGACAGGAAATACAGGGATGATGAAAGGAACAAGAAAGTGCAAGAAACTATCTGCCCCTCCATCATGTGATGTTCTTTGGCTGTTTGACATAGCCCCTGACCTTATAATAAAACTCAATCTTGAAAAACGCCTCCACAGAAGAAGTCCTCACCAACTCACCTGCCACCCAGTCGTTCAATCCTTTGTTTTTCTTTAGGAAGTTCAGGTTTATGGTCCTGTGTTATTTCAAGTGCCTGGAGCCTGATATCGGAGTCATTTTCTTGCACACCAACCACTACTGCCGAATCCCCTACATGGGCAACGTACATGTGAACTCCGCGGATCACAATCACGCTGGCCGTGGTGCCTGATGTACTGGGCAGGCCAGTAATAGTCTTTGGCCACTCCGCTGTAAGGGCAAAAGATCGATAGAAAGGAAAATGATTGTTACTCACTGATCATTATAGTAAAGGTTTGTGAGGGAAACACTGTTGGTAGTATCAGTAAGGGCAGTGACACAATGGCAAAGTGTTGATACATTGTCCATTATGAAAAACTAGCTATGATTCATCACTTGATGATACTGAAACCGCTACATACAGGCTATTAAATACTACAGGAGTAGGTTGTTTTTTTTTTTTTTTTTATACAAGGCATATGGTTACATTTAAGACAAAAAGTAACACTTAACAAAAGTATCACAGGCAGCAACTAGTAGAGAGGGAATCTCATGTCTGATTTCCACAATACACCAATTGAGGCATAAGAGTGTTATGAATGTTAGGAATATGATAATTAAGAAGCCTTTCAATCTGGCATTAAAGTGTTAATATTGTCTTAGAAAGCCTTTCCTCGTCTTTAAAACCATCTACCACAAGAAATTATACTAGCATATGATAGCAAGACATGTAAAATATTTTGCCCACTAAGAGGTTTAGACTCAAACACAGAAGAAAAGCGGGCCAAATTAATAGAATGTGCTTCATTTTATGAAAACTATCACTATCACATAGCACTACTGATGAAAATAGATTTGGATAGCCACCGGTCAGAGAGTGATTTCATAAAGCATGACAATCACATAATCCAGATTTACATATGACTTTTTTTTGGGGAGAAATTCAGTTTCATGAAGCAGGATTAAATAGATTTGGCCCATGTTGCCATAGAAATGTATCTTTGTAGGGTAGCCTCATGCTAGTTGTAAGTCTTTAACTGAGGCTTAACCAGTATTACATTCTACTAACCAGACTGAAACGCCCCATTTTCTTACAAATTACACTCCAACAGTCCCTCATTACAGGAAACAAGTCCTCTATACTTGTGTCAGGATCAGTGTCACCGGTGATCTCCAACAAGCTGCCAAAGCTACTCGTTGGGCATTGTGGTTTTTATCCATTTTCACTTTAATATGGGATTGTTAATATCACAGATGAGCTGCTGTGTGGCATCCCAGTTTGCTTTACTTGTCTCTTTTCACCATAGTGAAATGATGATCTGGGCATCATGTCTCCGGTTAGTTTTACTGTTGATACCCGAGAAGACTTTGTACAATATGTCCTGCTTCTTCTAGGTTCCTTTAAAGACACCTTTCCTGATTCAGTGCAAGTTTCTACAAACCTTTTCTGCAGAAAGATGTGTACAGTATTTCATATGAGAGTAAAATACACTGTGTTACACTTCTGTCATATTAAGAGAAAGATTAACAAACATTTTCAATAACAGTGTTGTAAATAATTGAATATCATATTATACATACATACTACCACTGCATTGGTGGAAGAGCAACTTAATAACAAATTGGAATCTGATATTACCCCCACATTTACAGAAATAATAAGAATGTATAATGCACATACTAGGACTGCACAGCTACATTAGTAGTATAAAGTATTAAGTAGTATAAAGTAAAGTAAGTATAATAAAGTATACATTATTAACGCTCCTGTTGTCTTGGGGTAAAATTTGCTCAGTTTTTAAAAGTTTCTACATTAGAAATTTGGGATTCTTTCATCCAAAGTGTCCAAACATTACATGGGTGGTTCCATATAACACTTCTTGAAAAATAAAAAAAGGATCAGTTCACTACTTTATTGAATTTTGGGGGTTTTATTTCCCCCAAAAAACAATTGACAAAAGACCAAAAAATGATATAATTTCATAAGAGGTTTCTTGACCATCGAAAAAGAAAATAGTGTAAAACTAATGGTAATGTATTGGTGTTAGTGATGTGTCCAGTACACTAATGGTAGTGTTACAAAAATGAAGACATTTTTTAAAAAAAAGGGTCAAAAAGTGATAAAAAAAATTTGGAAAAATTGTTCATTTACAGTTTTGACCTGGGAAGACAACACAAGGGTTAAGTTACTAACGACTGCAAGTTAGCAAAATGTTTATTTTTCCATATCAGCTTGATCCACTAATATCTATTTAGCTAGTGTTGTGATGAAAACATCCCAGTAGGGTATACTGGGATGTCAACTCTGGAAGTTGTGTTACGGTCAGATGACGGCACATTGTGTTCACATGTAATAGGATGGCTCATTAGGCAGAGGAATGGACATTATCATACCAGCTGAGTTGAACACTGCAAGATGATCGCAACGATTATGAACAATAGGCAGCAATCAATATGAAGGGGAACATATGAGCAGGCTAACGTTAACTTCGATGACTTACGTAGCTCTTTCCACATTGCGTGGTGACAGGCGATGAACCCTTTCTTTAGAGCAGCACACACTTCACTGTGATCCTTCGACCAAAACCCCCGCTGCCTTTTCAATAACTCCCAGAGATTCTCTCTTGCGAAATGTGCTGCTTCTCGACCCCCGTGGCCATCAAAAACAGCGAAAAACGCCACAGACTTCCGAGTGTCGACTGCTTGCCCTGCGACTTTTCCCTCCGATACCGGTGCACTGTTGTTGCCACTGTCCTCATTTGATAGACTCTCTACCCACATTGCAGAAACTGGGGCAGCTTCGGCAGCAACGTTATAATCACGTGTCACATTTTCAGTCTGTTTTGCAGGTTCACGCTCCGCTTTCCCCTGTCCTCCATGTCCCTGCGACTTTGGATAATCTTCGCCTGGCGACGGCGACTGTGTCGGCTCGTACTCGATCCTTATATCGACAACATCCTCCATATATTTCCTCCCACCTTGCTCGGAATATGCACTCATACGAAATATTATTCCCTCGTCCATGATTGTTAACGACAAATAGTAATTATCTAAGCAATATAAGGGCACATGTAGTTGTTAACTATAGCTTGCAAGCAAAATTTCGAACCAATTTTGCCGCGATTGTATGGCCGAAGGCTTCCTTCCTTTTTGTTTATCTTCTCCGAGACGTCCCGCTGTACGTAATGACGTCCTGTTTTCCCACCTATCGACTTTGCATCTACGCATGACACGCATGACTATGCTGCCTTCATCGGCGCTTGAAGAAGTTGGAATTACATGTAGCGATCACATTACAGTCAACTAACAACTTCAAACTGTTGTGAATATGACCCTTTTCATGACTCACTTGATGAAATCATCCTCTATATTGTCATAGACGAATCCCAGCTGCAGTATGGTAACTCAAAACAACTTTCTAAAATACGCTTCAAAAATGAGGAATTGTGCCCATTACCCCCAGTATGGCAGAACGCCAGCCAAAGTAAGCAATATTTAAACATTTGTCACTTTCTGTTGTGGCCATAGACGGTATGGTTGTGACAGGAGTCTATCCTCTACAAATATTTATAGACGCAATATTACAGCTTGCATGAAGCTTTTAAATGTTTGGAAGCTTCATTAGCTTCAAAACTAGCTAAGCTAACGTAGTTAGCTTAAACTTAACGTTCTCTCAGACAGTGCAACGGCATGCTTGATAGAAAAGTATGTTTTTTTTCTTTAGCAAATATTGCCTTAACGTTCTCTTTAAAATATATATTTAGGGTAATTTGTTAAATATTCAAAAGCCGTTGTCAACATATAGTAGGCCTATACACTTTAAAAAGACTTGAGACTTCCCTCAAAGGACTTGCTCCGACCTGCTCATACATGACTTGGAATGGCCTCAGGCTGAACTTGGGTGAAGGTGGCCGTTATGTTGACATGTCACAGCACTACAGGTGTAACTGGTTCAGTTATACGAATTCCATTTAGCTGACTATGTTTTCAAGGTCCCTGTTGTGAATGCTGGCTCAATGTCAGTTTACTGGCGCACCGGAATAGAATGTGGCCGTTAGTGTTATTAGCATGATTATTTAGCTTGGATGCCAGCCGAATTTACCCCCTCCCACAACATTCGAGGTTGGGAAGTTCATATCATATTCTGACTAGAATCGGAGTATGACAACGTCAGGCTAATGGTTATTAGTAATATCTGTTCTTTTTCTGCAATACCAAGTCCAAAGTCTACTGTGAACTGCTCCACAGAACAACAATGTCCACCACGCCCCAGCTGTTGTGAAGGTGTGTCAGCATGTCAGCTTTGCTCCTACTCTATATTAGTTAATTGAATGTGCAGTTTATATATAATTTGCTTGTATCATGAAACATGTTACACCCCATTTCCAAAATGCTTTTAATGTAAGTTTCTAGTCCAACATTCATCATAGCTCTGGGTTGGATTTGTGTCTTTTGGGAACTTGTGGTAGGTGTTTGGGCATGTGACATATTTGATAAAACATCCCATCTCTCAGGGGAGGTGCATGGAACTCATTACAGTCTGACCTAATGAACCCTATGGTGACAACTTGAAATACTTATTCTCCCCCCAAATTATTTGCAAAGCCAAGCAGTGTTGCAGCCTGATGATTGTAAAGATTCATTTCAAATCAATCTTATTAATTTGACTATGTCATACAAAGCATTCACGAAACAACATGCTTGTTGCTCTATAAATACAATTTAAACTGTGCATGCCTGCAATGCCATGCACTGTACCTGCGTCGTGCATGTTGAATGAAAGCAAAGCTACGTCTAGTGGAAGTTTTAAAAGAAAAGGACATGGATTGTTGTAGTGTTGTAAAAATACAAACATATTTCATAAAAAAACACTAAGAAAAAAATCATATTTTAAGCTGTATTTCTGCAGTTTGTTTGCATGAGCTCTTTATTAAGTAGTAGAGTAATGCCTGGTGGAGCCAGTGTCAAGCCAATCAAATAACCTTATTTCTCCACCAGTTCCCCCTTTTTCACACAAATTGGACATACATAGTTTAAAAAAGGAATTATCACAAAAGTCTATTTTATTACAAGAAACATTCTACAAGGGGTTTCATATTTTTATGTACTGTCTTTATATTAAAACTACTTTCACATTCATTATCATATGGCACAGTGATTCATGACTTGACAAGGTAATCCCACCTATGGCAGATGATGTGTATATTTATGTGTAATGCTAACGTGTGCATGTAAGCATGCATGTATGCCTAGTGATAGTGTGCAAGTGTGTGCAGTGTGTATGGAGATGTGTGTAATGCATTACATACATACATACATGCCTTTTTGGACTTGAGAGATGTGGTTGTTGAGATTGCAGTGAAATATTGCTGGTTTTATTACATAAACACAGCTGTTGAAGTTCACAGACATTTTAACATCTTTGGTTTGCATTGTGATGACCACTACCACAGATAGATGAATGATGTAAATTTACAAGCTAAAATAGATGCATGGTAATAATCAGATGTCTTTCCAAAAAAGGACACCTACTTTTTACTGAAAGCGTTTCTTAGTGCAGTCTAATAACCTAATATGCATTCCTCTCAAGACCTACTCAGCTGTGAGCTTTGGTGGCGGTTTTCCCTTCTTCTTTCAGGGAAAATCTTTACATCTCTCTCTTGTGTATGAGAGAGGTAGAGAGTGAGTAAGTGAGGGAGAGAGAAGATACATTGGCTTTAGAGGAGAAAAAGAATTTCCCACATTACACTTTCCCTCAATGTCTTCATCCCTTCTCCATCCCTTAATACCCAAAGTTCTGTCCTTGACTTTAACCCTGAACATCCCATGTTTAAGTATCCACCCTCTTCTTCATTTTTGTTCTTTCTTTCCTTCCCTTTATTTCTTCTCTCTCCCTTTCTTCATTCTCTTTACTCTTTATGTCCATTAATAGTCGAGCCCTCTGAGAGGCCCTGTCTGTACAGAGGCCACTATTACAGATGAAGAGGCAAAGTGATTTCCATGTAAATGGTGTCAGAATGTCATTTTCAAGTGAAGCTGCTGAGAAAATGAATTCCTGAAGACGAGAGAGATTATCAAGGGGCAATGACACCTGGATTGCATTCTCACAGATTCCCCATACAGCTCTTGAATAATGGTCCATCCATAAAAATAGCTTTGTTTGGCTCCCTGCTTACGGAAGTGTCAGTCAGCCCAACCAAAGAGGGGAAACGGAATGGCACTCAAATATTACCATATGAATGTATGGTAATTTAACCATTTTTTTTATATGAGCAAATCACAGTTAAACTGTGTGTGTGTGTGTGTGTGTGTGTGTGTCTCTTCTCGAAGGCATTTGTTTTCCTAATCAGCATATAGGCTGGTCAAAGTGTAATGATTAATTGGTAATGTAACAAGGTAAATATATCATATTTGGACCTCAGTCGACCTCCAGGCTGGCCATTAGTCTTTGTGACAGGTTCATCATCAAGCAACAAATGTTAAGACCAAGACCATGGAGCAGGGCAAATAGAGAATAGAAACAAGGGTCAACAGGTTTCAACCCAAATCTCACTTTTTTTCTTTTGTCTTTTTTAACAGAGAGAAGACACAGGAAAATGCCCATTTCCAACACTTTCACAGAAGCTAGTGCAGACTCAACATCTCATTGCATGTAAGAATTGAAAAAGAATAGAGATTCTATAGGTTGATTACTCAACTAACTAAAACATTTTAAAACATTAACGAGTTGGAAACAATCAATACAATTAACTAATTAACCCTGAAAGTTGTATCTCTTATCTGTATAAATATGTGAGTAATTTGTTAAGGTGATCTCTGCGTATATCAAGCCTTTTATCAATCATGTTATTTATGTTCTTAAAAGGTCGAGGATGGTGGAAAAAATATATTAAGGGTTCCTTTTGCAGATGAATGAGTGCAAAGAGGTATGTTACAACTAAGTTGTTGAAAACACCTGAACTGAACATCTGTAAAATGCTCTGACTTTACAGATGTTGTAGGAATTGAAATAGCAATAATCTTACATTGCGATTGTCCAATGTTTTCTGTGCAAACTCACTAGCACCAGCAATGAGCTTTTCCTTCATTTATTAGCTTTAAATTAATACATTAGATGGGAAATGGGAAAACACAGTCACTGATTAACATTGCCCGCAGAGTTTGATGTTAATGTAATGCTATCATTCATGGGGCATAGTGTAACAAGTTATCACAGTAACCATGACAATTACATGATGATGATGATGAGGTTGAGAAAGTACATGGCAAAGGTGACAAAGAGCATTATGTTTTGTTTAAACACTGAAAGGGCGAAAGGGACGTCCATAAAAATTGAGATAATTTGCTTCACAAAAAAAAATTCAAGAGATATCCTGCATCCTCCAGTGACAAAACATATATATATATATTTTTATGATTGGCTGTCGCACACTGTCCGTCTTTGTGTAGCCTATTTCACCTCAAGTTCAAACCGCAAGTGACTTGATCTGCTGAGCAACATTTTTCAACTGGAGAAGACCACGTTTCCTCTTGAGATGATTATCTTTCCAATGTCACACTCACCAGTCTGCTCATGTCAGCCTGATAGATGACCATGATATTGACTTGAAGTTAATTCAAAACCGCACTGCTGAGTTAGATGAAGGATCTGGATAAGAGCGCTGTTGATAAGAGTGCAGTTGAAAAGAAATTGTTGTGTGTTACACGCCCTGATGCCCCTCCATTGCAGCATCAGACTCTATACATTTCCCCATCTTTACTTTATACAGAGGAATTACAGGTCAGACAAGCCTACCTAAAAGCCAAAATGTGACAGCTTAAAGGTGTTCTAAGCAATGTCACGTGTTTTTTAGGCTACAACATTTTTTGTCACATACAGCAAACATCTCACTTTTCGCTAGCTGCCTGTCCCCAGAACACAAAGTCAAAAAACGTGTCTCTGGAGACAGCCCAAGGTCCACAAACAGCAAAAAAAAAAACTGTGCCAACTTGCACCACCAAAGCCAAACATAACAAACAGTCAACAAACAGAATTCCAGCCAATTACCAACAAGACGGATTTGGGGGTGAGGGTTGAGGGGTTAGTGTAGGGAAGGGAGGGAGAGGGGACGGGATGAGAAGGAGGAGGAGGAGGAGGAGGAGGAGGAGGAGGAGGAGGAGGAGGAGGAGGAGGAGGCGGGGCAAGCTAGCCTCGTTATGTTTGAAAGTACTTCTAACGTCAACAAGAAGTACCGTCACCCAACATCCCTCAGAGCACCTTTAACCTCACTGATATGTGTTTGGGTCTACGGTATACTGTGCAGGTCTGATTGTTGCATTGCGCCCCCTGATTTACTTTCAGTGATGAATGAACATTTGACACTGGAGGTGAATATGCCTGAACAAAAACTAATCTTCCATAAATAAAAGAGGATTTTCAATCAGGAGAGACATGTTTTCAGATATGCAAATGAGGTTCATTATACAACTCAATAAAATGTACAAAGTCTTTGGCGATTAGACTCCATCGCTATATGAATATTTTGTATGTCTATATAAGGATAGAGAACCATCAGACCCCCCGATGGAATCTAGACACCGGTGGTGGCGACAAAGGAGCCCGAAGACCAGACCGAAGGAGGCTCCGGACGGGTCAGCTGGAGTAGAGGACTGGAAGGGGAGGTGGAGGGTTGCACTCTTTGCCTGCAACAACAGCTGAATAGCCAAGGCGAGAAACAGAATTATTTAAAGCAGGGTTGTGACTCTGTGATTGGCCCTTGCAATTTGTGTATGATTCTGATTGGTTAAGCAGGAAGGTGAACACCTCCACCAGCTGATTCTATTTAGGAAGAGAGCATTGATTAAATTCTTCCTGAAAGAATTTATGCTAAGCTATATTTCAATCAGGAGAGACTAGTTGCAGACATGTACATGTATACGCGGCAAAAGTATATTTCTCAGATACAGGTGTTAGATTAGACACAGATAATAGAAACAGCTGAACTGATTAGCAGCGCTCCGATTAAAAGTTAGGTCTTCCGGAAAGAATTTACACTGAGCTACATTAGTAGACAGGCTTTTGAATGCTTTTCATAACAACATCAATGAACATAAAATTGTGCTGTTTGGCTGACATAAATGCAACACAAAATTATAGCTAAAGCACCTGCGTATTTGGCTGATGTGTGCAATCCACTGAGACCCTCACACTGCTGCATAGTAGACTGAATTGAATAAATAGCTGCTGAACAGTGTTGCGGATCAATTCTCCTTTTGTTGCACACATCATTACACAGAAGAAGATGCATTCATCAGTCATTGTGGACATTGTTTCCAATACAATAAAATAAAAAAATCAATTTTTGTAAACAACTATTCATTGGACATTTGCGCAGGTGATCTGGTCATGAATAATACACAGAGGGGTGTAAAGTGGGAGACTTTACACGATGGCAGAATTCTGGTAGACTGAATAATCTAAATTGTCTTTGTCTTTGCTATCTCTATAGCGGTGTTGGATATTTTCCTGCTTTGGTGCCTATGCATGCTAAACCTCCAGCACCCCCCACTGTATAGGAATAAGCAGGTAGCAAAACTAAATGGGCAAAAACAATTTCAATTTCACTCAGTGAAAGAGACAGAGGCTGGCTTTGCTGCAGGTGAACACAGACCCTGTGGGATGCTTTTCTGCAGATTGTGAACCACAATGCAGGAATGTGCCTCTGTATTGCAACAACACACATTGTGATTCTCTACCTATTGCTGCAGTTAGCTGTGTTAACTGTGATGCTTCATTTGGAATACCATTAAAAATATTAAGTCCATGTACATTATTTTGTAAATTGTGACAAACCATAACAGCTCACTTTGTAATACAAGACAGACTACAAGACAGACTTCTTCATTCCTTACTACTCTAGAAATGTTTGAATTCACTGGTTTACCAGTACAGCATTCATAATGTTTTTCAACTTTCCACATATTAATTATGTAGTCCATGACGTTCCCAATGACAGAAAAATGACTGAATATTGGAAAATGATGAAAACCATTTTCTTGTTTTTTAGTAGTCTGAGAAAATAATATCTAAATGCTAATCTTATTGTTGAAATTCACAATTTCCTAACGTTCTTGAGTATGTCAGGCTTAATCTGTAAGAGTAAATTATCGGAGTGCAGCCTTAGGACCCTGAGGATATTGGACCTAGGTTGCTGCAGAGGTAGCTTTGTGATTTGTATGCACCCCATCTGATAGCGTCTCCTGGATCACAGATGGATTATTTAGGCTTTTCCTTTGGCATAGGCTCATTCGTTTGATTTTTTTCTCCTTCTTTTACAGGTCCGCATTGTATCTTCTTTTTTCTTTCTGTCGCTGCTGTTCACTTGGATGTCTCAAAAACACAAGCTGGCAGTGATTTGGCTTTACCAGAGAAAAATGGAACAATAACGCTGGAGAAATAACCTGGAGGGGTAAGTTCTTAAGTTGTACTCTTTCATTTAGGCTTGGTTAGTATCTTTAGTAATGTCACTATTGCGAGTTCCCATGTTTTTGTCATAGGTGGCTTCAGAGGGAATTGAATTATTTCCCTGCCCATTGATTCATACAGGAGCAGATGCTGTCAGTGTCCACGTGCTGCGGTGCTGAAAGTTATTTGCGGTTAATACAAATTTGTGGGGAATGTTATTTGTATTCAGATGATTGCATGTTGCCAAACGATTATTAATTGCCTAGTATACCTCTGATAAGAAAATGTTAAAGTCAAGTCTATTGTATAAAATTATCCTATCATTTGTTTAACTGTACTTACGTAGTTTCCAAGAAGCCAAAAAACACTTTAAAGAATAAAAGCTCTGATATTGCTGATTAATAAGAATGTAGTGGGATGGGATAAGGTTGCATGCATACACTAAATTTCATATACAAAGAATGGATTACACATTTACTTTGAAAATAGGTAAAATGCTTCACAATTTGCGAGGTCTTCAGCTTTCTCTATGTTCGCTGTTTTTTTTATTTTATTTTCTCTGGCTTCTGGTTCTAAAAATCCTTTAGTGGTTATGAAAACCCTAAAGGGATTAAGCTACGGCTGTGTACAAGTAACTCTTGCTAAAATTACATTCAAGCAAATCCAAACTCATATCTTGAAGGATCACTTAATCTGGTGGATTTAGTTTATTTGGCTGTACTATCAACTCAAACAAATGTTGCCCTTAACTGACTTTCCTGGCCAAAAAAGGGAAGGTTTGAAGTTTTTACGGGAACAGCGTGGAGGTATGAATAGCATTAAAGTTGAGTGTTGTCAGTGCATTCCCTATTAAACCCCTAATCTGTAAATGCCTTCAGGTGGGCCTGCAGGGGTTTATCGAGGAGAGATGAAACAATGGTTAGCTGCAGTAGGCACCTCGCTGTTCTCATTTGGGAGGTCCTCATCAATATTTCCTCCTTTCCTCTTAACACCTAAATTCTCTATCACATGTTTATACCACACCAAACATACAGTTAATTTTCTTCATTATTTTTTATTATTTATGTTTAGTGGTCTAAGGTCTTTAATGCTGACATCAGAATCATTTATTTTCTGGGGCCAAAGGTCACTGTCCCTTGTGGCTAGGCCATAGGATCATCTGTTACCAAGACTAGTTTTTCTCCTCCACAATGCCGACTCAGCCGACTATGACTTGTTACTATGAGCCATGACAGGGCCCGAGACATTGCCTCTCATACTTTTAATATCCTTTGTTTTGCTCTGATAGCTCCAGTAATGCATTGTAGTGGCAGAGATGAAAGCCTGTATTTGTCTCCCCATCCATTTCCCCAAAGACACAGTCATATGTCAGCGATAACTGCCAGGTGTTGATAAGAACTCTTCAGTCTTACATGAGAAGACAGTGAGCCTTGTGAAATGACAAAGTGTGTAATGCATGGCCTTATATGATTGACAATAATATATGCAGGTGGTTTGTGTGTTTTGTGTACATCAAAACCGGAAGCGGTCTCAAAAGCACAAACCTCTATTTCACATATACCTCCCTCTGTGGGCTTGATTTAGACTCCAGTTATTGTGCAGAAGAAAGTCAATGAACCATACTTCCTGGTTGTGCCCCCCACTTTCACTCTGCACCCTGGCAGTGTTGTAGTACAGAGCTGTTGATCACATCCGAGTCTACAATGTATGTACATATTTAAATAAGTTTGACCTTATATCAAAATAACCAATACAATATTACATTTACAATAAGTGTGTTAGTCACATATTCCTGCAAATGCTACAGGTGCAGTGATGTATGTCTTTGTTTCCTTATGATCAGCATCCAATGTAAATTGTTAAATTGTAAAATGTTTGTTGAATGTAAGTATTTCCCCTGCACCTTTTGACATGGCAACCCTGGTATAACATATTGCATTGCCTGTATCTGTCTCTCTGAGTACAGGTGATTGCATTTAGGAGGGAGAAAACATGGGAAGG
Source organism: Percina caprodes (assembly GCA_013375575.1). NCBI lineage: Eukaryota > Metazoa > Chordata > Actinopteri > Perciformes > Percidae > Percina > Percina caprodes. Next base: position 662,010 of record JABXJD010000271.1, on the reverse strand, counting down.
GGGATGCTGAAAGCTGATTCTGTTCACGCTACAGTGCTTTCTGCCGTATGCAGTCTGTCTGCTGTGATATAGGGGGAGCTCCTGTTCTGTCTTATTGACAATATGTTAGATGGTAAACTGTGATTATTCCCCAGTAGGCAGAAGAAGGAAGGGGAAATGAGCAGTCCAGTCTCCTTCGATCTGCAGACTCTCCCTAATAGCTCACAGCAGATGACAGATATTTAGCCATTTATTTGAGCATCAGGTGTATATGACACATTATGTTATACTTACAGGGTGTGTGCTTATTTCCATTATACTAATACTAATAAGACCAATACAAAGTTATTTGGAAATGCTCAATTCACTGAACATTTACTGTCATGTGTTGACTGCTTATCTTTACCACAGACTTGGGTCTTGTTGTTTTCAATAGATCCATTCTTTTTTCTTTTCTTTTCATATTAGCTTTACACATCCTGATGTGAAAGTAACATTTTTCCACTGCAGTTATCAACATACTGTATTGCGCATGCAGTTTCGGGCTTTTTTCTGGTTCACTCATATCTTTTTCTTCCCACTGGCATAATTTTAAATTACATCTTGGATGTATTGTGTTTTTTTCCCTCCTACACCCACTTTCTGCCATTCTCCTTTCTGTAGCCTATTCACCATAAGATCTGTTAGATAAAACTAAACAATGTAATTTTATTATTACCACTCACATTTAATATTCAGCACTCTACAAAATGCAGTCTTCCTTCTAATTATGTTAGGGAAATATCCTTGTGTAGATAATGTACAGCAGATTTTAATATGAATATTATTCATATTGTATATTATATTACAATGTTATTTTATTGTTTCTGGCTGTCACAGCTTTTGAAACCTCAGCATCTTTACTATATTGGCCAAACACTGTAGAATCTCAGTAGAGGTTATTTTACTCAATCAAGTTTTTATTGCTGTGTCATGCATACAAATGAGCCAAGTCCGCATAATGGATAATAATAGAATATATATATATATGTTGAAGATATCACAATGAAAAAGCTATTCCAATTTTTTATCATCTGTAGAACAACATATTTTAGTATCTCCTTTTAGCCATTTCATGAAAGATTGATACCCAAAATCTAACCTAAAAAATAAAAAATGTACAATAACTCTAACTTTTTCTACTTCATATACAGAAAAGGTAGTTCTCCTAAACTGACAACATATCACTAGTTAATATATCTCAATCACAAGTTTTTGGCATATTCACAATGTTGGCTGTTGGTGTACATTTCACAGAACAATTAAAGTGGTGCATGGAGTCGGTGGGCACAGGGTGCCAAGGCATCCCAGAGAATCTGGCTGTCCATCAGACAGCTAGGATGAGTTACAAAGTGGTTTGTACCACAGATGGCTGATCAGTACAACTGATTTCCTATTTCTCCCGCCTGGCGCTGTCACCGTGTTTCATTACGATTCCCACGTGAGAGCAAGAGTGTGTTCTATGTGTGTGTGTGTGTGTGTGTGTGTGTGTGTGTGTGTACGGGTGTGTATTTGTTTGGGGGGGTTCTGGTTTGGAATGTGCAGCAGGTAAATGAGAGCATGTTTGTATGCTGTTTGACAGGAATTATGTATGAGCACATGCCATTTTGTGGAAGACAAAGCGTACACACAGTTTTGCTGAAAGCACACATAGAGCATGTATAAGAAGTACTGCAGAAGCTCACTCGTGTGTTGGAATTTAATAGGAAAGCAACAGTGAAGCCTAGTGATCTGCATTCCCTCAGTGTGTGTGGATGGATCAGAATGAAACAGACTGGCTGCATGCTGGGTGGCTTTCAGAGGAAAGTCCATCTGTCTTCCTTTCTTCATTATAGTGGAATTCCACATAGAAAAGTGGTTGTATATAGTTTGTGTGATTTCACTATGTGAGAGGAATTGTTTTAACTGATTTGACCATAATAGGAGTTTATTAGGCTAATGAAAGTGTACTAAAAGTTAAATATTATTTACCTTCCTTATTGCAACACTCACAGAATGACACACATATTAGTTACTTGTATTGTAAAACAGAAAACCGTTTTTCAAAAAGGGCTTAATGGGTCTTAAATTTCTAGTCAAATTAATAGAAGCATGACGCCAAAATAAAAGCAAAGGATGATGCCGTCTGATTAACATTGGAGCAGGGTGTATACTGATCTTTTCATCCATTCAGCTCAGCTCAAATTTCAACCAAAGTGTATGTGATGTCCCAATAAATTATACAGCTGCACCTGTCTCTTGGTTCCAGGTTTATTAAGGCGTTCTGAAAGGCCGGCCTGGCCCATTGGGGATCATGCTGGCTGTACAATCACCCATCATATTCCTTCTCATCAGCCTGCTTGGTGTCAACCATCTGCAGCCGGCCCACGCATCAGGTGAGAATCTCTTCAATAAGCAGCCACACATGCCATAGCCATAGTAGTGCCAAGAGTATTTATTCTTTCTCTTCTCAGAATGACTTGATGTGTTGTTGTATTCATTGATTGTTTATTAGTAATACATATTAATTGTTTTAAGATGAGACAGTGGTTGGATGACTGAGCCTTAATCTGTCATTAAAAAATGTCTTGCAAACATATTATAAAAGAATTACATTAATTGAAAGACTTACAAGTGTAGTTTTCACGCTGCAGACTATTAAAAAGGCTGTCAGGGTTTAGGGATTTTCAGAAATACAAAGATGGAAGGACCTAAACAATTTTTTTCCATCCTGTGGAAAAGAATTTTTTTAAAGGGAATACCATCTCCCTTATGGCAGCCATTCTGAACACCGATCAAAATATATAGTCTAGAGCCTTACTATGCAAAGAGCCAAAGAGCCACTCACATATTAGTTTTGGGTCTGTTTGGATGGAAGAAAATTGAAAAATATATTACCAGTACAATTTTAATAGCAGGACTTCAGCAGCTCCTTGGTGCAGTTATGCTGTCCTCTTGTGGTTGAAAAAGAGACAAAACTCAGGATATGTATTTATTTATTTTTGTGTGAAACGTCCATATAACAGGGCATCCTCACCATGCTTTCTGCCTTTAGTTGTCTTTCCCCCAATAGCTTTATTTGTTTTTGATCAAATTGATTTCAACACAATGGTGTATGTGATGATGAAACACACAGGGTAAATAAAGGTCTAGTGAAATCTCCATGGATGATCTTTTGAGAAGATTAATGTCTCATTTAATATATATTTATATATGGCTTTTCCATTTGAACCCATTTTTAAAACCTGCACTCCAACATGGCAGGAACAAAAAAGTTTGAAACTTGCCTTTGTGGCTGCCTATGCTGTGATGAAGTGGCGGCACCCTCTAGTGGTGTATTTTTAGATAATATTCATGACTATAAGCCACAGCCAAGTACCCAGCCAGTGTATAAAGCATGGATAAATCAGGGGAAACTTAACAGTCTTGCGAATATTGTGCATAATTCACATCTTTCAGATTGTGTTCATCAATGATATGACAATTTTAGTTCTAAACTGTACAAATGTATTAGTTGCTCTGCTAAATTTCCACGAGATGTCTGTTATTTCAATCGCATTAGATTTGTTTCTGCCTACACAGAAGAGATCATATTCTTCTTGGCACTAAGACGTTAATATGCTGAGACACTTCACCTCTCTGTGACTGCATGATTAAATGTTATCACACCACACGGTGTTGGCACTCCTAGACTGTGCTTCCAGAGCAACAACATGTTTACATCTAGAGGCAAGGGAAACATCATGTATTTTTAAAACAATCACAATTTAAATCTGAATCAATTTGAGTAAAGTGGTTTTACAATGTCGAAAAAAGTTCATAACCGCTTTGCTGACACAAAGGGTAATCATACACTGGAGAGTAATATAATGTTTTCAGGCAACTTCCTTAATTAGTTGTTGTGACGGTTGTCATTTTGCAGTTTTCAGCATCTGTAGGAATGCTGTATTTCATCCATATGAAAGTAACTACAAATATCTACTTGCAGGTGATGGGGGCATTGTTTTTTTTGGTTTTATTTTAATTTGATTATGCCTCTGTTGATACTGAATACATTTACTAAAGACGAATGAATAAATAAATAAAAGAACAATCCTAGAAAATGTTGTTCTTTAGTATAGTATAGTTTAGTAAGGTTACCATACAACAGGCCTGCCATAGACTAAACTGTCCCTTTTCTTCAGCATGGCTGCCTCCTTAGAAGTTCCACAACAATACTCGGTGAGATTTATTGACTTAGATTCATGTTCATTAGGGGTGCACGATTCAGAAAATGTCACGATTCGATTCAATATCGATTTTTAGGCTCAAGATTCAATTCAAAATTGATTTTCGATTCAAAAATGATTCTCCGTTTAAAAAAAGGATCCACAGTATGTAAATATAGTTACTTTTCCCATATGATAGTATACACAGCATTACAAAACGAGCCACTTAGGAATTAAGATGTTGCATGTCGCACAAGGTTAAGTTAAGCAATTTTGTAATTTTCTGTTTAATTGTATTACCCCCTTGTCATTGTCTCCATGCTAACAGATACAGATAAACACAGAGGGAACCGTGAGGTCATCACCCAAACACCTGCATCTGAGCCAGCGTCTGAACAAGACAACATCCTTGGATACAAAGGTAGAGTCCAAGTGCTAAATGTGATTTGTGAAATCATTTGACACAATAATCCTGCTTCCCTTTAACCAACCAATGGAGAGCTTTAATGTGTTGAGGAAGTTTAGATCTTATTGCCCAGCTTTCTACTAGGGGTGGGAAGCCCCCGAGGCCTCACGATATGATATCATCACAATACCTATGTCACAATACAATATAATTGCAATATTCTGCAATATATTGCAATTTTATTATTTATTCCCAATTTCAAATGATGTCCCTAAAAGGAAAATTTGTCAACATCTGTTTCATCTAAAAAAATACATTTCTCTGTTTGTTCATCTCACTTTCATTCCATTAGTGCAAAATGGGATTGTCAAGCAGACAAAATTACCAAGACATATATAATAATAGATCGATACTTGGCTTCTGTGTATTGATACAGTATTGCCACAGAAAATATCGCGATAAGATGCTGTATCGATCTTTCCCCCCACCTCTACTTTCTACACAGCATATCCCATCATTTTTCAGTATCTTGTTGCACACCATGCTGTTGCATCCTAATTAGTGTCAATTCAGCAGAAGGTGTTATCAAGCAAGAGTGTGTTATATTTTTGATTGTCACTTACAGCAGTTGCCACATGTTCTTCTAATTTTGTTAATCAATCAAAATAACATCTGTTTTATCCAATTTTTTTTTCTACTTCTAAGCGGCCTGCTTTATTCATGGACTTATCTTGTGGAACATTTTTAAAGAAATGTCTGAACTAAGCCTGACAAAGCCAGCAGTCAGTAAAGTGGTGCTCCAGGTTGTGCTGATTCTGTATTTGTCCTTTGAAAGATACAATATTGAACCTAATTCCCAGGAAGAGGACTATGTTTCCTTTTGCTGACAAAGACTCTAATACCACTTAATGCTAGTTCAGCAGCTGCAGACCTCAAGTGCTGTGTCCAAAGCCAACCCAGTTCAATCCCCTCTCCCTTCGCTTTGACATTTTATGGTGAGGGCTCTGACTGGGATGTACTGAGATAGAACAAAGCTAACCATTTAGCAGTTCTCTCCCTATAGCCTCTATGATTTTGGAAGATGACAAAATAAGACTTTCTGCACAGTCTTTCTGACACCTGCAGAAAAATTAAGTCAAGAAGAAGAAAATGAGATTCTAAAATAATGATGTTATTGGCCTTTTATCTTCAATGGGCAGCAAAAACAATGTTTTTTCTTTTTCTTTTGTGGAATCTCAATCGGAGCTCTTACTGGCTTCCATCAATGGGTTTCAGTGGCGCTAATGGCTGTAAGAGGGATTTCTCTCTCAAGATAAGAAGCCCATTTTTTTCATACCTAAAATCTGTGTGGCCCAGCAGGAAAAGAAAGATGACAGTGAGATTGTGAGAAGTTAAAAGGATGTCCTAGTCTTAACGACTAATTAGACCATCCGGGTAGCTGCCTGTTTGCCAATTTGGAGGGAGATCGAGAAGAGCAGAGGCATGGCTATTGCATCAGCTTTTCTTACTGTGTGATTGTCAACGTGAAGGCTGTCTCATATTTTGCCTCAACACTTTGTATAACCCTGAGCAACTATAGTGATGTGCAGTGAGAGGCTGACAAATATGCAAAGATATAAACGAGTGGAGGAAAATGAAAAAGCCAAAGAGCTGTCACAGTTAAAAGGAAATAGGGGGGAGTGGAGAATCAGCATTGAACATAAAAGCAGGAATGGGGACAATAATGTAGTGACAGTCACAGCTAATGGCAGCAGTGTGTTACATACACAAATATCCATACAGCCATCTAAACAGCTCATACAATTCACTTGCTTGTGTCATTAAAATCTGCCTTTCACCCCTGATATCAGGTACCTTCTGTATTTGTTCATGGACAAAGCAGTCAACAGTGACTACTGTAATAAAGGACTAGCCGAGGCCAAGTTTGTTGGTCTGTGGAGGTTCCAAATTATTTATTCCTTCATAAATATTTTTTGGATTTGGCTTTGTGCTTTTTGGCGATATTTTCTCCCCTGGCTCAGAACCAACTGGAGAGCTACATTGGAGTGAAATAAATCAATAAAAATAGGTTTCAGTACTTGGCACTGTCTCCTCAAAATCCTAGCCATTTTATGTTCTGTGTTGCCATGAAGACGTGCATGTCTTTGTGTCCATTTTTCACCATCTGTTCCTAGAAATATTGGAGATGCTTTGAATTGTGACCAATTGTGAAATGCACGATAGATCCCAGAACTCACTAACCTTGCAATTAGCTGTGTGCACTGATCCAGTTGTTATGTTGAAGCCACCCACACATAAAGCAAGAGCCTCACCGTTGAACCTCTATCCTCTTGTTATTTGTGCTTTAGACCTACTATGATGACAGCTAGTTTTCACCTGTCCATGTTTATAATTAAACTAATTATACAGTAATTACATGACCAAGACAATATTGTTCTCTACAGTATGCTACTATGGTACTAATGCAGTAATTCAGTCTCAGCCCGCTGAGCTGCCAGAGAGTCATATATGGGGATGCCATTTGCTTGGAGGAAATGACAGAGACCCTTGTTGATTGTCTGCAGGGAAACGTAACACAAAAAAGCAATGTGTATGATAAGTGAATAATAGGATCCATTGCAGGAAATATAGTATTTCAGTGCCATTGTGTTGCTGCAAACATGTTGAATATGGCATGGGAGAAAAACAAATGCAAGGAGGTAAAGAAAGGAGAATGGTAGGTGGGGTGGCTGTGGCTCAGTGGTAGAGCGGTTGCCTGCCAATTGGAAGGTTGGGGTTTCAATCCTGACCCTGCAGTCCCATGTTGAAGTCTCCTTGGGCAAGACACTTGCTGCGCATCAGAGTGTGAATGTGTGTGCATGTTTATCTGATGGCACCTTGTACGGCAGGCTCGGCCACAGTGTGTGAATGTATGATGTAAAAAGCGCTTTGAGTAGTCGTTAAGATTTTAAAAGCGCTATATAAATACAGCACATTTACATTCTTCAATGAAAAAAACAAACAAATGCAGTGCATATTTTATAAAGGCAGAAATGTTCTTTACCAACTGATGGCTCAGACTATAGTGCAGTCTCCATACAGCAGAGCCACCAGTGGTTCACAATGGGCAATTAAAGGATTTGAGAGATTTGCGAGAGGTCAGGGAGGGCCGGGTAAGTCAAATTTTTTCAGTCTAACTGTGACTTGAAAGACCAGAAGCATCACTGCTCTTTTCTCTGTACCGTGTCAGTAAGACAGAGCGATTCAAGTTTGCTAAATGCATAATTATATCTCTTCTCTTTTGTTACTAATTTCGGTTGGACATGTGAAGGGATTTTTAAGTATACCCTTTTAATTGTAGGAATGATGCATGCACTTAACTTGGCATCTTTTTGTAGTGTCATGCAACCTGCCTCCCTATTCTGCTGTGGGCTTTGGGATCTCAGTGTAGTGGGTAGAATTAGGGCTGCCCAGACTGTGCTGCAGCCCTGCAGCCAGCAGAGGGAGTGCTGACCTGTTTAGACAACAGGACATTTCAGAGTTTCATATAGAAACACTGCATATTGTAACTATTAACTTTAAACGACTAATCTTGCTCAGTTCCAAATGTATTTTGTTGGGGTAGACTAGTTCACTCAGGCTATGTGGTTATTACTTCCACATGTTTAATATCAAGACATAGTATGTTAGGCATTTCGTTTCTAACGCTCTCAAAATGTCATTTAATTTCCCAGTGGTATGTTGAGAGGTCAGAGGGTGAAAACGTCATTGATTTTTGTCATGGAAAGAAGAAGCACAATGCTGCACCGCTGCCGGGTGTGGATGAAGGGACATTTCAGTGGCTCATTAGGCATACAGTATGTTTTCCATATGTGCTCCCTGAGCTGGTCCCTTTAGGTTTTAATAAGCAAATAGTACAAGTGTGCATCTCTCTGTTTTGATAGGAGGAGAAAAAAAAATATCAATCATTCAGCAAGGTCAAATTTTGTTTCACTTTCAACAGTAGACCCATTTCTAAAATATTAAGTACACTTTTGGTTTGGGAATTCTGCGGTTCATAAACGCCTCTTATGAAAGTGATGTGACTTAAAACAAAGCGTGTGATTGTTGCAGCCAATTGGATTCATAATAGAAACAGCTTGACTTAGGCCTATGGGACTTGATATTGTTCTATTGGATATTAAAACTATAATATCCACATGCCGTAGTTTGCAGTAACTCAGGCTGCTGTAGACTGGATCTTTTTCATAAGGGACGTGCTTGATGCAAAGCCCAGTGGAGCCTCGTGTTGTGCATGTATCCTTATGCGGTTAAATGGTGCCTGGCTCGCAGGAATCTCCTCTGCACAACAGAAAAGCCTCTGACTGGTTAGGAAAACCAAACCAGCACTGAGCGCAGAGACGCGCGGCGCCTCATCCAACCAGTGCCAGTCCCACGAAACCGGGGCAAAACTACACGTTTAAACCATTAAAGTGGCTGCAACTGGACGCTTCTGCTCTTCGGATTCTTGCTCTCCATTCACCCTCGGAAAGCTTCTCCCGAAGTGGAACTAATAGCGGATCTGATCACAGATGAATTCAGCGAAGTTATCAGCATTTGGAAGTGAGGAGTTTGATAGGAGTGGAGAAAACCCAAGTGGCGTTGAGTGGATTACTTCTCGAGTAGCCCGCAACGATGCCTCCGACTGATCCCAACTCTGATTCTAATAGAAATTCACTCTCCGAGGAGCAGTTCTGAACAGTATTATCTGTATTATTACGGAGTTCAGGAACTCTCCTCCACACGGATCTCCATCATCGGCTCTGCAGGAGAAGTTGTGATTTAGATGAAATAGACCGCAAAGCGCCATCTAACTGGATTTACACCGTTTCGAGCTGCTCTTGAATGATGCCTGCCTGTCTGACGGGGATTTACTGTCTACTGGCATTTCTACAGATTTGTTCAGGTATGAGCTGCTTATTGCCAAGACAAGCTTTCCTTATGTTTTCAGTATGGGCAGTTTCAAAATAATAGCTAATATGCTGTAGGATATAGAAAGATATAGAAATAGCGATGGTGGTACATATGAGAGAAGTTAGTTGGGGTGATGAATTGGCTAAGTTTGATCAGTCATGGCACCCTGCGGGTATTCCGGTCACCTTTTCTCTGTGTAGCCAGCAGTATCAGTATGTGGCCCCTGACCCATGCTGCGTGCTGAAAGTGACCCATTTATTTATGATCTGCTGCAGTCCAGTGAAACACAGCCTTTTAGGAGTATCACACTGGTGGAAATGAATTGCCACAGTTTGTGTCATACAAAAAAAGAGAGAAATAGAGTGAGGTTTATGTGAGGGCATGTTGTTTAATGTAAAATGTTAAAGTCAATGGCATTCCATCATGCCTGCAATGAGTCAAAGTAGGCCATATCGGTTCTAGGTTATCATCCTCAGTCCTCAGTGGGTGCATATATTACAAGAATTGAAGGTTAATGAGGAACAGAGACACTTGGATGGAACATTTGCACCAATGTTCCACACACTGACAATGTCATGCATTCTGGAAGAAATATTTAGGCTAAATAATGTTTTTTTGAGTGAGAGAGAGATACAGATTCTCAGTCTTCTCTAGTTTAGCTCACAGTACTTATCTTCATTTTTGAATGTGCCAACTCCAGACTACAATCCAGGGTGACATTTATGTTGGGGAATTAGGCATTGCATTGTCAGACACCATCTGAGACAAAGAGAAAAAAAGATTTGGATCATAGATGCTGTGTGTACTAGCTGGATGCAGTGTTTTTGTTAGATGGTCAAGGTTCATTATGACGAAATGGCCAAGCATAACATTGATCTAACACTGAAATTGCAGGTGGAGGTTGTGGTGCACATCAGCAAAGAGAACGTTTTTGTTGGAGTGCTGACAACATACTTACTTTCCACTAGACATTTTTGGCTCACACATTTTTCTTTTGCCTCGATCCCAGCTGATGTTAGCCGCTGTGTCCCAGTCAAGCAGCAAAGGTTGAGGTTTGAAGGAGCATCACAGACATCACCTCCTCCACCCACTAGGACTGAAAAGGCACACTAAGATTATGCAGAATATAGTAGCAGTCACATAGACTAATGCTGTAGTACTGTAGGTAGCTTCAGTCCAGATATTAGATTAGAACAAAATCTTTTACCTACAGTATGCACCTGCTGTGGGGCACAAGCTGTTTAAGCCTGGAGAACAGCATGCCCAATAGAGAAATAAAAAAAAAAAAAAAATCTATAAAAATGTACTTTTAATAAGAGCAGAAAAGTATTTTATTTTATGTATTTTCAGCTATGGAGTGAATTTTACGCTAATGATTCAGCCTAGAGTAGGCTAAGAGTGGTTAAGTAGCAATTTTTGTTCATTTGCCAGTAAGCTTACAAAATGTCAATGCATATTTTCTTGAAACCACAGGAAAGAGCACATGAGAAATCTGAATTTTTTTATTTATTTTTTATTTCAAGAGTCCATCAAATTCCCTACTGGCGCCAGTCAATATATTTTCAGCACGAGGGCTTTCATAAGTGTCTGTCACTGAGTGATGGCTTTAATTGGCGCTGGAGTTCTTTTCTTTGACATTTTAGAGGCAGTTTGTTTCCAAGGTTTTTACTTCTACGAGAGCTGAAAATCATTTTGCCTACTTCAGAATACATTTGGGTTAAATCTTATTCTTGGGTGTGACACCGTTCTTTAAATTCAACATATTATGACTGTTATTTATGTCACATTTTCCAAACCCAAAATAAATGTTCTTTCTGTGACCATCGCAGAAGCTGTCAACATGTGGATATAATACAGCCTTTTACCAACTATGTTCTTACATTTTAGTGGTGACTCAAAAACAGTAATCACACTTAGGCTTGTCTGTCTACATCAAGAGCAAAAAAATGTGTCACACCAATTTTCCAGTTTGTTGTCACAAAATTTCCAAACTGACAAACTATGTTAACCACACAATCCTGAGCATTTCAAGAGTATTCAAGGATATTTGTGTTGTTCTATTCTTTTAAGGAAGTTTTCTGAACCTTCACCATTAATTGAAAATGTTTATTTGAATATATATTAATATTATATTTATCTGAAATGTACACCTGACACAAACCAAACCCCATTATTTGATATTTATTCAATGCTCATGACCACTGAACAATGGGACCAGACTTCTGACAAAATGTCACTGATGGGCCCAGCACTGCAGTTTTTAGCCAACATGTGTAAGTTGAAAGAGGCAATAGGATTTACAGTAAATGTACATGGCACTGGCCAGGCTGAGCCAGTGAGTAAGTGTGTGTTTACCACATCTCTATCCCACCATAGATCACAGAGATTTTTAGACATTACATCTGGGATATCTGCCAGGTTTACATGCCTGTCCTTGAAAATGATCCATGCGTAACAAATTACAATCAGAATGATTACATGTCTTTTATCCATCCTGCTTTTATTGTATACCAACTCATCCCTTTCTATGGTATCTCGACTGTAGCATAAACACGTAAAAGGGTCCATCATTAAAACATCGAGCTATTGAAGCTCGGCTGTTAAGTGACTTCATCGCACTCAGAACTAAGGGAAACCTGGAACTCCCCTTTGTTGAGAGTTTCCATAATAAATCTGCCAACGATAATTGGGTGATACATAATAATCTAAATGATGGCCATTAAAAGCATACACTCGTGTTGAGATGGCTTTGTCCCTTTCATCCCCCAGATCTAAATTATGCATCCCCAGAGTAATGCTGTGACTTGCCTCGCCATTCTACCTGCTTTGTTTGATAGTCTGTAAACACTGTCTAAAAAGGAACCATGGGAAAATAAAATAATAGCTCATCCTTTTATGATGGCTGTCTCAACTGTGCAAACAACAGTACAGGATTTGTAACCAAATCGCTTTGGCTGGTACTGATAGGATTATTAGCTTCATAATAACTGTACTAGCTCAGCGAATAACTAGGCTAATTACTTTAGTAATAAGTGACCAAGGCCCTCTGAGGATTGTTTCACCTTTTTATAGACCCCCACGTCCGTGTGTTATCAGTGGAGAAGTAAGTACAAGAGGTGCACAGAGACCAGCAGAACACAGCCTAATTCCATCACTGGTGTTGCAGCAGCCCCACAGGGACCAGTTTGATTGAGACATCTGGCTGGCCTGCTGGAGGTAGTTGCACACAGGTCAGAGTTCACATGTACCTACTCATGCTGTTTTGGCGACCGACACTCAGTGGCTGCAAGGGGTTGGCTTGTGTGACCCAAAATACTGCACAGCACTTGTTACAGAACGCTGGTCTTTAAGTAATGATGGCTTGATTGGGGGAAACTGGCCTGCTGTGTTAGTCCCCTCAGCTAACAAGACTCCCTGTAGTCTTTGTAGTGGTGACAATGATGAGCGGAGTCTCACCACTAATGATGACTTCTTTGCTCTGGATGATGGTGCTAGGCGATAATTCCTTTGTTTGTTGCATGCAATTGTCAAATTCCTTATTTTTCTTCCTCAGAAATAATCAGCTTCATTGAATATAAATGGTTGGTTGGAGAGCATCTTCATTATTGTTGTTTCTTTTTTGGACGATGCCCATGTGAAGGATAGAAATAAGGACTTTTTTGTTTTAATGCATTGAGGGTGTGGCCCGTGCCCGCTTTATTCATACTGACTGATAATCTGCAGAAACTACTCTGTCTTTTAAGAAAGGTGCACTAGTTGCTTGCTAATTTAGCATATATTCTTTCATTCTTTACTGCTATCAACGCCTCTGGCACATCATGCTTTTTAGCTGTGGCTTTAAGGCTTTCAAGGCATTATATTTTTCTTACCCATCCTTGGGATCTATTAAACTTCAATTTAGGGCTATTTCTGGACTTCTTAAGCACTTTTTGTGTTGTGTTGAAATACTTGATTTGGACAAACACCTTTACACCTTAAATTATATTTTCATTGTTATACAGAGCATCCACAGAGTCAGGTTATGTAAAGATGACTTCATGCCGATGGCATGTTGCTAGACAGGTGTTTTTGAGGTCATCATGACAATACATGCTCATGTGAACTTTGTCCCTCAGGAACTATTCTGGCATTGAAACTGAGAGTGTATCCCTCTTGTCTCTCAAACCCCTGCAGACGTTGCTGCAATTGTTTTCTTCTGACTGAATGTGCATGCATGCATATGTAATGGTGTTGGCACAAGCTTGTTTTAATGTGTGTTTTGGGATTGCGTGTTGAAAGCTGTGATTTGTGATTGCTTCCCTTGTTTACTCACTGGTGTCCTGCGGTGCAGTGAGGCCGAGCGTGGTTGCCAACCCTGGGGAAGGGAAGCTACTGAGAGCTTTAACAAGCGCCTGCGGGCCTGGAGTCTACAGGTCATCACACCTTCTCAAAGGGAAGCACATATATGTGTACACCCACGCACACACATATACACACACATCTCCTCATTTTGAGGATCAATAACTATATCTGCCAGCCCCTTAAAGGTCGCAGGTTCCTTGCCTAAAGGGTCCTCACACCCATCCCATTTCTTTTAACCTTTTCTACTCATCTGTGTAAGAATAGAATCACAGCACAGTTCATTTGTTCAGTCAGCAATTTCAATTGTCAATTCATTTGTATTGATACGCTCTTATGAAAGCACAACAATGTCTTCATTAGATGCAACAACAACTCAAGTGAGATGAAACAAACTATTTAGCAATGAAATGATAAAAACAACTTTAAATTAACCATGCAAGTATAAAAGCATGAAGCTGACAATAGAATAAAATATTAAAGTTTCCGGGTCACTGGCACTTCAGTAATGTAATAAATCAAGCAGACACAAATTGCACTAACCATTTAATTTTGTCATTTAAGTATGTTTTAAAGCAGCTAAAATGTGGTTGGCATCCATTGTGTCACAGATCACATCATGTTAATGTGAAAACCAAAATTAATAACTAAGAATAATAAATAAGCCTATTACGGACGTAATATGGATCTGCTAAATTATTTTTGTGTCTTGTGCTTGTCACCCAGAGGTGCTGCTCTTAGTTTCTCACAAGAAACAGTCCTAAATAGTAAACCAATAGCCACGCTTATCTGGACAGACTAGCTACTAAGCTCAGAAATTCCCACCTGTTTGTAGTTTTCTCTGGGCTGATTGTACTCCTTTGGCCTTAGTCTCCTGTTCTGAGGTCAGTGTCCAGTGTGGCTGTGTGCCGGGTGATAAGGAACTGGATAATTACATCTGTGAATAAATCGGCTCTTTATAGTTTTGAGATTTTATAAGTAACTGTGATGGATGTTTTTGAATCCATCTAGTTTCTAACTCTTGATAATGAAGATGGGCATTTTTATTTCTTACACAATCTCTGAAACAAATGGTTGGTTATGTATGGTCCTCCAACTTGTGCATCCATCCTAGCAACGATTGCATTACTGCATTGGTTGCTTTTAGAGTGATCCTAAATCCTAAAGTCAAAAGTAATTGGGAGGATGAATATTTTGAAAGGACAGCTTTAAAGGTTATAATAGTATAACCTCAGAGATGATATATAAGGTTGCCTCTGTGTGGTTCTCTTCTCCAGTCATGCGGCTAATAATCAATAGAATCGATATGTTCCCAGTTATTCGGCTTTTAGAATCGATAAGCCATGGGAGCTACAGATGCGTTCAGATCAAGTGGGCCGTTAAAAAAAAAGAAAGAAGAGAATCAAGAATGATTTTTTGACACATTCAGCTGGTTGGGTTTCATGACATTTATTTGAAATTCTAGTATTAGAATTTGTTCTGACAGCCTTGATCAGAACACATCCAAACCAAACCCAGTCCTTCACTTGGCTCATTAGAGCCCGGTTAGCCTTCCGTGATGATGAAGAGAGCGGCTGGAATCAGCAGGCCAGTGTGAGCATGATGCCCTCAGGACTGGCCGTGTTATTACAGGGAGATGACCTGCCTACTGTTACCTTCATTAACCAGAGGTGGACGTTGGAATGTCTCTCTAACCATCTCTAGCATTTTGACATACAGTCTCATTAGCTAGTGGGAGAGCCTGTGGGAGATGTTTGTATTATGTAGGAATGGCATGGTATTGCACACTGTGAATGAAGATTTAAATGAATATATTGGCCAAGACAGATACTTGTTTACTGGTTTATTCTTAGTATCTAAAATGGATTTCTTTCATTTAGCATGAAGATATTTCAATTGTATAGAAGAGACTCTGTTTTTAGTTTGTTTGATACAGGGATAAACCACATCCAACAAGTATAATGTTGTAAGAACTAATCATACAGTCTGTAACTAGATTATGATATGTCGTTATCTATTCCTTTGTAATAATGGCAATCATTGCAATATCCTTCGTTTTGATTGTGTTTCACTTACCGTATCACAGTGCTTTTATTACTTTTACTTGCTACTTTTGATGTCTCACTGACCAGTTCACAAGAAAGAAATTATCTTTTTTTTTTTCCTGCCACACAGTAATCAAGAACTGACACATTTTCCAACTGCTAATTCAACTCTAGAGTTTTTGTAAATAATAATAATAATAATGGTTAAAAAAGAAAATTTCCTTGGATCTGGGCTGTACTTTCTTACATTCCATTTCAGTGCTGGGTTACAATGTAGCCGGTGGCCTTCTTTTCCAAGTGCATATTACTAGGAGTTACAGAGTGGAATGATAGCAAATGACATCTTATCACGTTTAAATTAAAAAATAAAAGATTCCTCAGGTTAATGATGGAGTAAGAAGGAAAAAAGTGTGGACAGGGATAGTGTCAAAGTGTTGAAGAGGGAAACGATGCCACATCTGCAGTCTTTTGCGGCTATTATATGAAATGCAGTCAGTAATTAAGTTACGTTTAGAATATGTAGCCTATGTATGAACACGGAGATAAAAGGAAACTCCAGACAGTCGTGAATCTTACCGACATTTTGTTCCCCGGCCTGTGATTTTCCACTGCAGTAAGAACTACTTCCAATCAACCAAATTACTTTCACTGCTTTGCTCACTTCAAACTGCGGCTTTATTGTGACATGCCTTGATACCAAGATTGGTATCAAGAGTGGAATGTAGCCAGATTTTTAAGGCTGCTTTATTCCAAACAGTGCTGGTTTGGCAGTGAGTGGAATGGCAAATTGTTTTCAAATTCTTTTTTTCACAAATCATTGCAATTACATTAAACGGTCGAGTGGAACCTATCTTCAACCAGCAGATCATTAAAACTTTTGCCAAGATTTTTATATTGTGAGCTAAGTTTTGCATACTTAAAATAAGTTATTAAAACACCCAAAGTAGCGGTTTATTTCATAAATACCTACCTACGTACCCTCAAACTTAATCCATGCAACGTAGCAACGTAGCAAACCAAGCTGGAAAGCTGGGCTTTAACTGTATTCCTCAAGACACTTAAAATGATATCTGCCCAGTGTAAGTGATTGACACAAGCAGGTTTGCTGTTGGAAAAAAAAAGAGGTTAGTATATTATGGATTTCTTACAGCCGATTTTCCACCATGCTGAACTCTGACTTCTTGCCTGCTCCCACTGCGATGCTTTATTGACACTTGTTGTATTGCTGCTCCCTGCAGGTCCTGTTGATAGACTAGTGTCTGAAAAAGTATACACATATTATATAATGTCACGCATTGCGTTTATAAACAAAAATCCTGGCTTTAGGTATTCATTCAGTGATTCATATTCCCATCATCAATTTAAGACATGAATCTTTGGAATGGGTGACGTCAAGCCGTAGATTTTGTGCAAGTGCAAGGTCTAATATTTAAAATAAAGACTGGAGGTCCACCAAGGCAGAAATGTGGCCCCACCACCAGCCACAGCGGCAGCTGTGTTTTGATAAGATTTGTATTTGGCTCCTTAGCTTGACTGCTGCCAATGTGAAAGACACCCGTTGCTGTTCTTGTAACAGTCTGAATGCTGCTTTAAGATTTTAAACCATTTTGAGAAACAAAAAAACACATTTATTTATATATATATAATGTGTGTGTGTGTGTGTGTGTGTGTGTGTGTGTGTGTTAAAAAAGCCAAGTAAGTGGCACACTTTCTGGTTAATAGGCCTACTATTTATTTGCGTATTAGTCACAGAATCTGATTGCAAGGGGACACAGTTAGACACCACAAGAAGACTAAGTCAGTCAGACTACCTCTGATGTGGACAGAGAGACATTTCTATTATGCATTTGTTAAAGATCTCTATCTGGCATGAATTCTTTTTTTGCGCAGATGTTACCAAGAAGCACACACAAGTGAAACAGGTGGCAGGCAGCTTAGATAGCTGGACATCAGTTTCACCAGAGAGTGTGATGTGCTTTGCAATTTGCATTTTGAACCAGAAGAAGGAGTCTATTGGTATGATGTAAGCCAGAGATGCATTTTAAAGGAATATTTTCACAGCTTGGGAAGTTCACTTGCTAAGCTAAGTCTCCTGGCTCTGGCTTCAGTCATATCAATCTTCTCATTTAACTACCTGCAAGACAGTGGACATGCTTTCCAAAGTGTGGGATTGTTCCTTCATATGTAAATGTAACTAAACTAGAAGGGAATACCATGGAGCGGGTATTCGCCTACTCGGACACAGTGGGGCTTATGGCAGAGCTAAGGGCAATCCATCTAACTCTTTTACTACACAGGTTATTAACAATGCCAGCAAATTGTAATGGCTGCCAAGTACACAGCACTAACCTATAATCTCCTGTGGCTGAATGCACCCTCGTATTAATGTCTTCTTGGACTATTAAGCTAATGCTATGATTGTTATAGTATCAATGCAATCTAAAGACATCCAGGGGTCTGGGCACTCATTCTGCCACTTCATTAAAGAGATAGTAATTGAGAGTCAATTTTGTCAAATCGGAACTCGTTTCTGTGTTAAAATGTCTGTGTGTTTGTTGGTATTGAGATATTGTCTAATACGGTACATGCATATGTATGTGTCTGCATGCACATTCAATGAAGGACTCCAGATTAGGAGTAGAGGGCTTCAGTTTTTCAGATGGGTTTGGTGCTCAGGGCAAAGTCTCTCTCCCTTCACAGTATGCCAGTCAGTTCACATCTGGGCTGCCACTACCAGGGGCGCAATTAAGACCAGAAATAAATGTAGGTCATACAGACATGCACTTGTGACATGCAATGACGCAGCATGAAGCTAATGTAATATTAATGTATTGACTCAGTTAGTGTAGCAAACATGCTTTTAAATGGCCGTTTTCTAAGTTACAAGCCTCAAAGGAGATGAAGGATGAAAGTACAGATGGTCAAACGCACATTATGCAGTCTGTTTTACTGAGTATACTGAATACAGTAGACTACATTGTTTAACTGATAAGAGGATAAGGCATTCATATTAAATCAGTAAATGCAAGATTAACCCAGAGTGGATTTTTTTCTTCTTTAATAATAACCAACTTCATCATGGGAAGTTTGGCTTTCAAGCTCTGCCTGAGTAATAATCAATGGCCTATATCGCCACTTTACTTTCCACTGAACATTTAATGGAGTGAGGATAAGCCGTTCAGGTGAGCTGCTGCTGGCCTTTCCAGACACTTGTGCTTCTAGGGTGTTTCTCATCAGCAATACAGGAGCTAAACTCATCTTCACTGGGCCTATGTCAAAGCAATATACTGTATAGAAAAAGCAAAATGTGAATGCAAACAGTTATCACACAATTAGGGATTACCAGAAAATAGTATAAGCAAAGCTAAGAGTATGTCATGCACACTTGACTAGCAAGACAGTTTAATGTTGTGTGTGGGCAAATCTAATGAATCAATGAACCGAAGCAACAAATGTTATTGGATTCTTCCAAACTGCAGGAATATGAAATTGAATATGCAGTTTGTTTTTGGTTTGAAAAAACAAAAGAGCCAAGCTTGTGTGATTGACAGCCTGATGGATTTGTTCTCCAGTTAAAGTGTCCAGCTCGGATGTTTATCGTGTACCAGCAATGTTCTGCTTTGTGTTTGCCCTGGGGACTTCATTGCTAATTACCTTCCCACTGAGCATTTAACAGCCGACAATCCAAACTAGATTTTCTTTTCACAATATTGTATTATTGCACAGTAAAAAAAAAGTCTTCAAGTAAATATTTGCACACAATTCTCAATGAAGGAGCTTCAAATAGTAATGTAATTTAAGTGGTTAATCAATTATTTCATCAAGAAATAAATAAATGTCAACAATTTATTATTTGAGTCTTTTTTTGGGAAAATGCAAAATGTTTCCAGTTTGTCAAAATATGTGGATTTACTGCGTTTCATTTTATTAAAATCTGAAATAATGTTTGGTGTCGGTGGGACAAACCTAAACTTGGACTTTTGAAAATTGTAATTGTATTTTTTTTCCTGAGATTTTTAGGACTAAATGATTAATCACAAAAACAATTGACAGATTCATTGCTAATGAAAGCAACCAGTTGTTTCCTAATTCATCTAATAATTTCCTATCTACCTCTGCATCTTGTAATATGAATTCTTAAGCTGCTCGTGTGTTAAGCTTGCAAGCCTATTCCTCCCCACACGGTATCTTGCCCTGAACATCTGGATGCTGCAGTTGTGGAGGTGTTATCATGTCCATGACCTTGACTCTCCTCTCTGCAGACTGCTCCATTGTGTTTGTTATGGCTGCCAGAAGAAAGAAACTTGCAGTATTGTAATTTTAGTTTTCATAATGTCCATGTGATTAAAATCACATGTACAAAATTCAATTTAAGAAGATCAAATGTGTCAGCACAATGTAAGAGAGAGTGTGGTTGCACACACCTTGTCCTGGCCACACACAGACGTAGAAACGCACTCACATTCCTTCCCCCACATATGAGTGAATGACAGGGTTCAACTGTTCCACTTAATTGTAGTTTATACAGCCTGAGAAAGAATGTCTGGCATTTATTGGTTGCCTGTGTTTTACTTTCAAATGAATGAGTGTTTTTGTTTGGAATATGTGTCTCCAATGTATAAGCAACACAAATGGTTTCTTTTCCATCAAGTTTGGATTTCTTTTCTATCCAAAAATGGTAAATGGTCACTTTCATGCCAAGAGTTAATTAAGAAGATCGAAATCACTCTTTCTTTACGATATAAATGAAGCCAGGAGCGATTCTAGTATCGGATCCTTAGGGGCTCAGCCCCTAATGAGAATGTGACACGGATACAGTGCCTTGTGCCCCCACACACACACACTAAATCAGTAATTATATTAGCTGATAATCTCTGAGCTACCTACTGAACAACAACGTTAGCGATTTTTGACATTGTTAACATATGATGGAATTAAACCTTCACAATAATAACCCCGTAGTAACAACAAATTTTACACAATGTTCTAACATTCAGAAATTTTAGTGGCTTACATTTCAATTTTGGGGTCTAATCTGCACCATAAAATTACCAACTTCTTCTCTGGGAACTACCAACGTTAAACTTCACAACCGCACTCCTGCTCTTCCTCTGACAGATTAGATCGAGACTTAGCCAAAGGCAGGAGTCTGGCACAACCACCTCCGATTGGCCAACACTACGTTTCTGTTAACCCTTTCCTTGACTGGGTTACAGGTGCACAGCATTGGCGACAGCGGCACAGGATATTAAACCTATTTCAAGCCCTTTGAACCTGTAAGTGTTTTTCCTCTGTCACTAAAAGACAAGTTTGCAAAGTCTCAATTGAAGCAATAAAATTGATAAAAAAAAAAAAAAATTAAATTATAATTTTTAGGGGGGGTGAAATGAAACTTAAAGGGGCTTGAGCCCCCTTTAAAAGGGTCTACAATCGCCAATGTATGAAGCTAAAGCCAGCCGACAGGGAGCTTAGCTAGCCTGGTGCTGTCTAAAGGTAAAACAAATCCTTCAGCCAGCATCTGTTAAACTCACTATTTAACATGTTCTATATTGTTTGTTCAATCCATACAAAAAAATGAAGTGTAAAAAGTTATAGGTTTATGTGCAACATAGTCACACATCTCACACAGTGCTGCGGAGGAGGGTCTGGCAACAGGAGCATACACTCCTGGATATTAGAAAAATCAGTCAGGGGTTGTTTGCACTTCTTTAAACCATTCACAATTGTCATGGGCGGCACTAAGCTCCAGACACACTTCAAAATGGTCGAACATATCCTTGGGAAATAGGAATAAAAAAAGGTAATCTGTTATGAGGTTTTTCACTCAACCTTTGAGTAACGAAATATGTCTCAGCGCCATCATTAAAACCACTGTTTTAATGGTCATAACTAGGACACCTCTCCCCCCCCCAGAAAAAAGCCTTTCTTTGTTTATTGTTATTAATCTGTGGACTGGCATTATTCTCTTTCCCTGTCAAGCTATTGAATTGCAAGTTTAATGGTATGAATATGCACAGTCAACATTTATACTGATCATTTATCCGAGCAGCGACGAGGAATCTGCTGAGACAGCTAGTCTTCCTTAATAAGCACATGCATTAACATTAAATTTTAGTTAAGTCAACAACACAAATTACCACATAAGGGGGAGGTTGGGGTGGTGGGGGGAGCTTCTGTAGCAAACATGCTTTGGCTTGAGCGCAATCATCCAAGTACCAGTAATGCGTGTAAGATTCTAATGTCTGTGCTGTACACCTGCTGCTGCATGAATATGAGCTGTGAATGAGCCTAATATTGTGAAGCATATTTCAAACAGCTGATCCCAATCAGTCAATACAAGCACACCGTCAGTGCTCTGCCTGAACAAACGCTATGCTTCGTCTGATAAAGTTAACCGAGGCAGATTTGAGGTTAATATTCTAATTTTTCTTGTTAATTATGCTTCAATATGAGGAAAGTTAGTTGAAGGTTAGCATGTACTGTAGATGATGTCAAAATAATTATTTCTTGTCGTCTTTGTCTTTTGTGCTTTTGTGTGCATGTAACCTTTTATTATAGAGTCTACACAATGTTATACAACAGGTCCCTGGTCTTCCTTATATAGCCCCTTTGATGTAGTGCTGAGTCCACATTAATCAGAATTTGGCCTTAGAAGAGAGGATTTGTTGGATGTTTTTTCTGACGTTTCTGTAGAATCAGATGTGCCTAAAATACCAAAGGTGGTGCAGTGATGCACAGCAAAAACTAGCACAATATCACCCTCTTGTCACATTAAGACTTTGCCGCTGCAAGTTACGTGTCACAGAGAAAGGCGGCTGTCTAGTCTGGGTCTGTGAAGTGTATTTCTGGATGGAAATGTTGACAGCATTCAGTTCTCATTCAGAAACAATTCCTTCTGCAATATAAAGTCACTGGATGTCAGGCCAAAAGTGGAGAAGTGCCAACATTGGTTTAATACTTGCTGACCAGCCTTTTTCAAAATGAAATGATTCATTTCTGACTATGAACTAAACATGAAACAACTTCAATAGTGTACTCGGTTCAGTTGGGATTTTCACTGCAGTTCTCTTTGGTGCTGTGGTGGTCTCGTGTTTCTCTGTGTAACTTGTCATGTCTGTCTCTCAAATGCTCCGTAAGCGTCTAAATCTTAGTTGTGTTCTCTTGATATCTGCCTTGTTCATCTGGTCTTGGATAGCTGTCTGTTTAAACATGTGCTGTCATTTGACTTACAGCTTTGAACTCAAAGCGTCTGGAAATCTCTGTCTCGCCATTAAAAGTGTGGGCTGATCCAGCCCACGGGTCACAAAAGAAAAAACCAAACGATTTTTACAGACTGAAAACTAAGGATTTCCTTAACAAGACATTGCGGTTCCATTTACTTCACACTCTTAAGCCTCTAACAAAATCTGCCTGCTGTTACTAGCTGTGCCTGACTGCTACTCTTCCAGAGCGGCACTCTAGCACAGGTAATCCCACAGTACCTCAGGTGGAGATTTACCATTTCTACCGCTGTGGCTCTGGTAGGCTTGGGGTCAGAGTCACTGAGCAAGCTGATTGTGTCACAAAGCTTTCAGCAGCACCCAAGGGGTACAGTCCACCGCAATCTACATTAATACATGTCACCCACTGCTTCTCTACTACTTGCTTATTTGGGAAAACCACAAAGAGACGATTACGCACATTCTTCATGTAAGTGAATTTGGAGTTTTTTTTAAGTGTAAATCTGATTTGAAAACCACTCTTCACCAGTCTCCACTCTCCAAGTGACTGCTTCAGAAACATGTGTATCAGCAGTGTTATGCAAGTTTACACAGTTTACATTAAAATGAACTTGTTACGTTCATAGTTTTTGGAATTTGGAACTAAGTTCACAGTTCATTTTCTGTTTTTATAAATAATTTTGTCCGAGAGTGGTTGGTTGCTTCAACTCAATGTGTCGTTTCAAATTCGTTGCAAATGTGGCTGATGTTTGGTTCGGCCAGGTGTTGTGTCGAAGGCTGTTGCCCGGTCGAATAGTGTTTGTTCAAATGATTTTTCCCATTTCAGTGTGTGTCCATGTGTCTTTCAGCTTGTCTGAAGTGCTATACCTTTGGAAAGGATCATTTTTCATACTGAGCTGACAGCTAGTGTGACAGCAAGCTAATTTGATTGTGATACTTTATATTTTCTCTGTATATTTCTTTGGTTTGGTTCCAAACAGTCATAGGAGCCTCCATTTATGCACTCTAAATACATACAGCATTGTACTATAAATGACACTGGGGTAGGTCCATCCAAGACCACCAACGTTGTAGTAAATTACGCTCATCTTTGTAACATGTGTTATTGGAATACTAGAGTGGACGATTTGTTGTTTTTGTTATCCCCTACCTTCCCCGTTTATCACCGCCTCGCTTCCTCATAATTTCCTCCTATAATCTATCCCCTCATGCCTTATTTTTTAACTGACATTTTCACCAGAACTTACTTGAATAAAATACAAAATACCTAGCTTGTTATTCCAACATACCAAAGCTTTTTTTGTAGTTTATTTCTGTACATTTTAGTTGATTCTCTAGAGAGACTCACAGTTGTGGGGAGAACAAACTGTCTACCCACCTCTTTCCTCACTGGCTGAGACAGAACTACACAGACATGTTCCTTCCTCTTTTGTTTATGTTGCTCCTCATTCCCCTTCTCTTTCTAAATCTTCAAAAGAAAACACAACTGACTTAGGATAGACAGAAAAAAACACATTTGTAGTGGCACAGGTGCTACAAATGACCTTTGGTGTGTATGTATGTACTCCATTGTACATCTGTGTCCATGTTTTGCATACTGATTGTATGCTGGCTGCTGGCTCTTTGCAGATAAAGCCTGGTCTTTTGGGGGCCCACTTGTACCAGGCTGATATTACCTTTCTATAATGCCAGGGAGCTTAGGGAGCTACATGGACCCTTAGGCAACAGCCCAACACAATTAAGAAACGTAGGCAGCATGGGTGACTGAAAGCCACATTGGCAACCTTGTTTTTATTGTTCTTTTATGATTTAAATGTCTGGACCATTTGTAAAATTCTACTTAAATGTAATGTTTACGCCCCTTGTTGCTGTCCAGTTTAGCCTTTTTTCTCCATAGTTTTCATAATCCCTTCATTCAGGCAACAGGTCTTACTCTTGCAGGTGAGAACCTGGCTTTGTGCTGTTGCCTTCCCTGGTTGTGCTGGTAAAGAATCGGTTCACCAGCTCTGGTCACTACCCATCATGTCTTATCATGAGAGACCTTCAAGCTACATTTGCAATGTGCCAGTGCAAAAAAAGGTCTCGCTGGAGCACACGAAAAGTGCCATGTTGTTGCTGAGGAGCTTTTTTAGGTGGGTAATTATTCGCTTTTTGTACAATTCAACTTTTTGGCAGTTTTTGCATTAATTAGCATGGAGCCTTTCAGCTAGGTCGACCACTTGACAGCATTAAAGGAAGCAAATGGAAGGAAAGAAGAAAAAACCTGAATCTAATAGTCCACGTTAATTTTAGTCAGACTGCTACTATACAGGTGATGTGGAGCTTTTGGATGCAAAAACATGCACAATTCAGCATACATTACGTTACATTATGATACGCTTGTACACTAATCAAATGTCTATTTTCCTTGTCTTTTTGTGTAAGTGAGGGCCTCTTAAATACTATCACAATTCCCTTAATATGATTTGGGAAAAAGACAGTACATACTGTATGTTCAAACACACGAAACATCCACCGCACTACCCAGAGGATCAAGTTCTCACCCATTTCACAATGTGTGAGGTGTTATCTATCTGGGTAAACACTTGTCTGTTTGGGATTTATTGGTTGCAGCGGGAGTGCAGGAGCTCATCACTCTCTAGCACGGTGGTGATTATCTGCTTTACAGGGCAATTGGCACATAAAAGCGTGACCTGCTGAAGGTTGTGTGAGCAAGTGTTTGCAGCAGCATTAAAAAAAAACAGAAAAGTGTTCCCCTAGCAATAAAATAGGCAAACAGAGGTTACATATGACTGACATGAATCATCATATCTCTCTCTCTCTCTCTCTCTCTCTCTCTCTCTCTCTCTCTCTGTTTTGGGTTGTTAGTAGATCTGTAACAATTACAAATTTTGCAGTACAATGAATTGTCTCAGAAATAAGTGTAAACAGCAAGTCTCAAGTCATCTCAATTTAAAAAATATTGATTTGTGTGTGTGTGTGTGTGTGTGTGCGTGTGCGTGTGTGTGTCGCCAGGGATGGAGGTGGGCTGGCTTGTTGCGGCATTGGGCAGAGATGGAAGGAATGTAAGATGTGCAGAGGCACTGGAGTTGTGTACCTGGAGCTCATTAGGGAGGTTTGCTTTGTCCTCTGCCTCACAGGGACTCATTGTTACATAGTTTCTTGAGAAGACCGGAATGATTGACATCTCTACAGTGTCTCAGGGATTAGAGGTGATTTTTGTGGTTGTAAGTGAGAGCATAGTTGGAGGTATTGATTCATATTTCTATGGCTGGTTTAATGATTTCAGAGTCTGTGGTAATATTGTCTCAAAATGGTGAACACAAAGCATAACTACATGTATAGGTGGAGGACAGAGAATGACGGCTCCTGTTGAGGATGGGTATTCTGTGTCTTTTGCTCAGAATCTCAGGCATCTATTGAAAATACATAGCTACATGAAGACACATTATCTTATTTCCACCATATTTATTTCCCTTGGCCCTATTGAAGTGTACTGTGCAAAAAATAATAATACATTTGGAAACGTGTGCCTTTCCTGCATTGTTAGCTGTAGTAGCAGAAATGTTAGGATATTTAAATCAGTGAAATGAAGAGAGACATTGTCTATAGTATTGTGTTAGTGGAGCCACAGATAACACTATAATCCCATTATAATTCAGCCTTCAAATTAAACATTTTTATATAAATATTTCTTTGCAAATACATGTTTTAAGGCTAAACATATTTTGAAAGATATAACTTCCTGAGGATTTCACATGTCAGCATTGTTTTTTTTTTATTTGCAAGCCTTATAGGGTTCCAACTGCGGAGACAAAAGCAAAAATGTTATGATCGCCATGCAATTGTGTGGTAATTATGTTGTCAAACTGGATTATTGGTAATTATTATTGGTAAGAGGCACTTGCACAGCAATAATAACAGCCTGTATCTAATTTCTTTACAGCTGCCGCTGTTTTGATTAGTACTACTCTTTGTTGCATGGAAGGATTATTTAATGAATACTATGGCTCTTTGTATTGTGTTTTTTGTAATACATGCTGTACATGACATTTACAGTAAGTCTCACATCCCTAATAAGGCAGTAAAGTGTGTACCTGGAACTAAATCTTTTCTCTGCTTTTGTCACCTTTGCACCGCTTCCTCTCTAGGGTCTCGTCTCCGCCAGGAAGACTTCCCTCCCCGCATTGTGGAGCACCCCTCTGACCTCATTGTGTCCAAAGGGGAACCAGCCACTCTCAACTGCAAGGCAGAGGGCCGTCCAACCCCCACGGTGGAATGGTACAAAGATGGGGAGCGCGTTGAGACGGACCGCGACAACCCCCGCTCCCACCGCATGCTGCTGCCCAGCGGGTCCCTCTTCTTCCTACGTATCATCCACGGACGACGGAGCAAGCCCGACGATGGCAGCTACGTGTGTGTGGCCCGAAACTATTTGGGCCAGGCGATCAGTCACAATGCATCACTGGAAGTAGCCAGTAAGTTCTGTTTACATGTTACAGTGCTGAGAGCTTTGATGATTCTTTTAAAAGCGATGCAACACACACGTGCAGCTATCTCTAATACCCAGGCATAAGACGCAGATTTGCAGATAATTCTCTCAGCTCTTTTGAGCATTTTAATTGATTTCTCAATCTCTTGTTCTGCATGATGATAGTGGGGATTTTAATATCCATCTTCAAAAAAAGTCTGAAAAATATTTCCTCAATGTGACCTTTAGATACTTTCATGAAGTATCAAGTCCTGAAGTAAGGATAACAAAAGAAAAGAAAAAATTACAGTGGGGCTCAAAAGTTTGGTCACCCCAAGTAAAAATTTGTATTAATGTGCATAAAAAAGCCAAGAAAAGATAGAAAAATCTCCAAAAGGCATCAAATGATAGATTAGACATTCGTATAATATGTCACAAAAAGTTAGATTTTATTTACATCATTTACACTTTAATACAAGGGGGGGTGGGTACAAGTTAATACCTTGTCCCCCCTTGGCAAGTATCACAGCTTGGAAACGCTTCTTGTTGCAAGTCAACAGTCTTTCAATTCTTGTTTGAGGTATCTTTGCCCATTCTTCTTTCCAAGTCTTCCAGTTCTTTGAGATTTCTGGGCTGTCTGTCACGCACTGCTCTTTTAAGGTCTATCCATAGATTTTCAATTATGTTGAGGTCAGGAGATTGTGAAGGCCATGGCAAAACCTTCAGTTTAAGCTTCTTGATATAATCCACCGCAAATTTTGAGGTATGTTTAGGATCATTATCGATTTGTAGAAGCCATCCTCTCTTTAACTTCAGCTTTTTCACAGATGGCATCAAGTTAGCATCCAAAATTTGCTGAAATTTTATTGAATCCATTTTTCCTTCTACTCGTGAAATGTTCCCTGTGTCACTGGCTGCAATACAACCCCAAAGCATGATTGATTCCCCCCATGCTTAGCAGTTGGACAGAGGTTCTTTTCATTAAATTCTGTGCCCTTTCTTCTCCAAACGTACCTTTGCTCATTCCGGCCAAAAAGTTCTACTTTCACCTCATCGGTCCACAGAACTTGTTTCCACAATGCATCAGGCTTGTCTATATGTTCATTTGCAAACTTCAAACGCTGATTTTTGTGGTGAGGACGTAGAAGAGGATTTCTTCTGATGACTCTTCCATAAAGACCATGTTTGTATAAGTATCTCTTCATAGTGGAATGGTGTACCACAACTCCAGTGTCTGCCAGGTCTTTCTGGATGGATCATGCAGTCAAACGTGGGTTTTGACTTGCTTTTCTCACACTCCTGCGAGCTGTTCTGTCTGATATTTTTCTTGGTCTTCCATATCTTGCTTTAACTTCCACTGTTCCTGATGATGGCCATTTCTTAATTACATTCCGAACAGAGGATATTGGCATCTGAAAACGCTTTGCTTTCTTTTTATATCCTTCTCCTGCTTTGTGAGCATCAACTATTTTCAGTTTCAGTTTTCTAGACAACTGCTTAGAAGAAGCCATGGTGCTGATTGTTGGGGCAAGGTCAGATGAGTCTGGGCATTTAAAACCTTAAGATTGACACCACCTGGTCTTTCCAGACGATGATTGAGAACAATCCATGACACTGTCAGGTCTCAGCTTTCCAAAGGGGGCGCTGCATGCTAGAAACTGTAGGGTGCCCAAACTTTTGCAGAAGTCATTTTTATGTTTTCTGTTATTTTGAAAGTGTAAATGATGGGGAAAAAAATCAAACTTTTTGTGACAAATTATACAAATGTCTAATCTGTCATTTGATGCCTTTTGGAGATTTTTCCATCTTTTCTTGGCTTCTTTATGCACATTAATAACATTTTTTACCTGGGGTGCCCAAACTTTCGAGCCCCAATGTATAGGTGGCAATACTTTCATCCTCATTAACATGCATCACAGTCTCATATTTACTCTTGCTTTCAACTTAACCGATTGCATTGATCTAATAAAACATGAAACATATTATGCAAATTATTTTTTATTTTGTTACTTTCCTTCCAATATGGCTCATGTATGGTTGAGGAACAGGTGGAAGTTAACTACGCGACCCACCTGTCAGATGTGACAGCTGTGTGTCTGCTTTAGTCCCCAGGTTTAAACAAGTGCTGAGTGTGTTCCCAACAGGTGACAGTGTCAATTCATGAAATCGTAGAGCTGTAAGTGTCAAGTCTGTGGTGTTGCCAGTTAAACAGCCTTTCACTGCATTATGTCTCAGACAGGAATTTGTCAGGTTGGATGCAGCAGCCAAACATATGTGTGTGTATATATATATATATATATACTTTAGTTAGAGTGATGGAATGGAGCTTGTGTAAAAGCAGACAGAGGGCAGGGGGCAGAGGACAAGGGTCAGGGCTTACGACCATCAGAATAGGCTGGAGTAATAGTGCAGATGGTCTGTGAATCCATACGGGACACAGGTTCTGCAAGACCAAAAGCACTGGAATCCGGTAAACAACAAGAGTAAAGACTGCACTAAAAGAAGGAAGTGTTGGTGACAAGGGTTAACAACCCCAGCCATGCCCTCACACGCTGCATAGCTCCCCATCCTTTACTGTCGATCCTCTGCTCTGCTCTGCTGTGTCAGCTTACAGGGCTCTACCCAGGCCCAGTTGCCTTGGCAGATATTTTGCAAAGGTTTTAGAATATATAATACCTCCCTAATATCCTTTTCACCTTTTGAATTATAATAAAAGAGATGGTCAAACGTATTACGCTAATGCTAGATCAGCACTCAACAACCCTGAGAAGCTCAGCCCTCAAGGGGGAGAGTTTATTACTCGGAGTTCACTAAATTTACTGTCAGGTTTTAAGGTTGAGGGAGGGGAAACACTGAGAGGACTTGTTGAAGCTGCCTGGATGAGTTATGTCTCCCTGCTCCATCCTTTAGAGGTCACATACAGATTCTTGGTTCACCCTGGGGCTGGATAGTAAAACCAAACCCCCTTTGGCCAGTGCTGCTGAGTTAGGGAGTTTATAAGAGGATTATGAAACTGGGGAGTGTTAAAAGAAGGACTGACCTTACTCTGTCAATAGACCAACGTGGCAGATCATTCGTCTGGTATTGTTAATGTAAAAGTTGTTAATTTTGTGCAGTGTTCTAATTGCTTAACGGTTGCTTTGACTAAAGGGAACTGTATTCAAAATAATGACTGGGTTTCAAGCTGCAAGTTCTGGTTACTCTTTTTGTGTGATGCACAATAAGCTGATGTTTTTAAATGTTATTTTGACACACACACACACACACACACACACACACAAAGGTAATACAATATATTACTCTGTGATGACAATCGCAATAATAGAGCAGCATCATTTTCCAGTATGAAGAGTAGCCACAATAGCTGAATCATTCATCAACACATTGTTATATTATAATTGCATCATCACACCTCCCCCCAATAAATAAAAAAAAAGGAAATAGCCCCGCCCTCCCCATATTTGTAATGACCAGCAAATGCCTTCAAAAGCTAAAAGAAAGTTTATTTTCTCCCCTCAATATTCACTTTTAAAGCAACTTCAAAATACAGTGAACCACTGAACTCCTCCTGCTTCATGGTAGTTTACATCCAGCAACAGTGAACACAACAGCTGCGCGCACGTCTCTCGGGTTTTTGGCATTTCTGTATCCTCTGCGCACCATGCACAGTTGATTCACACTCACAGTACTACACAGGTAAAACACACACTGTTTAAGAGACAGCATCCCATTTGCACATGTTGAATATAAACACCTGTGTTGCTGCTCTTGGTGAGCACATCTGGTTGGCTGTTCTTCTGGTTGTCAATGTAACAGGCTGGAGAATATTCGGAGATTGTATGGAAACTGTTGTGTTTATTAGAAAAATCCTAATTCAATGTTTGCATGTAGACAATACATCCAGTGCGCTGAAGATATAATGGCATAAGTCAATACAATCAATAATGTACGTTCTGCAACTGTCCTTACAAATAAACATTAGATAGTCATAATTAATATGCATGATTGAATATCTTGTCATTTTATATAATATGATGAGTTCATGGACTCCCCTACCTAGGCAGTGAAGCACGTTGACAAAAATCCCACTGAGCGTTAGTCATTTGATCTTTTATCGACAAAGTAAATGTGGAAGCTATAATGGAAAATTAATTACTTATAAAAGCCTTGACTCAATTCCAAACGAATTTACAGTTTTATAAGTTGTGCCACTTTGATTTAAGTGAAGTAAGGGAGAGATGATGAAAAATGGGGAGATGGCTGACAAAAGACAGGCTGACAGGCTGAAAGTGATGGGAGCAGGACAGGAGTGACAGAGACAGACAGGAACAGAAGAGAGAGAGAGAGAGAGAGAGAGAGAGAGAGAGTCTGTCCTTCATGGCACAGAAGTAAAACTAGTTTGGAGAAAATTGAGGTGACGTGGTAGAGACAGTGACAGATGTAGTATGCGCTGGTGCCTGAAGCGTGACCACAGGGTTGAAATACTGTGTAAGCACACACAACATGCTCACAGAAGCACATACAAGCGCACACACATGGTCTAGTGATGCCCTTTCTGAAAGGGAAATAGATGACATGAGAAGAAAAAGGGAAGAAAAGACATACAACTTAGTTCCTATCCAATAAATGTCACAGAAGACACTCAGCATTTTTTTTCTGCCTGCAGGGACCCTTGAGGACCCTGGGAAATGAACATATGTCCTATTGACCTTAGCTACTTGATTCAATCATGGAGCGCTTTATTGAGGTGAAAGCAAAGTCAGCCTGTGTACTCTAAAGGTTATTGGCTAGTAGACCTGTTTTTAGGTTCAGTAAGGCAGAGGAATAAATGATATTCCTAAACTAATTGGACACTGCCATTTGCTAAAGAAAAGTGAGGCGTGTGTCGGGGCTGAAGGTTAGGCCACAGCACTGCAGCGATGAAGTAATGAGCCACAGGGAAAGACAATGATACAGCCGCATGACAGCCCACGTAGTGTATACTGTACTATTGTGCACTATGTATGATGTAATCAATATTATTTGGATAATACGCTCAGAACAGATATGAACAGAATGCTTTATAGTTTTTATGGCAACAGTTTAGACTTTTTTTCTTAGTAACCCAAATTACAACAAGCCAGATTTGATTTATAAGGCTTTTTTCCAGTAAATTAAATGTTTAATATGTGAATAGTCAACTCAGTGTTTGTGCATCATCCATGTTTAAAAATATGTTTGTGTTATCTGGACTAACAAAATATTATGTGGTTCACACTAAAAAAATTCTATCAGTGAGATGTAATAGTGGACAAATACACTTCTGCTTTTTAGACAATTTATATAAAACATGCATCTCTATACTGTATGAATATGTCAACATCCTTCATGTATGCAGATTTGTTATTCATATCTTTTAAAGGGAAAGCTAGTGGGAGACATACGATGGTGTGTGTGGTAATAACATGAATGCATTAACATGACGGACATGTTCAATGTAACACCCTACTCTCTGAAGTGGATTATGGGATGTGAGCAGCTCAGTCATACTGTGAGATTGGCAGCTTAAGGTGGGACCCGTGGTCTGTCTCCCTATCCCCTCCTCTTTGATTGCAATCTTATGTTGGAAAAGAGCGGTTGCAGGAGTCGTATATGGCAGCAAAAAGAGAGGGGGATTCTCAGAGGTCACATTTCCCCCCTCTGCCTGCCCCTATCCATTAACTAATGGCTCCCCACTTCAAATGGCTGTCACTGTCCCTGACTGCATCCTGTCTCTAGTCACTCTGGATAACAGCAATAAAAGATCCTAAGTGGCAGTATAGTGGGATGTCTAAGGAAAGTTGTCATTTTCGCTCCGTATGGACTAGGAGTGATATTGTTTGACAGACAAACACTGACACATTGTATAGATATCGGTGGTTACTTCCAATTACCCGTGACAGTCTGTGAACGCTGTGCTAGCCTCTTGTTCCTCATCCTGTTTTCCCCTCCCTTGTTCTCTCCCAGTTCGCCTATGGTTAGATCAGTCAGTGAATAAGTATCACACTCCTGGGACAGCTGGTTTGTGTTTACAGTCTAGAGACTGGGGCGAGTGTACTGCAAGTATTGTCTAAACAATTTTAGTCGTTATATTCCCCTGGGCTCAGCGTTTCCAAGAGTCAGATTTGTGCCAGAGTGTCAGGACGTAGGGAATGAGTCTGTTTGGCTTTGCAGCAGCACAGTGAAGGAAGAAGAGACGGGAAGTGCTCAAGAGCTTCTGACAAAGACCATATGGCTCCTGGGTGTGTGTATTATCAGAATGTGAAGGTGTTCCTTTTGTGTGTGTCTTTGTGTACATTGTGTCAAGGCTCTGCTGCATACACACATGTGTCAACTGAAACAACAGTTACTTTGACTGGAAAGAAAGGACTGACCTTTGCATCTTTATATTCTTTGACAGATTACTGAATTAAACGATTAATTATAACTCCCATTGTTTTAATTTTACGGTTTCTCATGCAAAAAGGAGCTTGTGTTTTGCAGCAGAGATGCATCTTAGCCTTGCCAATAAAAGAAAAGAATGTATAGCTATATATAGTTTGATAATAAGCTGCCCGACATTGTGAATTATCTGCACTGGTGAAGGTTACTCTACATTACAGATATCTGAAGCCTTTTTATTGGCCATGTTTTGCGTGTGTGCAATTTTCTTTCTTCCACTTTTCTCTTTTGTGTTCATCTTTGGAGAATAAGTTGCTGACAAGCAGAGACAGACGTACCACAGGAGGGAGAAGGCAGCCTGTGTGAGTCACATCAACAATCTTGTCTATTAATGATTGTCTACAGTGTGCCCATACGTGGGTGACATTAAGCATACACTTTGGGTGTCTCTCAGTTTCTTCTGCATGCACCCTCACACCAGTCCAAATCCTGTTGGATATCATTTTGTTGTGGGTGATATACTCAGCTCTGGTTGTTGTCCATTTCCCCAGACAGTAAAACCTTTCCCGCTCAGCACTGAACCTCAGTGCCGGTTGCATTTCCCTGCAGCCTCGGAGCAGTAACGCGGAGAGATTTTATCCATTTCCGATAAAACTGTATCATGTTACTCTGATGTCATATGTATTTTGTTCAGTCTTGCTGATTTGTAATATGGCATTTAACAGTAAAATAACCATCATCAAGTCACAACTTGCAACAAACGTAATGAGATAAACTATGATATGTCTAGTGTGCCCTATACTTTACTTGTGAATTTGTCAGTGTGGAAGTATTAGAGGCTTAAGGCATGGTTGAGTAATCCTGCTGTCACTGAAAGAAGAGGGATAGTTGTGCATTTGCTGAGATATTAGCCTTATCCATCCTCTATCTGTCATTCCATAACGCCACAGTCAACAGCACCCACCAGCCATATCTGTTCTCGGGGTTAATGCTATCTGTCAAAGGTTGTATCACTTTTTCATTTCATCCTCAGTTTTAATTTGCCAAAGCTATCCGCCTGCTCTCTCAGAATATCCGCTCAATGTGGTATCATATCACCCGGTAAAAGTGAACTAATTCTGTTTTAAAAAAATCAAGCTCAGTACAACTCTGACAGTCCCTTCAGGGCGTGAAAATGAAAAATGAACACTCACCCAGATGTGCACTGTGTAATTGTAGTTTGATGATTGTTTGTTAGTGTTTATGATTAAAATGCCAACTTTTTAGGCTATCATTAAGCTAATCAAAATTCTTCTGTGATCTAGAAGAGGCAGACATTTTGCTCTGTTACTGCCAACCATAATCAAATACTCGAAATGAATACCAGACAGCCAAAATGCACTGTAATTCAATACAGTGTTTGTTTTATCTTTTTTTAATCAACATTCATTCTTTCCGAAACAAACTAGAATATTGCATAAAGCAAAGACTGGTGGGAGATAGTTGTTCTGATGGAGATTAACTATCAGGGATGTCTAGTTTGTTTTGCTATTATTTTGAACAACAACCCTCAACAGCTTTCCTGCTAATGTCGCCTCCTTATCTAATTAACAAATATGAACACACTTGTCTTGTCCTGCACTTTAGCTCGAACAAGCATTCACCGGGGAAAAGTGCACTGCTAATGTCAGATAGCTAATTAGCTGGTCAGCTGTAGCATATTAAACACAATGTAAACTTACCTGCAAATTTCCTTTTGGCTCATTTAGATGCTGTTGTTGCTCTTACTCCTCTCCACCACTGGTAACAACACACATTCTACCCATTACTTTTTCACTCATTCTCCTGCTGGGGCTCTGCATGCCAAATGCTGTCAATCAAATACAGAAATAAATATTTCAGATCTTTCCTCCTGTTTTTCTTTCCTTTTAATAAACAGACATTTTGTCGGAACAATGATGCATTCATTCTTTAGAGGTTTGCTAAATTCATTAAACAGCAATTTGCTAAACAGGTATGTAGCCAACCAGCTGAAAGAGTTTGGTTTAACTAAGAGGTAAAGCTGAATATCATCTTTATAGTTCTGAACTAAGAAGCAATTAGGAAAATTGATATGGCGAGAACCTCATTTTGATTACACATTACATGAGGAACTAGAGCATTAAAGCACAGCATACATAAATAATGTCACTGATGAAAAATAACCAGACAGCTTTTAGAAACATTGCAGGGCAATCTGAGATATACTGCACTTCACTGAATCTCAATACAGTGCATTACAGACATTACAGCACAAAGAAGCAGTCACAGACACTTGGAATCTGGGATGTGAGCAGTTGCCAGAGTATTAGACTGTTTATGCAGTATTGCTCCTACTGCTTACCCGCCACAACCAAATATTCTGGTATCTTCTCTAATAGGCTGCAGATGTGGTGATTTATAACATGCAGCGAAATGGGGGACAAAGAGAGAGAGAGATAGAGAGAGAGGAGGGGGGGTTCCTCAATGGAAGCTGAATAATGAGTTGAACAGTTTCGAGGCACTACAACCATCCCTGTGCCTGCATGGCTGGCAGTTCTGCATCCCCTATTTTCTGCCATTTCCCTCCTCCTCCCCCTCTCCTCCTCCTTCTGGAGCAACGCTTCATCTCTCTCCTGTGGGAATACTTTGGAATGTACAGACAGGTTTCTGATGGAGCTGCCGTCGTTGATGCTGCTTACTGAAAGCTTTGATGACCAGTGATGTGTTCCCCATTATTGTCACTACACCACAACAAGGGTGTGTCTGTACATTTTCATGTTGATGCTGGCGCTATTTTTTTATATTCAATGTTATATTGTTTCACATGTTAAAAAAAGCTAAGATTATTTGAATTAGATTAATTCTTTGACACCGGAAAAATAATAAAATAGTGCCAAACATGTCTGAACTTGACTTGTATCACCACACTTCCAGTTTAAGGAGCTGTGCTTTTTCTACCCTTTATCTTTTGTTCATGAACAGCCTTTGTGATGTTGGCATTGCAAAATTCAAATAGGCAATTTCAATATTTTTTCAATTAATTGTGTTGGTATGTGGTGTGTTTATGTAGTAATAATTAATATTCACAATCTGTCTGTTTGCTTAGCTGGCAGCTTCCTTCCACACCCAGAAAGTAAATTCTTTGTGTTATCATGGTCAATATTTTTTATTTG
This sequence comes from Percina caprodes, assembly GCA_013375575.1. Lineage (NCBI taxonomy): Eukaryota > Metazoa > Chordata > Actinopteri > Perciformes > Percidae > Percina > Percina caprodes. The sequence goes on along the minus strand of JABXJD010000271.1, from coordinate 624,821 downwards.
TATTATGTGAGATAGAGACAGTGAGATCTCTTCAATCTACTTCTACCTATCAATCTAGTAAGAGTATCTACAAGCACCATTACAGCATATTTGTACAAGTAGTTGTCCCATAGCATTAATTCTCTCAAATATATGTTAAGCAAATTATCTTCAAATGCCATGAAATAGGAAAAGATGCAATATTGCATTATGGAAAACTCTGCCAATAAAACTATCCTCTCTAGTTTGCACAACTCTCCCAATCTCTCTGGAAAAGTCGCTTAACTGTTCCTCCCAGACTTCCCAAGGCTATTGCGGAGATATAACAAAGAGGCAGAGATGCAGACGGCATGAGATGAGACAGAGGGAGTTGAAGAAGTGGATAAAGCTGAGAGGTGAAGGAAAACCATGAGACACTGAAGAGGGACTGAAGATAATTAAAAGGATCTTCAGAGCGATATAGCCCTTAGCACTGGGACTTTTCATTCATTTACCCACATATAAATGCCTCTCCACACACATACATTATAACCAGCTAATGCACGTATATCCGAGGATGTTGTTTTTTCTATATTTATTAAATTTTTCATGCTAAATTTAGGACATAAATCTGTGTCTTCTCCCCACCCACATCTTCAATATGAGTTATGGAAAGCATGTCCGGATTCAACTCATTTTCATAACAGCAATCTTCTGCCAATTTATCACAATCAAGCATGAAACATATGCTATTTGGCTGCTGAAATTATTATAATTTTTTTTTTTTTTTTTATATATTTCCAGGAGAACAATGCAATAACATATTTAGGTTCATATCTCAACTTGGAATATGTGCATGATATTAATGAAACAAATATGTTTTCTGTTTCACTTTCTATAGAGACTCACACATGCACACACATTACTGCAAGTTGTGAGTTTACAGCTCATCTATCAGACTAATGTGATTATAATATGTATTCGTAGTTATTAATGTGATGGGGCTTAGCTGATACTATGTATACTGTTGCGTAGTGATTGATCAGCTTCTTTCTATTGAAGTAAATCACTTCCTTTAGGACAATGAATGTCACTGCCACCCTGCACTGATGAAGTGGTGTTTCCGGGGCTTGTAATCATGGTAGTGTTGTCTCAGGTCTCTGAGGTCGGAGGGATGAACAGCTGAATTGACTGTTTGACAACCTGTCAGCAACTGGTCGGCCACCAGAATAATATATGTGTCAGTGAAAGAATGGAAGATGAGATAAATACCACCTGTTACTATGTGAGTGGAACTGTCTGTCTGGCCACTCATATTCTATTGCTTCCATGAGGGTATGGTAGTGGGGCAAACACTTGCAAAAATCAAAATTTATCTGAATAAAAACATTATTAAATGATTTAAATAATAATAAGGGTTTTGATGTCAAACCCCAAATCTTAACATGTTTACAGTCTGTGGCAATACAGAATCAATGTGCCCATACTGTATTACCAGTAGTTTTTTTCCTAGAGCTGTGGACAGGCTGCAGAAATCACAGCATAGCCCCCCCCCACACCCCCATATACATACACACAAACACACGCACAGACACATCACTCACATTCACACACACGCAGATAGAAAGTCTCCCCCGAGCTTAATGCAATAACGGATTCTGTGTACTAATGACAAATTAAATTTTGTGTTAATTGCAACCTATATTGTTTTGTTAATGTTTAAAATATTTCTATTATCGGTAACAATGTGTATGTTTATAGTCATAGGCATTAGTGAGGTGTGTGTAAGTGTGTATGTATTTTATATTTTATCTTTTACTTTAATGCTGCAAATTGGACTGCTCCAACAGAATTTCATAAATATATGCAATGACAGTAAAGATTATCTATCTATAATTGCTTTCCTCTCATTGATCAATTAGGTCACAACTAGGGCTGTTAATTGGTACTCAATACCTTTAAGTATCAAAACTTCTCCAGTCAAACAATACATGCATGCAATCCTTTTTGTTGCCATGGTTGAGGAAAAAAAAAGACTATTTTTATGGTTTTGGTTGCAGCTAATCACCGCAAGCGTTCATCGATTTAATGTGACAAGTGATTGGTCCACTACCACAACAGCTACAAACCTTAAAGTGCTGAGATGGCATCATAACATTCAGAAGTATGGCTATATTACACGCCTTTGGCGTTGAATGTACAGTATATAAGTGCATAAAATGTGGAAGGGTTACTCAAAATGAAGTACTCTATTGATATTTGCACCACTGGTGTTGGTATTTTGTAAATGATACCCAGACATAGTCACGATAATGAAATATATTGACGTTTGATTCTGTTGATTTCAATTGGAATATAACTAATATATAATCAGGTTACCCATGTTAATTAAATGTGTTAGTTATGGTGGGTAAGGGAAGTGTAGCAATCAAATCCATGCTCAATAATAATAATGCAGTTAGTAATGATAAATACACAAGAAGAGGGTTAGATAGAATGATATACAACTAAACTGAGAAAGAACTTTTATTAAGGAAGTCATGTCTTTGTAAGAACATAAGGTAATGACATACAACATCAGTATGCAAATTTAGTCTCTGTTGGCTCTATGCTTGATGGCACCTCCATTTCCTAGTGCCACATTATGTGTGGCAGATCAATGACAGGTGTGCTCTCCTACCCTAATGCACAAATTGCCCCAGCGGCAGAGTGCTAATGTGGTGTGCTTTTACCACAAAAGTATATTCCAATATTCCAGGAAGACGATTCGTTCCCAGAAAACAAAACGTTTGAATTATGCTTTTCCCCTTTGTGGTTTATTTATTGATTGTAGTAGTACAGTACCTCACTGTCATTGCATTCAGCCTTTCCGTCCAGGGTTATAGTTAACTGTTATCAGATTATCAATTGCCTACTCAGTTGATGATGTGAGAAAAGACAGATAGTCCCATCTAGATCAACTGATTGCATCATCTGTGAGTGTCGGATATGTCTGACAGTTTTAGTAATGTTTTGAGTTGTACCATCTGTCAGATCTCGCCATTCATTGGTTAGGGGTACGTGGGACAAAATATCGATATGGCACTATATCGTTATTGTTCTTTGTGCAATATGAAAAAACAATACGCTGGAGCCAAATAGGATATTTGAATTAATAAAATAATGTGCTCTAAATAGATTTCCCTCCTCCCAGCATTGCTACTTCTCGGCTCCTCGAGGTGGCGCTCAACGCATGAGTGAGTGATTGAACATAAGTTAACTAGCTGAAGAGGATGAGGTGCTCAATGGGATGGCAGACAGCAGTCTGAGGAAAATAAGAAATGCCCCAGCTACATTTAAGTCCAAAGTCTGGACTTGTAGTTGCTCTATAGCTCTGTATTTGTTATTATTAATTAGACCAATATTGTGATGTATTGTTATTGTCAAACAATATATCACTTATTCAATTATTGGTATCGTGAGCCATGTATCAAATCTTGAGGTACCCTGTAATTACCGCCCTAGCATTGGTAGCATTGGTAGCATGGGTAGCATTGGTACAGCATTGGTACAGCATCTGAATCTAGATTTCATCTGACTAGTTTATTGACTGTAACCTGGCAAGTTTTGTACTTCACATGAAAGATTCATAGACAGTGTATATAAGAAGGCTATTCCTACATGTTATCTAAGTGGCCTTCAAGCTGATCTGGCTAAGTATAGGCTCACTGAATGAATTCATAGTGAGTGAAGTAAACTGGGATTCATAGCTTGACTGATAATTGGATTGTTCGGGTACTGGGATTCCAATGGTGGTACTATGGACCTTTAAAATAGTGCAATAACCTCATGTTTTTTTCAGTTTTTGTATGTGCTTGTGTCGGTCATGTCACTGCTTGTTGGTCATGGTTTTTCAATTATTTAAATAAATTGTTTCTACAGGCTTATTCAGGATTTCTGTTTACAACATTTACGTCTGCTGTCTGTTTAATTACCTGCTTTCATTTTTGGTACAAACCCTTTTCTCATGGCCTTCATACAGTATATGCCATGAAAAATGTGTTGCTAAAAGTCTTGCCCCAAAATGTTGACAGGCAATAAAACATCCACCCACTACAGACACACATCTTTTTCATCCACTCTTCATTTTGACAGTGGAGAGCCTCTCAACATGAGTGGTTGTTTAATTGACAGCTTCTTCACTAACTGGTTCCCCTCACTGACAGATGAGGAAGTTTTTACACTAATAGCCATCGGACACCTGGATGTCTCATCAGTTTTTCCTTGAGGTTTGTTGACAGCATGTGCAGAGGCAGCGAGTGCGATGTAGGAACGCTGTCAGTCTGATGTCTTATATTCTCGCTGTCACCTCTTCTCTCTCACTCACACAAAGTGTCATTTATAAATAGAGTATGCCAAAGCCATGTGTTGGTGTTTTTGGCATGCATTTCTTATAGCATTTGTACCTCTGCAAAACAAGCAACAAATATATCATGGACAGAAACTTGAGACATCATATAAGATTCACTACAAGGTTTTCATACATGTATTTTTGAAGCACATTTTATATTCATTTGCAGTTTTGTCATCTTATTTCTCCTTTGCTTCTTGGTTTTTGTTTATTTCAAATGCACAGTATGCCTCTTCCTGCATGTGTTATCTTTTTAATAAACTGATTCCATAAATAAACTATAAACTCTGAAGTATTCATATGAAATATAGTGTATACAGACAAGAGCATTGTAAATATTTTGGGCCAGGGTACTCATATTTCTCATTTTCTTCTTTGTGTATTTTTCTTTCTGGGCTTTGCTTGTTTGAGTAGAACATGGCCTTAGGTCTGACTCTCCAGCCTCTCTATCTGCTGCGGCTCTGTTGGCATTGATTATCTCCGACCCGAGGTATCCACTTGTGTGTGTGTGTATGTGTGTGTGTGTGTGTGTGTGCAATGTATACAAATATGTGTGTGTAAATGTGTGTATCTGTTTCACCATCTCCTCTACATGCTGAGAAGGCAGATATCTCTAGAGGTTCTGTAATAGAGCGGATAGTGTTGCCCGCCTCACATTGCCATGGGGGATGGAGGTATAGTATTGGCTAGTGGGGAGGGGTAGAGAGAAAGAAATAGGTTAGAGGGCAAAGGATGATAGTATCCATCGTTAACTTTCGTTAAGATATAAATGAAATCCTCCACCATCCTCGTTTCAGGTGATATGAGGAATTTACTTTTCTTGTGCTGGACCAAGACATTGGAAGGGTTGCAACCATTTGTTTATCATTTTTAACCAGAGTTGACATGGTGGAGATATTTCCTCGCTTGCTGTGGTATAGCTATAACCTTTGGTTTTATAGATCCATGCTTTGAGATTTCTGTCTTTTCTCCAATTCAATGGTGGGGAATGGAATGTTGTTTGAGTTACCAAAATCTTGTGTGTATTTTGTAACACTGGTGAACTGGCCTTTTAACAGCACCGTTTTAGAGGCTAACAGTTTAAATACAGTTTCACTGGCAACATCTATTTCCAGAAACAGTGTTATGTTACTATGGATAATAGAAAAAGCATGCATTCAATGGTTTCCATGGGGATGATTATTTTATTGGAAGGTAGTTTTGTTGAAAATTGCTAAAGGTGATGTTGGTGGGTTATCCAGAGTAATAGGACCAATGTTGCTTTGTGTCATTTTTCAATGTTGTGAGCACCATAAGCCACATTTCATTTAACCTCCATGTTGTTGGTGTGGCAGCAGAAATCATAGAGTCTGTTATCTCAGAACCTGGGCAAATAAAACCAAGACCATCTACATGCCTACATACCACTGCAGCTAAGTGAGAACATGTTTTTATAATTTAGATATATTTTACTCTTTAATGGTACTATATGTATTAGGAACAGACACATAACAGTAATAGATATTAATGCTTCCTCCCTGAGCAGGGGTGCGTAGTGGGGTGCAGCAGCACAGCTAGATGGCTCCAGTACCAAATTGCTTCTGGGAGGTTGAAATGCAGAAAGCTTCACACTCCTGTGAACACACAGCGGGGAATGCGCTGTACATTGTTTACAATATACACAGTCTGCCATGTTTAATAACCCTCCCGTCACTCCCATTTGGTTTCTAAACAGAACAACAAGCTCACAAACACCGGGACTTTAACAACCCATGCATGTTAGTCAGTACCCTTCAACTGATGTTATTAAACATGGGTTACCTTTAGCGCAGACACCTACTGGGTCTAATCAAGGGTTTCAGTCCCAGTAAATCTCATTGTTCCTTGTAAGTTACTGTAAGTCTACTGCAGATGTATGTTGACCTCCTGCTTTTTATTCACATCCCAAAGCAGCTGCATATGTGTATCAAGCAGAGCGGAATAAAACAACAAACCAATTAATTTGGACACATGCTGCCATGTGAGACAGTGAATTGAAATTAAGAAAATGGAAGTCAACCATGGCTAGACAGAAACAAAAAATGGTATAATGTGGATCTCAGTGGTTTGTTTTGTGGGAAGTGGAGATGCTGTAGAACTGAAGCAAAAATGATTAACACTAACCTTGACTGATTCTGTCCTCATGGAGCCTTTTAGACAGTAAGGCACTTTCTCTCCACAGACTGTGAATGAAAACATTTCATTTGAGTCCACAGTGCCAGAAATGTCTATCCAGAAAAAAAGGTTAGCCTATCCTAACTGCTCTCTTTCTCCTTTCCTCATATTTGGATCCAGACAATGCTGAGTCTACTAAAATGAAGACAGCTGGAGGGATTACAGTGAGCTAATTATAACATGTCTATCCATAATTGCAGCGGATTACGCTATTATTCATACAGAGCTTAACAACACAAATGCCTTAACTGCCATCACATTACGTAGCATATCACACTATGTATTATTCACTATTTATACAGCTGAAACTAAATACCACATTTCAGTTGCAGGAGCCTTGGTAAGGGCAAACAATAACCTAACCCTATTACCCTGTTACAGCTCTTTTCTCAGTCTGTGACGCATCATTGATGACTCCATCAGGCTTGTGCATTGAGGGTATTGTTGAACAGAAATGAGGAAATGGCACGGCCCATTCAGGTAGCAGATCAATCAGTGAAACCAATTCCAGGAGGAGTGCATGATTTGATGTGTGGGCTGGCCTTAAGATGACAAACAGACACATGAAGGAATTCGTTTGAGCAAATACCATGACCTTAATGATCTGGTGAAACAGTACCCTCTTTTTCTCCACCCACTCACGCCTTTTTATGATAAGAGAAGTGAACATGTGGTTCTAAGAAAACTTTTTTAAAACACAATCTTGGAAATGAGCTTCCTCTTCTTCATTATCTGTTGGCACTGAAACATTACTTTATCATGTGTGTCATGTTATAGTAGAACAGTGCATGTCAATCAACCTCACAAGATATGTTAAGGGCAGCTCTTAGGTTTTTGGAAATTGTATTTATAGTTACAACAGTTATATCAAGACATTTTTCAGATAGAGTCTAGACCGCACTCAATAATTTAGAACGAGCCAACAATTCCAGTAATTCCCCCAAGATGAAGCATTTAGTGTGACAGTGGTGAGGAAAAACTTCATTTTAGGGGAAACCTCGGACAGACCCAGGCTCTTGGTAGGTGGTGTCTGACGGTGCCGGTTGGGGTGTTATGAACAGTTGCAATTATAGTCACAATAAAGATAATGGAACTATGACTAGAAATAATAGTTGTAGTAGCTCATGGCAAAACATGTAAATTCATGGGTTAAAATTTGACAATCCCTGACCCGTTAATTAGCAAGAGACTGACAGACACAGAAATGGGTCACTGCATGGGTTTTAGTGGAAGTGAATGAAAGGCAAAGAGAATATTCCCGGAGCATGGTGCAAGTGTTTGCATGTCCTCCCATCCAGCTGTATCTCTCTTTTGCCAGGACGACAGTATGTTGTTTATCAACCTCGCTGCTTTTTTAAATAATCTTTTTAGCAGTGTGTTCACTTTGCTCCCTCCTACCTCCTGCCCATCAGAGCAGCTGTCTCCATTCACATGGTGCAGCCAGCCAACCTTGACGTTTTCTTTGCACTGCTGCTAAAACCAATTAAATTTACAGCAAAGAAATCACCTGATTACAAAGCTACAGAGAACTCCCCCCCCCCCTTCCATCCCACACTTTCCCTCTGGTGTGTGTATTCATGTGTGCATCTGTGTATGCATGCCACTAAGGGCAATGTTAAGAGCAGATCAGGTGGGGACGTGACATACTTTCTAGTTGTGTGTGTGCCTGTCTCTTTGCTAATCCATATGGGTGCAGCACTAATTAAATCCAGCGGCTCAACCATTCACACCACTAGCTGCTTGGCACTGAACGAAAAAATCTGTTGGTGTTTTGCCAGGTAATATGACAGAATCAGCGGGGGGAGTTTATCGTGTGTGTGTGTTAATGTCAGTTAGAGAGAAGGGGGTGTGATTGCGGCTGCTTGTGTGCATAGTGAGAGGGAGTGAGCTGGCCTGCAGAGACGTATTTTAGACATATTATTTCTAGTGAAGTGTTTGGAGGTGGGACAGTTAGATTGGCTGTTGACGATGTAGATGTCTGTGTAAGAGGCAAGCTTTTGTCAGCAGGGTTAATAGCAGAGGGGACATCATGTCATGCGAGACCTCCTAACTGAGCCAGCCCCGCTGGAGTCACTGAGACAGACTGGCTGGCAGGCTGCTTGTCTCTCCAGAAGTGGGTGCCTCTCTCAGCAATTTCCAGACCTTATCAAATCTAAACAGTATAAATGTGTGCCTTTCCTCACCCCTGACCCCATCACTCCCTGTGGCTTTCTTCAAGCCCCTTCCATCTCCACAGCAGAAACGTATTATTCTGTTTTAAATTAGTCAGCTTTAGCCCCAGATTTATTCTCCTGAGTGCATCCTTTCCATTTTTGCTCTCAGAATTGTTTGACTGGAAATGTTTATTTTTGTATTGTTTATTATTTGAGTGTTCATGAGTGAGGTCACCTGTCTGCAAGGATTTTATAATTGTCTGCTTGATGTGTGTTTCCCAGTAATTTCACAGCCAACGTGCTGATGTTCTTTACGGTTTGTGTGACGGGTATGTGCTTGATTAGTCTGCTGCATGGGAGGGCTAATGTGTCGGTTTATTGGTGTTGTGTTAACAGGATAAAGATTTATAGGGGGAGCAGACCAGAATGTGTTCTGTGGTCCACACAACACATAGATAAATAAATGGAAATTGGGTCCATTTGTCAATGCCTGGCCTTGCCTGGGCTTGGCGTACCTGTGGAGTGCAGAGCCCAGCAGAGCTGTGACAGTTTGTAGTTGTAAGTACATTATCAGGTCGTATATCACACATCCCTGTGAGCCTCCTCCAGTCCCCTGCACATACTACTACTGGCTTAATCTTCCAAATGAGATACAAAGGCAAAGAGCTACACTTCAGTTCGATTTCCTGCTGTTTGTTCTCAGACCTGTTGATAAAAACACATCACTGGTTTAGTTTGTTGCTGTAATGAAGAGCTTCATGAAGCTTGGACACCACATCCCGAAACAATAATACCAGAAACAGAGAATCAATGCCCATATTTTGCATCTTTAATTACTGAAAAGTACTCAACAGTGTGATTATTATCTTATACTAACCTTAGTTCAGTTAAAGTTTGCAGCACATTGTTGATAGAATAAAATAATGTTGGCAAAGTGTAATGTTTTTCACTCACTGCATGTATTTCTGTATCTAAAAGGATAAGATGTGTCAGACACAGTTTATTGAAAATCCTACACTAAAAGGCATAATCAAAACATAAAAGGAGACAAACCACTTATCTGGGCGCATCCGCTATTTTTTGAAAATGCAATTGCCATTTGTGTCTCTGAAAGTCTTAAATTATTAGTAGATAGTCACTTTAAGGCCACAAATACAAAGTGATACTGACATTGGTATGGGACTTAAAAATCAACCCTGCATGTGGTTACATTTTGGTTAATGTTAGGAAATGTTAAAGTTAAAAGTGAATCAAGTAGGGTAAATATGTCCTGTGGAGGGCTTCAAGATTGTTCCCTAACCTTGATCAATTGCTTTGAGGTTCCTAAACATAACCATTAAGTTGAATCCCATTTTAATCACAAGCTGGGATTGTATTTCAGGAGCGGATATTTTATTTTGTCTTGTGTGTCATTTTGCAAATAAATTCACTACCAATATTTTGACCATCATGACCATATTAGGATAATTAGCGTTTCCTCCTTATGGTGATGAAAAATAGAATCCAGGCGACGTTATGTTTCTAACAAAACACACAGTATGTAACTGTCGGGATTGTTTATTAAGCACATTTCTCTGTAATTTCTTTGGCTCATAATGTGGCACAAAATGGGGAAAAATCATCTCATGCACAGAATAAGTGCTGACTTTTAGTTTGGAACCTAGAAAAAGTGGGTAATTATCATGTTGTGCGATAGCTTCCATGGCCACACGGACAAAGGCAACTTCAGCAATATGAAACCTAATAAAATGTAAAAACATTGCAGCACGATTAAACCATTATATATGAGTTAAAGCAATCGCATAAATGAACAAACTAAAGCAAAATCTCACTTAAAGGGAATCTGCACCTGTAGTATGTATTTGAAATACAAGACACAGATTCATAAAGTGTGTAGAATCTCATAGGAGTCGTTTTACTGTAATGTTTTTCTATTAATTTTTTTCTTCCATTTTTTTGTCATGCAGAGAGAGAGAGAGAGAGAGAGAGAGAGAGAGAGAGAGAGACGTTGAGGCAGAGACAGACATGAAGCCACAGTGCAGTTGTGTGGTTTCCTCTGGCATTCTGCTGACATGGGATCCATTAGGAGGTTTTGGAAGGGTTGGGGGTGGAGAATGCACAACAGGACCGAGAGAGAGAGAGAAAAAAGAGGGAAGTGAGGGCCTAAAAATCAGTGAGGAAAATCTAGCATAGCTGAAAGACATTAAGGGCAGGTTTGAAGCAGGAGAGAAGAAAAAGTAGATGGGGAGGAGCAAAGCCTTAAGAGATGGTGAGATAGCTTAGAGGAAACAAAGGAGATGGGAGTAATCAGAGATTGAAGTTGGAAGACAGGAAAACACAAGGGAGAATAGAAAAGTGATGAGGGTGAACAGGAGTGTACATGGAAGGAAAGGAAAAGAGATGAGAAGAGAGCTGGTGGGGGGCTGATTCAGCTTACTTGCACTGGCGGAGAATCAAAGCTGCATGGTGGAGCCAAATGTAGCACTAGTACTAAAAAATATTCAGGTGTGCACTTGCCTCAACCAAATTGCCAATGACACACACTGTTGACCTCATCTTGGCCTGCTAATTTGCTCCCATCCAGTCAGGTGAGTCACCTCAGGACTGACTCAGGATAGGTGCCTTTATTTCAACAGAGCGTATCCATGGCATACCCCTTACTAATGATAAGGCAGGGTGTCTGTACACACACTTAGTGATCTCTCCTGTGGTGCCCAAATGATACCCTCCGTCCCTGTCATCACGGGAGCCTTGCACGCCAACTAAATGGGAGTGTCATTGTCAAGGAGATTGAAAACACCTGGAGGCTGGCATCACACGACAGCAGTCGTATATTCGGCCACATTTACGTGGAATCAAACATTGACAGATGAGTGTTTGTAGCCACAGGGCCGCGACAGTGTTTGTGATAGGGATGTGCAGAATAACAGGTATGGTGGAGAAAGAGGATAACATAGGGCTGTATTAGCTTTATTTTCCAAATGTGCTTCATGTAATTACAGATGCTTTTCAGGGACGTAGCTCGCTTTGCTCACTTATCGAGGAACATTTTCACATGCAAATATCCACTCTCCCGATTTGTGCCTCTGACCACAACATCAAACGGAATGAGCTATCAGAGACGAAACCACGCGTAGCATTCAATATCAATTTTTTTTTTCTTCGTATAATCACGTTTTTCCCTCTTGCTTTGCATATCATTTCGAGCCCTCTGCTTCTCCCTCCCCCATACCTAGCCATGAACTCTCCTTGTCAAGAAAGACAAATTACCCAGTGGGCTGCTTTTTTAGCTGTGCTTTCTGTACAATAATCAATTTGAGAATGAGAGAAAGAGAAGGCTCGAGAAACGTGAAATTATTCATCAGGGTCTATCAGTAGCCGGGCTGTAGAGGTGTGGGGGATGGTAGGGGCTACCTCGTCCTCCGTGAGATAATTAGGGAGAAGACTGAAAAGCAGAAGTAAGGGCAAGACTACAGGCCTGCAGTGATAGTAAAAAAAAAAGAGATGGAGAATAGTAGGTGCAGACATGGGGGATCGTAGCCACTCTGAGAGCAGCTTGTTGTTATATTTGGAAATCTTGAGATGGTGTTTAGTTTGTCGTCCCAGCAACAGACCGATACACAGGAGAGGATGGAGGACAGACAGCTGGGGCTGGTGACGAGTGACGGGGAAGTGCAGAGAGGAGGAGGAGGAGGAAGAAGAAGAGCTCTAAAGGGGAGCATGACTGAGAGTTACCTTCAGTTAAACTACCCAGGAGAAACGAAGCATAGCACGAGGAGGAGAAAAATGAGCCCGGCTCTCTTGTGTGGCGGGTGTTTATTCAGAGACCTCTTGTTTCCTACCAATTAAAGGCCCTGGGGACTGCTTCAGAATAATCTTCCCTTGGTCTCACTCTCTTCTCTGTCTTCACTCTCTTCCCTTCCTCTGCAATGTTTGCTCCATCTGCAATCTTTCATCATTTGAACATCTCACATGGCGCATTTTTGCACGTGTTTTTACTTTCTAAGTTCTCCCATCTTGTTTCTCCTTATCTTGTTTTAATTACGTGTATTATCTTCAACAGCCTGCATTTGTTCTGTTCTTATCCCTGCCTTCTCTGTGCTGCTGAAATGACCCAATTTCCCCAGAGGGATCATTAACGTTTCATCTTTCACCCCTCATTCATTTCTGTCTCCATTCATTCCTCCCTGATGTGGCTCGGTCCAACCCAAACAAGCTTGTCGTTATTCTCCATTTCTCTTCCAGGGCCCACTCTAAATCACCTGTCTTTAGCGTCTCCATGACTTGAAGGGGTTATAAGTACCAAAGAGTAGTAGTAATAGAGCACATATAATGAATTTGTAGATGGATGTGATCAGTTTTTTAATTTCTGAAACCCCTTGGAAGTTTATGGTGATATGGTGCATATATATGCAGTAAATATATTTCTAGAAAGTGTCTTGGAGGGTAAGAATACAGCATGCTTAAAAAACTATGGTTGTTTTATACCATCCATACTGGAGTAGTGGTAAAGTGGTACTGTTTTTACCAAATACCACATCTATTTGCCTTTGTCTGCACAAATCATTATCAGTATTAAAGACCTGACATGATGCACTACTTAGCTCTAAATTGGCCAATCATCCATTATATTTTTAATAATAATGTATCCTTTACTGTATGTATGTATGTATGTATCCTATATTTTCATACCTCTATACTCCATCTCTATCTCCATATCCATCAGGAAATAATGTGCAGGACAGTGTCAAATGCACCCTCTATACATGCCTTGGGGCCAAGTGATTTTACTATCTGCAATTGCACTGTCAGCATCTTTCCCCATCACGATAATGTAATTTTCCCTGGTTGAATAAGGGCATTGTTGTGTTATATTGTGTATCTCACAACAAACTGCCTGAGATACACATAATATACCTGAGATACATAATATGGCTCAGAATAAAAATGCAATAGTCCCAGATATTTGTGTGAAAACAGCCCATCCTTCTTGGAATCTCTGTCTGTCTTTTTTTTTGTCACACTGGAGCGCATTACATACCTAACATAGCCTCTTTCTCTCCTGGGCCCAGAATTGTCTCTCAGATTGATGGCAGAGGAAAGACTAGGGCACCTTAGGGTACATTAGAATGCAGAACATGGCTGTAACTGTGAGTGTAATGTGTGCGCATGTGTGTGTGTTTGTTTGGACCTAACTTTGCTTATTTTGGCTCCAGCCTTGCCATGAAGAAAAAAACATTACATCGCAGTGACTGTTGAGTCGTCTCATTCAGTGTTACATACCCTGTAGCTCTTTGTTTCTTTGTGTCTGTATCTCTACTCCTACCCATGCTTGAATGTCTTTGTCTTGCTCACTTTTCTCTTTGTTACAATACATCGCCCTCCCCACCACCAGTTCTTCCTCATCCGCCTCAACATCGCCTCTTTTTGTGACCCGGGTGCACTCCTCCCTTGTAGCATCTCTCCTGGGTTTTCTTTATTATTTCTACCTCTACCCACTTTGTCTTCTTTCACAAACAAAGGCCAGGTAGGAATTAGGGTAGATTCAAATTAAACAAAGAGCAGCCCACTAAGCTTCAGATTTATGCTTTGTCTGCAGTGTGTAATTGCACATACCCCGAAGTTTGCCCCTCTTTGCTTTTTGTGTACAGTTCATAGAAGTTGCTTATTTAGAACTCAACCTAGCCCGAGGAGATTTTCCAAACACCATCACTAAGGTCATACTGCTCAAACAAAGGTTTCCCTGGGCCAGTATACTGGAATACATTTGTCTCAAGGTCTGTCTGCTGTCTGCTTTCCACTTCTTTTGTTTTGTCGAACAAAGCCTGCAACATCTTCCTGACCAGTCTCACTCCTTCAGGGGGATTCATTGGCCTTATTAGTGGAAAAAATGCAATGTGTTTTTTTTGTCTGTGCAAAAATAGTAATTGACACACACGCACACACTTACATACACGCTTCTCTTTGCTAACCATATTTTATCTACTCGTTAAAATGACCAATTACCAATTACTCTGTCAAACACAGCCAACGTTTTGCAGTGTGGCACATTTATTGAAATGGTAATGCAACCATCTCAAAGTGAAAGTCTTTCATTCACTGGCTTCTAAGTGGATTTATTCATGAAAATTTACTCTTCTCATGCAGGATTACACTAATGACAGGGTTAAAGGGTGGTGCATGTGTGTGTGTGTGTGGCTTTTCTCTGCTTTTATGTGAGGGACTCTTGCCCCAGAGAGAAAGGGCCACGTTTCTACTGCCTTCAGCTCTCTCCATTATTCAGAAGAAGAGGACTTGATTTTGGATTTTTTACCATTTCCCATATTCATTGCACTTTCTGCCTTCTAAAGGATTCCGGTGGCGTTTATAGTTGTCACTGTTTTTTTTTTTTTTGTGAGATTTTATTTGATTTGAATCACAAACTAGTTAGTGAATTGCCTCTCACCTGGAACTGGCCTTAAATGTAATAAAGCAAGGCGTGGGAGCCAGAACCAGACGGTAAGCCATCTCCTTGCAGGAGGTCAGGTCCCTATGGGGAGGTATTGTTAGTTCAGATCTCAGTATGTAGGTCATTGTGCTTTCAGTTCAACAATCCCCAGGTTTTTCTTCTTCTCTATTGTCATTTCAGCTGGCTACTGTCAACACCCTGTCACACCTCTCTCTCTCCGTGTCCCCTTGCCTCTCGCTCATTAGTGCCATCCACCTAGTAGTCCCGGTTGTTTGCTCTGACGCCTCCCGTTATCACACCAGACGGAATTCTTGTTTTGTTTGGAACAATAGGTGGTCATATGAATTTATGGCCATTGGTTCATGGTTTACAACATGTCTATTTACAATAACAGCTGGTAGGAGCCAACTCCACCCACCCATATAAACATTTGATTTAGACTTCAGAAAGAATCAAAGGTTGGCAACTTGATACCTTCAGTGAACACATTTTAGAGAACCTTGTCCTTCCACGTGCACCGTGTGCCCTGCGGAAGGAGACGCTTGCCCGAAGGCGTTTGCACTGATTGATTGGACCAGGCTGAGTCTGATATGCTGTCTGTTCATTTATTTAGCTTAATTGAAGCTTTTGATTAATGAAATAGTGAAGCCTTAGCTAAATTAATTTACTTAAAAGTGATTAGCATGTTGGAGGATTTAAATGATTGTGTATGATGATGTGTGTGATGCTAGAGGAAATAATATAAGACAAATACTATTTAAAGTAACTAATTTTCATTTATTTTCCCTTTTATTGTAAAGTAATCACACTTAAGGAGAAGCCAATTTAACAAGTGCACTGTGGGTTTACTCCCACACTCCAGTGACAAACAGGTCACTTAAAACATAGTCTATATCTTTGACTTTCTACTTCCGGGATTGCTCTGTTGCAGCCGGAAAATCCTTCGGATTTCACTCATTTAGGCCGGAAATCCATTGCGTTGGGATTCCTTTGTGTTGGCATTTTAACTCCTGTCAATTTATGAGGACTATGGTAAACCTTTACTCAGATCTCTGCAGGGTGAATCCAGACAGCTAGACTATCTGTCCAATCTTTCTAAAACAACTTTTAAACATACACATGTTCAACCAAAGCAAGCTCCTTCCGAGCCTATTTTGCAGCAGCACCGCTGCTTTTATCTGGTGCTTAGCACCGCCCAAGACGGTTGTGATTGGTTTAACGCTTAAACGCCAATAAACCACAACACGTTTTCCTTCCATCCCTGAATGCTTTGTGGAGTAGCCAGACTCTCCTCCAGCACGCTTTGGAGGAAGGTCTGGCAAAGCGAAACTAGTGAAAACATAATAAATTCAACATTTCCCCAGGTACATGTAGCATGGAAGCCTGTCATTGTTGCAGAAATGTGAAGTAATAGATATTTGAGATACTATAACCAAATTTATTACATAATAAGCAAATTATTGTAGGAACAACTAGTAGTCCACTTGTATAAACCCCCACAGGTATAGAGGGCTTTTAGCCCAGTGGCAGAAAACACATAGGTATGATAACAAGACAGCTTGTATTAAAATTATATTTTAATGTTGCAAGTATGCATAATGATAAGGTTAACTTTTATTCACTTAGTCAGAGCAGATTGGTAATCCCAACGTGGTAAAGTTTTTTAATGGATTTGTGAGCTTTGCAGAAGTAATCTTCAGCTGAGTTTGTTCGGGTGCTTGACATTTAGCAGTCTGATCCCTGTACTATTTACCATAGTCAGGTTTGTCATTATCCCCAGTGGTATGAAAAATGTTGAATGTTGAATGTTGAATCATAGCAATTAAATAGCATTACACGTTGGGATCAGTGTGGTCTTTGCTGATTTCCAACTTTAAAAAATGACAGTTTACCATATAGCAGGTTTTGTCCAGTGTAATGTACTATTAGGTCTGAATATCAGAGCTTTATAGGCAGAGCGGGCCTGCTTTAAGTTGTCTGCTCCAGATTAAATGAGCATAAGTTATGTGTGGGAATGTTTTCAATAAAAACACTCTGTATCTGCATGAACAAAGGTACAAGCGTATGTGTGTGTTTGTTTTGCTGAGTATAGGTAACAACTTGTTGGCATGTATTTCATTAGCCCTTAATTCTCTTTTAACCTCTCACAAAGCCTGATGTTGACACCATTTTCCACAGCTTATAAAGACCTCTACACCATGTTTCTCATTCTTCAATCTTAAAACCAAACAAAATAATTGTCTGTATCCCTGTATTTATCTGTCTCATTTAATTCTCAAAGGATTCAGTATTTGATATTGGTTTTGTTTTAATTCTGCACCATCACATGTGTTAAATCTAGTCATAATAGACATCTGATCATCACCCTGGGAATTCGTAGTGTTTTATTTTATTTTTGTAAGGCAAGTGAAAAGAAATCAAGATGTTTTAGGCAACAACAGGAACTGTGAGACAACCTTTTCCACATTTCTTTGATTGACAATGTACCTAACCCCATTAGAACTGTTTTACCCAGCTCTTCTGCCACTAATTATCCTAAGCTGCTTCATGTCCGTCTGTCTCTCTGGATCTGCCCTCTCCTTCATTCTCAGCACTGCTTTTTCCTCTTTCTTTTTCTCCCGTCTCCCTTCTTACAGAGGCATAGGACGAGTGGAGGAGATTAATATGGAGGTTACACAATCCTTTTAGCTGGTTTTAATGTGTGCTCCTCACGAGTGATGTGTTCTGCACGTACATCAACAGGATTAGAGTGTCAAAAAATCCGAGAGAACTGATGAACCGGTGCATCCATCCTTACACACACTCACATGGCATCATTGTACCCATAAACCCCCTGTCAGAATGCAGTGCCTCTTAATAGGTTGTGTGTATGTCCGTTGCACATGTACCATCAATTTCTTTCCACTTTCCTCTGCCTTTATCTTTTGTTATTGTGTTTTTTCATAGTGCAAAACAGCAGAACTTAACAGACTTAGTAAAGAAAGACATAGAAACATGACTGTGGGTTGGAATTAAAACTTAAATTTTTTTTTGTCTGTATGCTAATGATAATAAAGGGTTGAAAAAGAGGAGAAATGGGTACTGACAAAATGGTAATTGTCACAAGACAGCGTGAGATAAACATGATGGTACTGTATGTGCAAAAAAAAAAAAAAAAAAAACTTCTGTTACAAATCAACTTTGGGTCAGCATTAACCTAACACGTATATATATATATATATATATATATATATATATATGGAGGTAGGCTATTTGAGTCTAAGAGAGAAAGTGAGCAAGAGAAAAGAGTAAAAGTGTAATGTTTGGCCCAACAAATATTATAACCGGGAGCTTTATCTCGGTAAGTGAGCCCCTGTGTTGAGTTAATTGGCTTGCCAAAAGTAAGATAGATTTATGGCCTTGCATGCAAAAAGACATGTTTGCCCTGGGACTTTTGTATGTAATGATTTTTGTGCAGAAAATGAAATTCAAATAGGGGAGCTTGGGGAGGACAGGGAAGGGTTTTTTGTTTGCTTCATAAGCAGTGTGCGGTGTCTTCTGGATGCGAGTGGGTATTCCACAAATCTCGTGTGGCGTAGGTATGAGACTGAGCTAATGCATGTATTCCAATTTGTACGTGCAGGACTGTCTTTTTTTATTGGATTTGCTTGGTTGCAGTTCATATTATGCTATTGGCTTTGGTATGTGCTTGCAAAGGGATACAAGGCCCACTGGACCTCCTGTGTGAGTGTATGTGTGTCTGTCTCTTTTTTCGATCTATCTTACCAGCTACAGTACAGTACATATTATTTTTTTTCCTGTGGATCAGCTGTTTCTCCTGCAGCTTTCTGTCTCTCCAGACTACATCTCTGTAAGAGCAAGGAGGAGAAGAAGAGTAAGAGGGGGTGGAAGAGGACAACGGGGGAAATGGATAGAATTAGAGAGGTAGGGGGTAGAGAGAGGTCAGGACATAGATTGTGAGAAAAGTCGAGGATTTTATATCTGCTGGGTTTGGATGATAGTTGTATTTTTCAGCCTAGCTTTAGGTAGAAAAGTCAAGGATTTCATATCTGCTGGGGTTGGATGATAGCTGTATTTTTAAGGCTAGCTTTTGGTATTTATTATGTTTATGTATTTTCAAGTCAGTGACTCTGGGGTATTTTTGTCAAAGAAGGCTGGTTTGTATTTAGGCTGGAATGAATGTTTTTAAGCACTTGGACACATTAATACAGGACAGTGTAATAGATGCCAGTACTTATTTTTACTTATTACTACTTACTCTTAGAATAATTTGTTTTAGTGCGGTCTCAGTCCAGAGTTCCATGGAACAGAGAAGGAACCATAATTCCAGCCTCTGCCTTTTTCCATTTTAGTATTTACATATCACTGACATGGTCTGATGACGTCTAAGAAAAATAGTCACACTGTGCCTACAATATGTAAGGAATAACAAGAGTACATTTGGGCAGTCCCATATATTTATATTATAATACATGTTTATATTTTCTAGGTCGTATTTTATTAAAGTTTCATGTTTGTCCCCTCACCATTGAACCATTTAGAGGAGGTCAGTGTGTACTAAGTCACTGATTAAAAATTCATGGGGTTACGATGAATTTAAAAATTAAATAGAGTGCCTGTTAAATGCAATTTTATCAGTGACATTCCCTTGTTACTGTTTATGTATTGTAATAATTTGAAACAGTCAGATACTTAGCTTTTCAAATGTGGGTTTTCCTTTTTCATTTAACTAAAAACATGTAAGCCTCCGGTAACATGTGGTAGTCATCTTTACAGTATTTTAGACATTTTATTTCTGTTTAAAGAATAGCTCAAGATTTTGGGAATTCCTAGAGTCTTGTAATCACCCAGAGATTGCCAGGCAACCAGCAGAGACTCTAGAAAGTCACTCCTCCGGTCCAAGAAATGCTCCAGCCCATAACATAAAACCTCTTAAAGCAACCGCCTGTCAATTTTGCCCATTTTCTTTTTTTTTGTAGGTTACAGATGTAACAAAAACACATAATTTGCTAATTAATGATTGAGCTTTAAAGGTGCTGGAGGGTGGATCTATTTCTACTTTGGACCAAGCCAGTTTAGCTGTTTCCAGTCTTTATTCTACTGTAAGCTAAGCTAAGTGGCTGCTGGCGCTATAGGTTCATATTTATTGCACAGATATGAGAGTGGTATAGTTTTTTTCATCTAACTCTCTGCAAGAAAGGAAATACCAAACTATTTCTTTACACTTAATGTCAAAGACAAAACCTTTTCTGACAAAAGAGGATACATGCTGCAATTGAGGACTAACTGTTCAGATTACTGAATCTGAATATTGAGAAGGTGAAGGTTCCATCCATTTAATTCTCTCACAAAGAAAACTATTATACAGTTGGCTGCTAATTATGCTTATCAAGCTCAGACCCTTCTCATTGTAAAACATCTTTCATTCTTAATGTTAAAGTCCTGGAGTCAGCGGTAACTTGCATGCAATGGCATGTTTCCTCTCTTTCATCTGTTCTGTGTCCGTTTTTTGTTAGATGAAGATTCTGAAAAATGATATAACATAAGAAAATGTAAAACACAACAAACTAATGATGTGGAAATGCCAAAGTGTTGTACTTTTTTCTTCATAAAAAACTCAAATCTAGAAGTAGTCTCTCAAAAGTAATTTGTATAAAGCTGATTGCTAATTGTATTCCTGCACTCTAATGTGAGTTGGAAGCAGAAGCATGCACAGCTGCTGTCCTGCTTTTGGCAAAGCTATAACTGATATAAAACAGTCTGTGCCTTGCAGTAATTTTGATGTTGACTTTGGGACATGTAAATGAGTGCTGTACCAAAATAGTTGTACAGCTGGATGAGTACTATATAAAAGCACGTTGAATACAAAATGGAGTAACAAATGAGTTCGTTCTGGCTGTGGTGACAAAAGATGCCTCTGGCTGTGTCATGCAGTGATGCAGGTTTGATATGGTTACTGTGTGTGCCTTATGCCACCCTGTCTGTGGGGTTAGATTGGGTTCCTCTTTGGTCCAGTTGGACACTGCAAAGAGGATTATTGGAGCTTGGCTGCAGTAGGCCTTTCAAGCTATAGCTCAGGCTCCAGAGGACTAACAACAAGTCAGACACTGTCAGATCCAGAGAAGTGAGGCCAAGGGCAGATGCTTTGAAGTGGGCTATGAGATTCTCATCTGGAGGGATCAGATGAAGGGTGAAAAGAAGACAGCGAGAGGTGCAAAGCTCTAGCTAAACAGGCAAGCGGGGTAGGCTTCAGAGGTGGGTTTCACTGTTAGAAGCCAGACATGCTATGAACAGCTTCAAAAACCTGTGAAATTCATGTGGTGCAACTTGTGAAGTAAAAAAAGCATGATTTGAGAATAACAAGTGGGACATGATAGCATACAAAGCCTTAAAATACTTATGCACGAGTGAAAGAGAAAAAGTGAAAGATGAAAGTGAAGTCAAATATTAACTTGACGGTTTTGAAGCAGACAGGGAGATACAGGAGAAATATTAATCATTTGGCAATCAAAGCATGCTGTGTAGAAAATTATGTCTGTGTTTTTATCGCAGAGGTAAGAAAGAGGGGTTTAATTTGCAGTGATTGTCTTCTGCATAATTCTTCAACCTCCCTAGAATCAGGGCAGTCATTGCAGGATGTCCACATTTTCTTAATCAGCCTGCAACATTCAATATACCCATCCAGCACATGTTTTTCCTTGTTCTGACCATCAAAACAGCCTGGTTTTGCTAAGACCACTTACTCAAGTGATTTAGGGTTGGACAGCAGTGTCAGCAACATCACTCCTAGAGAGTAGCCATGTCATAATATGTTTAGTGATAAGAAGAACTTATTTGTAACTAATAGATGACAGGAAAGGGAATTTCAGAATGTTGAGAAACTGCAGATAATACAACAGTCTTAGGTTTTGAGAATCAGAGGGCTTAATTTGTGTATGCTTGCATGGTTTTTACTTGGGCATGCATAATTTCCTATTTTATTTTAATAAGCAGATACATTTTCCCTCCTAAGAATATAAACAGTCAGTTTTACAAGCACATGTTGCAGATTATTTGTGTGCTTACCCAGCACAATAGTATAACATGCACAAACAGCCAAATGTTCCTTGCCCGCATACTGTACACACAAAAACATGCACACTTATGAGAACATTCTTCACTAACCTTCATAAGCTTCCTCTGCTTTTAACCCTTATCGCTCCTGGCCTTATGTCTTAAACTAACTCTGGGGTTATCACCAAAAATAAATCTTTAACAAAGGGGTTTGAGGAAATAGTCCAGGCTTACAGATCCTACGGAGACATTTGGACCTCACACGATAGTAAAAACAGATGTGTAACCGGATTGCTATAGGACTTATAAGATAGTATCGGTCAATTAATCAACACACACACACACACACACACACAATTGTGATGGTCTCACTTTCTTCCTGTCTGTTGTAACCTCAACCGTGTTTTTGTGTCCCATGAGGAATGCCTTTTATCATGTGACAGGCTGGTGTTGGTGGTGGTGGTGGGGAGGGGTCGTCAGACAGCTGTTTCCCATCAGCACTCAGTCAACTGCAGTCATCCAGTTGCAACTCTGCTCAGAGGTTCAGAGGGGCACACCAGCGGAGTGGAGCTCAAAGAAGTGCGGGGGCCAAAAATGCCTCCAATTAGAAGGTCATCCCAATTTGTTCTCCCATATCCACAGTACCCATCAGACATCTCTAGCCCGCATGTCCAGTGTTATGTATAAATCCGTAGCCAGAGGTGAACGAGTTGCCACCATCTGGGAGTCATTATGCCTTTTCCTCATTGTTTCCTGTCTTTTCACCCCAACCCAGCTCGACTGAGTTCTGCTCTCTCCGTGTTGGCTCAGCTTCTTTGGCTTGTTCAGGTTCTAAGGCCCCCCTCTGTAATTTAAGACTGGGAATGCTTAACAGCAGTCACTCATGCCCAGGCGTCTACATTAGCACATGTTGTTGACCTCATCATGAGCAGAACTTTTCTCAGTTGTGTAGAACAAAGGGAGTTTTCATTTATGATGTACCCCTATCTCTTACACACCCCTCTTTTACTTTCTTTTTAGCTGTAATCTTGCAGATTAGAGTCCCATACTACAGTTTAAAGCTCTGATATTATTCTGGTTGATTTAGTTTCAACACATTTTTTTAGGATTGTTTGCCAAAAGTGGTGGAATGTAACTAAGTACATTTACTCAATCACTGTACTTAAGTACAATTTTGACATACTTGTACTTTACTTGTGTATTTAATTTTCTGCAACTTCTTCTAATTCACTACATCTCAGATCAATATATACTTTGTACTGCACTACGTTTATGTGACACATATAGTTACTTTTTACATGTAAAAACATGATGTACAAATATAATGCAGTACTACACTACTAATCCACCCAGTAGTATACAATGTATGTAAAATTGGCTCCATATTGATGACTTAAATTACTAAAATAATCTTACATGTATTCACTAATGTATAATAGAATATGTCTGTTATAGTATATATATAGTGGTGATTTATATGGATATATAAATCATATAGATATATTAACAACTCATCACAATGAAAGCATTTTGGGCAAGAGTTGGTGTGCTACTAATAAAATGTGTGCTTGACAGAGCTAGCAAACAACCTTTTATTATGCTTCAAATGGAACACAAATGGTCATATTTTTGACATGGTTCAAGAAGTCTTAAGATTGGTGTTGCTAGGTGACTGAAAATATGCCATTGTTCCCCTTATAAAAGTGGGGATAATTTTGTGTTTTGTGCATTTCATGCTTGGAAGTAGAAAAGGGTAGACAAAAGTTATGAATGAAAAGCAA
Source organism: Percina caprodes (assembly GCA_013375575.1). NCBI lineage: Eukaryota > Metazoa > Chordata > Actinopteri > Perciformes > Percidae > Percina > Percina caprodes. Next base: position 600,845 of record JABXJD010000271.1, on the reverse strand, counting down.
TTTCCCTGCGCTCTGACATTAAAAAAAAAAAAAACATCAGTATACCAGTACAGTATGTCACAACTTCTGAACTCAAAGCTTTTAAATTCCCACTTGTGAAAGTAGTGAATACCACACCAGCCAGTTATTATTATCACATAAACTCTACTCATTGACACAATAAGTACAACCCCATTTGAAGGCAACAACAGTATGAGCAAACATTGTAATTTCATTGTCAAATTGTAGTCAAACATTATTAAATTCCACTTCCACTATTGACTGTTGGGCTTTTCTGTGTGTTTTCCAGTTTTACGCGATGATTTCAGACAGAACCCAGTGGATGTTATGGTTGCAGTGGGGGAGCCGGCTGTGCTGGAGTGCCAACCACCTCGTGGGCACCCTGAACCCACCATCTCCTGGAGGAGAGATGGTACCAACTTAGATGACAGAGATGAACGCATCACAGTAAGAGATACAACCTTAACCTTAACCATTACACATCAGTCTGACCTTTAAGGAGTAGTTCAAACAAAATGTAAATGTCATTACTTACCCTCATGTTAGAGTCAGTCGGTTAGATAAAACACTGATTACCAATTGATACATCCATATTATACAAACATTACTGTGAGATACTATTAATCATAAGGCCTCACAACAACACAACACATTATGCTGTAAAAGCAGGTGCTTCTAAGTGTCATTATATGAGCTACAGCTGTCATTAATCTTCTATGTTAAGTTGCCATGAGGTGTACAGTACACAGCAATGATGTTCTCATGTTTTGCGTATCCACTGAGATGATTTCAGACCCAGGAGCGTGTGATTGGTTAAGCCAGCAAATTCTCTAGAACTCTAGAATAGAACCAGGTTTCAGTAGCTGTGTGTGTGTATGTGTGTGTTGATTTGTTTATTTGAATGTCTTTGCATGCTCCTGGGGACACACAAGAGCGAATTTAAAGCTCATGTTAGTATGGAGTGACAGGTAGAGTCTCTCTGGGGGACTGTGATGGACAGAGCATCTATCTCGGATTTAAAGAGAGGCATGGATCAGAGCCAAGGGGAGGCTCCTCTGAGGGAAATACAAAGGCTGCTTTTTGCTTTGTACTTTCTGCGTGCCTGTCTTTGTCCCCCCTAATCATCTTCTCTATATGGAAATATGTCTTTGCAGTGAGAGTTCACTCAAAGACATCACTTACTGTACAGAGACCAAAGGAGTCCACCAAAAGTCATGGCTACTTTCCGTACTTTTGAGTCTTCCCCTTGTAGCCTGGACCATCATTTATTAATACTGATATGTAGATAAAGTTGTGAGTTAATGTTTGATAAAGATTTTTAGAAAGACTCACACAGGGAAAAGGTTGATAAATTGATTTTAATTTTAAAAAAGCAGAGAGCCTTCATACTGAAAAAAACATGTACATCACACCATAAGCAGCTTCAGAATGTGTGTGCCTTCAGGGCATGTAAGGCTATGTGAAGAAGAAAGAGAACACATTGAAACAGAGCAGAAATGAAAGCTGAGATTTCAGTGTTCGAGATGGAGGATCGACAAACCACATTTGGATTTCTTAGCAATGGAATTGGTGCTAAAAATGAGGAGCGGTCAGTCCAGGAAATAAAAAAGCTCTTGGTCTACTCTTTAATCAGCTGCTAACGTTACTAGTGCAGCAGTATTTACAGCAAACAGTTGCACTACACAACTATAGCATTAGTCAATGGCATTGCTTTGAGCTAGATCATATTTGCAGACATTTCGGAATACTTTACTGGCATCATAACGTTGCCACAAAATTGGATATTGGTTCATCGGGAGACAGTTATTACACAGACTCAGCAGCCCATGTGCCCACAGATGTCTGATGAATCTAAGACACTTTATCCAGAGTTCAACTGGGTAACCTTAGTCACCTGATTTTAATATGGTTATGCATTTAATAAAAAATAAAAGTGCTTACTTAATGAAATGGAACACTGCAGTATGGCAAAGATTATGAGCCAATAATACATTTATCCACTGACATTCAAGTAATCCTTTATTATATGTCTACATGTCATAGGTTCCCTTATTTTATATTTGCCCGCTGTACCATACAGCCATTATAAATCTTATTATTAATCACTGCTATGAATTCATGCAATTATCTTATCATGTGCAAATAAGCCACACAAAAATGTCATTACAAATAAATGAACTTATTTAGTTCAATATGTATTTGTTTTGGTCCAATAACATCCTATAAAATAGTGTTACTGTCTGTCAATACATGCAGCCTGTCCCACTCGGATTCCAATGATTATGTAATTTGCCATTAATGGCAGTTTAAACACCCCTGTTAGTGAAAGTGAGTAATAGTTTTTTTAGTCAAATATACTGTAGACAGTTTTGCATTTACTTTAATCTGACTCCAAGTATCAAAACCAAGCTATTGGATAGTGACAGGAATGGCTGAATCTGCAAAACCAGTTCCTAAATTCCCCACTTGCTCCTTGTGATTACTAGTGGTTGATATTGTGTATGAAAAGTACATAGAACCACAAGGCATACAACCGTCTGTTGAATCTTCCTCTTCAAACCACATTATTTGCAAAACATTTAGAATGTCAGCCATAGTTAAGCCACTCTCAGTGATTTATTTGGTGTAGCGTATGAGCTGTTTGTGGTGGAAGGTTAGCCTGGAGGAATCTGTCTCATAAATGAAAGGCTGTTGGTGTCATCCCTGCAGAAGCAATTTAATGATGCATTCTATGGAGAGTGATCAACAAGCGAGGTGCTTTCTGGCATGCCGTTGAATCCCCTGCCCACTTCATAGACGCAGCACTGTAGGCAGCCTAACCCTCTGACCTCTGTTAGAAAATAACAGAGCCGTGCCATCACAGGCTACGTGTCTCTAGCAGGCATATATGAAGAGATCCAGTCCACTGTTTAGTGTGAGTAGGCTGAAAGTTTAAATGAATGGCTGTGTTAAGGTTTCTGATGTCTGGGTGCAGGGAATGGCCTTGGCGATAGTATCATACATGCTCACCAGTATCACATCTTGCACTGAGGCGCTAAATCATATCAGTGCAGTAGCTCACATTGAAAGCACAATAAAGACAGCTACCATAGTGTGTGGGGGCGTCTGGTGGATAGGATATGAAAAGAATGAAAACAGTATGAAGGGAATATATCTTTCAGCTCTTTGTGTGCGCGTGCATGCATGCTTGCGTGCATGTGTGTGTGTGTGTGTGTGTGCAGATGTCAGTATAGAGGAGGTAAAAAGTTTGGGAAAGGCAAAGAAGGCTGACTGAACATCTGAGGAAGGTCTGTACAAAGATGCAGTGTCTTTGTTCCCAAGGTTCTGTGCTATTGTAATACTAGATATGAATTATGTAATTCATAATGGGTGACCTTCTGTGCAGCTTGAAAGGCAGTGCAAATGCTATTCCTTAGATAAAGAGATGCATACAGATGCACACAAGCACAATTTTTTTGTCATGCCATCAAGTGCATAAAAAAGTGAACAGCTGTGCACATATTTCAATCAGGAGAGACTTCGTTGTAGGTATGCAAAGATTTATTGTACATATTATGCATAATTTCAAATCTTTGGAGATTAGACTCCAAAGATTATATTTTTTAAAGTGGTAGAAAGCCAAAAGATAATCTCCTGATGGAGCCTAGACACTGATGGTGGTGCGAGGAACCTGAAGACCAAACCGAGGAACCGACTCCAGTGGCCTGCCAGAGGAAGACCCAGGAGCCAGGAGGGAGGATGAGGGTTGTGCTCAAGCCTGAAATGACAACTGAACGGCAGGTTTAAAACAGGGATGTCATGCTGGGATTGGCTCGTGAAATTCATGGCAAAATAAAAGTGAACACAACAGCTGTTCAGTTTAGAAAAGAGAGAAAAGTGATGAAGTTTACAAGTCTTCCTGAAAGAATTTACGCTCCATGCTCCATTTGTGTTGCTTTCTTTTAGATTCGCAGCGGCAAGCTGATGATCACCAACACCAGGAAGAGTGATGCAGGGAAATACATCTGCGTTGGGACTAACATGGTGGGAGAGAGGGAGAGCGAGATCGCCGAACTCACTGTGCTTGGTAACGTTTGTGGCTTTGTAATTGCATTTCCCAGTGTTGCAGTGCTCCACTTAGTCAAAGTACCCTCTCAGTTAACACTGGTTTAGTTTGCCAGTCTGCAATGCCAGGCCTTTGTCACCGGCGTATAATAACACATTAATTGCGTTGATTATGCAGCACTACCATCCAATCTGCCAGCTTTGGAGAGGTTTCCAACCAAACACATGCTAAACATCTACCTCTGCTTCATCCAATGCTGCAACCTTTCAAACCTTTGAGTACAAGAGCTCCCCATGCTACTTCCAACACCCCCTATCCCAAACATCTCTATTCTCCACCCCCTCTCCATTTATTAACATTTCCCATCAGAATAGAGCTCTTATCCGTATCACATGGTTAGATGACCTTGGTTGAGGTTGGGAGTATACGGTATAGTGCCTCATAGATCCTTTCAAGGCTGTGAGAATAACCCTGCTGAATGCAGAAATAGGTCAAAATATGTTGTTCCACAGGTTGTGCATAATAAAGGACTTTGGAGACTAACGGATGATTATCTCTAGAATATTAAATGTTTTCAAAGTCTATAATGATTGCAATATGTAGATTACCTTACATATGTTCTGTATTCATTACATTTTTTTCTCCCTTTTTGTAAGAAAAATTCTTTAAGCAATTGGTTAAAGACATGGGAGCCGACAGTATTGCTAGTTAGAGCTACCCTGAAATCAAAAGACAGTATACAATCAATTATTACACTTAAAATAAAGTTTAGATAAGCTTCAGTAACTACACAGCTTGAAAGTGGTTGAAAAAATTTACAACAAGTTAAATTTTTTTCTTAAGAATAGACAAGTAAACAATGTAAGCTATACAAGGATAACATACAACAAGTGTTGGGATATACTGTAGTTGGCATCCTTGCTGATCACATTGACATTTGTGCTTGTTGCGTGTTTTGTCGCCCTGCAGAGCGGCCAACCTTTGTGAAGCGGCCCAGCAGTGTGGTGGTGTTGGCTGAGGAGAGCGTGGAGTTCCACTGTGTGGTTCAAGGAGACCCTGTTCCCACTGTCCGCTGGAGAAAAGATGATTCGGACCTGCCTAAGGGCCGGTAATGCACAAAGGCCTTCTATATACACATTAATTTACCATGCAAACACGATGTTTCCACTCTTTCTTTCATCTGTTGATTGTGTGTCGGTCCTGCAACAGATTTGAAATCCTAGAAGACCATACCTTGATTGTTCGCCAAGTGACCTCTTTAGATGAGGGCTCCTATACATGTGTGGTGGAGAACATGGTTGGAAAGTCTGAATCATCCGCCACGCTCACTGTACACGGTCAGTACAACCCGACCCTCACATTTAATGTTCTCTAAACATAGCACCACCTTCACTTTTATAAACAGTTCACACACTTTTTTTCAGAGCCTCAGATTTCCTTTTCATAGATGTTAATGGCAAAAAAATTGCTTTTAAGCCTAACAGGAGAACTAATCTTGTCTTGTAGTGTCACACATTAGCAGGCAGTGACATTTGGTTTCCATTATTGTGTCTTAGACTGCTGTTGCTCTCAGTTTTCTTTTCCATTTTGCTTCCTTGCTGTAGATCATTTATTGACAGCAGCAGTTCTCAAAAAACAAGCAGTATAGGATATTTCCGCAGATTGTTTATAGTATGTTTCATGGTAAAGTCCTGTATAAACTGAGAAGAGCATGCAAAGTAAATGTTTACGTGACTGCAGCAAATGGATTCAATTGGTCTGAGTGGTCCTGCCACAATGACACCCTTTAGTTCATAAATCAGCGGCAGGAAATGAGCAGGAAGACACCTCTCATAGTTGCACACACAGATACACACATATATTGATATATATATATATATATATAAAAAACATAGGCAGCAGTGACACAGTGGGCGACATGGATGTGAGGGCAGTAGGACTTAATTAAAGATATGGCAGGGCTGGTTGGATGCTGGGAAATGACATGGTTCCAATTACACTGTCTTCCTCTCCCTCCAAAAACCTGAGAAAACAAGGATCAGGGGGAACCATAGCTAATTTAGGCAGTGAATGGAGAAGGACAGGAATAACTGGCAGATGAGTATAAGCTGTATTATGGGAGGTAGCAGAGAGCATTCTAAGTGAATGTGTGTTTCATAATTAAATCAAAAAAACTCTGGCAGGCGCGATCGTAGCTATAGTCGTAACCACAATAATTTTTACTGACCTAGAACATTTGGTTGACATTAAACAGTTGCCATTTGAAACAGATGCTTTAAACTGCTTTGTACGGTTTGCACATGTCCCAAGTATGAGATGAAATGACACTTCAGCACAGCCAAATCGTCAGACAATAGGAAGGAGAAACTGTAATGAAGATAATTTTAAATAATATTGCCTATAAATGATACACAGCCTTTCAGACAGGGTGCTTCAACCCTGCTTTTCTGCAAAACCATGTGCTTTACTTTTTTTTTTAAAGACATTCTCTGAACACAAAAAAATGCTGAGCAATAACCGCAGTCATCCTCTCACAGTAGTTCCAAAACCAGCTGGTTAACTAGCCATTCATTTCACTATAAATCTAGTTTACAGATGTCACAGTGTAGTTCCAAAAATGTGTCTTTGTTTGTGTACTACATTTAGCAGAGCAAATCCCTGCATTTCACCTCTGCAGTTCCCTCTTCCACTTCCCATCCAGACACAGTGCTCCACCTAACACCTCACAGTCAACTAGTCTGCTGGGTCTAATAGGGGTTAACCAGCGTGTCTTGTCCTCTCTCATTTGGTTTTTGGAAATGTTGGCCATCTAAAGAAATGTTTTCCTTTTCATTACAAAAGCATGAAGATCATTTTCAAACTATGCTCAAGAATATATCATCATATGTAAAGTTGGTTTCCCAAAATAATCCTGCATTATTTTTGAGGTTAAATTAAATGAATCATATAAACGACATCAACATAATGCGACCTATCACGCCTTTCCTGTCTGTCCATTATCACTATCTAATAAAAGGAAGAAATGTCCCAAAAAATAATCTTAGAAAAAATCACACTTGTTTTCTTTCTTCTCTTTTTTTTTACCTCTTCCTCTTTATATCTGCCTGTAGAAAAATAATAATGTATTAAAATGAATATTTTGATAAACACTATAAGGGAAAATAAATAAGACATTTTACTTCCACCATACTGCACCCCCATACTGTATTATTGACTGCCTACTGTTCTTTAATACCAATTCCGTTGTGCTCACTTTTTTAAGTGTGTGTCAGTACTGTTGCATTGAGACCCAGAGGTGATCAAGGAGTGAGGAAAAAAAAAAACATGTACTGGGGACAAACACTTTTGTGTGATCTTGACTTTGTTTTGCAAGATTTCAAGGTTTATTTGCGAGATCTTGACTTTGACATGGAAGAAAAAAAAGTTGAGATCTCGATTTTGAAAGTCAAGATCTCGATTGTCATGGAGGAAAATTATTTTTCTTTTTTTTTCCTCCATGTCATCTTCGGGGCTCCATAGTTGAGTGCATCATTGCAGTTCCATATTCCTGTACGTGCCTTCATTACTCATTATACTGTTTTTTTGTGTCTTTTCCCTTGTAGTCAATACTGGTAAGTTGTCATCCGTCCCTCATCCACCATCAGGCAGCAACAAGAAACCTTGAGCCACTGTCATTGTCCTATCTTCACTCTAATTCCCTCCATCAATACAGTATGTAATTCATGCTATGTGTGGGTAAATTAATATATATGTGCTGTTTTCTTTCATTAAAAAAGGTAAATAATGACTGTTTGCTACATACACACTTAGCCTATATTCCATGAGCTTTTCATGCATACTGAGATGTTCTAAAACTGGAAATGATGGAAATGTATCAGGCAGCCAAGTAATTAGGGCCTCATTTCCTCTGCAGTACCCCCAGCATTTGCCATACGCCCCAGGAACCAGGTGGTGGCAGTGGGCAGGACGGTCACCTTCCAGTGCGAGGCCACTGGCAACCCACAGCCCGCTATCTTCTGGCAGAGGGAGGGCAGTGAGGTGAGATTGACCCTCAGTCTGTCATCATACTACATGACTACTCAGTGTAAATACTGAATTAATGGCTTTCTAACTCTGTGATCTCTGTCTCCTCTCCAGAGTTTGCTGTTCTCGTACCAGCCACCACAGCCCTTTAGCCGTCTGTCTGTCTCCCAGATGGGCAGTTTGACCATTACCGACATTCAGCGCGCTGATGGCGGCTTTTACAGTTGCCAGGCTCTCAACATCGCTGGCAGTGTTATTACCAAAGCACTGCTGGAGGTCACAGACTGTGAGTAAAGGGAAGGTGTGATGGCGGGCAGATGGGGGGACTTTTTTTTCAGCACCATTCTAGCTTCAATGCATTTGTCTTTTGGCTAGAGAGACTACTCTGCTGCAGCAGTATTCCGGTGTTGAGCAAGTTTATAAGGCTACAAACTGGCCTTGGTTGCAGCTTAAAGGTGTGGTTCACTAGCGAGGACCACGCACCAACAATATGTTGGTTAAAGAGTTTAATGAACATTATGAATGTGCAGATGCATGAATAGATGTGGATGTCGTCTGATGGCTGGTCTGGGAGGATGTATGATGACCGGGTGGAGGAGACCGGGTGGGGTTCCGTCTCAGAAGCAGTTGTCGCCCAAATAGTTTACAGGCCCCCAAAAGAGTTGGATTATGTGGAACTGAGTTGTGTGTGGGCATGACAGAGATTGATGAGATTGTTGTGAATGTAAGATCGGTACAAAAGCCAGCAAAAACATGGTTTCCAGAGTTAAGTCAATTGGTGGCGATATGTACCCTGAACGCAGATAATGGATGCAGAGGCTGAGGAGGTCTGAAGTGAGGCTGAAGTGAGCGTTTAAGGCCGGTGACTATTTTGACAAAGAAGTTGATACCTGCTATGTACGTCTGGATGGTAGAGGAGCGTTATTTTTTATTTTTTTTGGAATGTGCATAGGTGATGAAATTGCAGATGGACATGACGTCCAGAGAGGGGAATGGCAGCGGATATGTGGCATGATATGCCTTAAAGCAATTCTAGCCAGTTAGGTAGGCTGAGAGAGTGCTGCGGGCAAGACTGTTGATGATGGCATCGTAAAATACCTCCTAAAATATACTTTCTCATCTAACAACTGTACAGTATGTAATCTAAATTAACAAGATTAGGGGAAGTACTTCATCATTATCCATTGTAACAACATAGTTTGTGTTATATTGTACTATAATATATAAAATGTGAATTCAGACTGTAGGATTGACATATATTTTTAAAAGGTATTTCTGGGGGTCTGGGGGACTCTTGTCCAAATCTTTGGTGATGAAATAAATGTTGATTGTCAGGGGAAAAAGCAATTTAAATGTGCTTGGAGGCCCACACCAGTAATTACACACCACCAGCAAAGTCTACGAGCTCCCAATTAAAAGGCCTGTGTGATCATGAATACATGTGTCTGGGTAACTGTGTACTATGTACTTTGTTTTAAATTAATGAAGATAATTGCTTCAGGCTTAAAAAGACAGTTACTGCATCTGTGCGTTGTTCAGTCCAGCCCTATTATTTATTAAGGATAATCTGCTGCTCATATTGGTAATGCATGATGCAGGCAAATGAGAAGCATCCACTTTCTGTTCCAGGTAATGGAAATGAAAAAAAAAAAAGATTGCACTCGCCTGTACCTATTTCTCTCTACTCTTCCTACCCAAAATTCTCTCCATCCCACCACTCTCCTCTCATCCCCATTTGGAGTGTTGCATTTGTATGGAAATAACTGGTTCACATTACCTCCGGCAGTTTTCAAAGCGTGTTTCCATCACCTTTTTTTGGTATTTTTATTTATTTATTTATTTATCTAAAGCCCCTGCCCTCATCCACAGGTTGTTTTTTTAATGGAAGAGTGAGAGAGAAGTGCGAGCTTTGTTATCTAAGTGGGATTGTTATTAGTTGGGCTTTGCCGTTGTGATTGGAGCCGTCTCTAGCAGTATCTAATGCCGAAATAACGATTAGTTGCTCTCCGCTGGAGGGGAAAAGTTGATTTCTTTTTTGTTCCAATGCCTGCACAGCCACCTCAACCTATTGTTCTCTCTTTACCAATTTTCCTCTTAATATCTTTCACGTCTTATCCGGTTTTCGTTTCTTGGCAGCATTTCATTTTTCATTTTCTCCACTTTCATCTTTCTTAATTTTATTTTGGGCTCGCTCTTCATGACTTTGATCTTTTGTCAACATCAATTCCCAATTTCATAACAAACTGTTGACAGTGTATCATTTTTGGGGGGCTTTTTGCCTTTATTTGACAGTGATAGAAGAGATACAGACAAGATAATTATTTTATTGTTATTATTTTTATTTTTATGAATGCTTGAAGAGAGAGGGATGACATGCAACAGGAATTGAACTGGGGACCTTATAGATTAACTGCTTTAGTCCCTTGGATACCAGACGCTCCTATTGTTTAATACAGTATAAACAACAGTATAAGAAAGTACCCCTTTTGTACCAACAGGAAATTATAGCATCATGGGCAGTTCAGTTAAGAGACTTGTTTCCCATGTATTAAGCATGCAGAGCACATGTGCAATTCACCTGAGAACTTGGCCGATACTGTCCTTATAATGCTAACACATGATGCTTTTAGTTGCCTCAACATAACCCCAAACATCTTCAACCTGTGTTCGCTGCAATGGCAAAACATAAAACACATGTTTATGAATAATTTGTGTTTGCAGTATACATTAAATATACTGTAGAAAACTAACATCGAAAACTTATTCGTACATTCTTTAATTTCTTTTTTTCCCCTTTGCTGTCAGGTGATAATGATAATTTTTTTATTTGAGCAGCTCCTTCATTCCACTGTGTGTTGCATTGTGGGACGATGGTGTCCATAATGCTCAACAATGGTTGCATTGTTTAATATACTCTATTTTTATGGTTTTTACTTATTTGTTCTTTTCCTTCATGTCACCTCTGGCCATCGGGCAAGTGTTAACATTATTAGTCTTTCACTTCCCTACTTCTTTTTTTTTTTATTAGCTGGATCAGACCACCCTCCCCCTGTGATTAGACAGGGCCCACTCAATCAGACCATTCCTGTGGACAGCACAGTGGTCCTGGGTTGCCAAACAGCTGACTTTCCATCTCCTACGGTCCACTGGAAGAAGGACGGTGTCCTGGTTTCTCCCATGGACTCCCGTATGTCCATAGCAGACACAGGATCACTAGAGATTCGCTATGCTAAGGTAGGAGGACTGACACAGGGGTTAGTATTTTGCAGTTACAGCAACTGCACTCAGCCAACCCACTAATATCTTCCACTGAACTTCCTCTCCTCAGCTGGGAGATACAGGCTTCTACACTTGTGTAGCTTCTAGTCCCAATGGAGAAGCTTCCTGGACAGCATACTTACAGGTGGAGGGTAGGTCACACAAATTAAGACATAGTTATAAAGATTGGTAATACATTCTGTAGAGCCCTGTGTAATGTACTGTAATGATTTTCTTGGTGTTTCTGTGGCAGAGTTTGGAGTTGTTGTTCAGTCCAGTCAGCCGATAGACCCTAGCCTGATTCCCAGTGCTCCGTCTAAACCCGAGGTGACTGACATCAGCCATACCTCTGTCACTCTGTCGTGGAAAACAAACCCCAGTGCCGGTGCAACACCTACATCTTACTTGATTGAGGCATTCAGGTTAGATTCATGTGGTATCCAGCCATCTATCAAGCTTGATGAAACGTCCCTTGCTTCTGTATGATATCATTTCTTCATCTCTTCCTGCAGTTATACGTTAGGAAGCAGATGGGTGACCCTAGCTGAGCATATAAAGACACAGACCTTTGTACTGAGGAACCTGAGGCCAGCAACTGTCTACCTCTTTTTGGTCAGAGCGGTGAATGCTTATGGTCTTAGTGACCCCAGTCCAATCTCTGACTCTGTCAGAACACAGGGTCAGTGTGCGCATTTATTTTATCTTTTTTAATTCCAATTTCTGCTCAGTGCGTTGAATGCATCATTGTTGCCATTTTACTTTTCCTTTTGTACCAACAGACAGCACTTCCACCATGCAGGGAGTGGATCACCGACACATCCAGAGGGAGCTGGGAGATGTAGTTATCCACCTGCACCCACCAACTGTTCTTTCATCTTCTGCTGTCAGGATGCAGTGGATGGTAAGGGGGCCGTACCATGACAACTGTACTGCACAACATCAACATTTCTTTGCTACATGTTTTCTATGTTATGTATGTGATGTGTATCTATGTGACTGAAATAAACTAAACTAAACAAAACAATGTCAGTGTTAAATATGGGAAAAAGGTCAAATGTGCAATTTTACCAATACATGTAAAAACATGCTGTAAATCAACAAGTTAAACTCTAATATGTTTTCTCTTATTCTCCCAAGCAACACAAAAAATAATTGAGCTGTCAATGATAAAGGAGCAAATCCACTTTCAACATAGCGATCTGAACAGTTCAAGAGGATCTTCTCAGTTAAAACTGCCTATTGTGAAATATTTATTTTATGCTGGCATTACATGTGGTTTTCTCTGTAAACATTGATTAGCAGAAAATAAACCCTCTGCACAGAGAAGTGAATGTATCTTTAATGTGATACATTGTGCCTTTTTCCCAAGACATGGGAATGTATTTTCAGCATGTTTTATCTGTGTGGATGCAAGTTTTTAGATATGTGTTTGCCTCCACAAAAATATTTTAAGGCAATTATTTTTCATAATTGTGTGGTTTAAATGGAAAGTGCTTCGTCCTCTCCTGGCTTGATTTTAACCACAGCCATCTTGTGGATTACAGTGAGAATTCACAGATATGGGGAAATGGAAATCTGTATCAACCTACAGGTTAGAGTTTTAACAGATCCTTCCTGTGGGATTTTCACTCCAAGATGAGGTGTTAACCACTGAGATGTATTGCATTGTAACTCACACGCAGATATAATTGTGAACTTTAGATCGTCACAGCAAAAAAAAAAAAAAAAAAAAAACATTACACATCTCTTTGATTCAAACCCAGAGGTTTATTAGCTCATGGTCAATGAGGGTCTCACTGTCACATGTTGTGCCATTTATGCAGCATGTTTTATCTCTGCATCTCCACTAGGTTGAGCAGCAGTCCACATACATCCAGGGTTACAAGGTGCTTTACAGGGCATCCGCTGAGCATGGCCAGCCAGAGGGGCAGTGGAGTGTCCTGGAAGTACACGCCCCACGGGAGGACGGGGTGGTGATCGGTCAGCTGAAGCGAGGCTCCATCTACGAGTTCAAAGTGCGCCCTTTCTTTGATGAGTTCCAGGGAGCTGACAGTGAGGTGAAGGTGGTCAGGACGTTGGAAGAAGGTGACTGAGAATTTTTGTTCTGCAGTATTAAATATAGCTATACATAGCTGAGAGTTGAACAACATTGGTGCAAATATTTGATTTTCTTCTATTATGTATTTGTTCACATGCAAAGCTGTTAGAGATGTAGACCACATCTGGGATATAATAGGGCATCAAATAAGACTGCGTTTATGTCTGAATTGTTAACTATATCCTTAATTGTCTTAGCCCCTAGCAGAGCACCCCAGGGTGTTACAGTGACAAAGAGTGATACCAATGGGACCGCCATCCTCGTTGCTTGGAGACCGCCTCCACAACAGGAAGAAGCTGGAGTCATTCAGGAGTACAAGGTAAGAAAAGAATGCCCCCAGGCATGTCTGTACTTTGAATCCTGTGTTTTACAGTTAAAATGTACCTTTTATTGACAGATCTGGTGCCTGGGTAATGAGAGTCGCTATCATGTAAACCAGTCGGTCGACGGCTCCATCTTCTCTGTGCTCATCTCCAATCTGGCACCGGGAATTCGCTACAGCGTAGAGGTTGCTGCCAGCAATGGTGCTGGACCTGGTGTCAGGAGTGATGTCACTTTTTTCAATTAGGTAAGACTCCTACCAAAAAAGTGTTTGTTTATTGAGGTGTCATCAAACTAGGCCTATAAGCAGTCAGAGTATCCCAGAACCAAAACTTCTATAGAGCGTTTTCACGACGCGTCATCAGACCGGAAGTGGCCATATTGGAGATACACCGCATCACAACAAAGCACAGGCACTTAAGTAGATCCCGAACGTTGTCAAGGAAAATAGTTATTATTGCCGTGTTTTAGGTTGTACCAATAGGTCAGACCGAGAAAAACATTTGGAATATTATCGACTTCCAAAAGTTATTCAAAACCAGGGAGAGGAATGCCAGAAGTTATCAGGGGAAAGGAGGTGCTTGTGGTTGGCAAAGCTAAAACTCACTTAGGTAGTGTAGAGTCTCTGTACTCTATAGTGTTCATCAAAAAATGTTGTAAAGCGCCATATTGTGCTTACGCTGTTGTTACTTAGCTTCAGATAGGTTTTGAACAATGCTCTTGTATCTTTGCTGCTTCATCAACATGTACACACACTGTTTTCTTCAGCTATGCTTTCTGCAAATCATCACAGTCGTTTTTGTTTTCATACCTTATGCCTCTCTCTCTCTCTCTCTTTTGCTCTTTTACTGGTTAGACTCTGCAGGCCAGATGATGGATATCAGTGAGGAAAGAGACACGTTGTCTCAGATCTCAGATGTGGTGAGGCAACCGGCATTTATTGCTGGCATTGGCGCCACCTGCTGGCTGGTCCTCATGATCTTCAGTGTGTGGCTCTACCGTCACCGCAAGAAGAGAAGTGGCCTCAGCAGCACATACACTGGCATCCGCAAGGGTGTGTGTTTCTCTGTTGTGTGTATGTTTCATTTAGGTAGATCGATGTATGATGCTAAATCAAGATCAAGATGGTAAACATACAGGCAAAGCATGTGTCTGGAAAAAAGGTGTTTACTTTAGTCGGTATATTTGAAGGACGTTATGCTTGCAGAAAAGATCAAACCATGACACATTGCCACTATTAAATAACTGTCTTCATCTGAGTGATATTAAGAAATAATTTCAGAGGCTGATAAGCAGATCACATTAAAGGGTGAAAGATACTCTGGTCTAATCTTCCTTTGAGACTCAAGGAACAAATTTGAATTTGCGACTATGCAGACAGTTAAAGGCTGACCTTTAGTCGCTCATTTGTAGCATGTCATTTTCCCTGAACACAGCACAGTTCTTAGAGGCACAGGCCTGTCAACCAGCCATTACCATGTCTGCTGCGATATCATATGCGTTATTTTCCCACTCACTCTCGGACCGCCTGTCACCACCATTAACCTTCACCTGGACACTTGTCAAGACAGAGGCAGCAGCAAGGCAGATAGCATGTGGTTATTTAAATGTTTGTACACATCACTGTTTCCCAATGAAGAAATGCCCATCTCACAGCAGATAGAATATGCATAGATGCATAGACAAACCTTATACTGGGAGTAACTAAGCACATAGCTACTACAATAGTTAGGTATAATAGTTTTAATATTAAAAATGATTTCAGTTTGCTCATCTTACGCCCCTTCCTTGTCTTTGTCGGTCCCTACAGTCCCCTCATTCACCTTCACACCTACAGGTATGTACAGTATGATTGTCCCTCTTATGTTTTTGGTATTTTATGTATTTAGCAAGTCAATTATTAGAGTTATTGTATTTCACTCAAACATCCCAAGATGAAAATGCCTCCCATCTCTTGCAAGTCAGTTTTCATGGTCATTTACGAAAGAGAAAGGTATGGAAGCACAACTGAAAAGTTGCACAATTACAAAACTCTCATCATAGAATACAACAAGCAAAAACACAATAAAGTGATTAAATAGTTCTAAAGTAGCTACTGTTGCTACATTACCTGATTGCAGTACTACAGTGTAAAGATATATGTGGATTTAGGTGAGCATATATATATAGTAGTGTGCCAAACTTACTAAGTTAGGTTTATGTTATAAAAAATAAGGATGATATGTTATGTATTCTACTAGAGTATCTTTATTTGTTTGATGTTTTACTGGGTGTGGAGGCGAACATGTCTCAGAATCAGTTATGAGGAGGTCGGTAAAGGCACAGGCAATTATTTGTGTTGTGTTTCATGCACATCAATCCACAGAGTCAGACTTGTGTATTGAAGTGAGTGCAGTCTTTTCACTTTAGATTTTTAGCTTATAAGCTCTATCCGCCTTTCATGGCTTCACTTTCTCTGCCTTTGGCACTTTCTCTTTTTGACATCTCATCAAGGTTTAATGTTTTTCTATTTCGCTTTCCAGTGGCGTATCAAAGAGGAGAATCTGTGTGCAGTGCTGCCAGGTGAGTGATATTTTTGTCCCTTCCCTTTGTGTTATATAAAGACTAACAAGAGAAATGCACATACGTTGTGAGAACACTAGGGGGAGGTGTCTTCCTGCGCCAAACGATGAACCTCATACATCCACCCCATGCTCAGAATTCACCAGCCATACATGAGAACAGTGGGTTTTGATTGACAGCACTGTGGTACTCTTTGTTGCAGACCTGGCCTTCTCAGCATGGGTGAACCTCTAAACCAGCTGTGGCTGCCAGACAATTGGCCAAATGCATGTGCCAATCACAAGGACTGTAGCATCAACTGCTGCAATAATGGCAATGGCACCAGTGACAGCAACATGACAACATACAGCCGACCAGGTTAGTGCAAGACTGAGCCCATGTCAAAGTTCAGGTACTGTCAGAATGTCTGAGATATTTATTGTATTGTGTGTCTTATAAAAATCAAACAGCTTCCAGCAATGCAGAAGCTTTGTGACTTGTGTTTTAGCTGTGTTCTAGTGCTGCTTTGTTTCATGTTCTCCTCAGCTGACTGCATAGCTAACTATGGAAACCATACAGAAAACAAACAGGGGGGACAGCTTGGTTCTGAGACTGCCATTTACAGCGATGTGAACCTCTCCAACAAGCTCAATGAGATTAAAACGTTCAACAACTCCAACTTGTGCTATACGAGTCCAGGAGGAGATTCAGCAGCCACATATGAACCCATCCCATATGCCACCACACAGCTCATTCAAGCCGGCATTAAAAATAAAGCAGGCACTGGTGTCGCTATGGCAGAGCCTCTGGACATGCCCTGCTGGAAACAGCCCCCCAACCTGCCTCCAATACCAAAGGAGATGGCAGCACAGATGCAGTACAACATAATTGAGCAAAACATGCTAAATAAAGGTAAAGTAGGATTACATTTGATTTGCTTTACACTATTTATTCATAAAATAAAAAAGCTGTTGGAAATAGTCTTGCTTCTTTGTCTTCAGATCATCTGCAAGGAAGTGAAGGAATGATCCATCCTAAAACTATCCCCTACAACCAGACCCGTGCTCACAGCTCAGGAGGCTCACACCACAGCTCAGACAGAGGCAGCAACAGCACCTCAGGTAAGGCCAATGTCTACTCGGTACAGTGCTGAATTTGAATGAGGCTAGCCATACGTCTGTGTTTACCTTGATGTTTCCTTTTCATTTCTCAGGGAGTCAAAATCAAAAGAAAGGAACACGGGCCCCAAAGGTCCCAAAACATAATGCAGTAAGCTGGGGAGATGCCCCATCTCCTCCTCATGCCAATGCATGGGACTGTGATGATTATAGCCTACCCATGGAAAGGAGGTACGGGGTAAAAGAGACACACAGATACATTTACTACTATAGAGCACACACTAATACACAGACATAGCTCCTCACTTGGTTGTGTTGAGGTGGGTGGGGTCTAAAAAAGAGATAGCTGCAGTAGATTAAAATATGCACCAGTCTGCACCAAATGTATTAATTTAGTTGTTCTCAAGTGACTATGCAGTGAATATAATTAGATACAAATTTGAATTAGGAAAAAAAATCATTAAGTTGACTGTTTCATGTTAAATTATAGCTGCTCCTTAGCAAACTGTAGCCCTCCAGGATAAAACAAAAACAGGATAAACTTATCAGACTCACGCAAGCATAATTGGAGGTATGCTGTGAACACCTTCTGTTAAAACATGGCCTTATTGTCACAACCAACACTTTTAACCAAACTAATTACACAATTTAGATTTTTGTCACTGTCAGACAGTTTGCTATGACAGCAGGTTTTATATAATGGAAATTACTTCATGAAATGTTCAATGAACAGAAGGGAAACAACAATGCATTTAAGAGACGAGCAGCATTTCAGCAATAAAACCAGATGGTGCAGAAAGCTTATTGTTTATCTTTGTACGTTTTGGCTATGATGGAAATTTGTGTTCTTATGGCAGACCTAGGGATTTGTACTGAGGTCTAATGGTCTGTGACTAATTTGTCATGACTGCCAACACCCCTCATTCCTTTAGCCATTACCTCATGTCAGTTGTCCTTTTCTTATCAGCTTTGATCCAGAGGAGAGAATGGAAGGCTGCCCTACTCCACCACTTAGAGGGACTGCCTCATCCCCCCCTGAAGTGGCTTATAGTCACCCACCTAACGCGACACCACAGGGAGACCTGAGCAATGGCTTGCACGATGAAACCGAGCACCTCAGGTAACCAGATAAAACCCTCCTGACACTGCTTTCAAACATTTCTAACTGATGCTACACCTTTTCTTTTTGTGACAAGTCTGCACAAATTGTTTTTAAATTCACTTTCCAGCCAACACATCAGCGGCCACCCTCGCCCTTTTTCACCAACACACACCTACAGCTCCATACCCTTCTGCATGGAAACCGATGTACAGGAGGAGGATGAGGATGAGGAGGAAGAGGAGGAGGAGGAGGCAGAAGAGGAGACAGACGCAGAGCTCGCTGAGAGTAACTACAGCCAACACCACAAACGGCAGAAGTACAAACACCAGCTGCACCACCCCTCTCCACACAATCTGCTTCTTCATGGGCTGGAGCAGACCCCAGCCTCCAGCACTGGGGATCTGGACAGATCAGTTACGGGGTCCATGGTCAACAGCTGGGGCTCAGCATCTGAGGACAACATCTCATCTGGCAGGTCCAGTGTTGTCAGCACCTCGGAAGGATCCTTCTTTACAGACGGCGATTTCAACCAGGCAGTGGCCTCTTCGCGGGATATTGTAGGCCTGCGCATGTGTAGATACCCAGAGGAGTCAGGTGAGAAAGCTTCTGGGGAGGAAATGTTTTAATTTGTGTTCAAACGTAGTAGAAACATTACACATTAACAAGGATTATTTGTAATTACTTTGGCAATTCCCTGACTTTCCCCTAGCGCCATCATCAGGTAAAGCTTTCATTGCCACTGTGACCATGTTAGCACGTTAATGTTAGCATTTTGCTCAAAGCACTACAGTCCTGGGCAACTTGGTGTATTATGTGACAGTATATGTGTTAGGCGTATTTGATGGCGCTGGCAGTGTACAGTGCCAAGATGCTTCCATTCACATGATTGGTAATGAATGAAGTAGAAAAAAAATGATCAAATGAAGTATTTCATTGGCATTGGTGTCACTTTAAGGATATGTGTTTTGGTATTGGTACTGGCCATAATCGTAATCGTTTCAACGATACCCAGCCCTACTAAACGTAAATGTCCCTCAAATGTCAACATCCAGGATAAATTGAATGAAAATAAACAATACTATGATAGTTATCACACTCACACAAGCGTAATTGGAGGAATGCTGTAAACACCTTCTGTCAAAACATGAACAAATTGTCACAACCAACTCTTTTAACCAAACTAATTACACAATTTAGATTCTTGTCACTGTCAGCCAGTTTAGTATGACAGCAGGTTTTACATAATAGAAATTACTTCATAAAATGTTCAATGAACAGAAACAAGCATGCATGAGAAGTGTACCATTTCCACTCATACAGTATGTGGTGTTGTAGTCTTGCATTCACCTTCCCCTACAGCGCTGCGGAGGAGGGTTTGCACACTAGCGCACACAACATTGCGGTATAGGAGAAAAACGTGCTCTGGTTTATCAGCATATCTTGAAACCAATCACAATCATCTTAGGTGGAACTATGCGCCCGACAGAGCAACGGCGCCTCTGCAAAATAGCCTCGGGAAGGAAATTGTCTTGGTGAAACGTGTACGTTCCAAAGTTGTTTTAGTCGTGCAACAGAAAACACAGTCTAGATAGCTGTTTGGATTTACACTACAGAGATCTGAAGACCAGTTAACCATAGTGTGCATAAATCGACGGGAGTTTAGAAAACCAACACAAAGAAAGCGGAAAGGGAGGGTAATCCAGCCAAAAATTGAGGGACATCCGGCAGAACCTCTGGCAGCACCGGAACCATCCTATAAATGAAATTTCATCAATATAGACTAGTGGCGTGGTGATGTCAAGCATGGTGTATTTGGTTGATTGATATGACTTATATTCACATGATTGGTATCGAATGAAGTAGAAAAAAAGGTATTAAAAGAAGTACTCTTTCAGTATTGGTATCACTTTAAGGGTACTGATATTGGTAATGGTATAAATGATTCCCTGCCCTATAAACGTGAATGTTTATGACTAAATAGCAACAATTCATTATGAATAGTTAGTTTAGTTGGTTAGTGTATTATTTATCAAGAGTTTAAAACTCAGCTAATCTGCATCATTAAGACTGTTTGGGTGTGGTTTTATCAGATTTGATTGACAGGGACCTGGTTGCAAATCACTCAACAGTCATCACATTTCATGACTGTTGCTAAATCCTGATTGGTGCTCAGTACATGACATTACCTTTTTTATCCTAAGTCCAGACCACTTCAAACCAGAAACAAAAGCACAGATAAGTCAGTGCACAGTCAACTCTTCCAACTTTGACAGAAAATGGTGTGTTCATGTAGGACCACATTGCTCACAGTAATGATGTTACATGTACCATTATGTGATCTAAACATTTACTTTTTATGCTAAACCTGTGTGATGATTGCAGGTCGACGGCACCAGCGGCCCAGCAGCCCCATGTCCACAGACAGCAACATGAGTCCTGCAATAACACATAAAAGACCCAGAAGGCATAAACAGAACCAGTTTGGTCAACAGGGCTACCAACCCAAAGATATCTTCAATGACGGTAAAGACTGAACCTAAGTTAAGATTAGATATTCACTCCTGTTTATTTCCTAAAAACTGTAACATTTGGATATTTGTGCGCTACTCTGTCCCCAGACTCGTGCATGCCTTTGAATTTTCCAAGCCAGATGTCCCACAGCGACTATAAAGTGAGGGGGGCCACGCTGCCTCGGATGGGCTCTGGGGAGACCCGAGGTCGACGGGGTAGCGCCGGGACTCACCGGGTCAGGGAGGCTTCATTTGAGCAGAGAGAGAGCAAGGACAAGCACAAGACTCCACCAGGAGGGAAAGGAAGCAGCAAAAGCCGACAGCACTCAGGCACTGGATGGATTATACAGCACACGTTCTAATAAGTGATTGAGTTACTACCCAACTTAAATGTTGTCTTTCTTGTCTCTCTTTCAGAATTTGGGGATGTCCTTCTGTACAGTCGTCCCTCTTTCCCATCAGGTCAAGCTCAGAGGGAGCCTGATGATGCTAATTCATCCAGCTTTATGTCATGTGGGGACTTAAGGACCAAACAGGGAGGACAGCTGGCACCTACAGGACAGGTGGAAGAGGTAAATCAGAATCAGGAGCAAAACTCCTGAAATACAATTCTCTGTTAGTTATTTAGTGTCTATTTGCCTAAATATATGTATTTTTATTATCTGTGACACATGTTAATCAACAATTGAAGTAAGTGCAAGGGGGTAAACATGACACTATTTTGTTTTCACAGTTCCTGAAAAGCTAAGAAGCAATGCGAGCACAAAAGGAATCCCCTACAGTGGCTTCAGACAAAGGACTATGACCTTTACAATGTGGGAAAAAGACTCTACAAATACTGCACAATACGCTATTACATTTTTCATTAGGTGTTGGAAAAAAGAAAAAAAAAGTGCCCTCATCTTTAAGTCTGTGGACTTCAATTTTGATGCACTGTTTATTGTTTTTTTTTTTTTGGTGACCAGCTTCCAGGAGCCTGAACCGCTGGTTGCCCAGTAAAGTAAGATGAATGCACATTTGATGGCGGTTGTGAGTGTCTACACAAATATTGTCCATGACGACTGCTTGATGCGGTCTATACATGATCTTTGCTTGTCATTCGTCTTGTTATTTTACTGTAATTGATATTCAGTCATTACCAGCCATCTTGTAAATTCTTGAAATTGTTTACTGCCACAGAAGTGCTTCAAATCCAAATTTTATATAACAGTGTTAATGTTTTATAAGTGATGTACATCTTGTATTTGTATTATTTGTCTTACTTTGGTTATAAAAGCACAATCACTTAATTTTATTCTAAGTCTTTATTATATGAATTTCTGTCTGGAGGAAGTCTTTGGAGTCGTGTTAATCATTTCATCAGTTCAATTCAGGCTGAGAAAAGGATTGTTGATTGTGATTGTGCATTCAGTTGCGTACATTTGAGCTGCTTTCATTCAGATTTGAACTATCTGTTGTGTGTACTGAGAGAATTGCATGCAGATTCACCTGTAGGAGCTTTTACTTAAACATCTTGACTGCTTTGGTTACCCATTGGGATGATGAAAAACTTGGTCATGGACTGGTTCCATTTATTGTTTTCTCTATTGAGGCCATTCCATTTAGTTCTGTGTTCCCTTGTCCTTGGCCATAACCTCTAGAGCAGGGCTGTACAATATGCTTCATTTATTGAATTACTGATCATCAATCTCTTAACTGACTAAATTCACTTGTTTTCAATAACTAAAACTAACAAAAAATAATAATAATCAGAAAGCCAGTACAAAAAAATTAATATTATCAGGCATGGATGTATTAAGAAAATGAGTATTGCTTATTTATAGTTATAAAGTCACATTTGCATTGTGCATTTTGGTGATATTGCCCGGCCCTGTTCTATAAGTTATATATGGAACAAATATGTCACTCTAACTACTCTGTTTGAATAAATATGGCTGTTCCTTAAGCAACAACCATCACTTTTAGCTCATTCTTTTAACATACATATTCTTTTCTACATTGTGTTTCAAACGAAAGACAGATTTTTAACCTCAACTAACCAGAAATGGCAAAAAAACAGCTCATCAGACATATTGCCAAGGAAATATGGTAAACATGCAAATGATAGTTTATCCTTTCCGAAATTTCACCCGTGTTTACAAAGGTGAAGTGGTAGCTTTTACAAAACTAAAGTAAGACTTCGTTAAATGGGTTTTACAACAGCAGCGTTACTGCAGGGGGGGCTGCCAAATTATTGTTCATGTCCTAAAAGTTTCTTTTCAAAAATGAAACATCCATCCATCCATCTTCATCTGCTTATCTGGTATCGGATCGCGGGGTGCAGAAGCTCCAGCAGGGAACCCCAAACTTCCCTTTCCCGAGCCACATCAACCAGCTCCGACTGGGGGATCCCGAGGCGTTCCCAGGCCAGGTTGGAGATAAAATTCCTCCACATAGTCCTGGGTCTTCCCATAGACCTCCTCCCATATATATCCAACACATTATTAGCAAATAAAAAATAAACTTATTTGTGAAAAAGCCCTGCTGAATATTAGGCTTATTGGCCTATACTGTATGTAAGGTAGTCACTAAAATAACTATTCACAGATACAGTTCATCCTAAGGATTCAATGTATGTTTAACATTAAAAGATAATTCAATTTTCAATTCAATTTTCAATTCAATTATCAATTCAATTATCAATTCAATTTTATTTATAGTATCAATTCATATTACAGATAGAGTAGGTCTAGACCATACTCCATAATTTACAAGGACCCAACAGTTCTAGTAGTTCCCTCCAGAGCAAGCAATAGTGCGACAGTGGTAATTCATAAATGATTCCCAAAAATATTATTTTAAAAGCACTATAAAGGTTTATAAAGGCTATTGGCCGCCCTACACGTTATTGAAAGGCCCAGTTTAATATGTAACTTCATTTTATATAATATATGTCTTAGGGGGTCCCTGATGCGTCTGTCTCTCAGCTAAAGGGTCCTTGCCTTAAAAAAACATTGAAGACCCCTCTTCTACCGTAAGTCTGAGAATAACCTTTTTTTTTTAACATTGAATGGGTTTGGTTTATATATGTTAAATAATTATCCTGGACAAAGAACGAGATGTAAAAAACTGAACTGTTTGTGTAGAAGTGACATCAAGAAAAAGATTATTTTAAGTGACCCTTATTGATTTAGACCATTACATTTGGTATGTTTAAAACGCATAATTTATTCCTACCCTGTAATACAACCCACGAGAGTTTCCTAAATAGCACACCCTATCAGTGGAAGTATGTCAACACGTTCTCATACCTAACGTAAAAATCACATGTGGTTAACATTTCGAAACAGTGGCAGTTTGATTAGGTTTAGGCATGAACTACTTTGTTAGGTGACTTTGTCGCTCTTTTTGGTTCGTCATCTGACTTCCTGCTTTGCTCCTATCACAAGTACTACGGCCACTAGAGGTCACCGCAACTATAAACGTAAATATGGGTTGTAATAAAAACAACCTATAGGGTCATTTTTGGAGGGAGATCTGTCTCATATTTAACCCTGCAGTTGTCTTCCCATCAAAATTGAAAATCAACACTTTTGTTGATGCTTTTAATCAATGTTTTTAAGTTTTACTTAAGTTTTTATCCCTTTTTTTAACACTTTTGACGCTTTTTTTCAATGTTTGCCACTTTTTTGACATTTTCAACACCACGTAGCACTAATTTATTAACTTTGTTTTACAGTTCTTTTAGGAATTTATGGTCAATAAACCTCATTTATGGGAAATTATACCTAATGTTTGAGTTAGAAAATCAGAAATTAGGAATTATTTAGACAAAAATTACATATGTTGATGTTGGATAATCACAGACTGGAATATGACAACTTTTAGTCAGTACTATTTTGAAAACCACTTCAATTTTTGTTTCAAATGCTATAAAATTGAATACGACACCCTACAATTAATGAAAGTAGAGATTTGTACCTGCCAAAGAGCGTTGTGTGGAATCAGTCATGTTATTTTGGGTAACTTGGTAGTTAAAAAGTACGTTGATATAGGAAAAAGGGTCAATTTGACCCGAGGACAACATGAGGGTTAAACTACAGTAATGCAAAACGCCAGCCACTCAGCTCTGTTATTTAGAATTAAAATATCTTCGATATCTGGTAAATCACGTCTTTTTTCCTGATATCCTAATGTCACCAAGTTATAAGCTGAAGGCCCTGCAGCTCCTCCCATTGGTGAACTGGCATGATTCTATGGTTGTGAGGTGATGTGGACGAGGTAAGCGGGAGAAAAGAAAAGGATGTGATGAGACATGCTGTCTTCTGAACCTTCATCAACAGAGCTGCTGTGTGCTGCTGAAAAGAAGAAAATCTTTCCCAGATGTCTTTCAATGCAGTAGTATACAGTATGTGTGAGTGTCAATTTGACTGTTCCTTGACTTACACAGTAAGTGGTGCACGGATGATTATCACCTGAATCTGCAGAAGTCGTTTAGCATCTTTCTGCTCATGGTTTTGGTTGTCTAACCTGTTGGCTTCCTGCCAACAGCAAAGAGACACAATTAGCAACTTGCCTGTGAAAATATAGTATGTATAGTAGAGCATAGTTATACAGCTCATTTACGCTGCCTTCAAAGGGACCAAACAAATCAGTTACTGCAGGTTAAACTTGTGCCACTGTATGAAATATCTCCAGAGTTATTACCCATTTCAGAGAGTCAACTGACCTGAAGGGACCACGCGACAGACTGAACTTTTTTTTTTCAGTGATGAAATAGTAAAAAAAGTTTAAAAAAATGTAATTCCATCAAATTGCCAGCTCAGCTTCTACATCAACACAACAGCACCTGTAAAACATCCAAAATTACCGACATCAGTGCTCCACTGAAGGGCCCACATCACTCAGGCCACTTCACACAAACCATTCATATTTACCGACCGATACTGGATAAGTGGATGAAGATGGATGGATGGACGGATTCATTTTTCGTGATTTTTTTCTGAGTTGATAATGGGTGTGTGGAATTTTCATGTGGAATTTGTATGTTCTTCTAGACCTTTGACATACTAAGACTTTATTGTCACTATTTTCAACATACTATATTATGACATTTTTAATCATTTTTTAGACATTCTATTCTTTGATCATTTTTGACAATATATAGAATGACTTTTTATCACTTTTTCAACATAAAAAGATTTTAAAAAAAGATTTAATTTGTGTAATTCAGTGAGGAAATTACAATGTACTCTGCATACACAGTTTGTTAGTAAATCACACACAGGCCTGAAATACACACACATGCTCAGTACCCATACATGCCAGCACCCTAAGCGGGTGGGGGGGGTACAGTGCCTTGCTCAAGAGTACCTGGCAGTGCCCAGGTACATCTCTCCAGCCACCAATCCGTATGGGGACTTGAACCTATGACCCTCTGGTTCCCAACCCAACTCCCTACAGACTGAGCTACTGCCACCGCCATACTATTCAAGGCTTTTTTTCAACATACTCTACAGCTACACTTTTCCCTCTTTCTGCTTTTTTCGACATACTCTTCTATTACTTTTTTGACACTCTATACTAAGCATAGACTTAGTGGTTTGCGCAACTATTAGTGGCACGGCATTTAGGCACTGATGGCTTTTACTCCTGGTTAACCGTTAATTTTAACTCATATCAGATCTTCACAACCAATGGGTGATGTCACACATGCTCTGTACATTAATATTAATGGTCTATTAAACCACTGAGCCACAGTGGTTATAGTTGAGTAAGCAGTATGTTATATCCATAGACCATTAATATTAATTTTAATTATATGTTAATAAATATACAGTCTATGAGTGGTTTGCACTGGTGGAAATAGAATCAGCAGGTTCTGACTTGTGGTTCAATCCCTGGTCTGGGCTGTTTCCTTTGTGTGGAGTTTATGTTCTTCCAGACGTTCTTTACCCTACTATACTATGACTTAGTTCATCACTTAAAGCTAAATTGAATACTATCACTTTTATCGACTCACTACACTATGCCTATTTTTGACATACTATACAAGGAATTTTTTATAACTTCTTCTGACATACTATACCATGACTTGTTTCAACATGCTATACTAAGACATTTTTATCACTTTTTTCAACAAACTATGCTATGACTATTTTCAACATGCAATACTATGACTTTTTTTACAAACAATTTTGACAAACTATACTATGATTTGTTTTATCACTTTTTTCAACATACTATACTATTACTATTTTCGACATACTATACTATGACTATTTTGATATGCTATACTATGACTATTTTGATATACTATACTATGACTTTTATCTGCATGATATACCATGACTTTGTTTTCACTTTTTTCTACAAACTATGCTATAACTACTTTCAAAATATAATACTATGTTGTTGTTTTTTAATAATTTCAAAACTATACTTTTATTTTTGACATTTTATACTATGACTTGTTTCATCATGCTATATTATGACTTTTTCATCACTTTGACTATGACTATTTTCAACATGCAATACTATGACTTTTTTACAAACAATTTTAACAAACTATACCATGACTATTTTTTTTTTTTTGCCATACTATACTATTACGTTTTTTGACACAATATACTATGACTTCTTATGCATTTTTTTGTCATGCTGTACCATGACTTTTCCACTACTTTTTTTGACATACTATACTATGACTTTTTATAAAATTTGTTGACGTAGTATACCATGACTTTTGTGACATGCTATACTATGGTTTTTTTTATAACTTTTTTGGACATACTATACTATGACTATTTTTGCCATACTTTTTAATAATAAACAATTTCGACAAACTATACTTTGACTATTTTTATAACATTTGTTGACGTACTATACCATGACTTTTTCATCACTTTTATTGGACATACCAAACTATGACTATTTTTGCCATACTTTTTAATTACTTTTTTAGACATACTATAGTATGATATATTAATTACTTTTTTAGACATACTATACTATGACTTTTTATCACTTCTTTCGACATACAGTGCTATACTTAGAGTGTTTTTGACATACTATACTATGACTTTTTTATAACATTTGTTGAAGTACTATACCATGACTTTTTTGACATACTTTTCTACTATGACTTTTTATCACTTTATCTCGACATACTATACTATTACTATTTTCAACATGATATAATATGATTCTATGATACTATACTTTATCATTTTTTTCTACAAACTATGCTATGACTATTTTTTACATACTATACTATGACTTTTTTTCATAACTTTTTATGACATGATGGTTTTCAACATGCTATAGTATGCCTTTTTCTACTTTTTTCAAAATACAATACTAAGACTCTTTTAGATATAATAGACTGGTCTGGGCTGTTTCCTTTGTGTGGAATTTTCATGTTCGTCCAGACGTTCTTTAACCATACTATATCATGACTTATTTCATCACTTAAAGCAAAATGAATATTATCACTTTTATTGACACACTATACTATGACTTTTTTTCGACATGCTTATGCTATGACTTTTTCTGGTTGTTTTTACATACCATACTAGGACTCTTTTAGATATAACATGTTGCTTTACTATAACCACTGTGGTTTAGTGGTTGGCACTAGTGTAAATACACTGTGAAGGCTATAACGTGTGGTTCAATCCCTGGTCGGGGCATTTTGTCTGTGTGGAGTTTTCATGTTCTACCAGACTTTTTTTGACCCACTATACTATTTCTTATTGTATAAGTTAAAGCAACTTTTTTATCACTTTTTTGACATACTACAGTATGACTATTTTTGACATAATATACTATGATTTTCTGTCTAATTTTTAACAAACTATGCTTTCTCTGCTTTTTTTGACATACCATACTAAGACTCTTTTAGATATAACATACTGCTTTTTCAACTATGACCACTGTGGCTCAGTGGTTTACACTGGTCCACATAGACTATGAAGGCTCTAACTTGTGGTTCAATCTCTGGTCTGGGCTGTTTTCTTTGGGTGGCGTTTTCATGTTCTACCAGACATTCTTTATCCCACTGTACTATTACTGATTGTATAACTTAAAGTGACACTGAACACTATTACATTTTTGACATTCTTTAATATAACAATTTTTGACATGCTATACTATGACTTTTTATTACTTTTTTGACATAGTATAATATGACTATTTTCAACATGTAACACTATGACTTTTTTATAAACAATTTCAACATACTATACTATAACTATTTTTCGACATACTATGTATGACTTTTTTGTACATTTTTTCGACATAATATACTACAACTTTTTTGAAACTTTTTTTGACATACTATACTGTGACGTTTTTTGACATTCTATACTAGGACTTTTTAATCACTTTTTTCTACAAACTATGCTATGACTATTTTTGACATACTATACTATGACTTTTTTATGACTTTTTTTGACACATCACTTAAAGCGAAATGAATACTATCACTTTTTTCGACATACTATACTATGACTTTCTCCGCTTTTTTTGACATACCTAACTAAGACTCTTTTAGATATAACATACTGCTTCTTTAACATTGACCACTGTGGCTCAGTGGTTTACACTGGTCCACATAGACTATGAAGGCTCTAACTTGTGGTTCAATCTCAGGTCTGGGCTGTTTTCTTTGTGTGGAGTTTTCATGTTCTACCAGACATTCTTTATCCCACTGTACTATTACTGATTATATAAGTTAAAGTGACATTGAATACTATCACTTTTTTGACATTCTATAATATAACATGTTTTGACATACATATGACTATTTTCAACATGCTATACTATGACTTTTCATCACTTTTTTGAACAAACTATGCTATGACTATTCTCAACATGTAACACTGACCTTTTTATAAACAATTTTGACATACTATACTATGACTTTTTGTCATACTATACTATGACTTTTTTGTACATTTTTTTGACATAATATACTACAACTTTTTGAAACTTTTTTTTGACAAACTATACTTTGTCTTTTTAATCACTTTTTTGACATACTATACTGTGATGTTTTTCGACATGCTATACTATGACTTTTTATCACTTTTTTCTACAAATTATACTATGACTATTTTTGACATGACTATGACTTTCCTATCAGGTTTTTATGACATACTTTACCATGACTTTTTTCAACATACAATACTAAGACTCTTTTAGATATAACAGACTGCTTGCTTAACTCTAACTGCTGTGGCACAGTGGGTTTCACTGGTGTGAATGTGCATCAGCAAATAGACAATGCACGTTCTGACTTGTGGTTCAATCCCTGGTCTGGGCTGGGATCTTTGTGTGGAGTTTTCATCTTCTTCCAGACTTTCTTTGACCCACTATACTATTCCTTATTGTATCACTTAAAGCGACATTGAATACTATCACTTTTTTTGACATACTATACTATGACTTTTTATAATTTTTTTCGACATACTATAATTAGTATTTTCAACATGTAATACTATGTCTTTATTATAAACTATTTCGACATACTATACTATGACTATTTTTTGATATACTATACTGACATACTATACTATGACTATTTTTTGATATACTATACTGACATACTATACTATGACTATTTTCGACATACTATACTATGAATTTGTTATCACTTTTTTCAACAAACTATGCTATGGCTATTTTCAACATGTAATACTTTGGCTTTATTATAAACAATTTCGACATACTATACTATGACTTTTTCTAAACTTTTTTTGACATACTATACTGTGACGTTTTTCGACATGTTATACTATGACTTTTTGTCACTTTTTACCACAAATTGTGCTTTTTCAACATACTACACTATGCCTGTTTTTGACATATTTTACTTTGATTATAACCTTTTCATCACTTTAATTTAAGTCCTTATCATAACACCATGAAAAATATTTGCATCTTTTATCCATTTCCCACTTTTCCAACTTCAGCAGCTTTTTTTTCATACACTTTTGGTGTTATTCAACATTTTAATGAAATTTATTCCAATCAAAATCATAAGCATTTTCTGCAGGAAATCCATTTTCTAGTTTACAATCCTCTTGTCATAATGTTTTTCTTTCCTCCAGAACACAGTTATATGTGGCAGTGGCACAGTGGCCATTCCATCAATGTAAACAAGCAGATTTCAGCTCTTTTTTGTCAGATATTCTTTTCAGGGATGCGTATACGCAGGGGGTAGCGGTACGGAGCAAAAAGTGAGTATATTAATGTGGAAAACACAACTTGCATCTTACTTTTTTTGTGGTCATCTTTTACTATTTTTAAAGTGCACCCACACTTTAGATTTTTTTCCCCCAGACATTTTCAGTTAAAGATTTAAATCCCTGCCGCCATGATGCTCCTCAATCGGTCACGGATCGTGGAAAATCAAACTGTGACTGTGGAGATTTATTTGAAAATTTATTTCTTTTAATTTTTTTATTTACAGCTTCACATGTTGATACTTACATCATAATAAGCTATGTAAGCAGTATATGAATGTATTGGGAGAAAAGCCAAAATGGCATGATCCTCATTCTATAACAAAGGGAAGATTTGATTGTGAGCCTGGCAGTCGAAACAGGGTCCTTCAATCAAACCCTGAATATTTGACTATTTGGGGTCGCCCCTAGTGGCTACAGTTGGTTTTCTCAGTCTGGCTACTGTTCTCACTCACTTTGTGACAGTAGATAAAGTAATTGAATGCACAAGAAATAACCCAAATCGTGGGTTGTTATGACAATCTACAATAAGAAAACACTGCAGAGCTAGTTAATGTATAACTAAATAATAAACATAAACTAAAAAATATTTTATACACATTATATCAAGTAATAGGTAATTGTAATAATTACACTCAACATTCAATGAGCATTAACCACTCAACAACACATTGATGTGCAACATGCATGTTTTCTATGAAGAGAAAAGTTCATTTTTACATGTAATTGCTGACATTTTATTACCTTTCAGTATACATACAGTATATAATCGCTGTATTTATAATGTTTGCCCATTTACAGGACTGGGTGAGAGACATAAAGGTAACTTCAAGTACCTGTGAAACCATCTTGTTTCCTTGTTAAAAAGGCTGACCTCCTTGTAGGTGCACAGCTGTCAGCAGCAGTGACACGTTGTGAGCTAGCTTGAGTGATGTGATATGACTAAATGGTGGGCAAATAATTTTAACCCGTGCTGTGGAAGGTAATGTCCAGTCCAATCAACATCGCTGATCCATGATGCTGAATAAAATAAATATCAATAGTCTTAATGAAAAACGTCATACTCTTTTATAATTATTGCCTCTGAGGTGATGATTTCATAAACATGTTTAAATAACTGGAGCGTGCATGGCCATTGCTTAAATTGGAACTTGAATATGCAACATTCAATTTTTTTATATTATGTTTACTAAGTCATTCATGCAATCAAGCGTCTTCATGAATTATTCCAATAACTTGATTCCAACCAAAGTGAAGTCTAACTAAGATTCATTTGTGTGAGTAATGCTGTTTATTTCTCTGGAAAACAACTTCTCAAGCCCATGAAAGGCTGCCTTCATCCCCTCTTTTTTATTTTTCTTCTTTTTCAAGGACAACTGTCTACAGTAGGTTATTCACAAGTGTTTGCCTTGGTTTCTAAGATATTGTGTGTGAATGTGTGCTTGTGCTTGCATGCTTGTGTGTGCTGCCAAGTTTCATTTTCAATTTTGCCATGTTTATCCAGCAGATTCTCTGCAATCTGTTGACAAAGAGCCGGGCCATGACAGCTAGGGCAAATGTGGCAGAATTGCTGGAGAGTCTGACAGAAAAAGTGAAACTGATGGCTGTCAACCCCCAAACAACTCTTTATAAGAGGACAGATGTATAGAGACAGTGTGGCTGAGTGCTGTGCTACTGGATGAAAATGTCTCCCCTGACCTACCAGCTGAACCGCACCATATGTCATCTAGGTGTTCAATTTCCTCCCATTATCACACACCAAATGTGGAATGTTAAGACAATCCAAAATACGTTTTGGAGAATGGGCACGCTTTCGGCCTTTGAACAGGTAAACATGTGATTCTGGCAACAGGATTTTATACATAATATGGTTAATTTAGGATGTGCAGAAGGCACTGTTGCGCAAAAGAAGTCTGAAGGTGATGAAGACATTGATTAGCTTCACAGCAGTGAAACACACAGGTGGTGTCAGAGATAAGCAGCATTTCTCAGCTCCTCCGGTGTCATTGACATACTTGGAGGCACGGAGGGGTGAGGTGACACTGGTGTTGAGTGAGGTGAGAAGTTATGAGTGGAGGGAGGGGGGAAGGAGTAAGGAAGTGCCAATTTATGATCTTTCTGAAATGTATTGCAGCTGTATTTGAGGAAGATTACTTTCTCTTAAAGCAGACAGTTGGTGAGGAATTAGGAGGTGTCAGAGATAATGAATCTTGTGGTGAGGCGGAGCTCGATCCAGCAGTGGTAAATTCAAATTTGTTTATGGAGATATATCACTGTCTGTCACTATAAGGGTTGAACCGTAGGGAGGATGTGTCCCACGATGCCACAAGAGGACTTAGTGTGTCAGATGAGATGGGAATGCTAAGTTGTCAAAAGCTGCACTCAAGTCAGAGAGGTTGGTGACATGGCTTTATCTGGAAGCAGGGGGGAGGGGGCAACTTTTAGAGACAAATATAAGTGTTGATTGAGAGACAGATGGCTGTAACTAAATAGATAGTAACTTGAACAAAATCCCTCCATAGTATGCCACAAACTGAAAGAAGAAAAGTAGTGAAGAAAGTACTTTGCAAGTATGCATTGTGTGGGTGACAGGATGGTGATAATGTCACTACTGTAGTTGGGATACTGTGTCGATTAAATACAACCAATAAATCCACAACACCATCAATGTGTGGGTGGTCTGTTGAATAGTTTTTACTGTGTTTAAATTTTCCTTCCAGACATGTTTTACGACATGTAAACATAATATGTTTTGAGGTATGTTTTGAAAAATGATTGAAGTTTTTCTCCCCACAAAACATTTAAGTTACCTCACCCTAATTTCAAACCCAAAATCAAAAACTACAAGCGGTTCACTCTCCAGGGGAGCTTCCGGCAAACTAAAGCTGGGTCTTGGTTTCAGGATTAAACAGTATAGTGAGTATCAGCTGAGACCTGGAGACTGTATTGGGATTTTTTGTGAGTCAGTGAGAGCAGTAATAGACAAAGATAAATATACTAACATCTGCATGCAAATGTCCTTTCTGTATTTAACTAAATGTCCTCTATCAGAGACCTCCAGGAGAGGCCTCTCTGCTTCATGTCAGTGGCACAATGTGAGGTGGCAACATAAAAGAAGTAGATGAACCAACAGGGTGAACAAGATGAAAATAAATTGGCCACTGAGGGAGACAAAGGCCATGAGACCACTGGCCTTTGGCTTACCCTCAGGGTAGCTGAGCCACAGAGCGGGACCTGCGGTCCCAAGTGGGGTGCATAGAAACCACCACACTGTTTGAATGTTGCAATTAGCCAAATGTCATGAGTCAGAAAACAGCCTTTCAGGGCAATATTACATATAGTCATATTGAAAAGGTTGTCCACCACATGTTGGGAACATTTCATGAAATGGTGCAGCTTATGCAGAATTGAGATCTAACAAAGGAAAGTGAATGGGTCTCTTTCTTTTTCCCTAAGTAGCAATAATGAATATTTGCAGATTAAGATGTTACAGCAGTTTATCGAGCCTACTGCATACTGAATGTAAAGTCTGGCTGTTTTGTACAGCATTAAAAGGCTTAAGAAAATACAATATAATTAATGCAGTTAGGACTCTTGCCTGAGCATAATGGGAAAAAACCCACTCTGCAATTCATAATGTTGTTTTACAATCACACTTTCCTTTGAACATATATGTGCCTTGGTGGCACTTTGGATACAAATTTCCTCTATGTAAATATGTTTCTACATCTTGAATAAATATGTCTACTGTCTGAATTGTGTGAAGTTGATTTTGTCCATGTACACTGCAGACTGTCATTATTATTAATTTATGTTCACCTAGAATATAAGAAGGAGGCTTACCCTGAGGATTTTGCATCCACAATCAGACAGCCCTTCTTGCAAGGAACACTGACTCATTTTGTTTAAATTTCTTTAAATTTAATATTTTATTAATTATTTTATTAATTTAATATTGATTGCTAACAAATAAGTGGAAAAAAAGAAGCCATTTGTTCACGTGTAAGCTTTCTTACATCGTTGTCACACTGTCATTCAAATACGAAATTGAATGCTGGTAATGTGCCCTGTGAATACTTTCTTTTAACAGTTATCAAAAAAATTACTGATTAAATCAATATGGTCGTCCATGCTTTGTTGTGCTTTCCACAGACAAATCACAAATATTTCTTTGTAGCAATGTCCAAAGAAGTGAATCAGTTTGAGGCCAAATTGTTCCCCTGAGTGCTGAAAAAAACAGCAGTAAATAACAGTTACAGTAAACTGCCTTTTCATCCAACCAAAACAACAGCACCCATAAAGTGACCACACCATTCTAAAACCATGCCCTGTAAACCACATCTTTATAAGATGGAGCTGTAACCGTGTGAGTGCAGGTGGAGCCTTGTAATTGGGCCCTGTGGACTTGGCTATGTATTTCTGTTCTTCCGTTAAATTCACATGTACTGCAAATAAATTAGGAGAAGCCTGTGCTGCACTTTGGTGGGGAGATTGTGTGGAGGGAGGGGGTCTGTTCCCTGTAATAGGGCAGCCAAATTGTGTTAAAGTGAGTACAGAATTGACTACACAATACCAATTCCTCCATGTCTCCATTCCACTTCTGGAAACCAGTTGAATTTAAAGCTTAAATGGTGTATTGCACACACTGCCTTGTCTGCACAATATCTGCAGACAATCCTAATCCCTGTCTATCTGTCTCAAGATACAAATATTGACAGGCTGTCCCACACTGCGCATAGCACCTATTGCACCATGGCCTGAAGCTATCCTCCCAACTGCTGTCCAGATCTATGCTCGGGGAGCTGTCATTCAGAGATAAGTGAATGGCTTTCAGTCTCTCCTGGGTCCTCTGTAATGGAATAAAGTTCATTCTGAAACTTGTTCAAACAATGGCCAATGACACAATACGTTTAAAATATATTCATTTTTTAAGACATGACCATATATTTAAGCAGTGTGTCAATTCTCGGAGGCCACCATCCCACATTGGTCAACCTTATGAATTGTTATTTGAATTTTAAATACTTCATGAGTTGTCTTTTACAAACAGAGTGTAGGGTACAACTCATCCAAAAACAAACTGAAGGCAAAAGTCAGACAAATTTAATTCAGCACAGCAACTTTTCGATCTAACAGAGATCTCTAGGTCCGGCATTGTCAAATAACTATCACAAAGCAGAACAAGCAACATACAGACACAAACACGTTCATGTACATGATTAAGAGCTGATCTACTCTTAGACTGGACCAATCAGAGCCGAGCTCATTAGCACCGTCTCAAAAACATGCATGTGTGGCCTGTGAAGAGAGCAAAAATGGAAAAAGAAACATTAAAAAAAAAAACATTATACAAGAGTATACAAAATCATATACATGATAATTTCAGAGAAATATAAAGCATGAATTAGGTAAGTCATCCAGAGCACCTCCTGAAAGCAGAAGCGCTCTGTGTCTTTATCTTGTTCTGCTTCGTGATGGTTATTTGACGTCTGACAAAGATCTCTGTTAGATCAAAATGTTTCTCTGTTAAATCAAATTTGCTGGGAGCTATCTGTACAGTGTGCACATCTTTTATCTGACTGTTGCCATAAGATGTGTTTGAGAAATAGTATCACATAAGATCAATAAAGTCAAAACAACCCAGAAAAAGAATCCATCATTTAACAGTGTGAGCAGTTTAAGAAAGTGTTTATTTTGCCTTTCAACCCCATTTATCTTGTGCTAATACTAACGGGGATTCATAGAATCCCTGGAGGAATTGAATAAAAGGAAGATAACTGTTTAGGAGAAAATGACTCCATGTTTCTTAGGAGGATCTTATATTAATATATTAAAAGGGAATTGAAACCACCATTGCCACAGAATATATATATATATATATATATATATATATATATATATATATATATATATATATATATATATATATGACATGATCTAAAGTAGCTAGGTAAATGCAGTGTGACTGACTCGTAGGCATTGTGAGGAGAAATCTGGTTGGTTTTCACATACACATTTTATTTAGCATCAAATGATTGAAAAACGGCCCAACTGTATGTGGCTGCGTATTCCTGAGGGCAAACCAATCTGGCAGATAAAGATTATTCAAAGGGTAAGCCATTACCAGAACAATAATCAGAACAAAACCATCCAAAGTGGAAAGACATCGCATCGTGAATCTCATTGGCAGAAAATGCTAATTGGCTGCGTTTTTTTTTTTTTTTTTTTTTACAACTGGAAAAGGTTTTCAAAAGATCTTCAAATTTGGCAGTTGGTCAGAAGTCTATACATCATTATGAGGTGAAAGTGTAAAACAATAACCATTCAATAGTGTAATACACAAGGCCAGATCTAGTTTATTTGATGTTTAACATCATGTATACTTGTTGTTAAACTCAGCATCTCATTTGTCTTCAGGTGACATCAAGACATTTTGGCCTGGACAATTCCCTTTATCGTCATATTTTCCTTTCAATATTGCACTGGCGCTATGTCACTGTATGTAATTAGAAAAGAATTACCAAAACAAATATATAGATTTTTTTTTATTAACATACTCTTTTTGTGAATGGCAGGGAAGAGATACATACCTATTTTCCTATGTCTTTGCTTTGGATATCACAACTGATTGTGTTGCGTTGTTACCATAAAACAATGTTCTGGTAACCATTTGCTGATAAATATTTAGTATAATGCATAATAGAATTCCCAGCAACTAGTGTGAAACACAGTTTGTTATATTGGCATATTATTTCCAAGTATTTACCTGTGTATTTTTCCTTGCAACTTTCACTATATGAGTGCTTCCCCAAACAATTATAGCACAGCCAAGTATATATCTTCTGTTTAGGTACTGTTTAACATAGACGTCCCTCTTTGCCATTATGATTCTCCTCCTCAGCTTAGCTGACAATGGGTTTGTGCTTATGTTCACCAAAAACGCTCTGTGCAAAGTACAACGATACAGTAGCTTCATCAAAATAAGCTAACAGTTTGAGCATTAATGAAAAGTCATTCACAGTAATAAATCACAAAAGAGACAACATTGGGTTTGGCTTGCATAGCAAAGCAAAAGGAAGAGAAAAACATTAAAAAATATATTTACAAATTATGCAAGTCCTTCTTCATATTAGTCATTTTGTTGTGATTTTTCTTCTTCTTCATCCCCACTGTGTGAATCTTTGTACACCATGTGACAGAAAAAAAAGAAGCGGACATATAACATACTGTTTACTCTTTTGAAGAGGGGAGGGTGTGTGTGTGTGTGTGTGTGTGAAAATTAACACTGTGAGACTGGTGTCTGTGTCTGTACATCACATTTACAGCTCTGCATTTTTATCTCGCACTCTGTTCCTTTGTCTTCATTCTGTCTCCACCCCGTCTTCCAAACATCATTCTGTGTCACTCGCGGAGAGAAAATCTCATAGCGCTTACAAACAAGGTGTCCTGGGACAGGCAGCAACTGCGGGGAATGATGCTTCACAAAGACTCTGGAAGAACAGACACAACAAAACAACAATGTAAAACCTGGCTAACATTAGGTTGCCTGCTTCACTCTCAATATCTACAGCTGCATTTCACAATCACCAGGATGTATCTCACTTTGTATGAAAGCTCAAAAGTTGTGGGATTCTACAACTTCCCTTCTTATTGAAAAGGGTTAAAGGTTTCATAGCATGAACATTTCACTTTATGAGTTTTTTTTTAACATTAATATGCGTTCCCCCAGCTTGTGTATGGTGTCTCAGTGACTAGAAATGGCGATAGGTGTAAACCAAGCCTTGGGTATCCTGCTCTGCCTTTGAGAAAATGAAAGCTCAGATGGTCCGATATGGAATCTTGCCCCTTATGAGGTCATAAGGGGCAAGTTTACCTGCCCTTTCTCTGAACTGCCTGCCCAGAAAATTTAACCCACCCATGAGAGAGAGACATCATAGCTTTTGAACATGGGAAGTTTTTGACTTTCAATTTTGCTGAGAAGTACATGGCCTTATTTATCTGTCATTTTAATGATATATTATGCATGTATATAAATCTTTTATCTTAATGTTTTGTATGTTTTATTTTTTTATTTACGTTCAAATAAACTATTAAACTAAAAAAAAAAAAAATGAGCAAAGTGGCAGCAAGGCCACACCCCCAGCCGCCCCTCCCCCCTCTCTTCCTCAAAAGCTACACACCCAAAAATGGCACATACTAAGGAAAGCTCACTGCGGGACTGGCTCTAGTGGCTGTAATTCTGCACCTAGGCTAAATTTTGGGAAAGAGACTTCAGATCACCACTAAGGCCAGCATCCAAAGAGCACCATGTCTTGGGGGCATTTAACTATACATTCACATACATTATACAACTGTATTGTGATGCTGTCATAACTGACTAGAAGAAGCAAATCTGAGTAGTTTTGCTTTATACATTGTTAAAAAAGTGACTGCCACAATTTACTAATTCATTCATGAATTGCTATAATTATTAAATGACTTGGCTTCTCTGTTATTATTCATCAATCAGGGGATATCTAAATAAAATTACAACATGGATTTTAAACCATCATATTCAGTAAAGCATGAATATGATGTCTCTGTGCAGATATACTGTAGGTGATATGTGCACACAAACACATCCTCAGGAGGATTAACACCTACAGTGTTCCCCTTTCTCTGTGCCGTTTGTGGAAGGATGCCCGTTGTGGGAGGGATCTGTGCCAGGTCTCTTGTGGGAACCCCTACTCAGGGTGGCCCTGTTAGATGTTGTTGTGCCGCTCCAGGAAGCCATATGCTGGCGCTCTAGCGTCGACACGGTCACCATGCACTCCTCTGAGGGGTCTGAGGCCGCAGCTGCCCACGAGCTGTTGATGCGGGAACCCACGCTGTGCAGGGACTTCATGGCCTGTGTGTGGGCTGTTGAGTGGATGGTAGATGAGGGGATTTGGCAATGGATACAAGTGAGACATCATGATAGAAGCACTCCTTATTGAATTTACTTTAATAGAGGATTATCTGGCAAATACTGCCTGAGAGGGTAAGAGACTTAACTTACCGTCTGTGTTGGTGTCTCTCCGTCTGGGCAGAGTCCCGACCTTGCCCGTCTGTGGTTTGAGGCCACTCAGTGGTGCCGTCTTGTGGCCGAGACTATGTGTGCCCTGTGCACCATGGTCTGCTGAGCCAGAGCTGTCTGAGCGACACTGCTGCGAGCTTTTACCTAATGAGAGGGAGTTAATGAAGATAAACATTTGGCTAGGCCTGCATTGAATGAGGGTATTTCACACAGGGTATTTGTGGAACAATTAACTCCATACTACTTATATGTTTTAGAGAATTACTGAATGCTTTATCAGAAGGCCTCAATAACTACTTTCTTTGTTGCAGCAATATAAGCAAACGTACTGTAGAACTGCTTTAAAATGTTTTATTAAATCAGACATCTTGGAATATGTATTAACAAACAAGCCATTTAAAGGACTAGTGTATTGCCCCTTGAAAACGTTCACACTCCTTACACATGCCATGACATAGTTGCATCACCTAGCAATGCTAATATATGTGTCATTCGCTAACAGCTAGGTATTTGGGACCAGGCCATCTCCACTAACAAAATTCAAAATTAATTTCAAAAGTTATACTGCTGGTGTTTGAAATGTTTGAGTTTACTACAATGTAACAGACAGAGACAGAGAGCGAGCTGTTTCCAGCATGCCGTTTGGCGATGGAACAGTCAATACACTAAACAGTATGTACATAACGCACCACTAACCATTAACATCAGCGGCTGGTGGAATATCAAGCATTGACTTACCCCTCATGTTGTCCTCGGGTCAAATTGACCCACTTTCCTATATCAATGTTCTTTTTAACTACCTAATTACCCCAAATAACATGATTGACTCCACACAATGCTCTTTGGCAAGTACACATCTTTACTTTCATTCATTTTGGGATGTCTTATTCAATTTTATAGCATTTGAAGTGGTTTTGAAATAGTATTGAGTAAAAGTTGACATATTCCACTCTGTGATTATCCATCAACATACATTCCTTTAATTTTAGTCTGAATAATTCCTAATTTCTGTTTTTCTAGTATAATTTATGTATAAATGAGGTTTATTGACCATAAATGTCAAAAATAACTGTAAAACTAGAGTTAATAACTTAGTGTTACGTGTTGAAAATGTCTAAAAAGTGGAAAAAAGCGTTGAAAGTGTTGAAAAAGGCCATTAAAAGCCACAACAAAAGTGTTGATATATATATATATATATATATATATATATATATATATATATATATATATATATATAGACTAATAGCAACAGCGGTACTCCACTGCCACCACACTGGCTTTGTTCATGATTGGTTTCACAGGACTGAAGCTATCTGTTCACACTTGTAATACAACCGCTTACAATATGTGACAGCTAATCATGACACAATAAAAATGTTTGCATTGCTAATGTTTGTTTATATATTTTTAGTCACAATGACCTATATTTTGCCCTGCAATGGCTTATTAAAAGTGTTAAAAACACATATTCTCAATGCACAAGACAATCTCTTAACCTATCAAACACTGAAGTCTAAAAATGGTACAGTTCTGTCCCTGAGGGAGAAGCCTTCAAGTTTCTCTCTAAAGAAACACTTTCACAAAGAACCCTATTTATACATGCATCAAATCTTAAATTATGGACGTGTGGCTTTCCAATAGAGCGCTAAAGTTTATTAAAATATTCTATGGTATGGTTTTGATGTCTATGCACAACCACTAGTGTGTGCGGGGGCTTGTATGCATGTGAATGGGCTATTGTGTGCCTTGGTCTTTGTTCTAGGCAGTGTGTCCGTATGTGATACTTCATCCAGCCAATAGGCTATACTGTGTTTACTCATATACATACATGCATACATACATACATACATACATACATACATACATACATACATACATACATACATACATACATACATGATATTGGACGATTGTGCAAAAATCTGGATTATGTTAAAATATGACTTTTTGAACATGCAATACCATGTTCTTAAACATTATTTTACTCCTGGAATATAATATGTCATACATGGCAACTAAAACGCTTTGATGGGAAAGCTTGTAGGCTACTCATGTTTTATAAAAAAACCCAACATTGTTAGTATGACACAGGTGCATCCACAACCCTGGCCTCCACACACACACACGCACGCACGCACGCACGCACGCACGCACGCACGCACGCACGCACGCACGCACGCACGCACGCACGCACGCACGCACGCACGCACGCACTTTGCCTTGCTACATTACACACTTCTTCCAGCACTGGCCCTGAACATCGTTAAAACCTTGCACTGCAAAATCGGCGAATATTAATGCACTTTCTTGGGCCGAGTGGCTGCAGCTTCTTCAGCTTTTTAATGTGTCTGCACTTTAAAAATGATCTGTCCACAGCTACTCTATTTTACATCAGCAACTTAACACATTTTTACATAAGACCATAGTTTAATTTAGTTTAATTCTTAAAGCTGTAGCTTTGGATATATGTTTTGAATGTATGCTTCATTTGTTAGTTATATGGAGAAGATAGAATGATCCACGTAAGGTGCACAGGGGTCAAAAATGTGTCCAAATCTGCATATTCTGTATCTGCAACTAAATAAAAGTGATGAGGTGAAAACTCTTATGAACACATCCTTGGATATGCTCTGAAATGTAATGTCTTTTTAATAACAATACATCAAACGACAGCTATGATTCATTCAAAGAAATTTTACTTAAGATTGCAATCGTACTTCTGTCATCCACAGCATTTTCCATACTTGTACACACTGTTAAATACTATGTTCTGTTGAAATGTGTGCTGGCATATATTTGTACAGAATATATTTATACATGATGTTTGCTCCATCATGTTATCTATGGACTTAAAATGTATCAACAGTATATCTATCTGCATTGGCCACATTTCTCAAGGTTTTATCATCCGCGCAGCAGTAGAACTGATGTGGTAATGAAGACTTTAGTCAAATTTGTTTAACCACATAAAAAACATACCTGAGCCCTCAAGGTTTTCCACACTGTGACCAGGAGTGTATTTAAAGCCACACAAATTCTTTGACACAGCAGCGTATCTTTCCTCCTCCTCCAAATCCTCGTCTTCTTCAGAAAGGAGAGTTGCTCCCAAATCAGAGCCCAGTGTGCTAGACATGAAGTCCATAGGAGGGATGGGAGTGCTGGACACATTTGGACTGCCCTTCATGTGCCTAATGAATTGTGGGGGAAATACTGTATATTAATGAACATAATCCAGTTTCTAAAAAGCAATGGAGGTCAGATAATGAGTATAAATACTGCAAAACAAGTGTCAGAACGCAGAATCAGCGCTTCAGAGGTAGAGGTGCAATGTGCAGAGACTATGAATGCCTGCAGTGATTTCACTGATTACTTTCTCAGTGCTGGTGTGTGTTGTGCAAACACAATGGAGTTGTAATTGGGCTGGATAAAGGATATCTGGATGGGCAGGGCTGTCACCAACATGCCTGTTATCTCCCCCACAGCTGTCCTCCATGATGGCTCACATCCCGCCATAGAGGAGATGCATGCATAATTACCAACTCTATTTACTGATGTCAGAACAGCATGTTAGGCTAAACCCAGTCATTACCCTCCAACATGTGTCGCCTCTGACTTATCAAGTTTTCCAATGTTCCATCAAAAGGTGCAATCAATGGAGAGCTGTTTTTATCGCCCACAATAACCATAGAGCGCAGGTTGAGGCTGACACATGTAAATAGCAGTATTATAAAACAGTGAAACATTGGCCATTCATATGCAAAACCCAAACCATCATCAGAATAAAATGTATAAAATTACAGGTATCTTTCCTACTGTGAATAGCAAATGTATTTCAACAGAATTGTGATGCATATACACACAGTATAAAGCTTTCAAATAATCTAACAGCCACACAAGTCTTGAAATTATGGGAGAAAGGTGGCCTCAAAATGTAGTTAAACGGACCTTTTAAAGGACCCTTACCATGCCTGTTTGGCCACCTCGTATTGGTAAGCTCTGGTTAGCTCATCCAAGTGGGCCTGCAAAATGGATTGCATCTCGTCATGGTGGGCAGAGCTGAGAGAGGAAGACGAAGGCTGGCTGAAGGAAGCTGCTGCCGGCGAGGAGGATCGTCCTCTCAGGGGAGGAGTGGGGCCTCTCTCCTCCTCCACCTCGTTGTCCAAATTATGGTGTCGGTAGGTCTGGACTGACATGGGTGGAGCCCAACTGTTGCTGTCATACCTGGCATGTGGACAACATGTTTTATGGATTAATCATCACATTGACTTTGCTGAGCAGCTGATTGCACGTTGTTCAATAGGAGAGGGAATAATGTACGGATTTAATGACATCCATAAATATATCTTTCTGGTGTAAGTAGATCAACATGTTGACAATTGTCTTTCTTCCATTTGCAAGTGACACAGCTTAATACAAACCAACTTTTTTTTTGTGATCAAATTTGTATTTTTTTATATATTTAAGGAACAAACAGTAACAAACAAAGACACACACACACACACACACACACACACACACACACACCCAAGACAAGGGACCAAA
Organism: Percina caprodes; assembly: GCA_013375575.1. Classification (NCBI taxonomy): domain Eukaryota; kingdom Metazoa; phylum Chordata; class Actinopteri; order Perciformes; family Percidae; genus Percina; species Percina caprodes. The sequence continues at coordinate 556,006 of JABXJD010000271.1, read as the reverse complement.
CACCTTAGAGGTATGGCCTAATACAAACCAATTTTTGTTTTTTTATATATTAGGAATGGCAGCTAAAGGTCTATTTTAGCAATGTGTGATTTATGTGAAGCTCCTGTCTAAGCTTTATAATGGACACACACACACACACACACACACACACACACACACACACACACAGTCTCTGGGCACAGGTGCAGAATATTTTGACCTCTGTGTTTGCATGTGTTTCTTCTGCTGACGTGTGTTTTTGTGTGCATCTGTTTCGGGGCAGAGATTGATGAGATATGAATGTATCGTACCCTCCTCCGGGGTTTTCCTGGGGGTAACGGTCAAGGTCAACCTCGGTACCAGGGAGTGGGTGCATGGGTGGTGGAGGCAGGGGCATGTTAGCCCAGCATGTCCCATTTGATCTAGAGGCCTTTGTTCCACCCTTCACCTTCTTTTTCTTCCCAACCTTTGCACCTGGGGGGAGGAAAAGAGGAAAGTTTAGCCTTCTCTACACAAGAAATCCATGTACACACACATAGCATTCTACACTAAATTCACACACTCTAACACACACCTTGAAAGCTATCTACTACCTTTCTCTGCTATCTGAACGTTTACAAACCTGTCTCCCACCCAGTGTTCATTTTTTCTCTTTTTTTGTGTGCTGACAGCACATTAGGACATTTTCTAAATGTTGACATTTCTTAAAGAGGCACCAAAACCTGCGGCAAACCACTTTAAGTTGCTTCCATACAGCTTCCCTGCTTGCTCTACTTTATCTCTGGTAAGCATGACATTTAGCTGAGCACACAGGCTTTTGTGCAAAGCTACAAAAAAGTACAGACCGAAATGCCTCCATGACTTTACTAAATGTATATACACTGTATAAATAACTCAGAACACTGAGGGATTTTCTGCCATCACTTATCAAGTAGACCCAAAGAAATGTGTCATGATTGGGTGACATTTCTGGGCTAGATGAGCTCCCGGGGTAGAATTATGATGAAGACAGAAGAGTAATTAAGAACATTATCCTAGGGGTCCATTTTCAGTGAATATGTAAATAAATTCCCTCCTTTTTATCTGGCTCTTTTCCTGGTTCAGTTTGCCCACTCCCTTGTAGTTATTTCACAGAAAAAAACTACCTGTCATTTGGTTGCAAAATGTTGCTTTTACTGGTTGTTAAAGCACTGCTGCAGTCCACAGAGACCCGAAAGAAAAGATCACACTACAAAAAAAAGAAAAGAATTGAGCTTTATCTTCAATGTGGCGCGTACCACTGCCAGGGCGTCTGTCAGTCAGCGAGTAGCCCAGGCTTGCCATTTCCTGCTGGGCTTGGAGAGAAGCCTTCCAGCGGGGATCTGGTCTGTCCACAGCCAGCTCGTGGAAGCTGTTGGACTGGAGTATCTGAGTGGTGGCATAGGGGGTGGGCTGACTGCCTCGCGCTGGGCTGCTGTAGCCCGCTTTCCCCATGAAGTCAATACTGCTGTAGATGGCACCATCAGACAGCATGGTGCCCGTCTTCTCCACTGCTGCGGATGGTAAAACATCTGAGACAAAAGAGGATGGTGACAGAGCAAGAAGGGAAAAAGGATCATGGAGAGATAAGTTGACATGAAGTTAACGATCTTTAAGGTCATTAACACTCCCTGCTGCTCCAGCACTCTGTATTCGTTAAATACAGGTCTCAGATGGACTTGATATAAATGAAAGTGATTATCTACTACCGCAATTAGCATGCAACACGCTGTGGGAGTCTGGTGGAGTGTGCACAAGAAGGATATTCAAAGAGCGCTAACCTTCAGCTCTACTGTCTTACACATATAAAACCTGCAGCTCACCAGGGTTCCAATGAGCTGAGAGAACATGCAAACACACAAATACACAATTTCAACTGTACTTGAACTATCAATCTCATTCAACCTGGAAAAATGCACAATGGCAGGGCCTGCGAAAGAAAGACAGGCACAACGTACACGCAAATACCACAAAACTTAAGCCAAATATCAGGCTTGTCAAATCAAATTAGTAAAGTATAGCCCTCAAAGGCTGTTTTAATTTGCGTGCGCGTGTTTGTTTGTGTGTGCCTGCTTGTGTGTGATGTCCTGTCACTGCTCTTCCCAATAGATAAACATCAAAACTGTCTGACCAGGCATTGCTAAAACTGTATTTTCCAACACCCCAGCTTGTTTATGTTTCCTACCTCCTCGACCAAAGTTGCTGCCACCCTTCGGACTCCCTAAGCCACCGTTAGCTGGGAGGCTCGTTGAGGGCCAGGAGTCAGCCAACCAGGGGAGGCCTGGGTCACCCGCTTTCAACAGCCCTGGACGGCTGTGAGAGGATGTTTGTAGAGAGAGATAAAGAGAGGAGAAGGGGTGAGAAAGAGGACTTGCTACATAGTTAAATATCCAGCCTGTGCCATAACAGTATTGTTCTTTTTCTTCCTGCTGCATCAACAACAAATTGATGTGAAAACTCATTCAGCATATTCTCGCCTGTGGTGCAGCCCGGCGCACAGGCGACAATAAACAACAGAGAGACATAAACTGGCAAGTCTATAAATCAGACTTCTTTCTCCCCTTAACTCCACCACTGCTAACTCTCCCCCGAGAAACAAGGCAGGCCTAAATACACACTAAATCCACTTTAGAGCCTTAGCACAACAGAAATTTACATTTTAAATTGAGAATCATGGACAGCCTCTGGCAGATCAGCTACACTGGTGCACCGTCTCCATAGCAACAGAGACAGCAAAAGCCCATTAGGAGGTTTAGGAAAGCTACCGTGTCATTTTGTCTTAGTGAAATACAACAGTCATGAATACAGGCTTTGACTTCAAGGTAGGAAAGTTGTGGACAACAATTCAGGAAAAAAAAAAAGAAAGGACAATTTACAACTACTTCATAGCAGCTGCTGTAAAAACGGAAAAAAAAAAAAAAATTCACATGCCTCGTGCATCTTCACTGCATATGTTTGCCTAACGTGCAGCTACACAGGGAATTTTCCACTGAGGCTGATTTGCCAAGCGCCGAGGGAATTGTTCACAGCTGACTTGGTGATGGCTCAAAGGTGTTCAAACAATTACATCAATAATTTCCATTTTAGAATACACAAGCATATGCATACATTTACATACATTTGCTTTGAAACATGTGCCAACACCAACACAATGACACATACGTGAGTATACAATGTGGAGAAGCACACTCATGCACACAAAACGATAAGGCAAGAAACTGTTTATTTTTAGTCCATTATTTGCAACATTTGCTCTAGCTTTGGGCTTATCTGCTTGCTTAGGTGTGACAAAACGGAAATAGGGAGAAAATAATAAAGAAGAGGACCTTCATGTGTTCCCTTTCACTTGTACATGTTGATATATATATAAACTTCTCATGGCCGCTGAGTGGAGTCTCAAGGTCCAGCACTTTGTTGTTCCATCCTCACATGCGACCCATCACAGTGTACTGTACGCCAAGCGTTTTCAAACAGCACATTTATCACCTCTCCCCTCCTCCCACGACCTCTCGCTCTGCCAACAACCTCAGATGAAACTGCGAGAGAGCCGGTGAATAAAGCCCTCACCTGCATTAATTGGTAGCACTTGCTTCAAAGGAGTGATTAATGATTTCATCATGCGTACATCAGTGCAAATCATGCACTGAAATGAGTCAGTAGCGGGAATATTGGACCACATATGCAAATTCTATTCATTACACAAGAACTCCTCATTACAGGTATTACAATAGGCTCTTGTCATTGAGAAGGCACACTGAGCATTGTGCTGCGTGGCAGTGAAATGTGAGTGGGAAAGCTTTCGCTTTAGTGTAGGGTTTCTTGGTTTTTCTTGGTTTTTAAGTTCATTTAGAGTCTTACCTCCCATTTCTGATCAGGCCTCTGTCCCTTTGGAATGTAACTTGTAGAAAAAAAGAGGGAGGACAGAAAAAGAAATTGCAATTATTTTGTCACCCCCATCAATTTGAATGAGAACTTAGGCAGCTAAATTACTGTGATATTTTAGTATAAAATGCACAATGTAAAGACATACCTGCACGAGTAAAGGTGAAGGACTGAACTGCAAGTGACAAAGGAGAAGAAAGTAGATAAAGTGGCATGGATAATACTAACGTCAATGAAATTGCAGCCACGCTCAAAAACATTCACGTAACCAGGTGTAAAACTGTAAACAAGCCCTTTCATATTTGCTTTCCTTGTTCATTTATCACTGACGATATGCCAGCGCTGATCACGCTTTAATGAAACCCGGGGTGCTGCTACATCTAACCACGGCATTCCAGCATTTTCTGCATTACACTGATTGCCCTGAAGGATAAAGATCAAATGTAGGTTGATATATTTTGCCCTGGGGCATCTGCATCATCATTATTTTATTTTTTTGCTTCTTCTAAAACAACAAAATAGAGCACAGAGGCTGTCTTAAAAAGAAAACAGAGGGTTTTTGCTGAAATGAAATATTTCACTATTTGACTAGAACACAACAAAAAAAAACAATTGATGCCGGGTTTAAGTAGTTATTTCAATACAATTGAAGTTAATTCAAACATATTTACCATTTAAAAAAGAAATCCTAGACCATTTTATATCTTAACGCTTCCTGTAAAAAGTTGCTACATTTTCTCCAAATTGGAAATGTGGAGTTTTTGGAATTCAAATCCTCAAGTTGTTTTGAGAGAAGGGATCAGAGGGAAGCAGCACTCAATCATGTAAATCCCTATTGAATTAGGAATTCACAGCACTCTTTCCCCAAGTCACTACAATGAAAGCTGCAATACACATTATGGTAATGGAACACAGCTATATGCTTGACTCACGGAGGGATAAAAGACTATTTCCTATACATAAACCTAGACGTGCCTCCTGTTAATGTGCAAACAACACCAGCCATGGTCTGATAATGGAAGGGGATGTTAAATTACTTATCTTGCATGAATGTATTAGACTGTTGAGGTGTGGTGCTGATGAAACCCTCAGCACAGTTGATGCACATCAATGCACAGTGAATTAAAGTAAATAGGGCCTATTTCCGTCTGTGCTGCATACATTTCCTTTGTTCTGCATTTTAACCAGCTCAAAATGGAGTCCCATTGGTGATGACATCAGCTTTTGTTTGGGAAAAAGATCTAGTGTGCTTTGAGATTCTGTGTTGGTGCAGAACCACTTAAATTGATTTTATTTTTACCTGCATAGTTGCTGAGTCCCTTCCTCTTTTTTCTCCTCCAGTACAGCCAGGCACTGAAGCCCATGAGGACAATCCAGCAGGCCCCTCCCAAACCGGCGATGAAGGCCGGCTGCTTCACCACGTCTGAGATGCTATTGTTGCCCTCTGATCCCGTCATTACGTCCCTCAGTTCTGCACCTGGGGCGAACGCACACACACACACACACACACACACACACAACCAGCACACACACACACACACACACACAAAAGAGACAAATGAACGAATACTTATTTATCAATAGTTGCTGTGCAGGAAAAATCATTTGGGATATATATATGAAATCAATTCTATTTCCACTGTGGTCTGAAATGTGAACAAAAAAAGAAGAAATATCTGTCAGAAGAGGACAACGTGAATGAAAAACAAACTAAAAAGGAAATGCTAGGAATATTTGTCAAATTGTGTGTATGGGTTCTTTTAATTTTGGTTCACTCGCCAGGAATATATATTAAGCAAAGGAAGATACATTCAATAAAAGCAAAAGATCCATTGTTCAAATTATGCACTTTGAAAAGAAAATCACAGCACATGGACTGGAGGAACAGCCGAAAGATGAGAAAATGAAGAAAAAAAAAACACATAGGGGGCAACTGTGGTAAGGGCACAACAAAGAAACACAAAAAACAGCATCAGTGCATCCAATATGAAGGCAGAGTAAATCAATTCAGCTGTGCACTTATCAACTTGAGCTGCAAGACACAAGATTGACAGAGCAGCTCTGACAGAGTTTGATTTTCTGTTGCAGCTACTGTGCTGTGAAATTAGATTCAAAGTCTCCAGCAGGAAAAGCCCCCCACACACACACACACAATCATTAAGCAGTATGGGCCAGTGTTTCCCTTTCTCTGTGTGTTAAGTGTGTTATTATATATCAGTCAAAAGTCACAGACGAAGAGCATCTGGCCTGAGCTCCCATATCGATTATGGGCTTATATACTCTGGGCATTCTTTAGCTATTTGATAAGATGTGATAGACTGATAAGCTCCTACAAAAACACTGTCCATTTTGTTAGCACCAGCTGCCCACATATTGAAGAGGATTATTGATATGGCTAACAGTACTTGGCACAGTGTTACCAGACACTACATCTAATGAAGCACAATTGATTTCTCAGAAAATGTCTGCGTTTAAAAGCGCAATCTTCTTTCTTCAAGTGCAATAAATTGATAAATCTTTTTTTCCAGACCCCCCCCCAGTCTGTGATGGTTCCCCCATTATGAGGTCATTTCATTTGATTTCAGGTTTGATGTGTGTGTATGTGTGTGTGTGTGTGTGTGTGTGTGTGTGTGTGTGTGTGTGTGGATTACCCAAGATGATGAGCTGGGGTTTGCTCTTGACCCCCACCCCTGCGCTGGTGCCTGCAGCCACCTCCACATGGTACTGCACTCCAGTCTGCAGCCCTCCAACAACCACGGAACGGATGGTTGCGTCCACAGACTTATTGAGATGAAAGCGGGTTTCGTTGGCCAGACACCAGATCTGACAAAGACAGACACGCCAGACAGAATTCATTGTGATGCCGTACAGTACATTACTAAAGTATTCAGTTTGGTACAGCGTATCAGGTGCAGTTAGATCCTACCTTGTACTCCTGGATGATGCCGTTCTGTTGCTCGGTGGGAGGAGGGTCCCATGACACACTGATGGACGTGCTGTTATGGCTCCCTACTGTCATCACTGTCACTTGCTGTGGAGGCGCACCAGGTGCTGATGGGTGAAAATATTAAAGAAACAAAGAAAAAGCATAAGAAAAAGGAAAATAATAAAGCTGAACTTTTTTCATATCCAAGAAGGATTTGACTCACCCACTACCACAACTCATGTTCATATAGCAAGCCATACAACAAGGTACTTTCTAAGCCAGCATGGCAGATGGCTACTGGAGAACTTTATCTCAATTTAATATCGTAATGACAGGATTAAAAAAAAAAAATGTGGAGGCCTAAAAATGCACTATTCTTTCATTATACTGAGTTAACCATTCTATTATCTTACTGGCATCGTAAGTTATACACACCAAGCATATGAAGTCCAAATTGTGCTTTACTAATTACTAATTACGACAACCATTCCATGCAGACCAGCATGTTTAGACATGGAGTGTAATTTCCTCGGCCAAGGAAATATGGCTAAACCCAGCAGCTAACATCATTCCCAAAATGGACTAAAACCATTATGACCACATGTAAATGCATTCAAAGTAGCTGTATATTACATCTTGCATATCTTATCTAGATGAAAATGGTCAGTCTTCATGTTCTATAATGAGGATTCTGAGATGGCTTGTCAACAGAAATGTACTGCTATGCCTCACGGTGCCACATTCAAACTCCCTCTTTAATGGGTAATTTTTTTTAAATGCACCAAACTGGCCTGATAACCTGCATGGGCAGATTGGTGATTTAAAGAGACTGCAAGCAGCAGGAGGCAAATACCATGTCTATGCGACTGACTAATCATCATCTTTCACTGAATGAACACCACAACCACTCTGGGCACCCAGTTTCTCATGATTCCCATTAAAACTATCATTATGTTCTGACTGAGTGGATGAAATAACTACTCTGAACCCAATTAAGGAACTGAAAAAAATAATGCTATCTGCAGTGGATCCATGTAAGCAAGACACAGAATGCCATGGCAGTGCAGAGAAACCAAAGCAGGTGGGCCATGACGAGATAATCTTGTTTGCCACCTGGCGAAAGAGCAACATGGTTACTTTGACTTCTCCAGATGGGATGAGTCCTGTAAATAGTTGGAGAGAAATGCAATGAACATGTGCACAGTGTCTCAGTGAAGCAACGGCAAGCAGTGACTGTACTGCATTGGTAGATTAGAGTCATAACGCCAGGCACTCTTTGTTTATTCATTATGGACGTTCATGTTTCGTGCAACGGACTGCTTCCTGTTTTGAGCGTCTCTCTTCCAGTAAAGACTTGTAGGCCCTCCTCAGAGTCCCTGCAGCCGTTTTTAATTGCTGCACGCCAGTTGGATCTGTCACTTGCAAGTGCCTCCCAGTTCTCCAGGTTGATGGAGAAGCCCTTAAGATCCCTCTCAATGACGTCTTTAAAACGTAGGTGGGGGCGACCATGTTTGGGGGTAGGGGGCATTTGCCAGCTCGCATTAAAATAAGATTTTAGGGCGGCGAGTGTCATTTGTTCGATAAACATGCCCAGCCCATTGGAGGTGGCGTTCAAGAAGAATGGTTCACAGGTCACTGGAGACAGTTTGACATATGCATGCATACATACCAGCATACACCCAGTATGGAACGAAGGCAGTGAAAATGGAGGGCGTTATTGCAATGTTCAAGCCTGCGGTATGTTGTTCATGTAAATATAGTACATGGATACAAAGCTGTTCAGCTGTTGGACTTTTGTATTAGAACATGGACACAGAATAGTAGCTACATATGACCACAGTACATATACACATATATATATATATATATATATATATATATATATATATATATATATATATATATATACATACATATATATATACATATATATATATATATATATATATATATATATATATATATATATATATATATATATACACATATATATATACACACACACACACACACACATATATATATATATATATATATATATATATATATATATATATATGCATTTATGGTTGCTAATGTGAGTGCACCATCAAACAAGTAAGCTCCATTTTTTTCATTTCAGTGGTGCTGTTTCAGCAAACTGATGTAGCTTGCCCAGTCAGTCAAAGGTTTACATTAGGAGAAGACAGGAAACATTAACTGTTTTTCTGCAATTTCCGTATACGAGAACAATCCCCGAGGATGAATAATGGCTACAATACCAGTAATGACTCAGGGTAACATTACAATAAATGGTCACAATAGCAGAAAAGGTCAAAGAGTATGCTATTAATAATGTGACTAACACTGATATTAAGACTGATGCACACAGTAATCTTGAGCAATTAATGATTCCAATGTCTGAGGGAACATTTCACTTTTTACTCACAGCTGTGCAATTAAACAAAAGGCACTTAAGCTGCTAAATGTCCTGCTATACAGGGTATAAAGTAGTAAACATAACCTGTTATGCAAATGAGTGCATCAATTAAGCTAATTAATTCACACATTAGCAAACATTGCTATGTCAACTTACCTGTCGCCGTATAACACAAAATACCCTCCAGTAGGGTCAGGGAGTTGTATTCCACCCAGGATGACCCTGTCTTTGCTCTTTACTGACCCTCCTGCCATGGTTTTAAAATATTAGTATATCTTCATCTTAACATTTATATCTGCCTTAGACTAGCACACCACAGCATTTGGTGGAAAGCCATGGGATCCTATAGATGACAGCGATGACTTACATCACAGGGCCTTCTGCCTCCGGCCACATTGCTCACGCCAACAACTCATCGAAGGGATGCGAGAATCATTAATCTTAACACACTTTTTCCCCCTGTATGCAGTGGGAGACACCAGCTGTTTTGACCTCAGAGACCCCTAAGACCCCTTTTGCTAGGGTTTCACAAAAGCACTGGCACATTCCCAATCTGCCTTTGATGGATAGAATGTTTTTTGTGCAGAGCAGCACTTTTCCTGGGCTCTAGAGTATCAGTAGATCAAGCCAATTTTCCTGAACCAAGCTGCATTGTTTCCCAGAAACCAAGTCTCTTGCGCATGTGCCCTAGTCCACAAAGACCTCTGGTGATTATGTCTGGACATTTTAACTGGGTTACAGTGAGGGGAATTTCTCTGTGTAGCAATGTTCCACACAGTCCAGCTTTAAGGATAATTTAAATGAAGAGAGTCCCAGTCAGCGAGCACAACACAGCGTTTGTGAAGTAAAGATGCGAGTTCATTCTTGACCGTGGATAGTTTGAGAACACAACCCCAACTCAAGGGCCAGTTTCCCAAGCTTTTGTTGTCGCTTTGTGCGATGGGCTTAAGGCTATTATTTATTAATCACATTATACTGGAAGTTGTCCAATTTACAAAAGTATACAGCAAATTATTTTATGTTACACTCATTTATGCCACAAACAGTTGACCTAAAGGTGCTTTCTCAATGCCATGCTGCAACAGTCCTGACAAAATCAAAGCGTTTTTAAAAGGGGCAGCTGCCAAAGCCAGGCAGATACAGCCAGAAGTTCAGTACGCGTTCATACCCTTACAGCCATGATCATCACGCCACCCCCTCTGAAATGACGGATCTCCAAGATAGCTAAATAAAATGACTAGAGGCGGTAAGTTGCCGTGCGGCGGTGTGAAATCAGCAGCATCATTTGACCCGCACGATAGGCCACCAACAAATGTTATTAACAATATGTTAAAGTTTTATACCGTGTGTGTATTGGGAAAGTGTGTGTGGGGGGGGGTCATGTCACGCAGGTCTGGTTGGTGTGTGACGGAGACATGGCAGCAGGGGTCCACAGAGGAGCAGAGAGACAATAGCGCTTATGTCAAAGGAGACAGTTTTTGCCCTCCCCCCTCTGCCCCCAACCCACGGAGGCCCAGGCTTGTCACAGACCCCCACTGTGCTGTCTGGGAGACCTGTTTCCATACACAGGGGACATGGCACTGCAGCAGTATGCGTGTGTGGGTGGGTGTACTTGAAATGCCATTATCCGTTACTATCTAGCCATGAAGCCATTACTAGCTGCAACTAAATCTAAAAGTAGGTAGAAACATTTACACAAGAAACTCTGCTCATGCATAAGTAACTAAATCTTACATTTTGCGATACATAAAGTTAGCAGAGAAATAGATTTCTTTTGTCAGAAATGTGAATGATATTGTTGCTTACCTTCTTCCATGGTGAGGGCTGTCATGGATTCACTGTCTGCGCCCTGGAACTCATTGAAATATGGCCGCACTTTAATCTCATAGACGATGCCTTTCTTCAGACCAGAGAGAGTTATGTCCCTTTCTGAGGCAACCTTCACATCCTGTATCTGCCATGGCCCTGGGGAAGGCAGACCTGACGTCTGCCGATACAGCACACGGTAGCCTTGAATAAACTGGGATGGATTTTCCACCTGTGAGTAAAGGAGAAGGAGTGAGAGAGCGGGAAGAAGACATGCTGTACGGTAATGATGTGGGAGGTGGCGTACATCTGTGTTTGAACTGCTTTGGAGCTGTGGATCAACATTCAGTTTGTGTCCTCTGTCAGTGACAATGCACGCTTAGTTAATCATACAGTTTAATTAGCAGCTGAGGAGCAAGAAACAACATGAAGAGCCATATCTGAACAGCATCCCTGACTCAGCCCTCCAGCACAGTTTTGGACTAAAAATACTGGAGCATTTCAGGGCACAAGTAAAATATGAAATACATAGAACTCATAGTAATGGCTTGTTAACAAGGGCAAAAGCAAGAAAAGGCTTTTACAAGTGATATAAAGCAGCTGTTTATCATAGGACCAGTCAAAATATATTACGATGAATTTGTTTTCTTTTCTCTCTCTCTCTCTCTCTCTCTCTCTCTGTCTCTCTTTCTCTGCAACCCCAGTCAGCATGGCATTAACAGAATAGCTTGTTAATCTAAAAGCCTTATAAACACAAAATAATTTATATGGTTGAGGCCATGAATCAAAATAAAGTACCCTCGTCTGTGTTCACTTTGCCATTGTCTTAGAAGATAGTCGCGGAATTAATCAAGATGAAGTCTGGAATAAGGGTCATGGTGAGTGACACTCTGTTTTGTCACCTGACATTTAGTGAAGTAATAGATTGTCCAATTAAAGTTTACTGAAATATGAAATCTAAAATGGGAAATGCACATTTGTGCAACTGATTCCACAGGACATGCACAAGGCAATTCAATAGTGTGCACAAACCACTTCAACACAGACACTTTTGCTTGACATTGGGTAATGAATGAGTGTGTTTCCCGCAAATGGAGCCTGGTCAAAGAACGTCCGCGTACCCATTCAGATCGAGCACAAACACAGGTTTATCTTGTCACTATGTCAGTATGCAAGCACCATTACAGTATACTTTGTCGTACAGACAAGCATGAAATAGTAGACTAGTGTAAGCCCATCCTAGGTGTGTCATTAACCTACAGCAGCAGGCAGTAGGGACACCTTGCCAACAGACAAAAAACATTTCCCAGATAAAGGACTGGCTGCTAACTGCCTCCAGAAGTGACACATGTAGCATCTAATAGTGATGTATTTGTCCTGAATGGAAACATTAGTCTTGATTCCTGCATCACCTCAAACCATTCTAAATTGATGGAGCACCAGCTGCTCAGACTATGAATATGTACCCATCCTTCAATGTTTAGGAGTGTGTGTGTGTGTGTGTGTGTGTGTGCCAACTAATCCAAAACATAGTGACATGGCAAGTATAAAGTTCCCAAACAAGTTAAGGAAAGATTTGTCTTGCTGCTCTGGAGGTAAAACTGCCATAAATCAACATAATAAAAAAACAAGAAGTACAGTAAATATAAGTACTCACTGTCCATGTGACCTGCACTGAAGTAGAGCTAAGGACCACAGGGTTATGCATGCTGACCACCACATCTCCCAACTCCTTCTGCACACGGCGGTGGTCCACTCCCTGTGCTGTGGGACTAATGTCTGGGAAAAGAGAGAGAGATGCAACCATGTAGAGTGGAATATTGATTCTTATTTAGAATCCATCACCACACATTCTCATTTATGTACCTTGAGTCCGGACAGGCTCAGACATGAGGCTAGGGTCCCCGAGCCCTTGAGCATTGATTGCCCTGATGATGAACAGGTAGACAGTATTGGGTCGCAGGTCCTTGACTGTGAACTCTGTGGTCTTTGCATGGTCTGCCACTGTCTGCCAGCTGTTACTCACCGACTGACTATAGAGAGAGCATGATTAAATCAAATTAATTAGGAATAATCCTTGCATTACTTTAGAAGTCATCTAGACAGTTTATTTGAGGCCGTATGCTGGTAGACCATTCTCCTAGAGACTAAAAGCAAAAATCACATGTCACACAGTGATGACATGCCATAATCACTTATGAAATCTTTAGAAATACTTTCTGTCATTATCAAAAAGAGTAATCAGGGTAACAATCATGACACATGTTAAGCCTTTGTAGTCCTTTCTTTTTGTCAACTATTTGGTAAGAAAAGAAAAATGCCAATTCTCACGTGCCAATCATTTTCTGCTTGAAGTGAGCTTTTATGTGCCATATAATTAGCATTCGAATTTAAATACCAGAACATTTTTCACTCTTGTGAAATGAATTGTAAGCCATCTAGAATTTTCTGCTTGAAACTGCCCTAGCTTGATTGAATGCCCACAGATGCACCCACCACTGTAACTGCCATGAAAATTTGGGGTCACTAAATGTTGCTGGAGGCCATAGGTCAGAGACATACCCAAAGGCCTCGATGACATACGAGGACACTGGGGAGCCCACCTCTGGCCCCGGTTCCCATGACAACGAGACACTGCTCTTGGTAACATCAGTGACCTCTGGCTTGGAGGGTGGTCCTGGGAGGGCTGTTGCATTGTGAGACATGAAGTCTAAGAGGTCGGTGGAGTCTGACGAAGGAGAAAACGGAGAGAGACAAAATTAATACCTGCAAATGCAAAGCATATCAAGCAATCTTATGCATACAATTGTGTTAATTTTTCATATGAATGATTTCTAATGAAGCAAACCTCTGACATCCAAGTAGGCACTCCATGATGTTTCTCCACTGGAGCTGGTGGCAACACAGGTGTACAACCCCGAATCAGACAGCTAAGGATGACAGATTATGATATTACAATTAAGGTTAAAAAAAAAGATTTAATATAATCCACAACTTTAACAATTAGTCTATTTCAGAGTTGTACTGTAGCAGAAACCAAATGTAACAATAAAAACCAAAAGGTGAAGCTGCCTGTATGAACCTGACCCATAAAGATTCTTTTTGTAATAGAGATAACACAGATTTCCAGGGTGTGCTCTATTGCTGTGTTCCACTGAATCCAATAGTCTTTGTAACTTTGATCCCAGATGGTTTTCTACTTGCTCTTGCGTCACTATGGGCTTTGAAGGAGGTTCACAGCTACTAGTACAGTAAAAATGCATTAACCTCCAATGGCCTGCATTTGGCTCGAGAAAAGCCGGAGAGTGGATGAGAAAACTTTTACACCGGCCAATTAAAAAAAAGAGTCCAGTAAGAGCTTACATTAATTTTCTTAATTGATTTCCTCCGATAATAGTCAACCCCTATACCCATAGCCATCAACATTATCATCATCAGTGCTGACACAGAGAATAAGAGATATGACAATCTGTTTTATATTGGCAATGCCTTAGGAGCCACTCACAACTACGCAATCTCTCAAGAGAGAGAGAGAGTGACACAGGAAGAGCACTTTGACACTGTGACAGGACACTGTATATTGCACTTCCTCCATCATATTACCCCCTTTGGACTCCTCTCGCTTGTTCCTGTCCTTGACTCGTTGAGTCTATCTGCTGCCTCAGAGATTCAGCCCAAATAGTAGCATTTAACAACTTATAAAAATCAATCCTCACTATTCATCTTTTAAAAGCAACCTGACTGCACTTGTCCATTTGAATTACATTCAGCTGACATCAGCTGGCAGATGAAAGAAAGTGTCTCTCGTCTTTCACATGCAATAGAAGGATGTGATGTACGAACACAAAATACTGGGACTAGAGATTTGAGTTTTTGTGTTTGTATGTGTATCTATGTATGTGCTATACATTGAGGTCCTAGTTTTAATTTTTATTGACAGTGCAGTAAAAGCTAGGTCATCAAGTTAATGAAACAGAAATTTAATTTGGAGTCCTTGAGAAATATGTGCACAGTGTGATCTTTTGCAGACACACATCTACAGGAGATTTAGTTGATATGGCACAGGATAGGAAACAAATCATTCATGTTTTGGGGGTAAAACATTCTCTCAAAGACTAATTAACAATCTTTTGTTTTTATTAATTAATCCCCGGGTCCTGATAGAACCGATGCCAGTGAAACTTGATTGCTGAAATTGCTTGGACCACTTCAGGTTTATCAAAAAGGAACCTTGGTTAAATTGGAGCAAAGTCACCGTGTTTCCAGGTCTCAGCAATTACTTTGGCGAGTACAATGTTATCATATGCAATAGAGTGTAGAGAGAATGTACAGTCATGACACATGAACCCTAACCCTAACTAAATGACACTTACAAAAAGTTGACTTGTTTATAATGTTTGTGACACGTTCATGACATTGTCATGTCCCTCTTATGTAGATACCTTCAAGTAAAATGTAACCCAACTTCTATGTACTGTATATGCATCTCTCTGTAATCCACAATTACCCACCCTGGTATTCTGGATCTGAAGGCTGCCATGCTCCAGCAGGGAAAATCGTGGATCCTTTCCAAGCAGACTGGCCCCATTCTTTCGCCAGGTGACCGTGGGCTCTGGGTCCCCTGATGCCTGGCACCTGAGTACGGACACACCTCCCAACGCCTGCGTTTGATTGGATGGGCCTTGTCGGATAATGGGTGGAGGGCGGTCCTTCAGGGCTAAGGATAATAATCAAGCAACAGGAAATTGTTTTTTTTACCACACATTTCTAGCACTGTAATTTGTGTGTCATGGTCTTGGCATGTAGCAATGACTCTCTGTTCTAACTAGTTGCCTGATTTGTTGGAGAAAAAAAAAAAAACACATGACCTTATCACAATGTGTTAATTTGTGATTGCAGTAATTGCATTGGTGACTGCAGGCCCAAGATGTTGAGGTTCAATCTGATGGATTTGTTGTGAAAGAAAGTGACGGATTTGTGAGCCTTTCCCACAGTAAGGCAGTGTGCTCATGGCACTGCATCACACCTTTGCGCTTTAATTACTAGGTGAGGATTAACGATGCTTCACCCGTGGTGCTAATTACCATACCTTCTTTATAACACCTCTCAACACATCCATGCCTGTCCTCTCTCTTCCTACTCTGACTCATGGCTGAACCTCCTCCCTCTTGGCACTCCCCCTCCCGCTGCCACCACACACACACACACACACACACACACACACACACACACACACACACACACACACACACACACACACACACACAAAACTAAACAAAACTCTGAATTAGCATGCCAAGCAGAACAACAATACATCTCTTTTAAAAGCATGTTATATCATCCAGAAAACAGCCTCTGCACTCTGCAACAGTGAATTTCTGGAGGCTTGAAGCTCTCTAGGCCTTGTAACTTCCCGCTTCCAATTTCCTCACTGTTGCTCTCAACTGTTATCAGGGTCTGTCTCCATTCGTACAAGTGTTTACAGCAGCTTCCCCTCGCCTTATCTTTCATCACACCTCCTTCAGCACAATGTGGAACACAGCACCTCAAGCAGGATAGTAGATAAATCAAGTACAACTTGGTGCAGGTACAGTAAGCAGAACCATATGTGACAAGCCAGTTATTATGGAAGCTGAACTGTTTGCATTTAGGTGGCAATAAAACACATTGTATAGTGTATCTGAGAAGCATTTATTGGGATTTTTGAAAGTGCTATGAACACAAAATGAATACATTAATAATCAGTCTTCCATAAGGAACCTCAGTTGAGCATTGGTCTCTATATTGGTTAAAGACAGACAGCCTGGTAATGCATTTTCAGGGAAACATTACATCTACTGTATATCAAGCTACCGTTACCCCCAAGTGATTAGAGACATCATATTGCTGTTCCTAATTTAGCTGCTGTAAGAAATGCAATCATACATTCCAGCTTCAGCGACAGAGGTAATAATAAAATGTTGCTTTTCAAGATTGCTTAACACTTATCACTACCAGAGGCTGCAAAATAAAGATTGTTTTACAGTAGGTTTGGGATGTTGGGAGATGTATCTACTGGTTTTATGCCTGCTACAGAGTTAATGTTGATTATTAAAACATTGATTAGATGAGTATATCTCATTCGAGCATCAATTCCTACAAATACCACAATAACACTGCCCAAAACTAGATTTGAAAGGTAACTTAAGGTCTGTGATTGTACTCTTAGATCAACCATCACACCGGTAGCCACTATAGCCTCCAGGCATCCGCAGTGTCCATAGGAATCAGTCGGACAGGTTAGAATTACTACACACAAAATCTAACCAGTAGCAAATATTCACCACCTGTAGGCTTGAAATATAGCTTTGAAAAGAGTGTAGTTTGATCCTACGTGGAGGCCAGCGGCGGTGGTCAGCTTGTATTTCAGGCAGCGACATTTTAATTCTAATTGCTGACCCAGTTTTACATCCATAGAAAATCGCCAAACCACTTATGCTCCATGTCAACTATCTACCAGTATTCTCAGGTTACAAACAACTTTCAGTAGAAGAAATGACTAAATAAAATGCTTGTGTTTCAATCCTCACACACTACCTTCCTCAGCTTGCAAGTGACTGTATGCAGTGGTGTTCTTACAGTGGTCAGGAGAACTGCCCTGCTACTTGCCAATTCAATCCAAACACAAGAATTACTATAGCTTCATCTTCAAGTTGCAGCACATACCTTTCACTCGAATCTGACCGGATAATTTATAAACCTGCCAGTCACACATCATACACAACGCCCAGGGTGGAGAATTTGTCCATACCTGGACCTTCAGAAAGTTTACATCCAATACAGGCCTCTCTCGGACACCCCTAATCTTGAGTAATGCTACAAACGTCAAGTCAACCTTCCAAAACTCCACGTGGTATCATGGCAAGTCTCCGCTTTTAGCCATCAATCATCTGCATGTTTCCCATCCCTGGTGCTCTACACCAAACATTTTCATATTGATCCATCTCCTCTGAGTGACAGAACAGGAGTCATTTTCTCTCTAAAAACACTTCAACAGATTTTAATTTAATAATGCGTGGGAGGAAAAAGTCAAGAAACAAATGGGGAGAAGGGCATAAACAGCTCCCGTCTGGCAGCTGCACAGCACTTAATGTCAACATTAAAGCTTTATAGAAAAAAAGAAAGAAAAGGAATGCTAAAGTGTCTCTCCATCAAGGAGATAGTTTCACTTTAGACAGTTTCAGTCTTTTCAGACCATTCACATTTACATTTTTAAAGGAGGTGATAACAATACGGATTGCTTCTTGCTTTTAGAACATATAGATGATTCTTTGCTGATCTGAGTGTAGGCAGATCACACGCTTTTATTACTAACTGTGTTATTAGTTCTGAACAATGCTGCAAGCATGTCTGTGTTTTTCTATATGGTTTTAAAGCCCAGTATGCATCACAATAAAAATGCATCAAATACAACAGCAGAATACTAGTGACAAGCCTATTAAATTATAATTAGTGTTGCTAGTACCATACCCTGAAAAGATTGCTAATGCAAACCTTCGACTTCTGGAAGCTAAATAAAACATATTTTATGGTTCCACATTCTAAAGTCTGAATAATGTCAAGTTATGATTACAAACTGCAGTCATTGCAATTTTATACTTTCTAAATATTCTTAGAAATCATTACATAAAGCAGTGGTGTCACCTACCAGCTATCAAGAGAATCCCTAAAGATGATACAATGTAGGAAAAACTAATTCCATTATGGCAAAATTACCTGTATATTGTGCCATGCGATCATGCAATGGTATTTTGTATCCACTAATACTGTGCATGTGCTTCCCTAATGCATACAGTGATTAACCTAACGGGGCATAACAATACAATGTAGGTTAATATTGAAACAAAATGGCTATTAGCACATGTTGGTGCTGTTAAACCATAGTGCAACTGAGAAAAAGTAAGTCATATTCCAGTAAGCGTGTGTCTAGCCTTACCGTCTGCTACCTCAAGCTGGGCCTTGGCCATGATGCTGCCTGCTACAGTGAGGGCCTGGCAGACATAATACCCTGCATCAGAGCGTTGCACAGATGAAATGGTCAACTCTCCATTCACAGACACAGAAACACGGCTAGTTTCCTGTGTTGGCTGGTTGGGAAACAGAAGATCCTACAAGGAGTGAAAGCGGGAAGCAATGTAAATAAAATGGGATGGTAGTCCAAAGGTATACCATCTAGAAACTGGAACCTACTTTTAAGAAGAAGTTGTAATTATTATTTTATTTCTTATTTTTTAAATCAGTATTTTGTTTTTTTGATTAGATACTTTATATTCACAAACCATCATAAAGTAGAAATTGTTTACCACACAACAAACTACAGTATATTGATTATTGTTGAGACAATTATTGTAAATCTCCTTCACATTGCCAGTAGATCTCTTGGGAAAATGTAGAACTAATTTGCAATTTCTTGGCTTTTGAGTAGTTTAAATTACATCTTTCTGACAAGGTTCTGCTAAACTAAGTGTTGTACTCTATCCCAGTGGTCAATTTTAAGACCCATGTTTTTTGTCTTAAATTACATGCTAACCCATGGTCATGTAATAAACAGGCACAGATACATATTTGCATTTTGTCCAGATGGTATCTTTTCACATGTGTCAGTCACTAAAAGTAAACTATAATAAAGAATCACTCCAAATAAGGTTTAATTGTCTTCACAATGAGTTAAATGTATTTTAACTTTACATATTTTGCCAACTGACTTTAAAGGAATCACTCTTGTGTCTTCAATTTGCTTATATATTCCAACAACTATGTGCAATTCAGTCAGAAAAGTAGGTCAATGTCTCTATCCTACTTGGCCTGAATGGCATTTTACCCCCAGAGTGATAATATTGCTGTAATAACCTGCAGTCATGGTTGTAAAATTGAGGCATCAGCGTTGTCTGTTTTTGCACCCCCAAGCAGGCAAGCTGATGGGCAGGAAAGGGCATTAGCCTGCTTTCATTATGTCTAATGACTCTAATGCTGCACATGACATTGTTTCTTGCTAAGTGAATTTGCCGGTCAGACTGGTGTAGATTAGTGATAAATGACCACTTCATTATCTGTATGTGGAACCAAACCACATTTTGCTGTTTCCTGGTTTGATCCTTCTAGTCAGATCCTCGGCCATTGTTTTTATATTTTTGATACTTTACTCTGAATTCTGCTTCAGAATTTGTCTATATAGGAAAGTAGGCTTATAAGAAAAATCCTTTATTTCCCATTATGCACACATACATAGACATACAGACAGATACATATAACCAAGTACATTACCTGGCTACCCTCTCGTTGCCAGAAGACAGTGGGCTGAGGTTTGCCCCTGGTCTCGCAAGGAAAGGTAGCGGTCCGTCCTTGGGCCACAATCTGGTCACGGGGTCGCACCACAAACTGGGGTGCCTCTGAGGTAGAAGGTAGAACAAACCATAACACAATAGCAACACATATGCACAGTGCGTATTATAGAAAGAACTAGTTGAAAAAGACAAATGCTTGAACTGAAGGTCCAGCTGCAGGCTAAAAAGTTCATGCATTAGGTCTTGGCTTTTACTTTAAGAACTATTTCTTGACTATGCCAATCACACAAGCCATTCATCCAGCTGTCACAACACCAGAATGAATGAAATTGACTAATTTGCAGGATGTCTTAACATCCTCCTCAATTTAAGTTTTTGAACTAGGGCATGTCAATCATACCGTATCTGGACACCCTGAAAAAAGTGAGGTGGAAAATTCAAACTGCCAGGTACAGCCAGGAAGTCAGGGGTTGATAGTAACAATGTAGATATGCATGTCCAATATTAGTTTGATGAATGTGTTTGTGGAATTCCACAACAGCCCATGCATACATGTGTGTGATAAAAAACAGAAAGAGAGCAACGCATGCCGAATGGGATCAGCTCTTACTTACCGACGGGGCGAGCTGGTGACACAACAATGGTGTGGGTGAGATTAACACACAACACAGAGAGAAAGAAAGCAGAGGAGTAGAACAGAGGGACAGGAAAAAAAAGAATGAAAATCAGAAATGAATGAGATGGAGTTGGGTTTCCATCCATGAAGTTCAAAGGGGAGGAGGGTGGAGCTCAGTCACCAAAAGCAGGTGATGGCATGAGCCTCAAGGAAATGGCACCTTGGCAACGTTACGAGGGGGGAGGGGGGTGTAACCAGGGCCAAAACCCACCGGCTGAACAATTTATTTGTTACACTTCTGTCACAAGAATAGCACAATCACACAGATCTGTGTCTCGTGTAATGAAACAAACCTTTGACAAGGGCAGACTTAGATTAGATTAAATTAAATTGATTGAATAGCAGATTATAATATTTAAAAAATTGAATCATTGACATCTGGCTGACTGTAATGTATGTCTTTTGTTGCATCTATCACATCTCAACATCTCAAGACAGCAGCCCAATAAGAACTTTAATCAGTTGAAGTAATTACAAGCATATCCCAAACAGCTAGTGCATATTTAACAACACAAAGAAACCCATTAAAACATTCAATTAAAGGAATAGTTGTGGTATTTTGAAGTGGGGTTTTATGAGGTACTTATCCACAGTCAGTGTATTACCTTCAGTAGGTGGCAGTTGTCACACCCCAGTTTGAAAAAGTAAAGAGGACAGGCACAGAAGATAAGAAAAGTATTTTAGCCAACTAAAAGAGACCCACCTAAGAAAATCCATATATCAGCGTAAATGTACAATATTTTCACCGCTCTACTGTCAGACAGCCCTTTCCTATAGCACTATACTTCACAACTGTAGAACTCCCCGACTCCTCACATTGCAGATCAGCTGTTCAGGGTCACACTCTCGCTTATGGAAGTGACAACAAATACAAGAAAATTAAGACAGTGGCAAGGAAATGCCTTTTATTGTGGACCGGAATGTACAGAAGAAGAACTTTTGTAGAGGGAGACTGAACCTTGAAAGTGAGAGATGGAAAAGGTCTGTAGAAACTGAAGGAAGGGGCTGTCTGACGTCAAGGTAATGCGGTGAAAATATTCTAAATATAGTGTATACTTAAACTGAAATTGTTTTGTTAAGCAGGCTTTTAAATTGGCTAAAATCCAGAGCTGATGGCCCCCTCCATAGCAGTACTAGCTTAGCTTATATCTCAATACGCCAGTCTGTTTCTCCAAACTAGGGGCATGCTAACCATCCTCTACTGTAGGTTATACAGTTAATATAAGTACCTCATACCACCTTGCTTCAAAAAATCAGAACTATCACTTTAAGGTGTTTGTTTTTTGCCTCATCATTGATAATTTCCTGGGAAAATTCTCATGTCTTTCTGAAAATGTCCCGTCTGGACTTTTTGCCTTAGTGCAACTGTCTGCCTTAGTGCAACTTTTGTATTAATGGTCTGTGTCAACTCACTGTACATGTAATATTATATTTAAACACAAAACTGGCTTAACATAAGGGATATGCCACTCAAAATATGTCTTGTCTGGCTCCAACATCAATCTTAGCATTCAGTCCATCATTTCAGGATATAAAACAAGTCATGCATGAATAACAAGAATACAAATCCAATATATAAGTATAAAGTAATAAAGAAGGAATGAAAAGTTTATGTTATGAGTTATGTGATGTACAGTATGTATGAAGATGTATGACGTACTTATTGAGGTGTTAAGAAAATGGTATGGGTTGGTTCTGAGTCAAGTGGTACTAATCTCAAATTGCATGAACAATGTTGTCATGCTCTTCATTTAGAACAACAATGTAAAGAGCAGAAAGCAGAGGGCGTCTGATTGGGCACGTAGCAATATGCTGCTTTTTATTGTTACAATATCAACCTTTAGTATTAAAAAGCTTCCTCACATTGATATGCTGTAAATGTGGAGTGAGTGGGCTGGACGGAGAATAAGCCCCCCAGGAGAAGTCATAACAGTTCACTTAAAGCTGGTTAGATTGTTCACATCTGGAGCCTGGCTGGAGATCTGGAGCAATCAACTATTATATGAAAGAAAAGCTGAGGCCAGGCCCAGCATTTCAGCAGGGGGGCAATAACGCTCATAAAATGGGCAATAAAGGACTGATTGTCCTGTGGCCCAGCTTTGGGGAGATACAAAAAATATCAGGGACAGGTTAGGAGTTTGCTACGAGTGAGTCCACAAGCAGTTACCCACCTCTGATAGTTAGGTAGGCAGAGGCCTCCAGTTTACCCACACGGTTCTCTGCTAGGCAGGTAAAGGTTCCCTGGTCACTGACTGATGCTTTCTTTATCCTCAGCAGGAAGTCCTCTTTTTCATATCTTATGTCATACCTGACAGACAGAGAAGAACAGTGACATTGAGTCAAGTAACAAGTTGAAGTTACATGAAACGGAAAGATCAATAACAATTATGCACATCAGAAATCTTCATTTTACTAAATACAATAAACAAACAGCAAATTGAATCAAGGTTGCGTAAACGTGTGTGATGTTTCTCGATGGAAGCTTTTACGAAGGCTGTGTCATTTTTGATAGAATAAAGACAGACTTTGCACACACTCTGCCACAGTAGCAGAAAAAAGAGGAGCAATTATGCTGAGATGAAGGCATGGCAAAATGAAAGGTGCTCTCAGCTGGAACCCTGACTGTTCCACTATTTCAATATTTATAAAGACGAGCCACCCACTGTGGTGTGGGCTGTGCAGTATATGCTTTACAATATGTGTGTGTGCTCGTGTGCGTGTGTATGTGTGTGTGTGTGTGTGAGAGAGAGAGAGTATCTGAGGGAGAGGAAGCAAAAGAGAGGAAGCAGAGACAGAGAGAAAGATAGACAAACAGTCTGAGAGTAAGGGAGTGGCACAGTCTGACAAACTGAGTTTGATGAATGAGCCTAGCAGTAAGAAATGACTAATTCATAGATATGTTCCATGCACCAGTGTGCATCCGCCAGTTCAGCATACTGCAAGGCAGCAGTGGTGCAGTTAGAGTGCTGCAAAACATCTCAGCTAGCAGAGTTTAGATAAGCACCTCGGAGGGGCTACATGCAGAAAGAGTAAGGAGGGCTCTCCCTCTCTAGGGTCCCTTTTGGCGTGAGAGATCCTGTGAAATTGTCTAGCCAGCCATACTGATTTAGAGACAAGAGGCAAGTCAGGCAAAGAAATGGCACAAGGGGTGAGAAAAAGTCACATTTGAAGTAGATGTTCCAAAGGGTGTGGGCAGAATATCAATGGGGGTTGTGGGTTCTGTCCAGAGTCTGCTGAGGACTCCATTCACAGCACATCTCTGACCCAGATACCGCCTTCCCAGGAGGCTGACAGGTTTACGAAAAGACTGAAAGAAGTGGAAGGAGGGAAGTGAGGCGAGGGAGGCAGGTCTGAAAGTAGGACATGTTTCTAGAGTCAAGGGGTACTGAGGTAGAGGGCACAACACAGATGGGCAGACAGAGACATAGACATAGTCTACCTCACAATTTATTTTGACACACCAGAGAGGGAACCATTCCTTTTTCATACAGCAGTAATGGCTTGTAACAGGTGTTCGTTAAACTGCTTCTCTTTTCATAGGGGATTATATTTCTTTAGTAGTTCTTTTCAAAGCTAAATAATCAATTTAACAAAGTTGATGCGAAAGGTTTTGAGCATCACAGCTCCATATTTACTCAATTGTATTTGTTTAGTTGGTCCTCTTGTATTTGATTTACTTGATGCTTGATTTACATGATAGCAATTCCAGTGTTGAATTGAATACATATCCCAAAACATATAAGGGCATTATATATACATAATTACATTGTAAATATACATAATGAGTTTTAGCTGACACATTTCCATCAATCAAAAGCAGGAGAACAGTTCAGAGTAATATACAACAAGACAACCAGATTATAAGCTATATGGAAATGCATTGCTACAATACAATACCCAGTATTGTACAAAGTCTGATTTAAAATGAAATTCAGTTATGCATCTTAATCAGATTTCTCACAATTAGAAGGTTTATCCAGGTTTACCCAGGTTATTTGAAACGTTATAGGATTTACATGCATCGATCCATAAGCAGTTTACATATGGTGAATGACCCAGGTTGCTGTAATTTCTCATGATGTATCTGAAATTGCCACGAAAATCACCACCAAGTTCCGAAAGAGTGCCTGCCTGTGTATTGTGGTTAAATTAAATTCAAGTGTTTGTAACAAACTTTGTATATATATATATATACATACACACACACACACAATGGAATAATTGCTCAATTTAGTTGTGAAAACATTTAAGATGAAATCACATTTTGTCATCCCTTTTTGGCTCTAAAAGAAGTCAGTTTTTCGAAATGTATTGTTAATAGTTTTATATTATTAAAACTTAAACCTACTATATACTCAGACCTAGCAAGGGAACTAAAAGGCTTTGATAGATGGCCAGATTGCATAATGAGACACACTGTAATTAAAAGTATAAAGCGCCGAAGAGTAACTATTAAAGCCCACATGACAGGCTGATAATGACTTTAAAAAAATAAGTGCTCTCATGGGATTGGAAGGCAATTAACATGTGCTTATGCTGTGGGTACACAAGGGTGAACCAAACCACAGGATCACCTTCGAATATGATGCAATACATTACAACAGCATCACAAACTACCAAAGGAACAACCACCCAAATGAATCAACACCGTTCAGACTGACTGGAGAGTATAAACTCCATTTAGGGACTATTCCTTGTAGGACTACTGTATTTGATCACTTAATATTATATACCGTCTCTGTCAGGCAGAAATCTCTGCATCTTCATATTTCGTCTTTATTTTAAGAAATCAATCCTATTGGTCACCCTTTACGTCTGTCTGTGTCTTTTACAAACATTTAAATAACGGTTTTGGACATACCAGGGTTTCACCTGATAGCAACAGTATGCTTTTTCTATGTGTCAATCTGCACATTTTAGTGTCTTATTTACACACACATAAAGTATAGTGATACTTGAAAGGGAAAATGTGTCAAAAGCAAACAATGGATAGACTTTCATCTGTTATTAGCATAGTAGTTCAAACAGCAAATAATGAGATTCTCTGCAGCTACTAAATGAGTTTTGCCACACTGATGAAAGCCTTGCATGTATAATGTGTTGATTTCTTTTTTTTTCTTCTTTTTTATTCAACTTCTTAGTTGTGCTTTAGCATTTATCCATAATGACTTTTATTGTATAAATATACACACACAAACACGCAAGCATCCACAGACATATGCACAACACAGATTCACACGCATCCCTCACCTGCCACGGGGAATGTCCACGTCCTCCTTTTTCCAGCGCAGTGTAGGAGGTGGGTCGCCGTGAACCTGACACCTGAACTCGACAGCCTCATCAACTAAGACCACCTGGTTCACAGGCCGTTGCACAAACACAGGTCTTTCTGGATGTGGGCAACACACATAACATGGATGCTAATTACACTTTTGACAGAGTGGTGTATACAGTTATGTTCTAGTGTGAAGTGAAGTCATGCTTTATTCCTTTTTGAGCCAAGCAAAAAGTGCATGTCAGAACTTACCAAACACTGAGAGCTGAGCTTTTTCACTCTCTCTTTCCCCAACCATGTTGGCTGCCACACACACATATATCCCCACGTCACTCTTCTTGGTGCTCGAGATAGTTAGCTTTCCTCCACGAACCTGACAGAAACAAATGCATGTAATTACAATGAGCCATTCAAAGTGCTTAGCATTGTAACAGCTTCCAGCTGAATATGAACAGGTAAATCACTGTGTGATTCAGAGTGTAAGGGTCATGTAAAAGGCAGAATGGTGCTCCCTGGGGAGTTAACACACCGTGATCCTGTCATCCTTGAGGTCAAGACGAGCTTTATCTTTCCTCCAGAAGGTGGTGGGTTCAGGATGCCCGCGTGGAGGTTGACACTCGAGACTGGCAGTCTCACCGACCGCCACCACCACATCCTGTGGATTCTGCCTGAAGTCGTCGCGTAACACTACGACACAAAGTAAAGGGAGCCGGGATCGTTACTCCAACTGTAATAGTGGCTCAATTCAGAAGATTAGTTTGAGTTTTCATCAGATTCCACTATGTGAACCAGAAAGTCGCTCTGAGACTGAGCTGTCGTGGGCTTACTGACCTCTACCATCCTTTTTCTAATGTGAGAGCCAAAAAAAAAAAATCTATCAAGTAGACTGCCTCACAGGACCCTCAGCAATCTCTTTGTCTTTAATAATACAGCTGTCCACCTAAGGGATATAAACATGGACTCTTCTTTGATCTCAGTAGCTTAATGTAAGAGCTGGTACTGTAAAGCCAGGTAGGATTTACAGTACACAATACATGGAAAAGACATCTAGCAAAAGAGCAAGAATCATAAAAGGAAAGTAAAAACAAAAAAATAAGGCCTAGAACAATAAGTCAAAGATCATGCATTAAAATTTCAAACAACACAATTTCTATAGCGGCATCCTAACACAAATCTCCTTACATCCCACATAGGGAAAGTGTTGGATAGACCAACTGATGCTGCACTTAAATTATTAACACATTAAAACACCAGTGCATATTTTTTTATTTTATTTGTAAAACCTCTAGTTGTGGTTGGCAGCAATGCAAATGTTGGTGCAGGCAGAACAATTTCCCCTAAAACTTGTGCTAGAGGAAACTTTATAGAGCCCAAAATGGAACAGGTTCATCCTCTGGGGACTATGAATGAGCCAAGAAGAGAATAAGCAGTCGAGTATACAACTACTGGCTTGATGAATGTGCTAGAAGGAATGTCAGAAGGTCACCAAATCATTAAAACACATCCTCTGGGAACCTGGAAATTTACCAGAGAATTTGGCAATATACAAATGCAATACAATAATCAATACAATTTGCTCTACTGTATGAAAGGCTGCCCTGTGGGCTCTAAAAACAAAAAAAAATCCAATTTTCAAAGTTATTATTTTGACTAATAAAATATCCCAGTTGGGCTAAGACAGATTTTTATTTTTCTAAAACCTTGGATGAAAACAGCACTTTGAAGATGGGCCTGCACTTTGTACAGAGTCAGACCTTGGTTACTTGAAAAGATGCTGAACCAATGTACAAAAGCAGTACAATGGCCAGGGATATTGACTGAATCACTCCTTTATGAGGCTTTATGAAATGGCTAGGGAACCGGTGCAAGGTCTCATTTAGGACCAGGGTTTAAATGGTTTCAAAATGTCTCAAAAACAACAGCAAATGTTACTGAGAAATTCCTGTTAGAGGGTTATACTGTTTCTTTTGAAATATATATATATATATATATATATATATATATATATATATATATATATATATAGGCATATATATAGTCCACCATACTTTTCTGTAGAGGAATCAATACTGTAGCTAATAGAGGGGCAACAACCAATATAAAAAAGAGCCTAGAATTATGATAGCTACTTGAAATACAGTTGGGGAAATATGCCAATTTTTTTTCTTATCTTGAACATACACACCTTAAGTTCATTAGAATTCCATTTATGATCAGTTATTTCACATTTTACCACTGTTGGACAAACATTTTCTATTTATTTTTCTATGGCAGGGATGTCTGTCCTTGAGTTTGTGTTCAAAGGAACAAGCACATCAAGAATTGTCAAGCAATGCCTATAAAAGCCGTACTCATGCATTTTGAACAGACGTATGAGCTATCTGCTGCTAAGTTAAAAGGTTACAGCTTCAACACTTCCTAATTCTGTCACAACTGTTATCCCAAACATCAATTCAAAAGCTACTGCTTTAAGTATCTACAGGAATGACTGTACTGTAAGCCATCACTGGAATTATGGTTAAAAATAGAGATCGCGATTCAGATCCTGCAATGAGTTGTGCCTGCTTTGCATTAATACCTTATGACATGTTGTTTTTATAAAAAGCCTTAATGTAGGCCAATTTTGAATAATGAAGGGCCTTGTGTGACAACAGTTAAAATAAACTTTCAAAAAAAAGCAGGAATGTCGAAATAAAGAATTTAAATATAATTTTTTTGACAAAGAATGACCAGCATGTGAATAAATATTGGCTGCTAAGTGTCATTTCATATTTCAGATATAATAGACGACTAATGGTAAAATAGTGAGTCTAATTGTAATTCACACTTACTAAATGTAGATAATATCAGTTACCTAAATATCTAGGAAATGTTTTTTAATTATCCAATTTTTTTAATGTTAGTCAGTGCTTTGACTGTTTTGCAAGAAATATCTGGTGTAATTTAAGAGCATGGCGCGTAACTAAAACAAAATAATAGTTTGTGAAACTCAGCGCAGCATGAAACGAAAAGACTGGTTCAGTGTTGAGCTTCATCCTCATTACAGACATAAGCTGCTCTGCTGATATACTGTAGCATGAATTCCAAGTCCCAGGGGACACCTCTAGTGAACAAAATAAATAAATAAGGAAGAAGCCAAAGGCCCGTCGGCCCAGCTGTCAATCACATCCACTCTGTGCAGGAGTAAATGAGTCTCAGTTGCAGACACTACTCTGGCACAAACATATGCCCGACTCGCTGTAACATGGTAAGGTACGCTTAGTGACCCATTCCATACACAACAACATTCCTGCTCCTGTGTTGTCACATTAAAGATGCTTCAGTAACAGCAAATCTTGTCTCAAGAGACTGTGACACCCAGACACACAGGAAAAACTGGATAATTCAAGACAAGTGAAAACCCAATTACACAAACGAAGGCAGAGAATGGGTGTTGACAGTTTAACTGAACAATATAGTTCATATACAGTAACACAAATCTACAAACCCTATGCCAGCAAAAGAGACACATAATAGTATGTTGCCTGTTACAGGTAATAGCATTCAAGGTCTCAGCCATTTGCAATTATATCCATTTAAAGGTCCCTACATTTTGACTTATTGTTTCAATTTCAGGGATGTTTCCAATTTGCGCATCACCCCAAAATTAAAAAAAAATAGAGTTTTCATTTGTTTCATGATTGATGGTGTACATAATGAATCATGTCTAAATAAATTGGAAGTGACTTACTAATTTTATACAATGTCTTAGTACTATGCTACTGCATATTTGAAAGGGTATGGGGGTGGGGTCTTGTCCAAATACGTAAAGACTGTGGGTTGTGACTATGTAATTTATTTAACCCACACCATCAACACTGCTGTGGGTGTCCCCCTTTCCTTTCCTGTTCGAGGCCTCTCCAGGTTTCTGTAGGTGGCTTTCATCAGGCATGTTGGGTGGGGGTGGTGGTGTTGTTCTAATCTAATCAATGTGGAGCCCCTGTGGAGGCAGCACCTATGTGTAGACCATTGTTGGGTGGTAATTATTTCAGATGGCGGGGCCAGCACCACTGCCTAATGTTGTCTGATTGACTATTGCTCAATTATTCAAACAAGCCATTCAGGGGGCTCACTCATTCACCAGTTTCATTTATCAAATCAGAAGGACAATGATTTGTAAATGGGCTTCATTTCATGGCACAATGGGTGGTGAAATAATGTGACATGGTGGAAGTATCTGAATACAAATAACTATGCAGGGACTCATTATATGATTAATAGGAGAGCGCAGGGGTTGTGTTTTCGTTTAAATTTTTAGATAGCATCTTAGCATCCTGATTTCTTGAGATCCTCTTAAGCTACAGAAGCACTTCACAACTGAATTTCATTTCGACACGTCACCAGCAGAAGATCCCACTTGAGATCTCGACGCATGTTGCTTAGCGCAAACGCTCCCCTAATCATTCGAATGTAGAATATCACCTCCATTTGGTAACAAATACATGGATTTAGAGCAGCGTGTTTAGTCCTATGTAGTGGGGTGATGTTTCAAAACATCGCAGTGCATTTATCAGACAACACATTTATTATCTTGTCTGGTACACTTAATGTCTCGTGTATCCATTAAGCCTGCATATATTTACTGCAGTGTCTCTCTTCAAGGATGCAACACAACGTTGCTGAGTAATAAGAAAAGGAAATAACAATACTTTGTTATGTTTGTATTTTAGTCACCCTGTGATGGCTGTTGGTGTGCCTGTCAGTTGTTCTGTGGTTCCAACAGTTTGGCCCAGAGTGTAATGAAATGCCATGGAATTCGGTACAGACAGTAGTCATGTTTCCATCCAATTGTCAAGCGAATTGTATGCAAACATTTAAAATGCAAATTCGAAGCGTTTCCATCAAGCGAATAAACTAGACTACGCAAAGAGTAGTTTAGTTAACATTACGCATGGTTGTAGATTGCAAACCGGCTTGCTGAATCAAAGAGTTTAGAAGCTCTTTTGCTAAATGGAGATAGGTAGCATTGTACAAGTTGGCCACCTGTGCAGAATACAGGGTTGAAACATTTGGTGTGAGCAAGACAACGGTGTGCAGGGCAATTTAAGGTGTTGAACCAATTCATCAATTTACCCAACGTGGCTGAGGCACAGGCAATAGCGCACCGCAACTCCACTTCGCACCTTGTGCCACAAGTTTATGGCACATTGGATGTGACCCATATGCCCGGGCACTTTTCCATGGGCAGCCCCTTCACTCCGACATCTCTCCATTAGTATAGGTACTGAGCATGTGTGTGTAATTCAGGCCTGTATGTAATGTGTGTAATAACCTTTAAGTGTCTATGATAATAACAACAGAGTGTAAATTCTAATTTAAAGTGTCCATTATTATATTATTATTATATCCCGATCCTTCCCCCATCCAATGGATACCGGGACTATAGTAATGTGAGTTACATGTTTGCTACATCACAACTTATTCGGCAACGCTGTTTCTTTCTCCCATTTTGTGCATTAACTCTTTTCCGAAGAAGGCAAAAACCACCTCAAGCGAGTGTAAAAACATTTTTGCGAATTTTTCCGTTTCCATCAACATTTTCTAATGTTTTACTTAGAAATGCGCATAAAAATACGTGGATGGAAACATGACTTGTGACGGTCACGACGGGACCTCTACCTCTCCTTTAATCCCTGTCCCCCTCAACATTTTTGTTTTAAGCCAAGCTAGTTGCAAGGCTCTTGGGGTGTCAGTATCAGTCTGTCAGTTGGTCCACCACTTCAGTCCAGACTGAATATCTTTACAACTATTCCGCATAGAATGGCAATCGTGCTGACTTTGGTGAGCCCCTGACCTTTTCTCTACTGTGACCATGAGGTTGAATTATTTTGTTTTTTAGTGACATGTCTTGACAACTATTGGATGGATTATAATGGCATTTGGCACACACATTCATATCCTCCTCAGGATGAATTGTTATAACTGTGGTGTTCCACAGACATTTCCTTTAACACCATCATCTGGTCAACATTACAACTCGGCTAATACTACATTCAATCTACATTCCATCATCCTTAGCTGCGTTCTTTGTTTAAGCAAATGTTGGCATGCTAACACAATAAAATAAGATGTGTTGGCATTTGGCTCTAAGCGTCATGTGCTGTAGACTCTTAGTCTTGTTTAATTCAATGCATTTGCAATAGCAAGTGGCTCAAGTGTGACTGTTTCGGGTTCACTGATTTAATTTCATTTAAAATGCGGATGTGTCATAAGAATAAGTGTAATGTAAACAAAATGTAATCACTTTCCCCAGTGTATCCATGAATGCATTGATGTGATTAAGGCGTTGCATGTTCTAATCATGTTCAGCACAAGTCAGTTCATAGCATTAATGAAATGAAAAAGACATACATTCTCTTCATAATGCAAAATGGTAAATAAACAAGGTGTGACAGACAGATGGTGATCTTGACAAACTTACAACCCAATTAACTCGTGCAGCATTTTGTTTATTTCGTAGCGATCTGCCTTTTTGCTTGTGCGTGCATGTGTGTGTCTTGTAGTGTGTGTGTGTCCTTGAGCAAGCAGGCTGCTGTTCTGGCAGGGGAATATATAACCCCACCCAAAAAGAAAATGGTTGTGGTAGTACTGTGAAGCAACACTGCAGAGGAAAAAAATAAGAAGAATTCTATATGAGGAAAGATGAAGACACAAACACCTTGCAAGTTGTGTGTAACAGATGGCTGTGTTTCCATTCGGGAATCACAGATGCAATGAAGAAGAGATGTGCTGCATGTGGACAAAGCTTGCCACATGGCAGGTTTAAACAGCAACAAGGTAGTATTGCTTTATATACATGCAATGTGCCTGAGCCTAATATATTTTGATGCTAAACTAACCATACAACTGCAGTTAAGCTTCATACAGTTAGTGATCCAGTGTCCGAAAATGCATTACAACAGCCAAGTGATTCCTTATGACAGTGGTCCGCTAAATTGTGGTATGGAGTTTGCTGAAGATTTATTTTGGACACGATAGCCTGTAGGGGTGTGTCACTTTCTCAACGGCAGCCAAGGATGTCCCATATCTGTCACATGCATAAACAGCACTCTGACACACACACACACACACACACACACACAACACAGTTGCATAAACAAAAAAAAACAGCTGCCCTGTTCTTATATCACAAACTTTGCTGATGACTACAACATAGCATCGTTGCTCAAGAGAAAGACACAGAAAAAAGGACAGATATGCCGACACACTGTTGGGGAAGAGGGGGGGAGCAGATAGGGCTATTTACAGTGAGGATTTTTTAGAATAAACAAGTTAACATATCTGTGTCCTAAAAAAGTCATCAGCAATCAGTCAGGACCGCGATCAGCGGGGAGATGGGGAGCGTTTACACAGTGTCCCCGGAGGCTACGAGCCCAGCACAGACGAACATTACCTATTATAATCCTGCCTTTCCAACAACCCGACACAACATGAGTAAGTCAAGGCCCATTTTCACAGAATTAATATGGTCCCCAGCATGTAGACAACATTTCAATTGTGGGCATGTATTTAGGGTGTCCAGGCAATATGCTTATGGGGAAAAAAACAAAGCCACCATAGGAAAGGGGAAATTGAATCCTACAGGGATTTAAGTCTCATTATAGAAACTCATTGGTTGTTGTGCAATAACCAACTCTAGTTTGTATTATTCACCACTGCTTAAGCGTGTGCTTGGGTAAAAATGTCTTTTATTTTATTCAAACATTTTTATCAACAAATGCTACCGCATATGGACCAAATATAACCCGTTCATTTCCAATTTTAAAGCCAACATGAAATCAAATAGCCAAGGCAGCATGGGATCAGGAGTTCCATGGTAACCAATGTCAGCAGTCTCCAAAATTCTAAGCAGGCACTTAGAAAACCTAGCACTGCTTCACTTTGCTTTTTTGGCATCATTAGTGTCGAGTCCAATTAGCGTCAATATGAAGGTTGGAAATAGATGCACAGCGAAAAGTGGGCACGCCTCTGGCAACACAAAATTTAGCAGAATTTTAGATGTAATTTAGGGGGGAATGCTGTTTCCACCGCTGTTTCCTTTAGAATTATTTTCATTATCTAGGGTCTTAAACATAGTAGTGGCTTTTTCTTTTTCCCATCATACCACATACAACCACAGGACCCACTTTATGCATAACTTAACTTATAACCTCTCTTTTTATTAGATATGTGAATGTAAATTCACACTTTGGTATAGAATAAACCATATTTGTTATGCATTCTTTGAACTTTGAGTTAGGAGCCAGTCAACCATCGTTAAGGGTTAACAATAAACACTCTACCATTGTCATGTTTAATTAACTTCCATTCTCCTGTCATGTAATGTAAATTGAAATTGTGGATGGTATAGGAGGAGGATTCTTCCTTCCCCCCCTTCCACCACATCTCCATTCCCTCATTTCTCACTTACCATGCCTCTAGTTACAGTAACAGCATTCCCTCAGACCACATTTCCACATCTATAATTAATTACTCCTGTCGCCATGCATTTCTTCACTAAAACACATTCCTCTATCTCTCAGACTAACCTTTGTAAATTTGCCTACTCCACTGACTATTTCATCTACTTACAAATGTAAATCCAGATGCACATCTGTGTGCAGGGCATTATGCAAACATTTCTACATAACCTTCATTTATAATTTTGCATTTAAGGATGATGAAATCCTCATTAGTTGTAAATTTAATATCTTGTTAAGTATTTAAAGAAACCTTTCGCAAATCTGATTGGGCTGGGAGGCACATATGGCCCGTGTTCATAAGTCTGGATACTGCTCTGGCTCTTATTGGATGTGCGTTTGTATATGAAGAGTAAAGAGAGAAAAAAAATGGGAGAAAGAAAAATATAGAAAAAGACGATCACATTATTTCTCCTCAAAGACCATGGATATCATAGACCCTTACAGCAATATTGTGAAGATG
The DNA here is from genome assembly GCA_013375575.1 of Percina caprodes. Taxonomy (NCBI): domain Eukaryota; kingdom Metazoa; phylum Chordata; class Actinopteri; order Perciformes; family Percidae; genus Percina; species Percina caprodes. Next base: position 520,741 of record JABXJD010000271.1, on the reverse strand, counting down.
TACAACATGAGCTGGAAAATGAGTCAGGGATCAAAATCGAGCCTTTTATCCGCCTTGTTTCACTAAAGCAGCGGCCACCCAGAGAGAGGGAGACTTCTTACATGCACTCATCTTCTCTAACTGAAATTATGCACGCTGCTGTGTTTCTGTCATCCTCACAATGCAATGAACTGGATAAAAAAAAAATAGCGAAATGCATTCTCGCACAGACATATTATAAAAAAAAAAAAAAAAAGACTTAATTTGCTTTTCTACACCTTCCCTATAATTCTCCATAGGCTCTATCATATTTCCATGTTGCCTTGACGTTTGTGGGATCTAATTGAAGAAAGTAATGTTAGCAAAAGCAAAAACCGTCAGCGACAGTCTGTGCATCTGCACCATCCTGCATGAATAACCACGTCTCATGATGGCCAACAAAGATGGTGGTACTAATCTTTAGCACAACATTCTGGTTATATCCTTTGCATGGGTACAGATGGGCCACAATATGTGCATGTTTGGATAGTAGGTTATATAGATATGTGTAAATGCATTTGAATAAATGCTTGGAGCTATGAAGCAGTGCACTGCACCCCTGCTACTGCTGGCATTCGGCACAATAGAAAAGTAATTAATATGGTAATGTCATGCTACCACATCAACTGATAATATAGAGTACGCTTTGTTTGCACTAATTTGACCTTTGACCTCAAAATGAGAAAATTAACTGAAATGATCAAATATGAGTGTAGTACACAAGGCTCATGTGACCTGGAGGTGACGCCATTCATAGGCACATAATACATAATCCCCCCCTCCCCGGTCCCATCCACCATCCATGTTACACACAGGACTGACATAGACTGTTATCAGGATGGATCAAAATAAAATCAGATTAATACTAGATTTTTAAGGACACTGATTTCAATATTTGAGAAATCAAATGATATATTGGCTAATATATATACACACACACATACATACATACATACTGTACATATATATATATATATATATATATATATATATATATATATATATATATATATATATATATATATATATGTACATATGTATATATACAGTATATATACATACATATGTATATATACAATATATATACATACATATGTATATACACACACACACACACACACACACACACACACACACACACACAGGCTACCGTCAATTGGCTGAGTACCTCACAGGTTGTTTTTTTGTCATTTTATTTTGCTAATTTAACGGTCAGCCTAAGAAGAATGAGTGAGAATCCCAGGTCAGCAGGCAACAGCAAACTAAAACGGGGTGTTTTCTGATGACATAAAGCAGTTAAGCTAGTCTCTGTTTGGTAAGACAGAAAGAGAGAAATTTGAAATTAAAAGGTGTCCGGTAGTATTTTTCTTGTTTATTAAGTAAAATAGGTGTCACACACCTGCTGCACTGCAATTTAGTGTTACTTATTGGTTGACATACAGTACAGTACATCTGAGAGCTGCAGATCGGCCATCCATGATGCTGATGTATCGTTGGGGTCCCAGTCAATATAAAAGCCACAAGTCGCCTTTCACAAGAAAGGTTGGGGTTCCAGATTTATGTCTCAGCAACCCTAAGCTCCTCCTATCTCCACCCCAGCCCCCATCACCAACGCTCCACTGAGAAGCTTAGAAGATTATTCACCCCAAATCTCTGTTAATCACATATATGCACACCCCCTGATAAACCCAAGGCCTCCCAGCACAGATCCTGTACATACATAGGGAGCAGCTGTCGGTGGTTGCCGCTGACCTGCTGCATTCCAACACCTTCCCATGATCTCTTTCTACCTCTCCCATCACATAAAGTGTCTAAGCAGATTAAAATGCACTATCTATCAGAAGAAAGACTGTGGTGCCACTTCAGAAAATGGCATACATTTTTTATTTATGACATTTCCATAGACAGATAGGTATGAAAAACCCGTCCAATCTTTCAGTGATCGCCCATCATGTGGTGATCAGTTTCCACTGAGAGAGCACGTCAGTCCCCAATGTGAACACACACATGCATATTCATGCACTTGCTGCTGAAGGTACACACTGACACACACAGAGGGAGGTACGTGTGCAAACAGAATCAAACACAGCATCTCTTTCTCTGTCACACACACCCAGAGATAAGAAAATTGCTCAATCCATCAACATCTTTATGCTGCAGACATTCATGTTTTAAGTTAATCACCTATCTCTTCATCCTCTGTCAGTCTTCCCTTCTATCCCACACACCCTTATTATAGTACATTTTGTGGCTTCTTCTAACTCTGTTTATCCAGATACACAAGTATTGGTTCCAATCATAATTTTCACAATAACAATCAATCCATCTTTCTGCACAACACATCATCTCTCCATCCAACTCTCCCTAAAGACCAAAAATGAATCCAAAGCCAAGGGCTATATAAACAAAAACAGGAATTTAAATATAACAAAATAACTGTAAACACTGACATGGCTAATCTCAGCACAGCTGTTAGCATTAGGTCCTTTAATCCAGGTCCAGATTGGTGATGTGCTCACACTGGCTTGAGGACAGATGAGCAATAGCCACCAGGCTGCCAAGTGGGCTAAAGGCAGCACACTAGCCTGACGCTCACTTTTAGACATGATAAGCTGTGAATCTGTGGGTCCTGGAGAGCAGCTCCAAACAGCACAGTCTTTGTGTGGCATCAAACAGCCCTTTGATTGAAAGTGATTGAGTCTTCTGCAATCTCACTCGATAACTCAGCCCAGAAATAAAGACAAATAGGGGTGTCTGACAAAAAACTGAAGAGCCAATTTCTTATATTGAAATAACAATAATAAAACATTTTGTTTTTTGTTGGAACCAGCGATAAAAGGAAATAATTTAGCAGAACTATTCTTTTTTTTTTTTTTTTTATTCAAAATTGAATTTGCCATCTTGCATTATCAACAATTAACTTTTTTACTATAATAGTTTATGCAAATACAATCAGTTTTTTGTTTGCCTAATTGTCTTAACATATCCTGATATGGGTGCAATATTTGTTTAGGAAATTAAAAGTCTAAAGGGGGAACTGCACGTCTGGTTGCAGTTCTAAACACCTGGTTTTCGCAACAAAACTACTGTACCGATTTAGGTTTAGGAAAAGATCATGAAAAAATATGTTTGTTACTTAACTTTAGTTACGTACGTAAGTTCATGACATGCTATATATGTAATGTAGTGTAACATACTAGAACATTTATATTTGCAAACAGCGATCTTCAGGGTGAAAGTTCTGTGTTAGTTAGTCCCGTACATCCACCCTGAACTCCTCACTATGCAGGTTTTGTCGCTGTTTACGTCTCTTTATGTACGTCACCTGCTGACTTTGTCTTTAAACTAAAGTGCATCTGACTTCCTCTGTTGCTCCCATCAAAACTACTACAATAAACGTAAATATATGTTATTATAAGCTGCTTGTACGAATTATGGGGTCGTTTTTTTGGGCGACAGTCTCTGTCAGGTACACCTTTATCAGTACACTTGTCAGTGCACAACTGAGCTGTTCCTAGTGTATGAGTAAACTATAGCTCATTTTTCCTTTCTAACTTTATATTTGGATTATTTTAAAAAAGGTTTTAAGACAAAAAAAGCGCACATCTCTGCAAGAAAACAAATATATTACGTGTATCAACACAGTCTGCTCAGATGTTCTCTATATAACGTATGTGAACATATGATTTTCTAGCCCCATGCTTTATTTGATTTGATCAAAAACAAATTATATTTGTTGATGCTTTCATAACCTGTCAATCAGAGTTCTAACTGACTTGCTATCACTCATCACAGAGAGGTCTTCCTGATGAAATGCAGAGCACAACACAGAGGATTGTTCTTTTTTTTTTTCCTGAAGGCAATGCAATAACCCTTCAAATGAAGGTAAAAATGACTGCTGTGAGAGGCTGACTGCAGAATGAAGTGCAGCACTTCTCTGTTGCTGACACACTGGAGCCCGCCTGCACTGACTTTACTGTCTGATCTGCATACGTCGCCATGTGCCAAATCCAATCCCAGTCTGTGGTCAAATGAACGAGAGAGGGAAGAAAAGAGACAAGAAAACATCTGTGTCTCACGTATCAGAAAAAAAGGTCAGAAGTGTGAGACATGTAATAAATGACTGACAGATGCAAGCACATACATGGATGCCAACACATATTCTCTAGGTGCAAGGCGTAAGGAAACTGACAATCCTGTTTTAATCTTCTGGATAAGGAAAATCAACCAATCCTCCCACAGCACACAAACAGACCGTGCAAACAAAATAGACCCAGTTGGCTTCCACAGCCGGTCCTCTTTCAACTAACTATTGCAATTCAATGATTACTCACTCAATTGAAACTATTTAATAAACCATGGCATCAACAGTGGCCATCAACTGCACCTTTCTGTTTGTGTTGATTCTAGCGGCCGCTTTGGACAAAAGCGCTAGTGTTTTTACAACACCTGCTGTCGTAAAGGTGCTTTCTTTACAGTGCTGTATTACTGAATCAGAGCTCATATAGTTGCAATGAATGTTTTGCTCAGACAGAAAATCATTCATGGTCAATAAGATAATAAGTTAGAGATGCATCATTGTATTTCAAGTGTTGCTTACGATAACTTAGCCTGGATGTATCATAAGCTAAACCAGGTAATGTTATTACTGTCACTGTGTTGTAGCAACCAACGTAATAATAATTAGCTACCTTGTACCTGGCTGGATACGCTAACACAGGCTTTTCCGGTGTTACAAAGGAATCTGTGACCAATCAGAATGGGTGGTCTGTAAAGCCATTCTACCTGCCATAAATCATTTTGGAACTTTGCATGAAAAATCGGACCCGGGCAGAAGCATTAATAAAAACTACATAGAAATAGCGTTCTTTTCACTGTTAGTCTCTTTGCTGTTACAGGTCATTTATGATCACCAAAAGCATTACACAGTTTCAGAAACTTTAAAAAGTTACATATAGTAAATTTAAAAATGAAACTATCTGTACCACAGTATTTACCTTGAGTTAGTCTCATGCCGTTGAGCAAGTATTATACTAACAACTAAATGTAATTCAGCAATTCTGAAATGGAATGATATTGAGTAACCCATTGCTTGCGGATTCCTTCGACAACCTAACCTGGTATGTAAGAGGCAGCAAAATGCCTTAATTGATTCAGACCACTCATTTAATTGGCTTTTAAAAAGCAGAACGTTCTAGAACTGCCAACTGGGTTGCTTTTTCATTCCCTGCTAATTATTGAATCTTCTAGGTAAGCACCCAGATGCTTTATTAAAAGGGACAAGAATTGCAGGATATTTTCCACTCATTATAATGTCCCTTTAAGTTAGTTGCTGGTGTTTTTCAATGTAAAGTGCATAAAAGGAAAAAGCTCTAAGGCATTCAAAGGGGAGGAAATGGAGGACTGAAGAAGGGGTCAATCAATGAAAAGTTGGCTTTTCATAGTTAATAAAGCAGTATTCAGCCAGTGCACCCTACACTACAAAGACTGCACTTATGATTGTTAAGTTGCTCCAATTACTGGCTGGCAGAGGCATTTGAGAAAAGCACCATTAACCCCGGCATCCAAAGAAACAGAAAACAGCCGGGTGTATTCTCTCAGGGAATGTAATTGATGAGACACCGTGACAACACACCCACTGGTGCATCCAGTCCCTCGGCAAATTATTACTTGGCTTACAGTACATGTGCAGTCTACCTGGTTGCTGTTTTTATGATATTTGGTGCCTGACTATGGCATAACATACTGTGAATCAGAGTTGACTTAATACAGTATATTTAATGTCAAAAATCTACTTCTGCAAAACAAAACCAGTGGTTTCCTTTTGTATAAAAATCAATCAAATTGTGCGTAATTTCACTGAAAGTGTAATATTTAACATTTCGGCGGTAAAGATTAACATGTAAATAATGTATTTGCATTTCAGCTTTTCCTGGCAGCAGTAATGTGTGTAAACACAGCTGCATTCAAAGTGTTTGCTGTAGACAGCCTAATCCACACAGCAGCAGAGGAATCATCCTGACAGTCTTGAGCCCACACACATCACTAAAGCATTTTTTTCTTCCAATAATCTAAATCCAAGGCTGCATGTAAAGGAACTATTTCTATATTAAAATATATTTTGAAGTTTATGTTAGAATGAATTCCACAGGGTGAGTGATGTGAAAAGTCTACTTTGTAAAAAAAGACAACGGTAACCCTTGACACTGTCATCAAACAGCAAGAAGGTCCTGAGTTTGCATGTTGGAAACTCTAAATTGCCAGAAGGTGTGAATGTGTTTGTCAGTCCATAGGTGTGAGATCCCTGGCTGTGAAAGACGGACGACCTGTCCAGAGTCTCCCTGATTCTCACCCAATGTGTGTTGGGAAAGACTTCATCCTCTTTAACATATCCAGTGAAACCTCTACTGGGTGTATTGACACAACATTTTGTACAGACATTCATGTTCCCAGGAGGATGAATCCTATTCACTATGGTTATTCCACTTTTGAACTAGACTGTCATGAAATGTTGTGCAGACTTCCATGTCCACCTCAGGATGAACTCATGATTTGGTGATCTCCTGACTTTTCATCCAATGCCATAATGAGGTTAAAAAAAAAATCTTATGACCACACATTTGTCAAAGATTGCATTGAAATTCTCATCAGCCTCAGCTGTACTTTGTATTTAGTCCCAATTACCAAATGTTAACATGCAGACACGCTAAACTAAGATAACATCAAGTTAATATTGTCATTGTGAGCATGATAATGTGCTAAAGTTAGCATTTAGCTCAAAGCAAAGTGTCCACAGAGCCGATAGCATGGCTGTAGACTCTTGTTGTCATACATCTCTTTGTTAAATTTGAATATTTTTACTATTTCATTTTTGTCATGCTTGTGTGTCATAATGTGACTGGTACTGAAACACAGCTTCAGCTGTTGTCTCTTAAACATTATGCTTTAACTGATAGGGTGAAGTGACCCTTTGGAAATTGAGGACATTTTATCGGTAAAAGTCAGTAGAGAACTCATCCATGAGAGAATTCATAGATATGCTGGGGTTCAGCAAGATAGATTGCTGCAGAGCTTGAAAGTCTATAATATCTGAAATCACATCTCTGCCCCCATTGGCTTAATAGGCTGAATCCTCCAGGTTTCACCTCGGTGTCACTCTGTTGCACCACTTCTGGCTCAAAATATTATAGTATAAAGGTGAGTGGACTCCACATTACCTTAAACTGTTTCAAAAGGCTATGATTTATACACACACACACACACACACACACACACTTTTCTATGCTGGGAGATAGGGGAAAAACATTATCAGGTCAGATAACAAGGCTATCACAGAGGTGTAGGCTTCAATATCCATAAATTCTGCTTCACATTATTTTAAAAGCAACACTTCCTCATGGGGAAATCTTTTATTTAGCTCATAGGTCTTCATGCTATGGAGGCTGTCAGAGTTATGGCCAGGCAAACAGGATTTCATTGTTTCCTTATCATTTAATTGATCAGCAGAACAATCTGTAATATGAATTGTTTCTGAGCAAATTCCCAAATTAAAGAGTGCACCATGTAGTTACAACTTCATTAGCTGGGGCTTGAGGTTTTATCAGAATAAAATGTTCATTATAGTGTTAGCTTGCACGCACGTTTCTATCTACGAAAGAAATTAGAGCAATATTTCATAAGATTCAACATTCCTTTATACACAATTACAGCTGGATAAAGTCTGCCCTAGACTGTTTTTACTTCTTTGTTTGAGGAGTATGTATGAATAAGTAATAAGACCAGTGATCCCCCTTGCTGCTAAATAGGTAGGAGGAAAGAATATGGTCTATAATTATGTATGAGGGGAGATGGGGGGTTGTGAGAGACAGCTCCACAGATGAAAAGACAGACTGGCAGATAGCAAGATGTTGATGGGGATACAATGTAGAGAGAGAGAGAGAGAGAGAGAGAGAGAGAGAGAGAGAGAGAGAGTTTATTCTGGATGGGTAGCTGTATAGTTTCAACCTTGGTGGGTGTGCTGTTGAGCACTGCATGGCTGAGTTGAGCTGCAGTGCAACTCGCTGTGGCTCACTCTCGAAACCCTCACCCACAGAGAGTTCCCCAACCGTCACATGCCACTGAACCACAGTACACACAAACGCACACACACGCACACACACACACACACACACACACACACACACACACACACACACACACACACACACACACACACACACACACACACAGCAGAGCCATTTTCATTAACAGAACCACTGGCACACTCAGCCCAGCTGGTCCCTGAGTCGACACTGGAACTGCACATCTGGTGTCATTGCTCTGTTAGAGGGAGGCCATCTGGTTGGATGGAGGGAGGGGGAGACAGGAACAGAAACGGGGAGTCAAAAGAGATCGGGGAGGCAACCAAAATAGGGCCCTTATCGATACTGCCATTCAACACATTCGCATAAAAAATGAATCTGTTTGTCGGATGTACTGTATACTCTGCGTGCATTAGTCCTCTTCCGAGTAAGAGGATTAGATGTCAAAGTCAGGTTTGCACTCTGAGCATTTGGAGCTAATGGCAATGAACAGATAGCATGTTTAATGGCTCTCAGCAAAACACACGTCTTCTCAATATGAATAATTCCCCCTCTGTATTGTCCTTTGGCTTCTACGGAGAACCTAATATTACATAATACATAGTAGCATTAATAATTCTTAAGAGTTTCAACGTGACACTGCTTTACATTTTGACTTCCCTGTTCTTCGTGCTGTAATGTAGTGTGTTATTGTGTGTTGCAGTGCCTTCTAGTCTGTTTCTATTAGCACGGTGACTGTTGAAGGAATGCCTATATAGAATCCATGCAACGCTCCAATTAACTCTGTTGAGCTGCGGTGATACTGCACTGGAAACTAGACATGCAGAGGCAGTGTCACATGCAACTCCCAATTAACCTGTTGTGCTTGCTGGACTGCACTTAGAAGACGCTCCATCTACAGCTGCAAGCATGAAGCCAATGTGTGGACGGAATCATCTTACTCATCTATTGATGCACTGGCACAAGTCCAGAATGAAAAGTGAAGACCATGCAGTGGTTTGTAACCACACAGAGGACAGGTGCTCTGCCCTTTTGATTCAATTATTAATGACTTATGATATCTTCTTGTTAATTTCTACTGACCACAGTTTGGCCCTGACACTGATAGGGACACGCAACGCACAGGTCATTTTGAGGAAAAAGGTCAGAAACCTCTAGATGCACTAGCAGTAAAGCAGATGTACACATACACACATGCCTGCATACACCCCCAACACACACACACACACAAAGTGCCTCCTGCCGCCAGTGGTAGACTGAATCATGCTCTTATTAAACCTTGATCGGAATTCGAGCTTGGGCATTATCCACTTAAATTTATTAATGCTGCAGCTCTCTGGGGAGGGCAGAGAGGGTGAGGAGGGGAGGGAGGGAGGGACACACGCCATACATACAGATGCTGGCATAGAAGCTCTATGATTGGAGGTAGGATTGTTTACATTACATGCATGGGTGATGTTTGCATTGTTTCAACGCCTGGAAAAATAGTGCTCCTGTTAAGGTACAGAATGCACATCCACTATGGAAAGACATACGTAAAAGCACCCAGCAAAAAAATGATCCTAGACACATTATCATCAAACCAATCAGGAAAGTGGTGAGTACCCAGATACGATAACCCTGCACTAGATGCTCAATGAGACATAACAAAATTGCTCCTAAAATCCCAGCCTCGAGGGAGACAAAGAAATGGAGATTCTCATTTTACTTTTCCAGTATACCTAAACCTCTGCTCCTGTTAATTAGAAATCCAAATACATTCCTTCTTTTGACAAAGTTAATTAAAAATATGCACACTTGTGAATGTAAAAAAGGAAACAAAGGAGTAAGAGGAGAGTGAATGAGCGGGAAAAGGAAATTAATGGTGAGTTCATGTTGGACGTAAATCGATGGCAGGCAGGAAGGCAAATTAGAAGATGTAAAGTGGTAGGCTGATTGAAGGTCTTCTTATTTATGTGAAAAAAGCCGTAGAGATGTATGAAAAAAATATATGTATGTATGCAACATTCATATATGTTGCTATGTAACAGAACTGAGATGAATTTGTAGTGCTTCCAGGCATAAGAGGTGTGTCCACAAAAGAGCAAATGCAGAATGAAAAAGATGAGCAGCCTAACTGCATAAATAATTTCAGTCTGTGTTTGTGTGTAGACTGATGAATTATTTGCGGTGAGTCTATCTATTCATGGTTCTAACAGGTCCTTTAAATTCTTGAAAGTTTGTAAATCTTAGGGGGAAATGTCCAGGCTTTGAAAGTTTTTGAAAATGGGACACAAATAGACATGGGTAGGGCAGTGAAATTAATCAAGAATCACAAGAACAGAGTAATTGAGAAAAAAATGATTATTTTTCACATTGTGTTTTGCAAGTAAGCTCTTATTTTGCAATTCAAAAAGTTCAATGGGAACAGTGTGAAGGGACATTTTACAGTTTAAGGCATTTTTACTGGTGATTTGTTCAACTGTTTCACTGTTTCTTTAACTTCAATAAATGCAACATATTTCCAAAAGTCAATAGGTAATTGTGTTAAATAATTGTGAGTTCAAAATTGATCAAAATAATCATGATTTTTTTTTCATAACCAAGCAGCCCTAGACATGCCGTTCATTGTATGATTTCTTTGTTTGTTTGTGCAAGTGAAATTGAAGTTCTTTTGATTAAAAAAAAAAAATTTACTTACAAATACATTAACGAATAGGTTATATATTATTTTGCTGTGTTGGAGAAGGCAAGAGGTCACACATTCTGTCATCATCTAACACAGCTCAACTGACAGGTGTTCAACATCCAAGCCTCTTTTTTCAATTGCTGGCTGTGAGCTTCTGTAAAGCCTGTTATATTTCATCATAAAAAACCCTCAGTGATGTAACAGTAATTAACCTTGATCTATGTCTCAAACTATGCCTTGTTGGGTCCTAAAAATTAAGGGAACTGGGTCTGGAAAGTCAATGAATTTGAGACACATTTTCCATTATTTTCATATATTTTATAGACTAAAATGTAAATCATTAATTGCAGCACTTTTTGCAACCAGTGCACACGCCAAAGTCACCTTTTATATTAAAACCAGAAACTTCTGCATTGGTTATTAGAGAAGATTTAATGATACATACTTACTGACAATATCTTAAGATGCATATCTGTCATTTACCAGTTGAGAGGATTCTCTTCGCTTTGTTGTTCTGCTTTAGCTTTGTGGCTTTAATTAAAGTTCCTGTAAACTGTATTGTGAGGGAATCTGTTAACAGCGGAGGACAACGGCTGACTGGAAACCAATTTAAATTGTTGCCACCTACACAGATGCCTTTTAATTAGATGGGACTTGCTAATTGTGGTGTTTTTGTTGTGGTTGAGGGAAAAAACACATTTCAGGAATGCACTGTAATCTGCATAAAGGTCATCAGTTTTCAGTTTCAGTTCACAATCATAAGATGGCTGGGGATAGAAGAACTTACTGTGAGTCACAAGCCAATGGGGCAAAATGATGTCCTTCTAAGCTTATGTGCTATTGATTTAGTCATTGTCTGTAGGAGGTATTGCACATTAGATTTGTTAGCCAAAAAGTGTCATTTGCAGAAAAATGTCCTTCCCTCCAATGCCAATTTACTTCAGGATTTGCAATTTTAGCAGTTTGTAGTCCTTTCTAATCCTTGGTAGTCCTTCCAAGAGAAACAGCACCTGCACGTACATCTGCCAATTTTCCTCCCAGGGATGGTATGATACCAGCAAGGTCTTACTGCCTGGACAACACAGTGATACAAGGGGAGTGGTGGCTGTTGAATGTGATCCAGACCAGCAAGACTGGGGGAGGGGAAAGCATGCAGGGAAAGGGAAGCGACAACTGTGGCTGGATCTGGCTTTGATGAGGAGGCATGAGAAGAGGGGAGGCTCAGTCTTGGAGGGAAGCAGGTGTGTGAGGAGGTGATAAGGAAGCTGTGGCAGGCACTACACTCACACACACACACATAAGCACACACATTACATGCAAACAAATAAACATACTCTGCAAACACCACTTTCTGAAACCATTCACACAACTTCAACGCTAAACTTAAATGGCATCCCTTCAAATAACTGAGCTCGCACTGATGTAGTGCTTAACTCACCCAGTTTGCTCGCAGAGAATTATGGTGTAAGAAAAGAAAAATGAAAGAGCGGGATGAAGGTGATTAGAAGGGGAGCAATAGGTTGATTTAAGGAGCTAATATTGTGCTAAACACTTCTTTTCTAGAGGAGAGGATGTGGGTCTTAGTTAGTCCATACTGAAAGTGCTTGCATACATATACCACACACATACATTAATGTGTAAGAGTTAAAGCGGCCCTGGGGAGTGCTTCGTGGCAATGTGTGGTACAGAACAGCAAAAAGTAATTTATGGATACGATTTTTCTTTGGCTGGCTTATTTCAGAATCCATTAAGATTAATTAAGTGTTGCTAAATGTGGTGCTATAGAGTTCAGATTTCAGATGCATTCTAATCATTAGCTCACAGTTTATTCAGCCAGCTTAACAGCTGTTAATAGCCTGAGTGAAGCCAGACCAGAGTGTTTTACTGGTTGGAGAACAGCAAGTACGCCTATTGGACGGGTGGACGGTGAATTTGTGATTGAGAACGTGTATTGCGCTGTTAATGTATAAACCATGAATGTAAATCTAAAACCTTGCACACATCAACACGCACCTGTCAATGTGTGTTAATCAAAGGCAGGGATAGAGTAAGTGAGACAGAAAGGAGGCAATTAGACACTCCGTCATCAAATATTTGATTTGTTTGGCAGGAAGACTGCATTAAACAGGGAAGGAGACACAGCCAAGCATGCTCAGCCTACTTTGTATCCACTGTTGTTTCAGATAGACTTTCCACAAGCAATTAGCTCCAATCAGGGATTAATTGAGCTAACACAGAAGGAAAAGATCGGTTTTGGAATTGTTCTGCTTTAGCATTCGCCCTAAGTCAATTAACAAATAATTTCATTGATTGCCTGCATGTTCACTATAACTGTGCGTGCATTTGTCAGCACACGTGTGTATATGTGTGTGCATGTTGGCATGTGTGTTAATATGCCTTAAATCTCTATCATCAATCTACAGTTCCATGAAAACTGATGTAAAAAACACTGCAGATGAGGACTGTGATATGGTGGAAAGCTTCAGAACAAGAGAGTAGGTGGAAATTGAGTTGAGATTGCTATGTCAACTTACCACGGTAGGGTTTTCACTGTTCATTCAGTGTATTATGTGAAGTGTCTTTGTACTGTACTGACCATTATCTTGCAGTAGTAACAGACAGCCAACAAAGCCTGGTTCCAACATATACAGAACAATAATAAAAAGAATTATGTATTTGAGTGTGTTAAAGTAAGGATAACCAACACTGGAATCTAAGCTTTCTCGGGCATAGCATTCCTTAAAAGGATACTAAAGACAAATTAAACCTCTGGTCTTTAAACCAGACGTCAGAATGGACAAGAGAGCAATGCTTGATGATTTGAGACTGCTTGGATACGTTAAGAAATAGCTACTATCTGATCAAAAAATGCCTTCAAAAGTATTAGTTAAATCAGGTCAGGCATTTCACTACATCAAGAGAAATGAGTTAAATGATCTTAATAATACAATGTTCTGCATAGGAGATAATGAATTCAAGCATGCTTGGGCTAAATTTGTCAAGCGCTAAGAAATATTTTGGTTATTTATAATAATTCCTTGTACTGAGCCTGGGCAAGCTTATATATGAATCCATTTTAAGAAAAGAACTAAATATTTACAAACCTTTCTCTTTTTGTGGCAGGCAACTAAGGACAATCTTGTAATAAAAAAGAACTAATATTGTAAATACTTCATGAAAACACAAATCAATCCCATAAAATATGCAAAACAGACAAGATAAATGTCCATACTTGATGGTGAAAAACATCCTGTGTGGATGACTGCACAAGGAAGACCAGTGTTGACCAGAAGGTTGTTATCTGAGACAATCTGAACCAAGCTGGGAGAAGAGGAATGGCCTCTTTACAAGCACACTCACTAAACCTGTACTCTGAATTTTAAATTATGTGAATTAGGTGTCCGTACCACTCAAGCCATCTTGTTTTCTGGGAATTCTGAGCATTTTATACTACTCACGTCAATTCATCACTGGACTATAATTATGGTATGTTAATGTTAATAATTATGGTCATTTTTGCATCATCTTTGTTTTGGACAGCTGGGTGGGCACAGTAAGGAATCAGACTGGCTGTGCTGTAAACATTAAGGAAAATTACTTTAAATTAAATTGTGTTTTAAAAGAAAATTAAAAATGTAGTATAGAGGGTGACCATTACAGTACATGGATAAAAAATAGTCCCCACATATCAAATGACATGACAACTTGAATGGATTGTGACTGAAACTTACTGTCTATGTTTCTTTATGCGAGTAAAAAGGTACAAAACACTGTATGCTGTGACTACCGTATGTCTTTCTACATCACCACATGTATGTATTATTAAGACCTGTATAATAATGTAGTTTTCTTATGAATCTGTTTCTTCTATCTGACCAAAAGGTTATTTTTCCACTTCAGTTAAGTAGCTGTATTGCCTCTGGATGATTTGAACAAACAATGATATAATCCAGTACAACCACAGCAAATAAAAACATCATGTGCTTAACTTTCAAAAGAGCAACCCTGCTGATGGCCTAGAATAATGAAAATAGGGACTTTTTTTTTTTTTTTTAGCCCTGATGTACAGAAAGAGATGCGCACACTTATCAAGATTAAGTTTTGTTTATAATGTCATTTTAGCTGGCAGAGGACTTCTTACAATTACACAGATACACTATACTTTATTTATGTGGATACGTTGCTAGATCTTACACTGACTGAACATAAAAGTTGGAGATCCACATTGATTTCATTATATTTAAAATACAGATAGTGTACTGTACATGTACTGTACATTTAATCTAATTTACAATTCAAAAGCAGAAAAATCACCTTCATCTTAAGACTAATATATTTTCCCCATTCCTTCCATTTAGCTATTGGCATTCCCCATTCAGTGAGCATTTTGGCTTGGCAAATTACTTAAATGGAGTCATTTTGCTAATCCTCTCATCCATTTTCCACTCAACAAGTGGCACACCTACAAAATACAAATGAATTACGTTAAAAGCCCCCCAAACTGGTGTCCTTGTGTTTTTTCCATATCACTACATGCAAAAACTGCTTCTACACATGGATGGCATTAGGTCATAGGGGGTGGTGATGGGGCAGTGGCTATGACACATGCCTTTGGTGTAGTAGATCTGGGTTTGAATCCCACTGCGATACATCAACCAATGTGTCCCTGAGCAAGACACTTAACCCCTACTTGCTCCAGAGGTGTGCGACCTCTGATTGGACAAAATCATCAGCTAAATGACATGTAATGTAATTTTCAAAAAATACTAAATAGCCATAGCTCTTGAACATCTGACTAGATATTAGTTAAGCAAGCTTGAGTGGACTGTCCCAAAGTTGAATAAGTATGATTGCAAATACTTCAGCTGATTAGTCAAAAGAGACTTAGAATTCCAAATCAACAGAACAGGCAGGTCAAGTGTTAATATCTTAATTCCCTTGCAATTGAAAGTGAACAGGTCTGATATCCAAAACACTTAAACACCTTTCGTATTTAGTAGTCCTTGAGCAAGCTCTTATTAATATGAACAAAGCCCAATTTCTCAGAATCACAGCAAAAGTGTTGAAATATGTAATTAATTAATTCATCCTTACTTCATAACAATTCAAATCACAGGATTTTACTCATACTAAGAGTAAGAAACATTGTTACTAGTGTTTAATTCTTTTGTACTAGTGCTGTCAAACGATTATATATATAAATATATATATAAATATTTAATCGCAATTAATCGCATACATGTCATAGTTTTTATTTATTCTAAATGTCCCTTGATTTCTTTTTGTCCCATTATTTTTTTCTCATTTTAATGCTCTTATCAACATGGAAAAGTTGATCGGCAAATGTTTTTTTATTGAAAACAACATTGGCATATAGGCTACTGTAGTGTTTAATTTCACACTAACATTCCAGCCAATAATCTTTCACACACCGTAACACTGTCCATCAATAAAAGGGTGGAAATAATACTTTGACAAGGGGGGGAATTGGCATCAGCTGTGTGCTTGGCCATCAAGTGGTATTTCAGACTGGACGTGGTGTGATGATAGCTCAGTTCACAAAGACAGAACACACAGATCACGTTGGTCTTGTCAATGGAACCATTTGGCAACTTTTAAAAGTAAACTTTCCATTCAGAAGCTTACTGACATCCATTTCAGCATCCTGCGCTCGCCATCCACTCAAAACGTAACGTTACTACTCTTTGGCCGGCTCGCAAGCCCAAACAAGTGTGTGCGGCGTGCCTGTTTAGTTTCCGGTCTAGCTAGATCTGGTGTGGTGTTGTAGTTTTTCTAACATTTATAGTTGTTGCAACAGCATGTGAAAAAAACTACAAAGTTTGCTAGGCCAAAAAGAACGTTAATCTCGCAATAAAACAATGGACGCCATTAAAATGGGTTTGCGTTAATAACACGTTTAACGTTAGTTAAACGTGTTATTATAGCACTCATTTTTACATATCATATCAAACACATTTTAACATCAAGCCAAGAAGTAGCCCTATACACATCCAAATATATTCAGATGAGCAACACCATAAAATCCATTATCTTGATTGGCTATGTAAAAGCGGTCATGGAATGTTGCTGCAAAGAGTAGTTTTGCATTTACCAACTGCAATTATTTGGCACTCAGACCCCATTTCCACCTGGTATTAAAATCCGTCCTGAGGGATCAGATCACACTTGGACAGCTCAAACTACAATAGTTCACACCTGTCAGCAGAATGTGTCTTCAAATGCATCTTGAGTGACCATTTGTGATTGGAACTTACATTTCCCCGCTGTATATATATATATATATATATATATATATATATATATATATAGTGTGAAATAACTGAAAACATGTCTTATATTCTAGTTTCTTCCAAGTATTCCAAGTAGTTCTAGTTTCTTACTGCTGATTACTGCTTTGCACACTCTTGGCATTCGTTTGATGAGCTTCAAGAAGTAGTCACCTGAAATGGTTTCCCAACAGTCTTGAAGGAGTTCCCAGAGATGCTCAGCACTTGAAGAGAGAAGAAATTCCACTAATTAACCTTTACAAGGCACACCTGTGAAGCTCACTGAGAGAACACCAAGGGTTTGCAGCACTATCAAAAAAGCAAAGCGGGGCTACTTTGAAGAAACTAGAATATAAGACATGTTTTCTGTTATTTCACACTTTTTTGTTAAGTACATAATTCCACATGTGTTCATTCATAGTTTTGATGCCTTCAGTGATAATCTACAATGTAAATAGTCATGAAAATAAAGGAAACACATTGAATGAGAAGGTGTGTCCAAACTTTTGGCCTGTACTGTAGTTCCGCTCACAGTAGAGTTATGTGGGCTTTGATGTGTCCCAGGACACATGCGCGTACACACTGCTAAAAGAATGTGACCACATGTGGCCCAAACCATGAATGTGGTCTCAGTGATTAAATCGCCATGTGTCCTCAATGGGTCCTGCGTGCATTTACACCTGTACGTTGAGCTGTCTACTTGTGATCAGATCACTCAGGACGGATTTTAATACCAGGTGGAAATTGGGTCTCAGTGAGGGAATCTGTAGTCTGTTGTGGCAAGCAGTATCATTGTACATGCAAAAACTATTAAGGATCATATTGCTTAGGAGACCTGAATATAGTTAGGAAGGTAAGATAATTTAGATTATGTTTGAGCAGTTCTTCACAACCGCTTTCACAGTGTTGACTGTATGGTCTAAAATTACGTATTACTTCTTAGATATTTCCAAGAGAATTACTGTATTTACATCAGCTCCAGCAGGACAGTGAGTAAGAGAGAGAAATAAAATGACTGTCACCCTTTTGTCATTGGTATTTGTGTAAGGTCTGTAAGATCACAACTATAGCCTAGGGCTACAGCACTCACCATAAATTGCTTCATCTGTTAGCTACGGCAGTGTCTGTTGTTACCCAACAGGCAGAGGATGCGGGAAGGCAATACAAACTAACAACCTGATTGTTTTAGGGGCTTCATGACCCCATGTGACAACTACTTCCCCACAAAGCATCCATCATGGGAAATGATGAGGTGTATGTTTGTCTCTACTTTATATGCATTTCTGCAAACTGACAGAAAGCTGTCAGCTGTGGGGCTGGAGTGATTTTCCACTGGCATCCATGGAGAAAATCCTGGTTGCATTCAAAGCTGTCTAGCTTTTCTGGTGTGTAAGAGTGCTGGAGACAGGCATAGCAGGTTTAAGCAGATTAATTAGGGTATAGCAAAGACTGTGAAGAAATCCCTCTTCCATAGATGCTGTATCCACTGACACAGCTTTGCATATACCAACAAGTCCCTGAACTGTGCACGCTACCCTTCTCCAACTCTCTCACACGCACGCACGCACGCACACACGCACGCACGCACGCACGCACGCACGCACGCACGCACGCACACGCACACACACACACACACACACACACAAAGACACTGTTGGAGGGCAAAAAGTCTACCATGGCCCCCACTCATCCTCCCCCTCTAGGGTTAGTCCAATAATCATACCCCTCCCTCTTTCCCTGAATGTGTTTATCCTGCCTGCTTCCCTCTAACTCTGTTTTGCTTAGAACACATTTCCCCTTGTTAGCGCACTTGCTAGGAAAATTCTATTCAATCTATTCTATTAGGAATGATTTTCTCTTCCTGTCTCTTCATCGGAACATGGCGTTCATGAGGTGAACAAAAAACAGACGGCAAAGGGATTAGCAGCTGTGAAAGTGATGCGGTATAATGTGTGTTGCTTAAGAGATATGGAAAGTAAACATTTAGACTGTAGATTTAAGATTATTACATGTATTAGGTTTGATGAAGTCTAAGGTTTCATAGATATTAGGGGGTATTAACAGTCAACTGAGAGACAAAAGTCTCAAATGGTCATGTTTTTCCTGAGAAATTGTTGGGGGGGTAACACCAGTTACAACACATTAAAGTCTATGTTAAGTGCATTAGAAGAGAATACATAGGATGTCTAATACATAAGTGAAAATGAACCCATCCAAACTCAGACCAAAACTTGTTATTCCTTCTCCACTTTCTGTGAACACCATTATCTTCCATCTTATCTCACTGCACTGATTGATATTGAAGAAAAGACAAGGGCAGAAAATAGAAGCACCCCACCCCCCCACCTCCCTGAATCCTCATCACCATCATCATTTTCATCATTACATGAAATATGACCGAGAGCATAATCCCACAATGCCGTGCAAATGTCGACGTGAGTTAGCATCAAGAAGACACAAGAGATATGCATGCATCATCTGGCCAGGAGAACATCACTTGTGGGGAGACAGCCAGCGGCCCTAAGGAGGAGAAGCGGAGAGGAGGGGGAGAGTCTGAAGAGGGAAAAATGAAGGAGAAGAGTAGAGAGAGAGTAATAAAGGGTGCAGAACAACAAAAAGGAATTGAAAGGGAAGTGAAAAGAAAATGAGGTTCAATATTAGGGATGGAAAAAAGGTACCATGGCACATTCAGGGAAATAATACAGAGGCATAGACAGGAAATGGAGGCATAATATCCCAGCGCTGCATAATCTCCACAGATTTAAGCGTAATGCATAATCTCCACAGGTTCAACAATACATGTGCCCTAATTCTGAGCCAATTACAAAGTGTGTGCCATTTGGTTGGTTTGCATGTGTACATGGGTATGGATTTGACTGGGAGGAGCTTAAATGTGGATTTGAGGTGGGTGTCTTTTGAAGGGTGCAGACAGCTGGGGTCCCCATGCATGCATCATCATTCCTTTTATATTCTCTAATGCCCTTCACTGACCAGATTAAAATCCAAATGACAAAAGGCTGGAAACATCTGTTCTGGAACACACTGTCCATCCCTCCTCATGCTGAGCTCTGTTGGTCACTCCTCAGTTCCAGTCCCCATGTGGACAACATCTGCAGCAATGGACTAGTGCACATTAACTACTGGAGCATGAGACCAAGCTAACCCAGTAACCATGAGAGCATCGTCCTTTACATAGGAACACAAGTGCTTTAAAAACAGCTTTCAATATTGTTGCCTTTTGTATAATTAAAGGGATGGTACCTGTATTCCTTAAGCATACAAATGTGGGATCAGTATTGTTGTCTCGTGCCATTATAAAGGGTTGCAGCGAGGAAAAGGTAAAAAGAGGAAATAGCAAAGTGTTGTGGCTCCTACAATCTGCTATTAAGAAACATCCACTTAGCCTTGTTGTGTCTGCTTAACATTTACACTCAATTCAGCCTACAATAACCCTTTTCCTGCCATATATAGCAGCCAAGCATGTCTCCTATGAGACTGAAAAAACACTGGACTGGTTGTAAACGAAAGAGCCTTCATGTCTTTGGCAAAAGAAATGTTTCGCTTCAACAACAAATGCAATTACACGGCATGCCATCCTTTTTCGTTAACTTGTGTAAAGTGTCTTTAAGTATGAAGTTAAGCCAGTATAGGCGCTGTAGCTCAAAGACATGTGCTTTCTATCACTTATAATTTAGATAAGGGATTTTTGCAGTTGCAGCAAAGGACTTAAGAGTCCTCAGAGCATACAGTAAATGGAACATAGTAGCAGTGCACAAATCCGCCAGATCCATACTGTAACAACCTAAATGGGTTTGTACATTTTACAAATATTAAGAAAATATCTAAACCATGGGTGAAAGATAAGTTTGTTCATAGAGGAAATAAAAGAACACTAAATGACATGTTTGAATGTCAGAGATGAGGCAGTAATCTAGGGAGGGCAGTGGTAATGGACTATTCAAGATGCTTATTGAGCAGAATGTGATGTCAGAAAAGGCAGGACTATGATAGAAAATAAGACATCAGAACAGACTATTTGGTGTGAAGGACAGAAAGTAAAGACATGCAGTGCAGGGTGGTTAACAGATCAGATTTTCTGTCTTGTTTCAATTACAACAGTGGAGAATGAATTGACACACATCAGAGTGCAGCACTCGGTATAAAAGGCAATGACGGGCCATGGAACAATGCTCACTCCATCTTGTATAGAGCATTTCTTCATGAAATAACCTAACCCAGGTAAAAAAGCACACGGAAACATGCTTAAGTGTGTGGGCTTGGGGGTTGGATAAAAGAAAGACAGTACGTTTGGAAGGTTTCATAAATTAATCAAGCTTCCGGATATTCTCTTTCCTTTTTACTCACTGAGGTGTGTACTGGGGAAGTCTGATGTAATCTTTTTTGCTGCCCTGGCCCTGGTACTCTCCACTTTTTGTGAATTGAAGGATACGATAGATAGAGTTGTTGACAATTTATTTTGCAAACGGATGGGATGGAGGTGAATGGGCAAACGGAAGTCTGGAAGGTGACACTTAGCAGATATAACAGCACGTTGGCCTAGATTGGTGGAATGGTGGGTAGACCACATGAATAATAAACCAACTACAGAGTCCCTCTTGCTGGCTTGTGATGTTCTTCACTCTCATCACCTCCACTAGTCTGGAGACCACTGAAGGGAGTGGGTAAGCTGACTCAAATAAGTGGTATTACACCATGAAAAGACAAGATATTTCAACACAAGGACTAACCTCCAGTCCAGCTTACTTTACCAGAAAAGAATCACGATACTACTATACAATTATACTGCTTATGAATGTACCAATGTTCCTGGGTGTTTTCTTTTTTCATCAGAAGCAAATCTGCCTGAAGGTGTCCTTTTACCAAGACAAGTCTTAATGTTGAGATTGCACATCAATCCCTGCACAGCAACAATTATTATAAACCATTATTGTTTGCTGAGAGACACATGAGTTTGCTTTGTCACACTCCGATGCACACACAATAACACACACGAGTAAATACCATAAACATACATGTTTAAATATTACTAATGTGATTTTACTTATTTAATTTGTTACCATTATCCCTTCTGTTCATCCTAATATCCATAAATTACTTTATATAATGGATATAAAACATGGCTGAATGTAGCTTTCAGAAAACAGAAGTCTACATGCATCTGCAGCCTCCCATGGATGACAGCAGCAATAAGTTACAGCTGTATCTGTAATAGTGTGGACGCCTCATTCAAGGCCTGCTAATGGAGTAGCTTAAGCCAGCGCCAACTCATCTAAAAGGAGATGTATAGCCATATTTCAAATTCAAATGCTGAAACACGACCACACTGAATTATAGCCAATAATGCCCTGTCTATGGCATCACAATATCCCACCTTGAAAGGTAGACAGCGGAGTGTAATGAATCATTTTGTGATCAGTCATATTTGAAAATGGATTGTGTCGAACGGTCTTTGCCAAGTCACAGCCCAAATGTGTATGCACACAAAATAAAATGAGCAAAATGCTTCTGTATTTGTAGCACATGGTTGGATGTAAATCTTTCAGGTATGCTTCTGACAGAGAGAATGCTATTTTATTGTCTGTATTTAAATATATTTCTGGATGCATATCTAGCACATTGTCTTCTTCTGGGCTAGTGAAACTTCAAGGATACTGTTTTTCTTCTCACTGTAAAAGAAACACTGTCTGTCAGATAGGGACAGAGTAGCTGGCAGCTGAACCCTTTCACGCTGTTTTGCTGGAGGATTTTTAATCTGTGAGCAGGACACCTCGGGCGGGCAGGCAGGGATATTTGGTTTATTCATAACGGGGTTCCTCAGTCACAAACTATGACGGGTGCATGGAAGTAGCTTGACCCAATCTGACCTTTACCATAGTTTTGCCAGTGACTTCCTGAACACAGCCACTGTTATACTAATGGATGGCACTGTCTGCTGCCGCCATTAGACTGGACTTTAAAGTGAATACAGCCTAGTCTAGTTTCAGCCAAGCATCATTGAATTAATAACCTTTCATCAGGAAACACAATACTACTTAGTTCCTTAGTCTTAGTTATGTATTTTCTTTTGAATGGAATTCCAACAATAGCACCAACTTGATTGGGCGTTTAATAAAATAGCATATCCAGGCAGATTTAATAATTTATATAAGGGTAAAGAAAAAAAAAAAAAAAAAAAAATCAAGTCAACCAAGCACAAATTATATCATTTAATCATACTTTTTGTTCTACAGTAATATACTATTTTTTATTGAGTCAGCACTCTAGTTTTTGTCATGGAAAAAAAATGCTGATTTGACAAATAATATCTTTTGTCCAAATTTTCCTTACATTGGGGAAAGATATGTAATGGTGATATGGTTTACTATTGAAATTGAAATCAAAATGCAGAATGTGCATTACTTGGAGGGGAGATGTTGATTTAGTAGAAATAGTAAAAGAAATAGGAAAAGTCGTAGTGCCAAATGAAGATGATTTAAATGCAACTACAAATTCCTAGTGCCGAGGCATAACCACACATTTTAATTGAAGGCAGATAATTAGATTCAAGAGAATCACATCACCACCTAAAAGCATTTACCAGGGTTTAATAGACACTAGGTGGCCACTTTATTAGGTACACCTGTCAATCTAATTTAATACAATACAGCCCTGCAGTAACATATGTCTTTACAGAGCTCATAATGTTCAATTTTGCTGACATTCTGAGAAATGTGCATTATTTGTTTGTTATTAAGGTCATGGTTAAATGTGTTGTTCTGGAATATATTATACTGAGAGATGTTGCTATATTTTAGGCCAAATACATACAGAAGAGATGGGAATATTAAAAAATACCTTTAAATATATTACAGGCAAGTACAAAACCACCACTAACTATGACCTCATTACTAATATATATATATATGATTAATTTGTCCTTTATGACAGTGTCAACAAAAACTGAACAATATGGGCATCATGAAGTAGAACAGATGGATTAAACTGTACAGGTGTACCTAATAAAGTGGCCACATGGTATAAACCATTAAAAAAAACACTTGAGGGTCAATGTATTAAAATGACACTAATTGACCCTAAAATTTAACATATTGAATTGTATCTGGAATTTATGCATACATACAGCTGCTTCTTAAGAGAAGTAGAGAGCTACAACAAACTAACATAGTAAATAAGCATGCTTCTTCACACCAGGCATATGTTTCTTCTAACCAACTGTAAGAAAGTGCACCAGAGCTCTTAAAGGTGTTTGCATGGTCCAATTAACACCAGATGCTAGCCCTTAGCTAACTTACCGAACCTCGTAATGCACAGACCTCCAAGGAGTGAGCATGGTCCAGTTAGCACCAGATGTTAGCCCCTTATCTCACTGTCTTCAGCCAAAAAATATGCATACATTAGTTACACTTGCCTGCTCTGGCCACCTTAACATTTTCACTGTGATAAGCATTAGACCACCGAAAAGAAGAAATAAATCTACTATAATTTTAAAGCAGTATTGAACCAGTATTGAAGTGGTATTGTTTCATTATCGTCTTACACTGGCAAATGTTGAGCTATTAAAAGATTGTATGGTCGGCATATCAGCCACATATGCAATTATAATCAACCCTTACACTGGACAGGAATTATAGAAAGTATGCACAAAATGTAAAACGTCCATTGGGATTCTATTGCAGTACTTAAAATGGAGTGAAAACACACATGGTAATCAACTGTACATTATCATTATACATCTGACATCCTGTGTGACCCCACTGAAAGCAACAACCCATTTTCCTAGGACCAGACCACTCCAACCTTCAAAAAACTTTTACCTCAACCTGGCAGACAGAGTGTCAAATTAATCAGTAGCAAATGCTTGCAATTGACATCAATCATCATAAAATCAATCCCAATAGAATACATTATAATAGGATTAATGTTATTGTGAATGCTATTTTTTTTAAAATACATTTTAACCTGTAAAAAAGTATGTCTTATAACTGTAATTTATTTTTGAAATCATGCATTCCCAATATTTTCAGCACTGGATGACACATTTTATTAATTTTGTCCGTTTCTTCTGTGTTTTGTGTGATTCTGAATGATGATTCCGAATGAAGTGCCCTGAGTTGGAAAAACTTCCAACCCTGAATAGATAAATGCTCTTCAGCTTTTTTCTGTGCTGCATAATCTTAAAAGCTCAGGGGGTGTTGTTCTCTATTGCACGGTCAACAACAGAAAGGGAGAAAAAGTGTAGTAGTGCCTATTACTGAGCACCCGGAGCTACAGTATCTGATTAAACGGACAAAACTTGCAGCGACATAAACAACACACATCAAGCTAAGAGGAACATTAGGGGGGCACTTGAACCTTCGGGTAATTTTTTAGAAATGTGTTCCAGTTACTGTTGTATTTACAATTGCCTTAACGTAACTGCTGTAAATAGTTATGTGTAGCTCACTGGCACACAAGACACTGATATCAGATTATGTGCTGCCCAGCAACATGCCACCACTGCAATCCCTCAGTTTGATTGGGATCAGAGATATGGGAGCTATCACCACCTAACTCCTAATTTCCAGCAGATGCAGAACGGCTGCGTCCCGACTCCGTCCCAGTTGGAGCAGCTACGCAGAGCTTCTATTTTTGCCGGATGCCAAAGAGCTCCGCAGCAAACGGCAGATAGTGCGGGACAGGAAGTCGAGCACAGAAACAAAATAAAACATCCGGTTAACTGTCAAAATGAAATGGACCGTGCTCATGGTGGATCATATTTCCCTACACTGCACCTTGAAAACACAGCACAGAGTTGTTTCCCCTCTATTTTCCTCTATTTTGTGGTTCTATTCTATGTGAATTTGTGAGATCTCGTGGGTCCTTGACACTTCAGCTGTCAATCATGGCCGCAGCCTTTCTGCAACAAATCCGGACCTGGTGGGTGTTGACGGATGGCGGAGCACGGAGCAGACACGCAGCGGAGCCGATCTGCAGACGTTCTGCAACCGGTGGAAATTAGAAGTAAGGCTTTTAAAGAACAATCCTCTTGCTGGTATTTTGATAGCTTTACCCATTGTAGTTCTATCTGTGCTAGACTGAGTACTCTTTTACCACAAACCCAACAAGATACCCATCATTCACAGCATATTCATGTCAATATTTTTTCCATTTGTATACACGGGGCCCTATCTTGCACCCGGCAGAGCAGAGCGCGGCGCAAAGCCCAACGCAAGTGTCTTTGCTATTTTAAGACAGTCCAGCACCCATGTCATTTAAATAGCAAATGATCTGCGCCCATATTTGCGCCCATGGGCGTGCTGGTCATACAGGGAGGTGTGTTCAAGTGAAGTTTTGGAGTATTGCAGAAAGTGGTCGCGCCACTGACCAACAAAAACCTGGTCTAAAGTCAATAGCGCAGCATTTCATTGTTATTTTAATAGCAAATTAGTAAAATGGGCCTTGGCTCATGCACAGCGCGTGCACACAATGTTTGTCACACACACACACACACACACACACACACACACACACACTTAAGCGCAGCAGCAGACAAACAATGACTTGGCAGGTACAAACACGCCTGGCTTTTAAAGGGAATGGGAGATGATACTCTGATTGGTTTATTGCATGTTGCGCCCAAAACACACCTATGAATTAATGAAGACACTATGTACAACCCTTTTGAACCAACGGACCCTTCTTTCCACTGTCAAACTAGCAAAAGTGGATTTGGACATGGCCTAAACAAACCTGCGCCATGCGCTTCATGCCGTGCACTCAGATCGTTAAAATAGGGCCCACTATCTATAGGCTTTACCTAATTATGAATGTTGAATCTCCTTCAGATGCCAGTGATGGAATCATCATAAAACATCAAAACAAAAACCATATACAGTATAACATCTTCAACATTTTAGATGCTCTTCCATGTGTCAAAATGATTCAACATGTAGTGAAACGGCATAGTGATTTCCCCCCCAGTGCATTTGGTTTATCAGAACACATTGACTAGAGCAGAACACCACAGAAGACAACATGTAATATGTTTTATTTTGCATTATGTCAAAATGATGAATTCACCTTTAGTGAATAAATGTACTGTATATATTATAGGAGGAAGATAAGCAAATGAGAACCAAAAATTATCCTTAACACCTGAGAGAAAGATCCGTTCTGATCAACTGGTTCCACAAAACTCTGTACTCCGCACCGGCTAAATGAGAGCAGGCAGAGGAAGGGGATAAGTACACAGGAGTGCTGTAGGACTGGCAACAGATGGTGCAATGTGGCCAACCTATCTACTCACAGAAAACATTGACAGTCTGCCTGGAAACACACAGGGCTGGCAGGCACTGACTATGGATGCTGTCAATGGGTAAGAGTGAAATGCATGATTGATGGCAACTTGCCACTTTCCAAAACATCAGAGAGTGTCTCCCAATAGAAACCCTTACTATAAGTGGTGTGCTACATTTTCAGAATCCCACCACTAGCGCTAACTAGTTGGTAAATAATATTAATGGCTGACCACAACCTCATTTCCGGTATCACATCAAAATCCCAACCAGAACCCAGGCCTGACCAAACATGAATACTTTCCAATCCACGTCCACACGTGGTGTATGCCAGGATTAAAGGGAAACTATGCAGTTTTTTTTAGCTTAATTTACCTTACCGGAACAGCTTTGGAGTCATTGGAATGGTTATATGACTTTTTAGAGTTGAATGTTGGTCATCTCGCTCATCATCATCTTGCTTCACGGCACATACGGCCATTCAGGAACCGGCTAACAAGGTAGCAATGGAGTTTTTCACACTATAGTCATGGCTGAGCCAGCAAAAAAGAAGTAGAAATCTAGTAAAGTATTGTAGGAGGAACAGAGAAAGAGGAAACGGCAGACTGACCGAGCAAACAGTCAGACACAAGTTAACATAGGAGCTGCCAAATATCTATTCCGAAGCAGTAGAGAAACCTGCAAGCAAAAAGCTACACAGCGCCCCATTAAAGCAAAAGAATGGGAAAGGTGATAATATAAATGATTCCTTCCATGTAATGCACTTTGGGAGAAAACGCTATTTCATGCCTGGAGAAAGCATAGCTTTGACTCTCAAATCATGCCAATTAGGCTAATGTTGTTTACTGTGTAGTCTGCAGCACTGAATGGCTCAAAGGAATGCCCGTCACTGAAGAGAAGACAGTGACAAGGAAGCAGAGAATGAGGATGTGGATGATTTGTTAACAAGACTCACAACACAAGCTGGGGTCAAATTTAAATAACTTTTTATGGCCTAAATTGAATAATGTTAATAATAACATTCTAAATTCACAATTAGCTTATTGAAATGGTTATTTTGCATATGGAGAGTAGTAATGTCAACCAGGTTTGATAGCAGTACAAAAAAATACACATCTTGATAAGAAACGTATGAAAATGAGAGAGGAAACAATCTCATGTTGCCAATCACAGCTTGCATTTCGCAAATTTGGTTAAACAGGCCACTGGTCTCTAGTCCTGCTAATTTGCTAACTAATCTAATCAGTTAACTTGTTTTTTATTATTATTAGCAAACAGGTAAGTATAAAATATTCACGTAGCAGACTCTAATTTTAAGCTGGAGGTGGCCATTGAAAATTGAAGTGAGACATGTTGCTGGTAGCAGAATATAGTTGCAGCTAAATAACACTGACTAAAGGTCAGAATGAAACTCGTCATCATTCTAACAGGAGAATGAGCCATTCTGTTAGAATGATGTGTTTCGGCAGTTCAAAAAGATCAACAGACTGGCCAGCTGTCTCTAGTGATACAATCTACTTAATTGCATCAAAACATCAATTTCAGTAGTCAGAACCCTAGGGTAGAAGGGGTTTGTTTACCCTAAATACAAAAGACAAAACAAAACCAAAACAAACAATGCATTTTCTCATTCATTCCTATTAAAGTGCCCATATTATGAAAGAAAATCACTTTTTCTGGGATTTGGGGTGTTATTTTGTGTCTCTGGTCCTCTGCCTTCAGCCTCCGGGTGAGCTGTCCAAAATCTGCACGGCTTTCTACGTCACTAGCCGAGACGAGGTGGCTAACTGTAGCACATGCTTGCGCTAGCATGCTAGCTCGTTCTCAGTGGCAAACCACTGCTACAACACACACTAGTTCACCATAATCTCCAAAAGAACTACTTCCATGTCCCTGTTCTGCAGGCATTCCACAAGTGCCCCTGGTTCAGAAGAAGTCTCGCAGCTAATCCTGCCTTGGACTGACCCAAGTTGGAGAAAGAGTTATCTAGCAGCAATGTGCAGTACAACAAAAATATGGTGTTTTTTTGAAAATGAAACCATGTAAAGCTATTCTCGTACAACCTCAAAATGCAATTATGAACCTAAAAATGAGCATGCTAGCAACATGTCCATGTCTGTCTGTCGGTTGGTCTATTTCATCATCATATCATGGTTAACGGACATTTAGAATGAAACGTAAAGACTTTAGGTAACCCTGAATCTTCTTCTAGCGCCACCTGCAGGTCAAGATTTGGTACAAACATCCATCTAGTGTCATCATAAGGTCAACATTTCAATGTTTACTGCTAAAATAATGTGTTTTCCATTCACCTCAGCTGTAGTTTGTATTTAGTGCTAAGCAGCAACTGTTGACATAATAACAAGTTAAACTAAAATGGTAAACATGGCTCCCTGTTGAGTTTTGTGTTACTATGTCAAGACTGACCATGATCCATAAAAAATAGTTTGATAGTGTCCTAATTTTTTGTGGTGTCTTTTAATGGACACACAATATTTACACTCATGGCAGAATATCTGACCTGTGTCCTTAATAATTTCAGACAGCGTTGGTGAAAGGAAACTTTGCCTATTTAAAGACAGTTCAGTGGAACAAGTTAGACCAGCAAATAAAGTCATTTCTACCCTGAACCCTTTCAAAAAGAGAGTCAAGGCCTGGTTACTAGAAAGGGTCTTGTCTTGTCCTGACGTGTTAAGGACCACAATGAAAATAAGTCCTCGAGTTTATTGTGTTTTATCCTTGATTGTATTTGATGTATTTTTATATGCAAGGCATTTTTGATACAATTAAATAAATCAAATCAAAATGGTTATATTATACTAGCTACAATCACGCCAGCATTTTGATGGTAGCATTGCTGTGTCTAAGTACAGCCTCACAGAGCCGCTAGCGTGGCTGCAGTCTTAGTATGTCTTGTTGGATGTGATTCAGCCAGGTTCTAGATATTTCCTGCCGCCAATCGTGACACTGACGCCTGTCTAATTTCTGCTGGGTTAGGCTCAAACTCAAAATTGCGTTGCATCCCTCTGCATGGCAAGCACTAGTGGCTTTAAAAACAACATGTGCATCAAATTATTTATTAAATGCTCCTTTATATAGATCTTGGTTCAGAATCTCCAACTGTACCTCAGAGAACGAATCTCGGGCTTTAATGTCACTCCTACTAGATTTACAAATAAATGTGGAGCGTGTTAAATCGCTCATTAAAATAATCACCACAGTGTACTGAAAAACACACTAGATTTATCTAGCATTGATTAGTTTGTTGGCTGCCCATAACTGGGAGAATTTAAATTGATGATGGTCTGGCTGAGTAACTATACTTCTAATTCACTTAGCACAGTCAAACCGAGGGGGGATTCATCTTGCTCTCGAGTTTTGTACTAATGAACACCCTTGCATCCGCCGCCCTTCCACCCACACCTCCCATCAACACATCACTGTTTATGTCTTTCTGTCCCTTCTTAATAGTTTGCGGGAGCTGTTCTAATTCCATCAACAGCCACTCACTCTGATGATTAGTGCCAGTCTACTGGTGGCCTGGAGGTCGCACAGTTGTTTGTTAACGTTTGTCTAAAGTAGTGCTCAGCTGCAGCGTCTGAATAAACAGACTAAAAATGTGAAATGTGTGATTGTACACATTGACAGCAGGTGACAGTTGATTATTAAAATTGCATACTTGGATGTGAGAAACAAGTGACGTGCTGGTGCTGCGCTACAGCACAAGAAACACAATGAGTCTTGCTTATGAAGTAAAAAATACAAGACCGTCTGTCTAATAATAAACAGACATGGCCTCATGGCTGATGTTATCATTTGTGTCAAATATGCACCCAATGGTACAGGAAATAGAATTTCAACAAGGGTGAGAATCGTCCAGATTTGTGCCCAGTGATGGTTTATCAACTGAGGCAGTGCATGTTCCCTTAGTGGCCGTGGATCAAATTTGCTACTCTCCAGGGTCCTTCTTATTCTGCTTTCTTTTTTACAGTCTGACAAAATTCTTATGTTAGATTGGATCAGTCATTTTCAGCTAAAGCAAGGTGTGTGTTAGAAGTACAAAGTACTTTCCCTGTAAATACACCATTCTAGAAAATATCTACAGTACGCTTCAAGATTTAGCACAGATGAAATAGCCATGCAGATGTATCTTTATACTGTGTTAATAGACATCACAGTTGTATTGAAGTGAGCCTGAATTTAGACGATCAGGCACAACAAGAAAAAGCGGAACTCTATCATCTGACACATGTGTTAATGAGTAAAAAAGAAAATAGAGAAGGAAGAAATACAGGAAGATGAAAACTTAAATGATGTCTTCAAATCTAAGGAAACCTGACAAGGGTTATTTTTTCTGCTTTTTTGAGGTTTCTGCTGGGTAAGACATGCAATAAGATTTTGCAAGGTTACTGTCTATTGATTATTTGTCAGAAACTCTACTGTGCAATGGAATAAAAACAACTGCGTAGAAATACGTTTTTTTGGTTAATTTATAAGACAAACAACTGTTATGATGTATACTATTTGTTTTTGCCAGGCTGCCAGATGTAGATTTCTGAAAAATACATACATAATTTACATATTTCAAGCTTTGCTACCATCTTAAACAGCTGAAGTGTTTTCCATCACATGGAATGAATAATGCCTCTTCAGATTTCAGTCACACTGAAGCTCATAAAATGCATGACGAACCACCAAAATTGAGCTTGTACAGCACAAATGTACTCAGGGGGGTATTGCGCCCCCCCCCCCTTAAGTTAGCTACATTTTCTAAGCCACTGGTTGAGATGCAATGCTACAACCTATTAGAAAATTGGAGGATGTGTGTGGACTCTCAGGAAACATTTTGAGCTAGGCTCACTGTCAGAGCATCCCCACAGCACTTTCATCTACCCGCTTGCTCCCACCCGCAGCACTGCATGACAACTTTGGCTGCAGCAATACTGGCAGGATCCTGCAGCCCCTGAAGGAGTCATGCGATTATGCATCCCTATAGCCATGTTGTTCTGAATTACACAAAGAAGACTAGAGGCTGCCTTGGACATACTGTGTTTTTTTATGTAAGAGAAGCTCCAGAAAAAAACAACCTATTGACATTGTCTGTACAAGAGGAGACAACATAGGACAAAATGTCTGTTATTTCGGCTGGCAAACAAGACTGAGATAACTTCATTTGTGGATAAAGTCATGGGTAAGATATCTGGATGTAGCTTCTACAATGAAGTGCACATAAAAATACATGGGGTTAGAAAACCACCCATGGCAAATGTGCTAAATTGCAAAGCCTACACAGTCATTATGTTGCCATCCAGCTTTAAAGGAGACCTGACAATCAGGCAATTGAAAATCCCCAAGCAGCCCAACAGAAGGTACTTGACATGTAATGTGCACTGGAAATTGAGTATTTAGATCTGTGGTGGGTCTGCATGGTCATATAGCAAGGGAAAACAGAGACTTATTGACATATGAGGTGCACTCCACCATGAATACACTTATCCCTCAGTCCGCATTCATCAAGACGGTACTGCTCCCATATATATAGCAAAATACATACACATTCATGAAGATCTGAACAAGGCTTCAAGAATGATTCAATAGTCTACAATACAGTATTCATGACAGCTACTAGATAGATAGATAGATAGATAGATAGATAGATAGATAGATAGATAGATAGATAGATAGATAGATAGATAGATAGATAGATAGATAGACATACTTTATTCATCCCAAAGGATAATGTATATGTGTATTCCTGATATTTAGATTTAGCTCCTGTATGTTTGGTACTTAATTATTGCAATATTTTGTTATTTTACCCCCCATACATGTGTGTTGCCGATACATAAATACCTCTCTTCCAACAATAGAAGAAAAAAAAAGTGATTAGCCAATCATAATTGCAGCTCCTATGCTTACAACAATTAACTCAGAAAAATGAATTCAGAATGCCTGTTTGAGCTGCAAAATAAAAATGAGCTTTATTGTATTTAAGTAAAACCAGAAAATCCCCACAAAATCACTCTCACACAGTCATTGTGTTCATAAAGTCGGCCTCTATTCAGTCAAGGGAATCAGTGAAGCGACTATAACATTTGTCTCTTGACACTATAACGACAGTTTTGGGTCTCTGGTTTCTTTATGAGAGAGAGTTAGTCACTATGTTGAAATACAACTGTAATGTTCAAGATGTGCAATGCAAATGTGAAAACCCATTCAGTGTAGGTTATGATTACAGTGGGACAGGGATACTGTTATAGTAACTTTAGCACTATATAGTAATCCAGTAAAATATCCAACATATATAAAAGCCAATGCTGTATCCTGTAAACACACACACACACACACACACACACACACACACACACACACACACACGCACACACACATATTCCCATTTACCCAGCATTTCCTTAAGCATTAATATTTCCAGTACAGTTCCCCACTATTGATTTGAGAGAAAGGAGATGAAACAGCACCAGTAAAAGAAGACAATACAAAGTGTCTAATGTGGAAAAGGCAATAAGACAAAAGGGTGATATTGTGCACAAAACTACACAAAGATCTCTGATAATGTCTCGACTGAGTCACTATTAGGTTCAGGGCTCTTATCTCTGTTTTTTCTTCTTTTTTTCCCTACTATTTCATCAGTTCCCCTAAGAGCCAAATCCACAATATAGTCAGCTCCAACAACTCCTATATGTTATGATTCAAAACAGGCATGTACATTGAATTTACTGGGCGAGTGAATGTTACAGTTAATATATAATTACAATATAGTCTTTGCCTGGAATTCCCTATTTCCTTGCTTGTACATCTCTATGAGGCTGAGAAACAGACGGCAGCAAAAGACAGTGTGGGTGTTTGTGTGTGCATGCATGCATATGTATCTGTGTGCGCGTCTGAGCGTGTGTGTGCAACTTGTTCATGGCAAGAAATCAGCTCAGTTTAGCACATAATGGAAATGTGAATAGCCCAAAGCGCCTCTCTCCCACACAGGGAGAGAACTGGCTGGGAGCAGGCTGCATCTTTCCAAATCCAAACAGTGAGAGACAGTTAGCTAGGTTAAAATCCTGCCCCCTTTTCTCTCCCTCCCTAGAGCGATTCACAGCTCTGCCCATGTATTACTCAAACAGGTCATCCAAACAGGTCTCACAAGCAGTCTGAAAACATATTCACACGCATATGCACACACATGTTGTGCGCATGGCTAAGCATACACATACTTGTAGGTGGAAAGGTGACGTTGCTCATATTATGACAGATTGCATCTTGAATATGGATCTTTCAGCCCAACAGCCCCAAAATGTTATGCTTAATTTAACATGAACTCTACCTTTTTCAAAATTCATTAACGCTTTTCACATTTCATATACCCCACAAAAGGTTACCAACCTCAATACATACTGCAGAACAATTCTTCCATTTTATTGTCATGCAACACTGAGATTCCTTTGACCAGCACATTACCTTCGTGCTGAGAGGGATATGATGAAAACTTACATGCTACTTCTAGAGATGCGTTCCGGCTTACAGCCTCTCCCAGATAGTTTCGGGCCACACAAACGTAGCTGCCATCGTCGGGCTTGCTCCTTCGTCCGTGGATGATACGTAGGAAGAAGAGGGACCCGCTGGGCAGCAGCATGCGGTGGGAGCGGGGGTTGTCGCGGTCCGTCTCAACGCGCTCCCCATCTTTGTACCATTCCACCGTGGGGGTTGGACGGCCCTCTGCCTTGCAGTTGAGAGTGGCTGGTTCCCCTTTGGACACAATGAGGTCAGAGGGGTGCTCCACAATGCGGGGAGGGAAGTCTTCCTGGCGGAGACGAGACCCTAGGGGAAGAAACGAGAGAGTAAAAAGTTCCATTAAAGAAATAGTCGTGATAAATGCATACCGTGAATAATGCATTTTAATTTTAGCTGCTGAGCAAGAGCAGTATGTTTGAGAAAATATCTATTTAGTTAGCACGGCTAAACAGGGTGAAAAGTGCAGTGCAACAACTGCAAAACTAAGACAATACATGAAAGGGAGTTTTTATTGCCACTGCTGATTAAAATAAGATGGCAGTCATATCTCTGAAATTGAGGAAAACGTATAATAAATAATCTGTACAGTCCTCCTCTCTCACTAACATTTTATTTCCACTGCTTTTTAAACAGAAACCTTAGATGTACACACATTTGTAATTGTGATTGATAGACTTAAAGCAAGTATAATTTCATTTCAGTCCTTGAAAGGAAAGTGGATTAGTGTTGGGTTCTTTCTGGCTGCACTACATGCAGTGTCACTACACTCAGGCTCCCATATTTACTTGGACAGACAGGAGCTGAGGAGTCATTACATCTCATTAGCTTTTTCATTAACACGTTCCATCAAACACTGACATCATCAAACATGTTGTCTCAGTGGGTGTAGAACAGCATCTGCTACATTGGATTTTTCACTTTGTAATGTAAATGTGTGAATACGCAAAGTTTTAAATTCCACCTTAAAGGCTACATCGTTATATTAAGATGTATAATATTTAGATTTTAACCTCAGTGTTCGATAGTCAGTCCTCAGCAAATGTCATGAGAAGAATCCAGACTATCCTCATGAGAAAAACATAATACTTTGGATAACTGCGAGCCAGTTTGCAACTCTAACTCTGTGCATTCTTCCTGTGTATTTGGCCGTGTGAACACCTCAGTGGCACTGTGTTTGTTTACAGACACGACAGCATCACAAGTCTCATCTGTTTCATGGTGTGTGAGCACATTATAATATCTGTGTTAAAAGGTCTTCCTTTTCCATGCACAAAAACCTAGAAAGTGATTTTTTGGGTCGTTATAACAGACTTTTTGGACTGTCATGGGGCGCAGAAATAAACAGGATATAAATAAAATGAAAATTATGTTACATGGTCTCTTGTCTTTTTGCCTTTGATGGTGACAAATCATACAAATTGCAAAGGCAACCATGATGATTGGCTGCTACCCAGCAACAGAAATAAAGCTGCAAATGTGAGTAAAATTGATGTGACTGTCTAGTTGTGTTGACAGAAAGTGTTCCATTCCATTGGCCAGTGGTGCCAACACACCAAAAAGTGGTGATACATTATGTTTTTTTATAACATGCTTTTAAGAACCTATTCATATGTGTCTTGGGTAAGTCACATTTGTGTGCATCCACAAACAAACAAACACACAGTCCGTGGAATACTGACTTCTTCTAATAGGTTGTCCCATTACCCAGTCTTCACTGTGGCTAATGTAGGCTACAGTTTGACTTGTGCTGTCAGGCAACTGAATTAAAATTGGATTTAAGTTGTTGGTGGCTCAGTGGTTAGTACTGTCATCTAACAGCAAAAAAGGTCTTGCGGGGTCCTGTCAGTCTGTTTGCCCTGTGATAGACTGGCAACCCATTGGCTGCTTTCTGCTCATTGCATGCTCTAGCACCCCATGACCCTGAATATAAATAAGTTGGGATAGAAAATAAATAGATGGATGGATATACGTTTTTTTATTCATGTGGCTCCTTGAATTAAATGTTGGCATTTTGAGAGTTGTATAATTGACAACTGCTGAGATTCAAAATTAAATGATGGCTTAAAATAAAGATTATTGGTTATGGATACATTTAGAAAATGCACACAATGTGGCTTATATTTTAGCCTAAGACAGACAAAAGCTGTTAAGCAGAAAGCTTTGTGTGCACTCAGGCCTTTTTTTTTTTTCACCGCCAGTGGGTCTGTTTATGAGGATCTGTCCATGGTGCTGAAGCTGAAACTCAAGGTCTGGCAGAGAAAGCTGATCAGGAACACGTTAGGGTGTGACATCTGTCTACCAGTCGAGTTCCGAGGAACTCAATTTCGGCTTATGACCAAAAGATTAATTTAATTGTCAAGCAAAGAGCAGCTGTCTTCCAGGCATTTTATCATTTGATTATTAAGTTTGACAAAGTCAGTCTGAGCCCTGTAGATTCAAAATCAGTAATATTTATAAATGACTTAGATAAAACGGCACACTGTCTTTGCCATTGTGCACAGACTGCAAACTGTAAGCATCATCCTCTCTAATAGATCACAGATTACCTACAGTATTGCCACAGGCATAGTCAGTCAGACACCATCAATTGGGATTAATTGTGGTTGCTTCTCACAGATGTCTGAATTTCAACTACTAAATCAAAAACCTGATTTACACCAAGTCACCTGTTTATTATATATATATCTGCAGATTGATAACAAGCTGCAATAGCCCTGCAATTACTCTTTTTTGTGTATCTTGTAATTGTAGTTTTTGCTGAGACTGTCAGAGATGTGTTGGTTTTATGTATTTGGGTGGTCAAATTATTAAAAACACCTTTCAGCAGCAGTTCAATACAAATTACAGCTCCGAAATTACCTTGGAATGCAATCAAAACACTTGCCTGAAATTATGTCCACAAAAACTGATTATACGCTTCACAAAGATGCTGTAGGATTAATTGATTGCACAGATGTGCTGTATCAAATAAACTGGCAACACAGCAACTCCAGTGTCCTGGAACCACCCAAACCCACACATGCACTTTTACTCCACTGACACTGATATATGTTATATGGGCTAAAGTAGTACAAAACATGTCATGGACAACACTTCCTGTCAAGAAGCTTCGTTATGTCTCTTAGGTGCAGCTGCAGCTTGTCGGATATACAGTAGCTCCATATATTGTAGACACAAACAGTCAAGGGTGAATCTCCAGATAATATACAGCATGAGTAAGCATCTTCTCTATGGCACATTAGCCACTTCAGATATAGGAAATACAGTACATCATCTGCCTGAGCAACATTTTGCATTATAGGTCACAAGGACTATGACCCAAGGTAAGAACATAACAGCAAACCGTGAGCACATTCTGACAAATTGATAGGTTTGCAACACTTTTGACAGAATATACAAGTGCAAGACAACCAACAATTAAATTGATTAAAGCAAAATTAATTAAGGCTGTTTTTCCTTTAAGAATCCAAAAAGTTTAATGTGATTTGTTTACAGGCCATTTTAAAGCTGCAAAGACTGTGCTCCAGAAACAAATTTGTTCAATTAGGGCAGCCCTTATGAATAAATGAGCAACTTTCGTCTACCGAAGCAATTAAACACTTGGCCTTGCACGATGTCATGATCTTACATTAAAGTGAAGGAACCTAGGATATGGCATATTGGCATAGCGCATTTATGATTTAAAAAAAAATTAGGAGGAATAACAAATTCACTATACACCATGTGGGATACCACACTCGGTATCTTTTTTGATGCATTTGAACTGACAAGACCATTGGAGATTACGTTTCAGGTCACAGCAACGTGTCTTTCTAAAGCGAGGGAAGACATCATTCCAAACACAATAGTTCGTAATAGATGCATGCATACACTTACCATCGATTTGGGTGTACAGAAGTCCACAGAGAAATAAATACTGTAGAGGACCCATTCTGGCATATTGGCCCCGTCAGCTATCGGCGCATGAAATCCTCCTCAAGCGAAATAAACAATCAACTAATCAATCGATCCTGTTTCCACTTGTGAGACTTTGTGACAATTTACTGTGTTAAGTTAGTGAACTAAAAGAACCAAATCAGTGACTGTAGCAGCTAAAAAAAAAAAACTCATTCACGTCCGATCTTCCTCTCCAAGAGCGCACCAGTAAGCAGTGGTCTGTCGACTCGCCGACACGTTGGAAATTTCTGCAGTCACCAATCGCAAACATCACCGACGCCCAGAGACACTCCAGTTACTGACGGTTCCCCCATCCGAACGCATTCTTCTGATACTTCACCGGGTCAGACCGCACGGAAACGCATCCATCCTCACACGGGACAAGTTGGGAGATGAAAGGTGGAGACGGGATTCAGTCAGAGGTGAGTAGCTGCACGGTGCAGCACAGAGCAGCCCCTCCTCTCCACTCCGTTGCCCTGGGAGAAGAAACTAACCGGCGAATATAACATACACAACAGATCTCAACACGAAAACTCAGCAGCACTTTGCATTCTGGGCAATTATGCTCATAATGGTACTTGTTAGTGTGTCTTTTCCTATTTTTCTGGAATGCAATTTAACACAAACTGCTGATCAATTCAGTTTTTTGCAGCATGATCAATGTGTATTTAAAAGAAAACACAATGCTTTGGCCATTTTGTTGGTCACCTTCTTTCATTTAAGAATTAGTTTTTCTGTATTTCTTTTTTGGGTTTTTTTTCTCATGTGATCCTTATATTAAAACACACAGCATCATGACACTGGTCTGTAGACACACAAAAGGGCAGTCTGCGGGATTTACCTTTACACATTCAGTTAATCAAGACAATCCAACAGAAAGAAAAGAAGCTAATGGTATGCAACATTGCAACTGTAACTTGATGCAGTTCTGTCTCTGGAGCCATTTTGATTGTCCAACAAACAAACACGCCTCCTCTGTTTGTGCAAATCTGATCTCATATGGGCTTTCTGTATTATTATTTCCGTTCTTTCTTTTCTCTCCTAAGCCTTGTGTACACCATGCATCCTGCCAAAAATAATGCAATGTGTTAAAGAATTTAAACAAAGCCCCCTCTCCGTTTTACCAGGTGAGACTTTATTGTCATGTTCATGGTTGATTTTTTTGATTTTTTTTTTTTAACAAAAGGTGTACAGCTGTAAAGAAATGGCACTTCATTGCTGCCCACAGCCTGAGGTGCTTTTACTGCATTGTTGTCAATACTGCTCAATATTGCCAATAGCATTTTAAATGCAGTGCTTTGTCGTGAGATGAGAATGAGGGGGGCTGTTTCAGGTGTTATTGATCCAGAAAGTGAAATTAAACCATTTTTGGCATTGTGTTCACAGCAGTAGCTCGTATAGTAATTGTGGATGATTGCTAAATTGAGCCTGTATAAAGGGGTTGTAAAGTGAACCCAATCATTTAAATTGGATAGATCTCATCCATCAAGACAATGACATTTCCAATAGAATTTTCCTGTCAGATTGTTCTTATGGCGGTTCCACCCAGGTCATAGTGAAGGCCTCTTTCCTCTCAATAGCTTTTTATTTACGCTTTAATAATGCACACATGGCTTACAAACAAAACAGATTCAGAGCTAACCAAACAGAAGTGCAGGAATATTTGGCATTTGTGAAAAAAGGAAAACAAAGTACTGCATTTCCGTTTCACCAAAACTACAATGCAGTAGAGGATTAAGGTAACTTGACACTAACTGTTTTTCAGATTTTATGCAGAGGGTGACCTTAACCAATTGCACGTCCTGTCTTTCAGAAGTGCAAAGAGATAATAAATAGGCCTTTGAAAAAATGAATAACCTCACAAGATCCATCAAGGTGAACTTTAATGATCTGCGAAGGAAACTTCAAGAACACGTAAGTGCTAATTGTACCAAATGACTTGATACACAGTGACGCTGCTATTCATCATAAGCACTTACTGTTGGAAAATAAATGTTGGTATCAATCTCATATCTCTTCCCACAGACAATCGGTAGAGTAAGTAATGGACATAGTGGAAGACAGCAATGGAGATAAAGCCAAAATGGCCATGGCAGTGTTTGAATACAAAGGAGATGTTACAATATTCAGTCTAGATGCTGAAAAAATTATGATTAATGAGCTTATCCAGTGACACAAATAAGAGTTATGAAACTCAGATGTTGGAAGTTATTGCTTGTGTTGTATGCAACACAGACTGCACCTACTAATACAAATGAGAGAGTTGAGAATAAAGCATTAACATGTCATGGAATTTGGTTACATCTGTTAGACTAGTTCATTTTTAACTTGCTGACAACCTAGAGCTGATTATATTTCTCAGCAGTGTTTAACACAAGGCTTGTCATTCAATACATTAAATATATATTATATATTGAACCAATAATTGAAGAAAACAATGCATTCTATTCAATCTGCACAAAACTGGGCTGCTGTGTTGAGCTGAGATCTTCAGTTTGTGTCAAACATACAGTATCACATGCAAATCTATATTAGTGATAGTTTTTATGTCATGCTCTTGAAAACAGCCCTGAATATTTCATATTAAGTAAAATCTTGTACTCTTGTAATACAAAAACAGTGTACTCAGCTCTGCTGCTTTTGCTTGTTGAACTTAAAACAAATTAACATTATTTTATTGAATAAAATGAACATTGATGTGAATAAAAAAAGTCACAAAAAAGTGTAGTTTTCTACTGATATCCTCTCAACTAACACAAAACGTCTAGACTGTCTTCATGATATGTCAAAGCCTTTTGCGATGTCTTTGATGCGCAAGTTGCTATTGCGATGTCGATTAAAAAAATATATATATTGTGCAGCCCTAGTCCTTGCCACACTTACATTGTACAAAAGTAGACACCACTATGTCTGATTATTATAGTATTTTTTAATATATTGGAATTTTGAATACATACCATACATTACAGAACTGGATTTACTTACTTATACTCACACATACACATTAACACACCCTACCAAAAAAAGGTGATATATCTGGGAAAAGCATGTTCATCTACAGTATATGGTTGTCAGATTGAAAATAGCATCAAAATGGAGAAATCCAGGAGAAAATGGCATGTAGCTTAAGTAACTGTGTAATGACATTTTATGTCTAGCATAAAGTCAAAAAAAGGGAACGTGCGTTCATTGAGTGAGGTGATGTGATGTTTATCTTTTAAGTTGAATGAGATAAGAGAAGCAGAGAAAGACTCCATCTCTCATCACACACTGAGACGGACATGTTTCCAGGCAACGTGGGACTCTGCTGCCTTTCTCACACAAACCAAAATCAAAAGGGCTACTGGCTCTCATCAATCTAGCTCTCACTCTCTCACTCTCTCTCTCTCTCTCTCAGCTTCTCTGTTGATCACACATAGGAGAGAGTGTCAAGGTCACAAGTTTTGCCCGCACCATTACCTACTCATAACTGTGTTTGTCCAAGCCAGGAGTGCCGGAGGTAACAGATGGTGTGTGTGACAGTGTGTTCAACACCAGGCATGCTCTGCCTTAGTGAGAGTAGACAGAGTAGACATGTGTCCTGACCACAAAGCCCAAACCTGTATACAAGTGCCAAAGCTCTGTCTAACAGCTTAGGGTGTTCGGTCCACTGGATGCCTGAAACAGCAGCCTTGAAATGTACACCAATTATTTGACTATTTTCACATTATGTACAACTAGAGAAATGTAAAAAAAATCACAGTGAACGGTACGTTCTGTCATAGCCACACTATCACCCAGCATTTTAAATTACAGCATCAAAATATGTCAACACTGTTGTTGTGGATGGGTTTATTTCCAAAAATAATTGTTGAATGTTTGCTGCTTTTTGCTGTAAAATGTACTCAACCAGTTTGGGTTTTCAGCTACAAGCTGATAGCTCTGTATTTACTTAATGTATAATGTAAAAACAGTGGAATAAACAGCATTCTCACATTGTTAACGCTGT
Organism: Percina caprodes; assembly: GCA_013375575.1. NCBI lineage: Eukaryota > Metazoa > Chordata > Actinopteri > Perciformes > Percidae > Percina > Percina caprodes. The sequence continues at coordinate 477,944 of JABXJD010000271.1, read as the reverse complement.
GAAACGGTTGCCGTTTTAAACATGTGGTTAAAGCTACAGTGTATAGTTTCTGTCGCCCCCATGAGGAATTCTAAGTAATGACAACAACATGACGCAAGCCTTGGGTGATCGCCCAACACCCGTACCTCTTCTCCACGCAGTTGCTAGTAGCATTTATCCCATCAAATCAAGGAGGACACGGATGATTACAAAAAAAGTACTCTTTAGAAGAGGTAATTATCTTGTAATTTTCATGTCCTCTTTATAACCAAAGCTGAACGCTGCTTTCTCAGTGGTGACATAAAAGGCATCATCGGCGCTTCTGAGTGTGAATGTCACCGGACGACAACATTTTCTTAACAGTCTTATTGTAATAGTCTTAATTAGCTTTGTATCAACTCATTTGACAATGGCTTGAATGTTGGGGATTGGCTACGTCAAAGACAAACGTAATCCGGCACAAATATGTTTACCTCAAAACATAACTAAGAATGAAGTTTTGTTGTATAGGAATGTCATTTTTAGGAGTCATTCAGCATACAGTGAGACATTCAATTAATCTATATATCTTTGAACTACCCTGCCCCTTCCCCTTCATTGTGCTCCAATATCTCATTTCATCAAAGAAAGACATCAAATACAAGATAGAGGAAAAACTATATTGTTCAATTGTGACTGTAAGATCCATAGAGTAACACTTCTCACATAAACATTAAAACCAATTAATCAAAGAATTTGTAGTATTACCTATCCTGCTAAGGCTACTGGTTTCAGCTCATCGTCTTGGATTGTAGATCAATAAATCACTTTGGCTCTCAAATTGCTCCATAAAGTTGTACTGTATTGAACTCTAAATTGCTCCATTTGAGATCAATTATGCTTTAATGTATTGTATAATCCAGCAGTTGCAGTGTGCTTTCTTACAAATGTAACATCAGGTAGTCAGTGGCTAAGGAGCATATCACTCTAGAGGATTTCCTGCTTGAACAGTCCCAACACAACACTCCACAGTAGACTTCGGAACCAAGTCCTGAAAATTGATGGTCACATCTCACATGACCCACTATAATTGGACAGTATCACTGTGACATTGTTAAGCCGTGCAGAGTAGAAACAACACGAGTAAGCTCAAATGGCTGCTCACCTGCTGCAAGAGAATATGCTGTATCAGCTGATGGCTGCCAGCAAACACAAACTTTACTGGCCTTGGTCAGTTAATAACTACCAGGATGCGTTTTTATCATCACGTACCAATGGCCTGTTTCATGGGCGTACAAAAAGTTGATGAATTTGACACTTGTGCTTAGTCAGAGGTTTTCCCAAGCAGGAAAACTTTGCGTTTCTTTACGATCGGCCTAGAGAGATATTTTTGCTGAATTAAATCCAGCTCTGTGTCATGGCAGTGTGGGCAGTGTGCCAGAGCACGTCGCTCCCTGTGGAGCAGAGCAATGGAGGTCTGCTAAGACCCGGTGGATGATGTAAACGTACTGCTCAGCTCCTCTGTACACTGTTCATCTAAACACACTGGCCACACAAAGATGGCACAGAGTTGGATTAAAATCGGCAAAGTATCCCTATAAAAAAAGTTGGAAAGAGACCATCTGCACCAGCTCCATGCATTAACTAACGTTGTTTTTTAATCCTACACATAACTGATTTAGATGTCTTAGCAGAGTTGTCAAGTTGCTAAATTCAAATTATTAGTTTAAGTTGTAAATATAATATCCCCATTAAATTACAGTAAAGAGCTGGCAGTTACATTTACTTGCTCTTTACTCTAATTCTACAGTGTATCTACTGTAAAGTATAACAATATTTGTATATTTTCAAGTTTGTTGCTTTAAAGTTTTTAATCGTACTCTGCTGTATAAATAGAAAGCTCAACGGTAAGATGCCATCTGCTTGTTTGCCATTATACTGTCATTTTAGTGGTCTTATCTCCATTATCAACTTACTGTAAATTTATTTTAAAAGTATTATTGAATGTGTTCCTCACAGTATAACACAGCTAAAGCTTATGATTTAAAATGTGTACATTTCAAAATGAAAACCCTCTGAAAATTGCTTAATATAAAAATGGCTTAATCAAGTAATGGCCTTTGGCTGTATTAGGCTTTTATTCAAGCCAATGAAAAATCCAACACAACTCATACATAGAGATAAGACAATGACATTTGGGATAAATCTATAAAAACATATTGCCATACGAAAATGCATTTGTTAAAAGAAAACACATTCATTTAGCACATTATGTTTAATGGAACAACAAATCAACAACTTACCTGAACAGAACTTAACTGAAGAACATGAACATCTTGGGTGGCCATGGGTTGCTACATGAATCTCCACTCAAAGTCCAAGACGTTTTTGATGAGGGTTGCCACATGGGGATTCACACTAGCTTATGTACCAGCCTCCCGTCCTATTGACACCACCTTCCCCTGGAAGCCTTAATTTGTTCAACTCTCGGGGGTGATTCCAAGGAATTGCCTAAAAATGTAATAACAGAGCAAGCATGTAATATATTAGGTGTGGTGGGTTAAGGTTATTTGCACTTAATACAGAACCACATCATGTTCACTAAATAAATATTCAAAGATGTTTTCTCTTGAAAATTACCTGTGTCTTATAATAAATAAAAAATATATAAATATAGAGAATGAAATAACTTGTAGAAATTATTTCATAATAATGAGCAAGTTCTTAACATCATGACAGTATTTGAGCTGTTTACTTCAAATTCATTGTGAACCATTAGGAGACATTGGTATTTTGAATTTTTGATTACTTTTCAATCAGTGTTAAGCAGACGTTGGTCTTACTAAACTACAAATATAAAAATACCAACAACAATGCTATTCTTATGTTATTTTAGAACAGTTAAGACTGCACCCTTATCGATAAACACAGCTCTGGCCATCTGTGTTTTTCAGACTACAGGGCTCCGGCCTTCAGCTGGTAATTTCTGCTTCAGGGAGGACACATACAGAATGAATTGAATGAAGTCATAGAACAGAAAAGCATAGTAATGAATAATATGAATAATAATATGATTAAATGAATACTACAGAAGGATAGGTGAAATCATGCTTACATGCAATTTCCCCATTATCTAAAATAAATATCATAAAAATAATCTACTGACATCAAATGATAATGCCATATACACTAAACAAAGGTACCACCAATGCGTCCCAATTAGTCACCACGAGGAAGAAATAAAAGCAAATTAAACGACTAGTACGACGCCGGTGACAGTGTTGCCTACTAGCTAACGATAACTTGCCTACAAAACACTACGGTGCATGCTTGCAAAAAAACACAGCCAGTTAATACAATGCAAATTCAACACACAAAGACAAACCAGGATACACCTGAACACAATTACCATGATAAATTACCTTTTGGAGCAGGGTGGTTGCCAATGTGTGTGTAGTATGTGAGCCAAGTAGGTGATGGGTGCTGTCAACCTCTGTGCTGGCCCGGCAGAGTTACTCTAATTTCTCTTTTTCTCTTCATCTTATTTTTTGTACTTCTTTGTATTAAATCCCTGGGGTAATATTATATGTTTCCAATTAGTCTCTTCATGAAGCGGTGGTGATTTTAAAAGGAGTTGTGGGCGGACTCAACCTGCCTACTGAAAATGAAGAATATACTGTACTATACCGTAAAATTGTTACAGCAGCTTGCTGTTAATATTTTGTTCCTCAAATTCCACAACATTTACAGTATTCCATTTTATTTAGAAAGAACGGTCAATTACTGTTAGAACAATCCTGTAATTTTACTTTAATTTGTTACAGTGTATAGTAAGAAGTACCATGAAGTCCCAGTGTTTTCTGGATTGAGACTGTTCTTTAAATCTGTAGTGTACCATATCTCTCGGGACACTTTTGAAGTAATGTGCAGAGGACTCTTGAAATCAAAGCTAGACATCACAAGATGTCTCTTCTCAAGAGATGTCGTTTTCTTTCTTGGATATGAGTGGTGTTGTCAATGCATCAATTTCACTTTGTTCCCTTGCAGTGGACACATTGCTTCCACTGTATATCTTCACGCTCCACAAAACAACATTGAACTCCTGACACACCTTGCTAGAGTGGAGTGAAGAAATGCCCTGTCCTACCAACTCCATTTAAATGCTTTCAAGGTGAAAAAGGCCCTATTCAGCTTCTTGAAGTGGAAGCGCTACTTTGGGGGGACATTAGTGAGGTATCTCTCAAGCGATATAGACTTGTAAGAGAAAGAAAGGGCTTCTGTTTAATCAGGCGCAAGGACATTTACACCATTTGTTTTTTCCTCTGGATGAGCACAGGGAAAAAATAGAAAACAAGGAAGAAAATGCTAAGAGCAATATGAGGGAGAAACCCAAGGAAGCATTGTGCTCTTAACATTTTCAAAATGGCAGATAATAGACTTCTCCCATGCGTGTAAACATTGCATTTCCATAGAAATGGCCTCTTTCTGTGCCTCAAACGGGAAGTCATGGGTGAAAGAGTTATGTAGCACTCACCTCTTAATCTTGTTAGTTGTTTCTAAAACTGCACTGGGTCTCTGGTTTAACAAAAAGCAAAACATGCAGTAAACAGAGTCTAAAAGACAGCGTGTACAGACAACAGTATGACAACAGTATGGTACTTTCAATCATATGGATTTATCTGACAACATGCCACAGGCCCAAAGTAATGCTTAGATTGCCTCCTTTTATTTCAATATGTTGTAATGTTCCATTTTAGAAATGTGTTTAAGTCCATCACAGTTTGAAGTCACATGTATATTATGAATACAAAACAAAGGTCTTAAGTTTATACATATTCATAACTCAAATTAAAATGCTAAATATATCTACAGCATATCTGTAAACACATGGCTTGCCACATTTTATCATTACCTATGTTGCTGCATTCTTGCTACTGATTGTCTTTCAGTCTGTTCTAAACAGTTGATAAACAGTAATATGCAACTTTTTAATATAGTATTCTCTAGAATATATTTATATATGGGTTTTATAGATACATAACTTTATAAATGTAAACCAGGATATGTGTTGAGCAGAAGCTGATCCTACATGACTGTAAGAAGTATCTAATGTTTATTTGGTCATTTTCAAAATGAACTAGCATATAGTAATCTGATGTTTTAATGTTACTTAGCACATCAACCAAAATCTCAAACTAAGGGTAAAAGAGTGTTATCTTTCAATCAAGTAATATATTATATGATTGCTTATTGTTGATGGAGTAAAGTATAGTTTTATTGGATGTCAATGTAGAAGATCATTCCTTATCCATTTTCAACATTTAGACAACACTAATTTATCTGATGATCATTGAAGTGAGTGATGTCAATTTGCAGATTCTTATTAGTACAATAAGCCATTTAAATGATTGTGTTTTCCATCAAATCCTAACAATGCAGTTCTGATAAATTATGATATGTATTAATAAATATAGCTCAGTGATTCCAATTCATAAGAAGAGAGCAAAATCTAATTAAAGACATTTTTCATTTTAGAGTGGTGTGGGACTTTATGCCATAATTGTTGCATCTGTCTGTCGCGGCACACTCTTGAGAACATAATAACTCAACAACAATACATGCCAGAAACCTAAGACGTACACCACAGGTTTCCCCAAGAAAACAGTTGTACACTCCTCGATGGGGCTCTGATTAGATTTTAGAGGACTTTTTGCGCATACATTTACATATCTGTGAGGAAAACTACATTCATTTTAGACTACCGTGAGGCTCAGGCAGCACCTCCATTTCTGCGGACATGGTTCTCTCCTGGATGAATGGTGGGCTGCTCCATTAACGGGGTCCTATGATCCAAGCAGAAGAGTTCAGGTGTGTCAGGGAGTGGGAGTAAGACGGACAGTGAGTTTGACCGCCGATTTTGTGCATCACTTCCAACTCTATATTTTCTGGTCGCTCACACCGTGTGTCCCTGACCTGTGGTCATGAGGTTTCTAAGCAGTGACCGAAAGAATGACATTGTAGATATAAGTGTCTGTGGGTGCGTGCCGGGGTGAGGGATTTAGTGATCCAAAATAACCATCTGCTACTTCCCATGGGCAGAAACTGCTAAAGTAGTTCAGGGCACACCCAGGGCCAGCGCCATATCCAGCAGGGAATTTATTGCAAACATTTCTTTCTGTAATAAAAACTTATTAATGAACTAATTTACTAATTGCAGTCCCAAACCGAAGCATCGCTGTGTTTTATAATTTAGCTGTGTGGATTCTAAAATTCATCTGGGTTTTATTCCTAAATTCTACGTAATTTTAACTAATTGTGTATTTTTACACTGAGCATTGCACGTTCATTGTCATTGGTTTGAAGAAGCATTTGATAATGGAAAAATAAATTGTGAAAAAAAAGCAATCATTTTTTTAAATAACTCAAATGTACATTACAGAACCATTTATTTACTGTAGCAACAGTAAGAGGGGGGTCTTATCAACTGGTTGTCACCTCCACATGATTTGCATAATGGTGTCAAAATAAGATGTATTAGAGCAAATAAGTGGCGAGGAGGGCCCCAAAAATGAATAACTTAACTTGAGGATGCCCGCTAAAGTTATGATCTTCCATCATACTTACTTTTACCCCACACAGATTTACTAGGTTTGCTTGCTTTGGGCTATTCAACTCCAATGACCTTTCAGCAAATGTTTTGTTTTACATTTGGAGTTCATATGAGCCATTTTTAAGATAGCATCTTAGAACAGAATAGAATAGAATAGAAGATACTTTATTCATCCCTGCGGGGAAATTTGAGTGTCCAGCAGCTCACACATCTTGCTGCAATAGATACAGAAAGTCCTGACATAACAATAGTTGAAGCATTACATTATAGTTAATCTTATCCCCAGTGAAACACAGAAATGGCGCTTAGCTAACAGGTGACTGACACTTGGAGTGGAAAATCAAAACTCTTGACTCTCAACCTTGGAAAAACATTGTGTACCACACAGCCAAGGACACTGTGTTGTACAGTGTTGCTGTCTGTGAGACAAATGACAGCAGACCCGTACTCGCATGAAGCCTACTACACCGACACTACCCGAACATTACACAGACACTTGCATCACCACAACATTGAACCCTGTCATTTCTGATCTCTTATCAAAACAGAGTGGTTCCAAACTGGGGATGATAGACGACTCATCATCATCACATAGATGTGCTGTTTCATATATGTAATGATTCATCCCCTATGAAACCGGCCTCGTTGTACAATTCAGCTGTTGGATATTTAACTTGAAATTTGAAGAAGCAGATACAAATGTTTGGAACTGAAAATACACTGTCCACTTGAAAGCATCTATTGAAAACAGAAGTGTTTGCAGAAGGCACCCTTCTACTTATTCTTCTACTGTCAAAGTGATATAAAGTGATTGTGAATAACACTTACAGGGGTGGAACGGTGCCATGGCTTTTACAGTATGTGCAAGATTGATTTTGAATGAGAGGATAATGGGAAATGATGATATATATTGCTAAACAAACCACCAAACAACCTGAAGCTTTTTCTTTGGCAATTTATTTTATCACAGAATTTTCATACGAGTATATCCCTAGGTGGAAGCAAACCAATTCACTTAAAGCTATGGGCCCTATCTTGCACCCGGCGCAGCGGAAAGCCCGACGCAAATGCCTTTGCTAGTTTAAGACCGACGCAGTTGTCAATTTTCCGTCAAGTCATTTAAATAGCAAATACACCGGCGCCCATCTTTGCGCCCATGTGCATGCTGGTCTTACAGGGAGGTGTGTTCAGGTGCATTCTTGGGGTATTGCTATCTCGAGGCAGCGGAGAGTGATCATGCCATTGACCAACAAAAACCTGGTCTGAAGTCAACAACGCAGCACTGGTATTTTAACAGCACATTAGTGAAATGCACCCAGGCTCCTGCACAGTGCACACACACTAAGCCTGCTACACACACAGGGACGCATAGCAGCACACAACATGCAAGAGATTAAAAAATAAATAAATATATATCACAATGTGAAATAGTATTATGATATGATCTGCTCACGTGGTTTCACTTCACGAACGAGCAGTTTCTTCTCCTGGAAATGTCGCCCTTCTGCTAAGCAAATCCGCCATCATAATAGCAATGCACCATGGTACAAATGAGCCTGGCTTTTAAAGGGAATGGGAGATGACACTCTGATTGGTTTATTGCATGCTACGCCCAAAACACACCTATGAATTTATTAAGACACTAAGTACAACCCTTTTGAACCATGTGCCTGGCGCATGGACCCTACAAGCCCTAAACGCACCTGCGCCAGGTGCTTCACATTGTGTGATTAGATGGCCCAAAGTGCATAGTTTCTGTCTCCCCCATGACGAATTCTAAGTAATGACAACAACACTGTCGGCGCGTCCACATGATACAAGCCTTCCGTGATCGCGCTTCACCCCTACCTTCTACGTAGCCGAGGTAAGTAGCCAAGGAGGACACGGAGGATTAAAGAGGTAATTAATTATCTTTACTCAAGTTTGTGCGCAAAAAACACCAATTTCTAAACACAGCTCTGGTGAGAAATACAGTGTGATTTGTGGAGCCGATAGTCTTAGTTAGCTTTGTATCAACTTATTTAGCAATGGCTTGAATGTAACAGACATTCATTAATATAAAAAAGTTACGCACTAAAGCTTTAAATAAACCCTGCTTAGTGTAGTGCTGTGAACACACTGCAAAATGTTTTTCTTAGCAGTTCCCCAACCCAATCATTATGTTACTTACACTTGCTGGATGTCTGTAATTAACGTTGGATTCACTTTGCCAGACAAGATGTTCATAAAACAAAATTACACCACTTGGGAGTCAACAAAAAGTTGAAATTTGACTATTAATGGCCAATGACCATGACAAGTTCAACCCTGCTTAAATCTAATTTTTTTCTAATTTACCTGATTGTTAAACTGTATCCTTGGCTTCATTATGGTCCTGATTTTCCCTTGGTTTTTCCTGTGTGGGGGAATGTGTCTCAATTGAGCTCAACCGGGAAGGCTGGGATAAAACATGAGGGTTGTGAGCAGTTAAAAAGAATTAGACAGATCCTGGTAGATCTTTATTAAACAGATCGATATCCAAGGAGAAGCTCATTATTGTGTCTAAGTCAGGTAATAAACTTAGATTGACAGATGAGTGATTAGGTTTAGAAAGAAAGGTAACTTGTGAGGCTTTTTGACTGAGAACATTCACATGAACGTGAGATATTTTAACAGGAAAGCTACGCATGCCTCTCTGGGAAACTGAATCTGTGATGTGTATCTGAACTTAGTTATTGTTATAACTTCATTTGTCATCTCTAATAATGGACTTATCTATAGTGATGCCCCCAGGTGTCACTGCAGTAAATCAGCCAAACTATAGTTCTTCCACTACCCACTGTTGTCAGAAGAAGCGTGAAGCGAATGGCAGAGGCAGTCTCTACGGCTGACCTTAGTGATAGAGACCGTTGTCAAGTATTGTTAATGTAACATGCCATCTCTAATACTGTACACAAGATTAAATATTGGCTGTGAGTGCAGTCCTTCAGCAAATGACTGCGTATTATTGTTTTTTTTTTCATAACACGGGACTGTTGATTTGTGTGATGAGTGATATGTTTGGAGGATATTTTGGATGTTAAGAGATGATATTATGAGCAGGCCGACGGATTATTTTTGCTGTTTTCATTAGGCCTCATTTTGTTTTGCTGTGCTGAATTCAGATAAGCTAGCTGAAAGTATGCAAATGAACTAAATATGCCAGTATCAGCACTTGGTATGAATTACATTGTCTAACTTTATTTTAAAACATGATGTATACTCTTATATATTTTAATTACATCTTAATAGAGTGATTGATGGCAAAACAAGTCATGTCTGGCATTTAGAGGTAGGCATTAGAAAGTAGACAATATAAATATATTGCAATTTATATTCCGTCGTCTTCCAAGAAACATAGGTGAAAAGTAACCAAGTAAAGTAACTTCTAATCAGGCTTGTGGAGTAAGGCAATAAACAGAAGTAAAAGTAAAAGTTTATTACGGTAAAATTACAGAAAAAAAGACGTAATCAGAATTCCAATGTATTTATCTAAATGGGGATTAGAAGGATTACAACTTTAAAATAAAGAACTGTATATTACCACACATATGTGCACACATTACAACACCTCAGTGTCTCACATAACACCTAGAGAAATATCTAAGGAATTAATTTACAAACAGCATTGCCAATAATTGCTCAAACTTTTAAAGAAAGGCTAGACAATAGTTTCATTTTCCTAATCAAATATTGTAAACTGATAGGTTGAAAAGAGTCCAGAACTTAGGCAACAGAAAAGGTGCATGCAATTGGATTCACTCGCGCAACACGGCCATCCTAGTCTAGCTTTGCCAGACCTTCCTTCACAAGGCTGCGGAGGAGGGTCTGGCTAGTCCACACAGCATTCCGGGATGGGGAAACAACGTGCTCTGGCTTATTGGCATATCTTTAAACCAATCACAATCGTCATAGACGGCGCTAAGCAAAGGGCAGAGCCACGGTGGCGCTGCAAAATACCCTCAGCACCTTGTTTTGGTGGAACGTGTACATTCAAAAGTTGTTTTAGTCGTGCAACAGAAAACTCAGATTGGACAGATAGTCTAGCTAGCTGTCTGGATTTACCCTGCAGATATCTGAGGAGCAGTTAACCATTGTCCTCCAGCAGAGTTAAAAATTCCATCACAAAGACATTGTAAGGTAACGGACATCTGGCCGAAAAGAGTAACATCAGTGGAATTTCTGGCGGCAACGGAGCAATCCCGGAAGAGGAACGTCGTGAATATAGACTACGGCCATCCCGACTATAAGAAATTTAGCGAGAGCGCAGGTTAGTAATTCTGACGACTATACTGCAATGCAGACTAACTTTGTGCCTTTGTAAATGTAGGCTTTCTGTCTCGCTATAATTTACAGTAGGCTTTAGTGAAATTTGACTATCAAGGTTGAGTTTTTGCTAGTAACTGTGGAATGACCGTCTACAAACTATAACACAGAAAAGAGACAAACATTTTTTTTTTAAAGTGCTGTAGTACAACTAGCAGGACAAAAGTTATAATTGAGGTAAGTTTGGAGACACTACCTTATTTCATTATTAAATTGATAGCCTTCATATTTTTTCTGTGTTGTAGTTTGTAGACGGTCCCTAAGCTCACTAACTGCTGTCTCAACACAGGAACTCAACACAGCTGAATTAACACAACTTTCATGCATTTCTGTCACATCTACTGCAGTCAGATTCACTGTGTTCTCTCTGAAGGAATCACTTCACATGGGTGGGCACTTTTAATTACATTTTGAACATGTTTAGAGGCTAAAAACAAGTTTAAAACTTGCCCTGTTTAAGCCTGTTGGGTGCTAACGCTAGCAGGAGGATAACATGGTGTTTTCGTTTTTCTCTCTACTGACAGCACTCCAGATTTACAGACAAGAGAGCTATATGTCGGTATTGACCGGAATTCTCCTTAAACAGAACTGCTTTGTTAGAATCTTCTGTGCCAATAGAGAAGTTCTTATATTACTGTATTGTATGGTTTTACCTGACTAGAAAATTATTCAAGCAACATTATTATTACACATTTTGCCAGATTTAAAGATCCCCTCCTAGGATGTTTTGTGAAACAATACTCTGCTCTAAATCATAATGTCTTTAAGTGCAGACTGTATTAATATGCAAATATGTTCATTTCAAGTTTAACAGAGGTTTCATCACCCTTGCGTACAGTAAGTTGGATATTAAACCACAGTTTGCTACAGACTAAATGTCATGTCATAAAATCCTGCTGGTACATTGACATGCTGGAATTTTAAGGGTCCGTGTTTTTTTAGTTTTTTTTTTTCCTCTAATTGCACTATGGAGCAGTTTTTTGTGGGTGGGTCTCTACTTAGTTTCTGTTGTGCATATGTATGAGAATGTATGCATGCAATAAACAGTCTGTGTATGGTTTACTTGTTTCACAGATCAACAGGTCGTGGTAAACGCCGTCATATGCCACAATGTGTAAAGACAGATAGATGACTGCTAGCTAGTAAACATGGATGTACATACAATGGTGGAAAAATGGCTTGGCTAATGTTTTATGAGGATGAAAATGCTTTTTATAGATTTGTTTGACCTCAAGGATATATACAAAGTGTTTTAGATGAGTAAACTCATGGGAAACTTTTCCTCTTTTGCAGATGAATGTGAAAACAGCATTCTAGTGGAAAACAGCACATACATCACCATGCACAGTAAGGCCCAAACAAAGTCAATGAACAAAAAGAAAAACACCTTTTTTTTAAACTGACTGGCATGGCAACCCTTAAACATGACTGTTTAGTTAAAAAAGTGGTTTCTTCATCCCCTAAACTCAATTCTCTGTAGTCATGAAACGCAAACATACCATACATAAGTCCTAATACCACTAAGTACACAAGTTATCTTGTGGTAATGGCTTCTGCATTGGAGTGGCATCATCAAATCATGAAGACTTGGAAGATGCACTTGGAGCCTTAGTTTTTACAGATGTGTTTTCTCAGGACCATTAATGCTGCACTGAAGCAACAAGATCACCAAATATCGGTACAGGATCCACGTTTACGGGATACAATCCTTTACTTCCTGTGGGTCTTTAAATTCCCCCACTTATTACTGAAGGTGGGCACTCATACCCCATGAATTAACTTCCAATGTTTAATAGAGAATAAGAAAGAAACCAGTGCCAGATGCCGTTCTCCTGAGCCCCAGTAGGAGACTTTCAGTACATTTTCCTTGAGCTTCCATCATCAGCACTGTTGACAAAGTAGCTCCCAATCTTCAGCAAGAACATGCTGGAAAATTCTAAGTATTAGACCTAGTATCAATCAATCAGTCACTTGAGTAGCTCCTTCTGTATTGTTGCACTTCCCTAAGAAAACCATGTATCAACTCACTCTAAAATTAACTGGGTATATTTTAGACAACATCTGGATTACTTCCATCAAGTCCCCCTCTGGTCATCTTGGGAGACACAAAATCTGACCTCATGTGTCAGCCATACAAACCTAAGAACAGGGAACTGGATGGAATATTCCAGGATAAGGATGGATTTGTCCCACCTATTACAATCAATATCCAATGTTTTCGCCTAATGCATACAACTATGTTTCTGTAGTTAAATCTAGGTTAGGCAAGGTGGTGTTAAACAGGCTGGATCAACTCTGTAGGCTGCCTTGGTGTATAAAAGAATGGGGAACGATATACCCCCTACTTTAGGCTGGATTTATTCCCCAGTGAAATACAATATTTGGCAGTGCAAGAAACCTAACCAATGAGCCAATGGTACAGTGAGCCCCATTTTGAAAATATTCCTTTTGGTTTGACCTCCTGGGTTGAAGTTTTTGGTTGGAACTGTGGGAAAGTATGAGTTGTGTATTTTGTTTTTTCATTTGGATGAACTACGTCAACCATTGAACTGTTGAACTCATCACATTGTACAAACTGCAGGCTCTTATTCTTGGTTTTCCTTTTGCCCAAAACTTGAGAACTGCATTGTTATTGTGTTACATTGCCATGTTATACTGTATGTTTTATGTGGTATAACTTGAGCCTTACATCATTATTTTGTCAAATTCTAACTATGTCTGGCACACATTAAACAAGAAACAAACTACAGACTGCTAACAATGCCAAGTGATAATTAAAGACCTTTGTTTTGAATTTTCCAAAGAATTATTCTGATGGTTTGTGTAATGGTTTAGGTTGTATAGACCTGTTAATTGATTATAGACTATTGAGAGATTTTTGATTAAAGGCTTTTTTGTCACATATTTTAAAGCCGTACTGGTATTTGGGGAAAATGTGTGCTAGGAGTAGACTCTATTGGCTTTGCCAACTGAACTGGGAAAGTCAGAACTCAGCAAACCAGATAATTTCTTAATGGCAGAGAATAAAAAGCATGTGAAACCAAAGTACTGCACATATGCAGTTTTTAATTGGCCATACTAACTAATAATGTATTAATCAAAGAAAAAGGATTTAGGATCTTTTCATCTTCATCTTTAAATCTTGGTTAGTACGCGGTCAACATGGTGTTCTGCATCATTACTCATTAATAAAGCAGAATTATCTAGTCGGTTGGAGTTGGAGAAATATGTTTGGAAAGCCTTTCAGTATGTATATTGTACAGTAGGGTGGTGCAGTAGATATGGAAAGTGCCTACATCTCCTTTCCAAATAAGCTCAAAGATTTAAAGATTTCAACTTAACCTGTGGGCAGAGGATTCAACAGAGCTGGATTTCCTTTCATTGTGTCTGACATACAGATGTGAATACATTACTACGCCTTACTGTCTGTTTATAGCACTGGAAGCATGTTTATGTGAAGCACAGATGACTTTGGTGGTAATCGAAGAGAATGTGCCATGGCTGTGGGTGCTGAGCAGTTGAAGTACTCTTTTTAATTATTTGTGTTCACCAATGTCTTCATTTTAAGGAGAGTATCATATTCTCATAATCTGATAATCTGTTTACTCATAATCATAGCTCCTATCAATCTTAATCTAGATTTCTAAAGTGGCATTCTTTTAAAATCAAAGCTCAACATTTCCTTTGTAAGCCAGTGTTCATAATCATAGTTCATCACAGTTGGTATAGCGGCACATTTATGAACTATTAGTTTCTATTGCACAAATTATAAAATGTTTTTCCAACCTCTGCCACAAGCATCTGCCTTGTCTGCCACTGTTGTTTTATCACATTCCAAATGCAACAATTAAAAACAACAACAGCTAACTGTATGTGGCTGTGGTAAACAAACCATATGGGAAAATATGACAGATTTTATTTGTGAATACAGTAGGTGAGAAAGACATTTGTATTTTTAAAAGCAACAAATGTTGTGCATCTACCACCCCAATGTTCACTAAGTTCTACAAAAGTTTGTAGACTTTGTTTGTGGTTTTTAAATATGCAAGACTTCAGATATATCTTGCCATTTCCATAAAAATAGTTCATTCTATCCCAAACAATGTACAAAAGTAAGAATGACAGAAGCTGTCTCTAGACACTTGTTCATTCAGTGCTGTTGTTTGGGGTGTCAAACAGACAGGAGAAAAATCCCAATACATAACATACAATACATGGCACTCTCAAGATCGTAACCGTACAAAGGAATATATCCAACGCATTTGCATAAATTCCTAGGAGAGGTGCTACTCACTGCACATCTATCTGGAAAATCAGCGTATTCTTAGATTATTCAGAAAAAGATGGGCCTTTCACATACATAAAATATTGGGGGTAGTGCATGCGCATTCACGTAAGGCTTGTATCATGTGGACGCGCCAACAGTGTTATTTTGATTTCTTTGAATTCCTTATGGAGGAGACAGAGACTATGCACTATAGCTTTAAGGGGTCTCAGTGAAATGATCAGTGCACATGGTTGCATCAAAGCATTACCGTAGATGGGTGACAAATAGAGGGAAAGGGGGTTGTGTGCTGCATCTACATAGCAGCCAACACTAATAAGGGAAAGCTAAGCTGTTGGCAAGGCTTAAATTAGCTTACAGATGAAGAGAGTCTCAATTTGGCTGAAGTATTTTTTTTCCTCTAAACGCAAAAATTTTGTGGAGCTTAGTAATTTCACCACATATACATACTGTACCTAAGACAGAACGAAAAGAAATCCAGCTCTGTTGAAATGCATCCTCCGCTGCCCACAGCTTAAGTTGAGCACTTAATATGTTGTAAAAGGAGCTTAACTGAAAAGGAGATGTAGACACGTTCATTCCTGGCGGTGATTTTAAACAATGTTAACATTAATGCCATACGTATCCAGCCATGTCTTTGTGAGATTTAATTTTCTCTCGGTGTATGTATATTAAAATTCAGATGGAAGTTGGCTCTGAAGAACACAGTTTAATAGTAGATGAGCAATCCAATCATTGTGATGGGAAATGGATTCAGGATGTGAAGGTATGGGAAGTTATGTACTGTCCTAACATTGTGTTATCTTTACAATTGGCTTTAATAAATGGCATATTCTATCTTGTGCAGGATATCATGTTGCTGTCATCTGCTCATCTTGTAATCATTGGTTTCTTTTGGGTAGTTACACTGCTGCTCATCATGATGTTGCATACATTTTAGCATCTAATTCAACTTAATCCTGTAATGGAATGAAGCCATTTAAACAAACAGAATAAGCAGGCAATAAGCACATTGTTAATCTTCTCATTCCAACTCCAAGCAAGCAAAAGTACAGTTGTAGCATTTGTAGTTATATTTTACATTTTTAAGTGCCCCAAAATTTGATATTTACAGTTAGTTCAGTCCCATGTTTCTAATGTTTGAATCACATATGGCTGTGTCTTAATTAGCACTCCTTTATCTAATACCAGCTGTTTACATCTTTCTTATCAGCTACGTTTGCACCACATTCTCACAGCCAATGAATCTGCATGTCTAAACAACAGCACAGACAGATTTAAGACCTGTCAGCTTAACCAAGCTGCTCATTATTTTCTCTTAGTTTCTCTGAGTAAACCAGGTGTCTCTCCCCATCCTCCTTTTTTTCTGCGTTGCACACAATCACCACAACACTTTAGTTTTTCTGCAGATTTCCCTTCCTGCACCAGTTTTGATTATTTATTTTCCATTTTGTTGAATGTATTTGTTATATATTCACTATTTGCTCTGGGATGTGGTACAATATGCACATGCAGATTTCATTTTTCATCTCTTAATTAGTTAAGTCACAGCCATGCACATTTTATGAAAAGCAATCAGGAGCCATGTTCATCAGAGTTGTTGTTTATTTCTTCCTACCTCCATTATGCAAATAAACAGTTTTGAGGTAATACTGTGCAGAACTTCACTTCACTGACTCATGGCTGGAATACAATTCAATTTCAATTTTAAGCTATTTGAGGAAGTAGAAATTTTCTCCTAGGTGTTTCACTTTACTTGAATTGGGACTATGAACATTTTTAGCCATGCTTGCAAATTCTTTTCCCCTAACACCACCAGGAGGTTGACTTGGTGTTGGTTTTGAGTGAAATGTCTTGACATATGTTGGCTGGATTATCGTGACCTTTAATACATATATTCATGTTCTTTACAGGATGAAATGTGATATCTTTAGTGATCTCTGAGTTTTCATCTAGCACCACCATCAAGTCCCAAATTTTAATGTACTTTAATTTATGACCACTACCTGCAAAACTAATGGCATCCCCATCAGCCTCAACAGTTTAGTGTTAATAGCAAATGTTAGCATGCTAACTCGCTAAACAAAACTTGTGAACATTACAAGGATTTATTATTTATTTATTATCATTCATTATACAATACATACAAAAATGGTCCAAGGCACTCTTCTTGCAATGTTAAAAGTTGTTTGTGCTGACACGGCGGGGGGTTCCTGCCCAGTTCTACGTTTTAATGTATTAAGATTTTGATATGAAATAGACATTTAAATAAAGGCTTTTTTACATTTTTTGTAAGACCTTTATTCTCTTTTTAACTTTTGTGTTTGATGGTGCTTAAAGCCCCCAACGTTGACTTCCAGGCAGCACTGCAACCCATTTACTTCATGGCACCTAACCCTAACCGATGCCTAATCCTAGTGCCTGCCAGGCAGCGATGCCCGGAAGGCGATGTTGTGGGCTAAAAACACTAAACACCAACTTTTGTGTTCCCTTTCCATAGAGCACCTTCATGATTTGTTTTGAACTTTTTTTTCTACTTTAGAAAACTTTGCTTAGCAGGGAGTGAGTAGTGCAAAAAGTTTGCGGTATAGTGTGGAGGAAGGTCTGGCAATAGGAGACTAGTGGTATAACAGCTTTTAATATTAGACTCAAGGTCCATTTAGAAAAACAAAACATACAATACAATTAAAAAGGACAGATACAAATTCATATTCGTATAGTAATGTGCTTAACCAGCATAACAGAAAGTTCCGCTTCATTCATTCATGGTGATGTGAGGAGGATGAGGTGGAGCTGTTTAGGCTGTCCAGAGACTTTGGTTTAGTGGTAATGAGGGTAGTGAAAAACGTAGTCTGCTAAACACCAGCTGGGTACCACTGTCATTCTGTGATCTCAAAGCATCAATGTGCCCAAGTACAGTGCTGCTAGTGTGGACATGTTTGACTTTGGATATTTCAAAGGCAAATTTGTGTATTGACAAACCATTATGGCGTTTTGGGTGCTCCTTCAAATCTTTGATTCTGTGGAGGCTCAGTTGGGTTTCAGCACACAGTGTTCTTAAAAGTGCAAATATTGTACAGTGTGGGGGGGGTTCAAAAGGCCCAAGGAGGATTGACAAAGAACACTGGTAGGACCTTGCTTGAAAAAAGGACTTTTTTTTTTTTTTAGAGCTTGTGATGAGCAACAATCACACAGAGGAAAAGACACAGATAGGCAAAGCGTAGTATTCTATCTCAGGCACCTTTACGGGGACCTGGAAATAAGAAACGGAAGGATAACAAGGAAATAGACTTCAGCTCTCCTGGGAGAGCCCACATAATATCCAGACACTGCACAGAGAAAACTCAATATAATAAACATTAAGTAATAGGAAAACGGTGAGGAGGATTGTACCATTATTAAAAACCAGCATTCACCAACCTCCACCAGAGTGCCTCCCTTGTTCCAGACCCTGCCAATTTGACTCTCCCATCAAGCGTGACAAGCTGCTGGATATATGCTATCAAAGAATTGAACTCACGTGACCTGCTATCCCTAGGGATGAAGTAGCACCCTTACAAGCTCTTAGAAGCACGAGATAAAGCACACCACACCCCCTTCACGGCACGGCACACCACAATGCTCCTGCCCCCCACAGCAACAGCCCCACTGCTTAATCTAATCAGTTCGAATTAACCTTAATACACAGTGTGCCCCAGGCTTTTGACTCTGCTGTATCTCGCTGATACACCTTGTACAACTTCACCACGTTCCCCGCTAAATGACTGCCACAGAGTCTAACTTGGGCTGACACAAAAAGTTAATTTGCAGATAACTTTGACTAACTAAAATCAGGGATCCTCAAGGAATCACTGGAATGTAAAATTAGGAAAATAATAATAAAATAACCATTTAAAGGGGATCATTAATGCTTAGTCCTCTTATGGTTATTTTCATCCATCTAAAAATTGATAGAGAACAAAAATCAGGCTGGCAGAGTGTGGGGACATAAAGAGGAGAGAAAAAGTTTGTGGCCTTGAAATTCCCACAGCATAGCCCACTTAGAGCTATAAACAGCTGAAAACATTCAGTGGGTAGTATACTAGGTACATAATTACATTATATTATACTCGTCTTGCACCAGACTGGGCACCCCACTGAACCCAGAACAGTCTGACATCTTCAGGGCAGAGATTCATCTAATTATCCCTGCCAAAGCACCGCACAGATAGTAGCAGGATGCTGGTCATTTTATACAGTGCTGGGGTCATCTCACTGCATGTTGTTGACATTCATAATGAAATATTCATCCAAGCACAGTTCACAGTGCTCTGTTTAACATTAAAACTTAGCCAGCAGTCTTCATAACACGGATGGTGACTGTCTCATAAAATGCTGTTTCAAACAGTGCTGTTTGTTGGACTTCTCTGTAATATATATATATATATATATATATATATATATATATATATATATATATATATATATATATATATATATATGTGTATATATACAGAGTATGTATATATATATATATATATATGTATATATACACAGTATATACATATATATATATATATATATATATACAGAGTGTGTATATATATACATACTGTGTATATATACACTGTGTATATATATATATATATATATATATATATGTACAGTGTATATATACAGAGTATGTATATATATGTACAGATATGTATATATATATATATATATATATATATATATATATATATATATATATATATATATATATATACAGTGTATATGTATATATACATACTCTGTATATATATATATATATATATATATATATACATACTCTGTATATATATATACACATACACTGTATATATACACTGTACACACTCTGTATATATATATATATATATACATACACTATATATATATATATATAAATACACACACACACTGTGTATATATATATACACACTGTGTGTATATATATATATATATATATATCCCTTTCTGTATATTTTTCAAATATATAACTGGTTGCCTTCATGTGTATAATGGGCGACATTTCCCACAGCAAAGCAGATTTGCTTTTGTCATTAAGGCAAATGCAGATGTCCACAGTTACACTGCCATCAAGTGGTGGAAAAGCAGTAATCTGGTGTTTAGGATGAGTGTCACTCCATGTAACGTTATACACATCTTGTTATTTCAAGCAAGTATTATTTAAGTAGCCACAGCTGAAAAATCTTGTCAGGTTTTTAACTTGAACCTGCATTGAATATTTAGGTAAACTGCAGGAATATTCCCCTAGGACACATGAGAAAATATATTATGAATGTGCGTGAATGCTACTTCATTAGTATTTCAATTGTGTGTATTTGATAGTAACAGATAAGTCATGAAGATTCTCGCATACATTGGAAAACAGCGGGGGAGGTTTTGAATACATTATAAGGAGGAATGAAAGCTGAGGCGTTCTGAGTGTTAATGTTGGTATGCTGTGGGTGAAAATTAAAAAAATCAATATGTAAATATGTCTGTATTTACATAATCTAAATGTGGCCTCAACCCAACAGGTTGTGTATAGAATGTCTACAACTCTGAGTTATGACTTTTGATTTCAAATGTACAGCACAAGGATAAACAATGGGGAGACAAATCTTCCATCATACACCACCAGTCAGAGAAAGGGAGGGGACATGATTTTTTTTCCCCACTGAAACTGAATTTTGCTGCCATCTCCTGCTAACAAGGGTTCATTACACCATCTTTTGCCCCACATGATTTCACTTTGCTTTGAATGGACTGTATTTATATAGTGCTTTACTAGTCTTTATGACTACTTCTACATAGTACATGAACCATTCACCTTTCACACACCACATACACTGTGGCCTAGGATGTGGTACAAGATGCCAACCTACTCATCAGATAAAAATTCACACACAGGAAAACACTGATGGCGCAGCAACGGGAGCAACTCGGGGTTCAGCGTCTTGCCCAAGAGCACTTTGGATTGGATCGAACCAGCAACCTTCCGATTGGTAGATGACCACTCTACTTCCTAGTTGTACCATACCATCAAAATCCATACTCATATGCTCTACTTAGATAATGCATGTTCCCCCATGTCACAATTCACTTAGCTGCAATGAGAAAACCCAGATTGCATCTGGATTAATTTTTCGGGTTAGTCTAAGGTAACGGTTACGTTCTGACCGCACAAACAACCTTTATTAAACACCTACACTCTGTCACCTGTTAAATATCAGCAATTAAATAACCAAATATGGGAAACTCATCCTCACTGGAAACCACAACACAGCTTAAAACCTACAGTAAAGCTCTACGGCAGTTGACACAGGACCAGTCGCAGAATCAAAGTGCATTGTCTTAAGCCATTGTTTGATTCTGAGAAGCGCTACAGGCCAAACCTTGCAGCATTGACCTTTGCACACATCTCAGATTATACTCTTCTGCTGCCCACAGAGTTCAAATGATTTGAACTTCCACCCGTCTTGCTATGCGCTAACCTTGCTAAGTGTGTCCAGTGACATTAACTGACCAAGATGCCCAAACATGAGAATAGTTTTGAGTTTCTAGAGCTATTTTAGCCAAAAAATAAGTGTTTATCTTGAGCATAAATGTAACAATGGTAAATGAATGGTAAATGTGAGTGTTGATACTGACTCTGTCCCCAAACCAACTGCCAGCAAGTTAAAGACCTTTTATCATTTGTAGCCAGTTTAGCACTACAGAACCTTTCATATTATGGTGTGTAATGAACATGGCAGCGTCTACAGACTGCGAGTAGGACTTTGTATTTGTATTACACTCAGTCATATAGCCTTGACATTTGTCCTCCCATTTTTGTCATATCGTGTAATGCTGCGTCACTGCAGGAGACATGTTTGGTAAAGGTTGTTGACAAGCAGAAACCAATCCAGGAAAAGAAAATGCAGGGGTAGTTCACTTCAGGGCAGCCTTTCTAACTAGGAGCTTGATTCTTGTTTTGTGTACATTTGTTGACTTTTAATTGGCTTTAAACCCGTGTGGGACACAAAAGGTAATTGGTTTGGATGTAAGGATGAGGGGATGGGGGAGAATTGGAACTGACAACTGAAAGTACTGCCATATTAAAAATGTTAGACCATTAATATAGACAAAATGATGTAAATACTTCTTGAAAGCACTACAGGTGGACCAATACCGTGCAGTTGGCCACAGATGATTTGGCCGTTCTGTTGTAACGTGGAAATCAAAGTGCTGGTTGGCTTTTACAGTTGACAGGTGTTGCCAATTTGCATTTAACCTAATACAATCCTCCTTTGCTGCAGTTTTTAGTACTATTGTTACTTTTTAATTGAAGTCATTGAAGTCCTCGTCCTCGGGGTTTTAATGTGACGTTCAAACTCCATTTATCATTCAGGATCTAAGGTGAAACATTTCTTTGTACTAGAATTCTTTTTTTTTATTATTCAATTGTAAACAATTAAATACATGTTAATTGAATTGAATTTTTACATTACATACTAATAAAAACAATAATAATACAAGAATAATATGAATAAGATGCTTCAAGGTAAGCAAACCATCATCTGAACAATTAGCTATTAAAACTGAAGATATGCACAGCTGGCTCCCATTAAGTCCCACAGCCTACTCAGCAAGATTCATTAACCATGCTGGATCCCAACAAGCAAATTAAGCCATGGCCTGAAACAATGATGCAACAAACGTAGTTAAGGGTTAAATGAAAGTTTCCTTGATGTTTTCTTAAAATTAAGATAGTTATTAATCATTTTTTTGTAATTGTGTAATCTGTGTACATTGTGTTCTTTTGTTAGGAAACATTTTGCACTCAGCGATGACTTTATTCAATGTTTCTGTGCACCAAAACCCTTTTTAAAGTATGGTTTCTTTCCATCTGCAGTAAGGATTTATATTTAGTAATTCCAGAAATATACCTCTAGACATATATGCAATGCTGTATTGAACAGGCAGCTTTAGGCTCCTGTGAATCATGTTGATGTGCTATTATGTTATGGTGTCTGGCTATGTGCTGACACTGATCTGAACCTAATTAACCTGCTGCTGGTGCTGCAAAAAAAAAATCTTGTCTTCTTGTCTAAGAAAAGTGACCAGGAGGTCTTTGTCAGGGTGCAGTGAAAAAATAAAGCATTTAAGTTATATACATGTACAGTAGAGGTGTGGGAACAAAGTGTCACAATTAAAAATCTGGAAGATTGGAAAAACCCAACTATTTCCCATGAATGGGTTTGTATGACATTGTACAAATACTTAAGATACAGATGGCTTTATTTATCTCCTTATGCACAAACAATTGTGTGACACCCCACAAATCAAAGCCAGTCACATGAAGACCGTTAACATGAGTTTAGTTTAGCGGCTTTACACATAAATTTAGCCTAGAAAAGTTTACTGCGAGCCAGGTATAGGGGACTTTGAGGTTATGGTCAGTTCAGCGGTAAAGCTTAGATCGGGCCAAAAAAAATTAAGCTCCACCCTACCTGAGCATGCTGTGTCCGAGCTCAGCCCGGCCCGACACATTAACTGTAATTTTGAGCCTGAGTCCGATTTAAACCTGACAATCTTTTAATACGCGGGCCTTTATAACTGACATACTACAATTCTGAGTTGTTTGAACTACAGAACTCTGTTTAGAATTATCCTAATCAATAATGCAACAAGGACGAAGCATGTAAACTGCCTTGCTTGTTTATTCCGAATGGAATGGATTGCAAATGGATCCAAATGAAGAAGCGTTATAAAAAAAAAAACTCAACCCTAGCTCCCTCAGTCCAATAGTGTGGGTAACAGATCAAGGCAGCAACATAATCAAAGCCCTGGAACAATAACAGAGACTTTCTTGTCTCGATCACCTAATTAATTGCCTACTGCCCTTTGCCACGGTCCGCATTCCAACATAACTGGCCGACAACGTGCCACATATAAGTACTGGTAAAAAACAGAGCATTTAAAAGAAGAGTTTGGAAAAATAATTTCAATCACATCTCTGCTCTGCTGTGCCTTGTAATGCCGTGTAGTACCCTGCTATGCTATGAACTATTACAAACTACTATTTTTAGTCACTGTTCCATTATGTTTTACTGTGATTGTTATTTCCACTCTTCATTTCAACCCCAACCGGCCCGTCACACACCTACCAAGAGCCTGGGTCTGTCCCAGGTTTCTCCCTAAAAGAGAGTTTTTCCTCGCCACTGTCGCACTGTTGCTTGCTCTGGAGGAAACTACTAGAACTGTTGGGTCCTTGTAAAACCCTGAGTGTGGTCTAGATCTACTCTATCTGTAAAGTGTCTCGAGAGAACTCTTGTTATAAATTGATACTATAAATAAAATTGAATTGATTTAAGAGAGACCATATCTAGAGGCATAGCTTTCTCCCCACCCAATTAGGCTAATGAAGTAATGATAAAAAAAAAACACAAATGCTTGATCAAGTGCCCGGCTTGGCCTGGCCAAAGGATAGTGGCGGGACATTTTGGAAAGAATTTAAACTCTATTCAGTGGCCATTGCAGTTGAGTTTAGGCTACCACGGGAGGGCTGTCCTGCAAGACAACAGTTACGTTTAGACACCAAAATGAATAGTTAAGATTAAAACCCTTCCCTTAACTTCTACGCTGCGTTTCAGCACCCATCCATCCAGCCCGACCTCCTCTCTACGCGGATCTCTGCGCTCTTATACAGCGGCCGTCAATGTGGCGCATACAGTAATTAATAGGTGAAACGCCTACGAATTACAGTGCATTACTATTCAAAGCTATGTGCAAATGGTTGGAGGTGTCAAAGCATACAAGCAGTTATTGGCAATATACATTAACCACCAGGAAATACTTTACATTCCTTGTTATTCAGGTTTGAGAGGCTCAACTCTGGCATTGTGTGCCTCTGGCAACAAATGAGATGAAATGCTATTCATCTCACAGGCAATTTGCTTGCTCAGTTCAATTTTAATCTCATTGTTTAGTTTCTTATGTTGATGCTGCAAACGGTTAAATGAATGGATGACCATCTACACACAACCAATCAAAGTAATTTGTATGAAGGAAATTTTTTACATGTGGAGTGCATGTGAGTGGCTGTACACATGGCCAATGCAGTTATCTAAATTGTGTTCCTGTTTCACTGCAGATTTATGCCATACATTAAACTATAATTTGGTCATAGAGACAGGCTCGTGTGCAGGTGGTTGGTGTATATTTTATCTTCATCTGCCAGGCTAATTTTTTTCTCATTCCTAATTATACCAATGTCAAATAATATAGACAAGATAGAACATTTACTTTGTTCGTTTGAGCTTTTAAGACGTGTTTAAACACGTTCAAATACATGGGTGATAGTAGTCGTGGTCATGCATGTTATTTCGCACAATGCAGAGCCTCACACTGCTTTATAAACAGTGCTCTTTCTTTCCAGGTCAGGAACCATTTGACAAACTGACATTTTCATGTCTTTGTGCTCGTTCATATCACAACTGCCTATAAATCCCAAACTCTGTTACCCAGCCTACTGTAAACAGGCAGCATTAGAGGGGAAGAGATGATATTGTGCCGTATCAGCATTTACCAAAGGACAGTGCTACCCTAAGGTCTTATATTTTAATGTCATTTTGTAAGTTACTGTCTCAGGAGTAAAGACAAATGCTCCTGCTGTTATCTCGATGACAAAACGATATCAACCTTTCATGGCATGATGGTTTTTTTGTTCTTTGACATGTTCAATGCCACACTTGGTCTATTAGTATATTCAAAGTATTCAAAACCACATTATCATGTGTCTTTTTTAATAAACTATTTCATGTATACTATGTGATGATAACTATCAAAGCACACTCTCTGATATGATATACAGAATATTATGCATTATTATATCTATTGAGTATTGTTTCTTTAAAATGTGTGTCCTGGTACTGCTGAAAATATGTCTCGTTATGTTATTGGGGGTGTCAAATGGCTTTTAAGGGTTGTAAATATGAGGCTGGTATCATTTTGGAGACAGCTTCACAGAGCAGGTGAAGACAGGAAGACATATGTTGAGATGAGGATCCAAGTTAGTCCAGTCACCGTTAGGATCAGATTCTTGGGTTTGGTTTATTAAATGAGCTGACGTTCTCTGCCAAAAAGCCTAGACTGAAAAACAGTATGTTAATATCTAATCATGCAGCAGACAACACTGTTTTACAACACCACATATGATAGTGTTGTGCAGTTTTCTAGTGTCAAGTCCTTGCGGCACATTGCTGCATCTCACAGGTCGGCGTGATAAAACAAAATAAAACATTATTAATCCCAAGGAAAGTGGCTGTGCAGCATTTGCAATACAAAGTGGAAAAAACAGGCCCCTTCGAGGGTGCAAAAGCATGCATTGCACTATCAGTATAATATTTTGCACCTTTAGATGAAATTTGAATAATAAATTGGAAGCAGAAAGCATGCACACCTTCTATGTTGGTTAATGTGTGTGCAGCAGACTTAGATGCAAAAGGGCTGGTTGAAGGTGAATATAGATCAGATTACACCCTGAGGAAGGCTCAAGCCAATAAGCGCCCTATTTATTAAAGGCCTTTTTATTACAATTTGTAACCAACCCTGAATGCATGGATTTGATTTTATATATAATTTTTTATACATAATTCTTCTTCCTTTTTGTGAAATGTATTCCCATCCATGAGCATCGGTGGTTAAAAGGATACCAAAAGTGCTCCTGCCACTTTGGTTACACTTTACTTGACGGTATCTACATGAGTTTGACATGACACTATCATGATGTGTCATAAAACATTATAAACATGCAGGACTGTAACGATATGCAATATAAAAACTAAAAGCGCGACACTCAGATCCACAAACCTCTGTCACGCTATGAGAAGACACACCCCTTCCAACTCCCAGGGATATCCTTCCTGTCCAGATAACAAGATCACATCGCAGGTTGCGTTTCAAGCTCCTCTTTATTCTGCTTGTGGAGAGCTACGTGACACATGAAACTATATTGATGAGGACCGGCGACTTAAATCGGCAGTCCGAGAGTAGGCTATACCAGGCAGACACATAGCTGACAACATGCAGGACATACACACTGTGCGCCGCTGTGGACTTGTGTCAGTCCCGCAAGCGATTTAAGGAAAGTGGCGGCATCTGTCCAACAATGCACAAAACATCAACACCGGTACAAGCCTACAGCTGTCCACGGACAAGGAGTGCGGAAAGTGTGTCAGAATGTCCGGACCAATACATTCTCACTACCATCTCGTAAAATATGGACGCTTGGTAAGGTGCCTTTGTCATTGTTATTAACGCTAAAGGTCTCTTTAGCATCATATAACATGTGCTTAGTATTGCCGTCCCTTTTGATGCGGTTAGGTTAAGGAAAAGCTTGTGGGTGGGCTTACGGTTCCGTGACTTGCGGGAACAGGACGATTGGGTCTAGGTAAAGCTTGTGGGTGGGCTTACGGTTCTGTGACATGCAGGAGTAACGGGCCGGTTAAAGAAGAAAGTGGCGTCCCTGACGCGCAGCAATAACGAAGGCCGCTCTCCTGGGTGAAAGTTCTGTGTTTGACCTATCCACCACCCCAACCAACTCCCCTATGAGGAATTTCCCCCTTACATATTACTAAACCTCATCTACATGAGGCTCTCCCCAGTACATTCTACACACTCGTCGCATCACACACGGACAGCCACTGCCCAAACGTCCGTGTTTTACGGGTCCAAAGACGTCCGAAAAGGTGATACAAAATGTTTCCTGTGTTTTATTTTGGAAGGCTGGCTGCCAAAAATCGCACCTTACTATCTAATTAATTAGCCTTTTAGCTAGCTATCAGTACACAGAAGGTAGTGGCTGGTATGTGTGCGTGCCAGTGTTTATGCGTTTGTGTGTCGGCCCGCCCCCACATTTGGCTTTGGTGTGTTAATTTCGGACCCTGCACAGTACTGTGAAACAGTAGCCATTTAATTTACTTTGTAAATGTAAGAGGACTGATTAAAGAAGAATTGTCAACATGCTTTTGGCTATTTATTTATTTTACTTAGGTATGTTGTTAATAATTTGCATAGTTGGTGTTCAGTTTATACAAGTTTTCCAAAAGTTATTTAATAAAAATATCTTCTTATATCTATTTTCTCAATACCCCCCAAAAAAAAAATAATCGAGGTTTGTATCGAATCGTGGGTCAAACATTGTGACATAAACCCAATCATGGGTTTGGTTAACGTTACAGCCTTATGAAGAAGTCATAAATGTTTATGACATAACACTTCTTTTGGTAAGTGTCATTCGGTTTCCTCATAACAAGTTATGGTTATGGTTCATTGACCATGACTGTGTCATGACAGTGTCATGTGTTCATGACAGTGTCATGTCACTCTTATGTAGAAAACTTCAAGTGTTACCAAAGAAAGTTAGAAAATAGGCTATGATGAGCCTGGTAACCAGATGTCTCGCTCATAAAAAAAAGTGATATATAATATTGAGTTATAATCCAGCAGTCTGATGTGTGTTACACTATACTGTAGCAGCCTGTGGCGTTTTCAGGCGCTTTAATGAAGGTAAACAGAGAACGGCTGTGCATAACGACACTGTCTCTGGCGCGGCACTTCTCGGAAGCTGCAGATTTATCACCATATCAGTCCTGCTGCCTTTAGATGCTGCAGGGATGTCATGAACTGATGGAGAACATTCCATACAGTATAAAGCAGCTGTGGACAGCAGATACTGAATCAACCTCAATGCAGCCGGATTTCCTATCTTCCCTGCTTAAACCACATTAAATAGCATTTTGTTTGCCAAATATGATTGGGGAATGTTTAAATCCACCTATTCATCAATTGTGAATGTTTTGTGAATTTTGTGAAATGTCGTGTTTTCTGAAACATTCTTGTGTTTTGTCCTTCAGGGCCACCATACCGTGTACTTATGGTACACTCAGGATACAAGTAGCACATATTTACACAACTTTGACATATGAAAAGCTGCAAGGCAATTTCTAAAAAGACATAAGCCCAAACTAAAATGCATCTTTAAATTGAATGCATCAATCATTTCAAATCCCCAAACCAAATACAAAAAAACACAGGGTTCCTAAAATCCCCAAATATACTATAACTGCAGGAAAAAGAACTGTGTTTTTAATCAAACTGTGTTCCTCCGGAAGAAAGAGAAGACATAGCTGAGGGTTATCTGTGTTTAAGGAGGAACTTCAGCAACACTAAATGACTGATGTGTAATAAAAGCCCATTATTGGCCAGAACCTGACATAAATATAGCTGTAGACGGTTGAATAGCCCTTAATGAGGTGCAACAAAGCATAAATTCTTTTCACGGTTAAAGAAGTGCTGAAATCAGTTTGTTGAAAAAAATGAAACAAAGTGTCATCAATAGGGGACTACAAATGCATTGAGTAAAAGGTCAACATACATGACTACAAATGCAGTGAGAAATTAACCAAAGCACCTTTTATGGCCAATACTTACTCCCTTACTGGTACACACTTAACAGAGGAGACAGTACAGCCCTGCTGGGCTCTCATTCCAAGCAGCATAAGCAAAACAGAGGCTTCTTCATGCTTGCTCAAATATCTCTGCTCTCCCAGGCTCCGGCTTCTTTCTCTTCCAATTGCCTTGCGTACAATTGTCTTGTATGAGCTTGTGCGCTGCAGTACGACTGCCCCCTATCAGCTTTGAAGTCATTTTCTTAGAAAGCCTGTGGGGGGTTGACACTAGAAAAAGGAACATTGTATTTGGTGTGCAGTAAATATTTTCATAATGAGATTAGAAATTTAGAAAGGAAGAGTGACTCATAGTATTTCCTAATAGTGTGTGTTTATGGACACATGCAGGCAGAAGGTGGACACACTAGAACATTTCTCAATATTAATGCAGTAATGTGTGAGCAGCATTTTGAAATAAATTATGATTAATGGGAGAGGCAAGATGGAAAAACTAAGTCCTGCTCAACAAATTTGTACTCATTTAAAAAAAAAAGTCTAATCTTTGTTTAGTTTTTGTTAGACTGGGTAAACCCCGCCCACTCTGCCTGCAATTTGATTTCGTACTGCAGCTCGGTCTGGAAACCTCCACGGTTGTTTATTTTTTTAAAGATAATTTTTTGGGCATTTTAGGCCTTCAATGACAGGCCCGTTGAAGAAGTGAAAGGGGGGGGGGGCCTGCAGGTCGGAGTCCAACCAGGGCCCACTGCGTCGAGGAGTAAACTTCTATATATGGGCGCCCGATCTACCATCTGAGCTAACAGGGCGCCTGAAACCTGCATGTTTAATTCTCCTGCTTCACTTCACAATTTTGCGGGAACCAATCACAAACCGGCTTATCTACCTGGCATGATTCGGTTGGTTTAACACGATGACGATAGAGAAGCGACCAAGCAGCTTCTTGTTTACATTCAACATAGCGGCACCAAACGCCACCGAAACGCAGCAACCCGTTGATGCCGCTGTCGCTTCTACATCACCCAGATTGTTGGTCTGATTGGTTGAAGGACTATCCAATTGTGTGCAGTATCATTTGAACTATGCCCGTTGGTCACGCCTCTTGTGGAGAGAAAATACAGAGCAGACTCCCCAGACCAGCGCTCAATCTCAAATCTATTGAGCTTGGCATGGTCTGGTGACAGCCAGACTATTTTTCGTGATGTATTGGATGGTTTTACCTCTTTGAGCCTCGGACAGTTATCGAAGTGAATATATCTGAATGATTTAAAAGGAGAGTCTTTGGTTGAACTGCTAACATAGACATCTAAAACCTGTGACAAGAGACCCCAATTAAACAATTCAAGGTCACAATTCAACAAGATTGGAAACCTTTGGATAAATCTTTAATAATGTGTTGTATTTTACATGCACATAAGTCTTTTAAAATTGTTTTAAATCTTAACCTGCAAGGTAGCTGTTGAATATAGTGGAGAAAAAAAGTATTAGCCTCAGAAGTTTAGTGGAATAGAAGAATAAAGTAGCATTAAATGGGAATACTCAAGTACAAGAACCTAAAAATTTGTACCTAAATGCATGAGTAAATGTACTTAGTTAATGTCCCCCAGCTGCTGTAGGGCTTTCTCAAACTTCCATTGTCATTTAGCATTCTCAAGCTAAATGGTAAAACACCAGGACAGGGGTGGGAGGGCTACATCATATATTGGGATTAAAAAAAACTATTGCTTAGTGTTGTTATTATTGCAAAACATATAAAACACAAAACAAATGACAACAAATTGTTTTCCCCTTTGTTTCACTCATGTGTGGCCTTTAGAGACCGTCCTCGTAAGAAGAACTAATATTTCTCCAAAGAGAAAAACTATTTGTCGACAATGTTAAGTGTGACAGCCACAAGTGTACCATTTAAGTATATGAGATCTCTGTCATCATGCACGGTGAAATGATGAGTGTGTTTTAATGCTGTGTGAAGATTTTCAGCATACTTCAGTAATTAAGGAAATACTAGATAATGAGACTACATACTTATATATTTTAGGGACGTTTTGCCAAAATGTAAAATGTGTATATTATCACATGCTTAGACCTAGCTATTTGCAACACTCTTAATAATTCATAAATATTCCAATCACACAGTTTGATAAAGGGGGATAACAGAAAAATACTTCCATCTCTGTAAGCCTTCAGTTTTTGCACTGGTGAAGGGCATCTTTTCATCCAGTGCAGAAGTTGATGCCTCATAATAATACGGGTATTTGATGTCTTTTATCTTCAGTACTTATGTCTGTATAAAGCAATTTGTTCAAGTTATTTGTTTACACTGTCATGCCACTTCTTTTTCTTGGTTAAGGCATCTTTCACATACTTGATGAACACTGAGCAAACAGAACATCAAAAAAATTACAGAGCGGCATTAACATTGACTAACACAGCATGGCGAAAAATGGGAGAAAGAATTGCCTCTCAGCACTTTCACAGCCCTAGGAGATTTAAATAATAAAAGCACTGGGCCTCTGAACAAACAGGATAATTATGGCCTACAGTCTTCCTGTCGCTCGTCTGGCACGGCCAAGCGGAAAGAAACATGTTATTACCACTCAAAAGGTTCTGCAAGGAGAATTAGGAGAAATAAATATTTCATGTAGAAGAATGGCTTCACGGTGAATCCCTCTGACCAAATCAACAGCCACATTTTATTGCTTTCATGTATTTTATAGTATTGCAGCAACAGAATCGCACTGTATGGAAGACAAAGGCGCACACAAACGCATTAGTAATATACAGTATGTAAATAAAATGATCCATTTAGTTTAATAAATAACATCCTTATAGTAGAACAAATAGTAATGGTCCAGTATGATTATTGTTTGCCTTT
Source organism: Percina caprodes (assembly GCA_013375575.1). NCBI lineage: Eukaryota > Metazoa > Chordata > Actinopteri > Perciformes > Percidae > Percina > Percina caprodes. The sequence continues at coordinate 445,419 of JABXJD010000271.1, read as the reverse complement.
GTTACCTCACCTCAGTAAATTAAAATTCCACATTATTTGTGTGTAAAAAAATTAATAAATCATCAAACGCAGGATTCAAAGGACTTCCACTCATCAGAAGTCAGTTCATTTTAGCTAATTAGATCTTTGTTGTGAAATAACTGGCTCCGTCAGGTCTTCTCAGAGCACAAGGACTCGGACCTTTCTGTCTGGTTGCTAGTTCTCGCTCCAACATGTGGGCAGCTGCCAGCAGTACAGATCAGTGGAACAGATGGTGTTGTAATGGAAAGAGCTTGTCTCCATTAGCTGCCCTGCCTTTGTGTAGTCATTCAAGGCAACCACTGCTTTCAGATTGCCATACTTTTCAAAACGCATCGATGGCAGAGCCATCAACACCATCTGACCTTTGTGTTTGACGCTACAACACTGGCCACATACAAAATGCAACGCTTCACCACTGATCCATCTCTTTCTATATCCTCATTCTTTACAATGTCAAAGACCATCACCTGCACAGAAAAACCAACATTTGTGTTCATGATTTTAGCATTTAAGCAATATTGCAATGGGAAATGACAGCGTTATTTTATTTTAGTGCATTTAATGTTAAGGTATTAGAAAATATGTGAATGTGGGCCAATGTATATAAGGTTATTATTTTTTAAGTAATAGGTTTAAAGAACCCTTGGGTTAAGAGTAGGGCTGCATGATATGAGGAAAATATCTAATTGCAATTATTTTTACTATTGTAGCACTTGTTGTAGGACTCATTTTGGCATCATTGTTCACATTTTCATGAAACAATGTACAAAAGTGATAATGTGTGATGTTATGCGCGTATCTGTACCAAAGAAATATTTTTTCCTTGGTCTGTAGATACATCACTGCAGCACCACAGTATTCTTTTTGACACATAGTACTGACACATAGTATTATAATAATAATAATAATAATAATAATAAACTTTATTAATCCCATAAGGGGAAATTCTGTTGTTAGTACACACAGGGCTGAATTACACACACATACTCAATACCTCTACATGTACTAATGAAGAGATGTCAGAGTGGGAGGGCTGCCAATGGAAAGGCACCTCAAGCAGTTGGGGTTCAGTGCGCTGCTCAAGAGCATCTTGGTAGTGCTCAGGCACCTCTCCAGCTATCAGTCCACCACCATACCTTAGTCCATATGGGGACTTGAACCAGCAACCCTCCGGTTTCCAGCCCAACTCCCTACAGACTGAGCTATTGCCACCCAAAATTTGGCACAGTAACTAATATGTACGATTTACTGTGTATGTGGGTGGACTTAGTAATTTGGAGAGCGCCCAGCATTGTTTCTGAGAACCGCCTACAGATCCCAGACACCCTGTTGTATATTGGTATATTGGCTTACCCTACAATTTCAATATTGCTCTAGTCCATATTGTGGTTAATTGTGCAGCTCTGGTTTGGAGTAATGTGTTAGATGCATGGTCACAGACTGAGGAAACCTGAGGTTTGTAATGAGGTTTTATGATCATCTAATGGACTTTCAGTCCTTTACATTTAGTGACAAGTCTGTGCACAGACAAATTAGGCCTGGCCTCTATACTTTAAATTTAATGGAAGCTGCATGCTCTAATTCAAATGTCATATTCCTTGCCAAGTTTACATCTTCTTTTCATATTTAGCTGGAGTAATGCAGGAAGACCTTTCAGTCAAAAAAGCCCCCTTCCACCACACTTTGTGTATTAATTATGAATATGCTTTCAGGGCAAGGACATCCAGATGTCTTGTGGCAATTGGAAAACCTTTTTGCTTCTCCACTTATTTTTGAATTCACATCGTGGAAATCCCCAATGCAATTCGGGAGACTGTTCCCACAGTCCAATTAGCATCTAAAGCAATTAGAGTCCAGAAGAAGCACATGGTGATTTGCTGTGCAGGCGATCTGAACCTAGGGTTACAGCACACTGTGCAGCATCGAGAGAGCAAACATATGGCCAACAATACAGCAATCTCCTTTGTGCTGAGGAAGAGAACCATTGAAAAATAATAGTTACAGTGGCTTGAATAAGTTTAAACACCCATGCTAAAGTTGATTAAAAAGAGGAATAAAAACACATCATCCAGAATGCAGGGTTACTTGTGGTTCCTAGAGTCTCTAAAAGCAGAATGGGAGCCAGAGCGTTCAGCTGTCAGGCTCCTCTCCTGTGGAACCAGGTTCCAGTTTGGGTTCAGGCGGCAGACACCGTCTCCACATTTAAGAGTAGGCTTAAGACTTTCCTTTTTGAAAAGGCTTATAGTTAGGGCTGGCTCAGGAGAGTCCTGAACCATCCCTTAGTTACACCGCTATAGGCGTAGACTGCTGGGGGACTTCCCATGATGCACTGAGCACCTCTCTCTTCCTCCCTCACTATAACATCACAGAGTATGGTCTAGACCAGCTCATCTATGAAAAGCGCAAAGAGATAACTGTTGTTGTGATTTAGCACTATATAAATAAAATAGAATTGAATATTGTTAGGGAGTGAGGAGTCGCAGCCTCCGCCTAACCTGGCCCACCTGCTTCTCATCAGATCTATCTATCATATAATCAATAATATAATAAAACTAGAGGGAGGCAGGGCATACAGCCCGATCCGGTTGGGGAGAGTTCTGGCCCGACCAGGCTCCTCTCTTTACCCTGTCTCTCCTAGTTATGCTGTAATAGTTTTAAACAGCTGGGGGACTTCTTTGGACACACTGGGCTCTTCTCTCCTCTATCTTTCTATCTTTCCAGTTTGTGTGCATACATGTCCCAGAAATGCTTGTTACTAACCTAGCTCTGGGGAGTCATTCCCCGGAGTCCTTATGTTCTTTTTTTTGCCCAGCATGTTTCCTTGGATCAGGGAGGCTCCAAAATCATGGTAGCAGCTGTCGCCATGGTCCCGCTACACGTCCTGCGATGCCGTGTTCATCCAGCTACGCCCTGCTGTGCCCTGCTACGTCCTGCTGTGCCTTGTAATGCCGCACAGTCCCCTGCTATTCCATGAACTACTACAAAGAACTACTACAAACTATTATTTTTTGTGACTGTTATTGCCACTCTTCATTCTAACCCCAACCGGTCGTCAGACACCGCCTACCAAGAGCCTGGGTCTGTCCGAGGTTTCTTCCTAAAGGGAGTTTTCCTCGCCACTGTCGCACTGTTGCTTGCTCTGGAGGGAACTACTAGAACTGTTGGGTCCTTGTAAATTATAGAGTATGGTCTTGACCTACTCTATCTGTAAAGTGTCTCGAGATAACTCTTGTTATGAATTGATACTATAAATAAAATTGAATTGAAATTGAATTGAATCTTTTGGAAATTGATTTATTAGGAAAATCCAACCTTTTAGGACAATATACAATAATATATTGTAAATAAATAAATGCTCTTCATTAAAATACAGGGGGCATAAATATACACCCCCCCCCCTATGTAAAATTCCCATAGAGGCAGGCTGGTTTTTATTTTTAAAGGCCAGTTATTTCATGGATCAAGGATACTATGCATCCTGATAAAGTTCCCTTGGCCTTTGGAATTAAAATAGCCCCCCATCATCACATACCCTTCACCACATATAGAGATAGGCATGGGGAACTTTCCATAAGATCATCTCTCAGTGCAAATCAACCCAGCTATTAAGCTAACTGAAATAAAACCATGCCAATCTGTACAATACATTATTCATTCATAAAGAAAATTGGAGTCCTTAAAAGGTTGGATTTTTTTTTGGGAACATTTTTGAATTAAGGCATTAAGATCAATTCCCAAAAGATGTTTTTTTTATTCCTCTTTTTAATCAACTTTAGCATGGGTGTGTAAACTTATTCTAGCCACCATATGCTTGCACTCTATGTGTCCTTAAATATGTGAGATATAGCAAATGGCTAATGAGTGGTGTGACAAAAATCCTGTATTTACCATCTAGATCTCCCCCCCAACTTCTGAGTTTAGTGCTTGATGTGTATGAACAGCTTTGCCATTTTTTTCAACATTGTTTTCAAAGTAGGACGTTTAAAGTACATACCTCGCCTTCCTCTCAAATCACACCCTACTCTCTCATGCAGAGGAAAAGGGGAAAAAGTGACAAAACAAAAGCAACCCACACATTTCATAGCAACACTCAAAAGCTCACCATGTTGCGCATTTTCATTTATGTTGGAAGTTTCAGCAGCACAGTGCTGAAAAACAACAAGGGGCTGGTTAAAAATGCAAATGTACCACAGTAAAAAAGAGGGATTTTTTTTGTTATATATAATGGGTACCTACTGTATATGTCTGCATTATACAGTAAAACTGAATGCATGAAGTGCTCAATGTAATATACAATCAAGCACCCACACAGGGTATGGTGCCTTCATAGAAACTCTACATTCATAAGAGAAATAGATTTCATTAATGATAATCTCTAAATGATTGTAACTTTCTTCATGGCTTCCCACACTGCAATCTAAAAACAAGTACATTTCATGTTGTTTCACGATAATTACTTTTTGATAGCCTTCCAGCGGTGCACAAATAGTCCGTAGCAAAGCAAACCAAAGATACGCTGTAACTAAATCAGTATTTTTTGTTTTGTTTTGATTCAACAAGCAACATTATGACATAAACACAGATTTCACAAAACCTAGGAAGGTGCATGTGAATTCTCTTCTTCTCAACTCTTTACTTTTATAGAGCAGACAAGACTTCATGAATAACCTTGCTGCTACTACAACAGCAACACTGTGTTTTCTTAACCAGCTTCAGAATCCTTGTTAAAATGCTGGTACAGCACCTTATGTGTGTCTTGAGCATAAAGTCATTTGGCACGTAAAATCAACAGCCTCCTAAGTAACCAATTTCATCATTACAACACTACCGCAATGTATAAATCCAATGCTTTAAGGCCGGACAGAAGGCACGTGAAGATCTTTGATTCTTTTTAACATCTGCTGCACACAAGGGATACAAGACATCCACTCTGATCAAGTAAGGCATCACTGGCCCAAAGACACTTACGCTGGCTATAAACAATGTCTCTATGTGCCCTATTTAATGCCACTTAAAGGTTTCCTCCTGGATCTGCAAATGGCTTGCATAAAGGATTAGGACCATTCTGTGCCAAGACTCTCCTGAAGACATGACTTGCATTTTGCCTCCAAATACTATACTGTATACTGTACTGTGGGGGTGTTCCATATGCCACAAAAGGTATTTTTACATCTCCACACCCAATTACATCGACACACACATGCAAGGTGGGGGAATGTTCTGCTTGGTCCCCTGTCACTAAATAAGCCTTTTTATTTGCCTGATTATGCACTTTATGCACAATCACATGCAAACACATGAGAGACATCATGGTGGGAAGCAACTTAATCATTGCCATTACCTATAAAAAGCTACAGGGTGATAACTCTGTGGTCATTTGATTGGATAGTTTATTGAGATAAGGATTAATGGAGATGCGCTGAAAATCTATGCTATATCATATCCAACAGCTCCAGGGAAAGAGTTAAGACTCTGCTTGAAATCCATAACTACAGAATAGGTTGAAACGAACATGGTTGAAACGTCCTTCCAAGAATTCTTAAGAGACAGACTAATCCTTAACAGAAACATTTGCGCAATTAAATATTTGGCTCACATACTCTGCTTTCCCTTGCCACTTTGCACTCACTGAATATTCTCAAAAGGTAGGACTTACTCATAGAAAAACATTATCTACACCTTTTTAGATGATTTAGAATACAGGCTCAAATCTAAGGATTACAAACTGAAAATTCAAATATATCTTTTAGAAATAAAGTGTTAAAGCCATGCACTGTACTGGCCAGTCTTTGTATGAAATCACTTAGAAATTAATTCATGCCCCATGAACTGTACTGAAAAAGCCTGCTACAGTACATATTAGATTGATGGATGTAGTAGAATATTGGCTGTGTTTAGTCCGGCTATAAATAGGTAGGGTGTGCACGATGTGAGTGTGTTTCATCAAATAAAAACGGTTAAATTAAGACTGAGTGCTGAAATGATGGATGTAAGATGAGTGGTTTAAATGGAGAATGCAGATGGCACACCCCTCCCCACCTCATCCTCCATCCATCCTGACCATGTTGCTCTCATACTACATTTCCTGCCACTGTCCCTCTAAAACAGTATGTACTATTCAAAGAAAGACACTTTTAATTGCATTTCCATGTAGGTGTTTTCTGAGGGTGTCGTTCCCCAGGCAGAGAGAAGAGTGCTCTGAGACAAGCTTTACATGCTCGCCAGTGCAGTCATGCCCCACCAGGGGAGGTGCGTCAAAGTGGAGAGGTGCTGCAAGTGCAGACAGCCCTGTAGGGACACTTGAAAAAGCCATAACAGCCTAAGTATAAATAAATGCATGGGGGAGAGCCTTTTTCCTCATGGATGAAAAGCCTTTAACCTTTTGGTCCACGGAAGAGCAGAAATCGTTCTGTGACATTTAACTTGCATATTCTTTTTTTTCTTTCCAGATAGACCATTTCTAACTTTCATAGGTAAACCAGCACAGCCTTATAGGATTCCAACAGCCTATTAAGCATTCTCAATCTAGCTCCATGCCAGTGAATTTGAATACATTTGGATGTTCCAGGGGAGCACCTGTGAATTTTGAGATGCAGTGCCCTTGGATTGTTTATTCAGTATTAGTGAACATTCACCACAGTCTCCTCCTGTGTAGACAAGAAGAAAAGACAGGGAAAAAAAGTTTGTTTTAGCCCCAAATCTGAGATGCCACACTGATGCATAATTGATTTGGGAAAGGACAGAAAAGGAAACTGTGACATAAGCCTAACAGAGTTTGATTTTTAAAGGGAGGCTAGCTGGTTTGAACAGAGTGCACAAAGATAATATTGAAAGGAAGTGAGAATAGTGTAAAAATCTAAATCCTGCCTTAATGGGCTACAGTTGGAAAAGCAGACAAGTGACTGTAACATTGTTAGTTTGAATCCCAGAAAATGCTCAAAGAAATGTCTGAAAAATGAAAAATGCTTCTCCCAGTTATACGGCCTTTATCCACATTGTAAAATGGTACCATGATGGATTGACATGTTTGAGGAAACAGAAGGCGGTGTTCAGTGTTGCATAACCAACAAGACAACATAACAAGGCACAAAAGGGACCGATCACTTATTTCTGAGTGTATCTTCACATGCTAATTGTTTTTGTATATATATATATATATATATATATATATATATATATATATATATATATATATATACAGTGTACATACAGTATATATATGGGCATTTTAGGCCTTTAAATGACAGGAAAGGAGAGAGGGGGTATGACATGCAGCAAAGGGCCACAGGTTGGAATCAAACAGGGGGCCGCTGCGGTAAGGACTGAGCCTTTGTACATAAGGCTTCACACTCAACTAGGTGAGCTTCCAGGGCACTCCTTGGTTTACAATGTTCTAATACTATCACTACCCACCATCCGGTATTAATGATTGAGATGCAGTCTAGCGTTGGTATTAAAAAGACTTGTCAGTCAATGTAAGAGCCACATCCAGTTTTGAGGTTCTAACATTTAGCAGTAGGGACATTCTTTTTCTAACATATGAAACACAAAACACCCCTTCAAAACACTAGAATGGCAGAGGTTGACTGATCAATAGTATCACACTACGGTTGTACTAGACAGCTGTGGGAATCAAGTACAATCACGCAGAACAGTAGCATGTGTGCTTATCCAGATTTAACTGGATACATAATGGTTAACAAATCCACCCAGTCAGTTTCCCATCCATTGAAGAAGAACAGCTTCGGGCTGTACATCAATGTGACATCACAGATCATAGACGAGGATCTCTGAGGGCTCATTTATAAAGCTTGTATACACTGAAGATACACCCTAAAAACTGTGCACAGCAGCTTCAATCTCTGGTGGAGATTCAGAGAACAAGAATGTGCCCCTATGTATGTGTGGAGAGGGAATGACGTTTAAATACTGACTACAAAGAAGAGGCAATCTTTAAAAATGATTGAAATTAGGGAACCAGTATACGCACCATTTAAACTTGTACTAGCTGAAGTGTATTATGATATGACTTGCTTGGATGGCATTTAAGGCATATTTAATTACTAGGTTTTTAACAGTAGGATGAAATGGTCTGTTGCTATAGTCCAACTTGGTTGCAGTGTTTTAAATGCTCAAGTCTAAAATGTAATAATATATATATATATAGTGCGCAGATTTTTCATTTATGATATGCAAGGCAATATATAAAAGGCTGCAGTTATTGCCCTTAACATTTATTTCATATATTATAACTTGAATTAGTCGGTCTGGCATTCTGCCTTTTTATTGGCCAGTTTTATACTATAGCGATGAACAGGAATTGAGGGTAGAGAACTGGGATTTGCAGCCACATTGTAAGTGCCCCAACCTCTCTTCCACCAGGATGCCCCCAATCTCATTTTTGACAATACTTTTTTTTACTCATTTAAATTTAATTAGTGGTATGCTGAGCGGTGAATGAATATGAATATATAAGGAGTAATAATATCCTCACAGTGTATGTTAAGGGTGGGTGCAGCTACAGTCCTGAGAAGCGGGTTGAAAATTTAGTTATTATGGCTGAGCTATACTTTATTGCAAATGTAAGATCTAGCATTAGGGAATATGTAGTCTCACTTTGCCAGACCTTCCTCCACCAGCGCTGCGGAGGAGGGTCTGGCTAGTCCCGACAGTATTCCGGGATAGGAGAAAGACATGCTCTGGTTTATTGCCATTTCTTTACACCAATCAAAATTGTCTTGGGTGGCACTAGGCACTGCACGGAGCTACAGTGCTGCTGCAAAATAGCCTTGGGAAGGACCTTGTTATGGTGGAACGTGTACGTTCAAAAGTTGTTTAAGTCGTGCAACAGAAAACTCAGATTGATCAGAGCAGGAGACCGCTCTATCACTGAGCCACAGCCGCCCCAGTGTCCAAGAACGTCAGCACTATTAGAAAACTGCAAGTTGGATCAAGAAAAATATATGTTGTGTGCTCTTTCCTGTATAAATGGTCAATCTTGGTTTCTACTCAAAGCTGGTTTGAGTCTCTATAGCATTGATCTGGACACAGTTGTATTATTGGGCTTTTTAAGAAATTTTTTTTTCCTGATGTTCAAGACATTTTCACATTTGTTAAAGTAATAGTGAGACTGGGATTTTTTTTAACTTTGTATTTTGGTGAGGATAAATGAAAGAATACTTCATAATGAACGATTCAAAAATGACTGTCCCTCTAAACTAAAGATTACAACAGGCTTCAGTGAAAAATGAAGACTAAATAACCATGCTAAAATTTACCCTTGGGCCAACCAGCAAGTACAATCATCCAAATCTGACCTGCTGCACATGATTTGGGATATTATAAATCATATTGTAGCCTCTCTTTCTATTAAACAAAACACTGTGATCCTTCCAATAAAAGGCAAAATGGTAATTTTACATTAAAACACGGAATTTAATGCTGACAGAAACTACATACAGTTAAAATGTGCCATGTTCTATAGTGTGTTATCAGTGGTGGATTAAGGTGGGTGGGGGGGCATTAAAAGAGAGAGTATACAACATGACTATGTTAACAGGAAGAATGTAGGAGTGTGGCTTATGCAAGTAAAGCTGGGGTCAAATATGTGTGGGAATGTGTCAACATGTGTGAGAATGTGTGTAAAAACAGAATTATTAAAGTAGAATACTACACAGGAGAGACCAAATTAAATAAAAAATATGCATGTGGGGGTGGAAAGTTCACAACATTGAATAGGCTGTATCAGTAATGTGACTATATTGAATATTATAATATTGTCAATTAAAAATTGATCATAAAAAAGATAATTAATTAAAGATAACTGCCCCATCATGCCTGGTTTGATTAAAGTCAAACCAGTGGTACTTCACACAAAATGTGTGTGGGGGTTGCCAAAAATCATCATTCCCTTAACTTTAAATCAAAATCACAAGAGTAGTCTCTAGTGATTACATTTTAAAAGTTTTTTTCAAGATATTAACATTAACAACCTATATTACACACACACACACACACACACACACACACACACTTTTTTCTAACTTTTATATTATTTACTTTACATCTTGATTTATATTAATGTCCTTTAATTCTAGGTATATTAAGCTTGATTGCAGTATGACAGTAAGCTATCCATCTTTTATGACTGATATTTTTGTTCAACTCCAAGCATTAACATCACTGAGTCATTGAATAATATATGAAATTGGATGGCTCACTTCAACTAAGCTGTAACTGCAAATAGATCAATGTCCGATGGCTCACAAGCTTGCACTTATAATTTAATAACTGGTTTAAATTTTAGGTGGTTGGATAAAGGACTGACATATCTTGGAATTGAATTGAACCCAAATATTGATGATATGGTGGCTGACAATATGGGAAAAGTGCTCAACAAAATTAAGACGAACCTAGATAAATGGAGTAAGTTAAATTTAACATTATGGGGGAAAGTGAACACGGTGAAGATGGTTATAGCCCCTCTTATCAATTATTATACTGGGATGTTACCTTTATGCATACCACAGCCAATACTAATAAGTTACAATAATATGATAAAACACTTTCTTTGGAATGGTGGTAAACATCGTATTAATATTAATCGGCTTTGCCAACCAAGAAAGGAAGGGGGGTTGGCCCTGCCCAATATGGAACATTACAGTATCTCTTTTGAAATGTCTAGATTGGCCAAACATTGGGCGGGGAAAATCAATCTGGACTGGATTTTAATAGAACAAGAGCTTGCCTCTCCGTTCACACCAATAGATATTTTATCACAAAAGTCAAATAAAGGTAATAAAATACAGAATCCTATCTTGAAATTTTCTAAAATGGTATGGTTGGGGGTACACAAGAGATACAAGCTTGTTGCACATGTGCAGAGGTACGCCCCTGTGGCATAACCCAAAAATTAAAATCAATAAACAGACTATTTACTGGGCACAATGGTTAAGGAAAGGTATTAGAACTATAGGTGATCTGCTGGAGGGGGACATATTTATGTCATACGATGATATTAAAAGGAAATTTAACTTGGAGGGTCCTGGCCATTTTTGGAAGTATTTACAAATCAGAGATTGTTTGAAGAGAAATGTTAGGTTATTAAATGGGAAAAATCCTATAGAGACCTTTCTGCTACTACCTCCACTACTGTGTAAGGCCTCAAAATGGTATAATATCTGCCCCTGGGTTAAAAATAATACGAGTAAAATTCTGAAAGTAATATGGGAAAGAGATTTAGGATGTACAATGGATGATGATACATGGGATTCTATTCTGTCAAATAGTGGGTTGCACATTAGAGAAGCTAGGGGCAAGTTTATTCAATACAAAATCCTTAATAGATATTGTTATACTCCTTCTAGGCTTTATAAAATGGGTATTGCCGAAAACGATCTGTGTTGGAAATGCCAGATAGCTAAAGGCACCTTGATGCATGCCCTTTGGGAATGCCCGGTGGTTTCTGCTTTTTGGAGCAGTGTTTTGGACTACATGCAGGGTTGGTTACCCTGTAGCTTGCCCAGATCACCTGGACTATGTCTACTTGGAGACAAAAGAGAAGTGCCAATGTTAAACAAACATACTTTTAGGGTGTTAAATACTGCTCTGGTAACATGTTCCCGACTCATTTTGAAATTTTGGAAGGACACTCATGCCCCAACACTTAGACTGTGGAAAGAAAGGATGACTGAAAACTCTGCGTGCCAAAAGATGTTGGGAAGACTCCACTGTATGAATGAAACCATGAAAGAACAATGGGACAATGTTTGCACCTACATGTCTACAATGTAATTCGGACATCAGCTGTTTACAGAGATTTGCATTGAACCTCACTATTTATGTTGATTTTGCTTTTGGTTTTATTTTATTTTATTATTGTTATTATTGTTCTTGTTATTATTATTGTTGCTTTCTTGTTATTGTTATTTTGGTTATTTTTTCCTGTTATAAAATGTAAAAATTCAATAAATATTTGAATTATAAAAAAAAAAAAATGTCCGATGGTTGTACTGTAGCGTAAACTATACAGACCTAAGTGTAGACAAGTTTGCTAACACAACATGAGTGTTCATGACAAACACAATTATTTCCTGCCTACCTCTGGGAATGACTTCAATTCTGGCTGGCTGCTCTCCACAAAATGTGGTTGATCAGCCACATTCACAGGAATTAATCACGAATCAAATGAACCGGTCCTGATTTTATTCACTGCAGTTGGACAGCTTGCAAGCATTAAAAGAATCATCTTCTCACTCTTCCAGTCACACACATTCCAGTCACTGGGGTTTCAAAGAGAAAGCAACTTTCATCATCATCATCAATCAATAAACAAAGGACATTCAGTCGACTTCTGTCCAATTTCTTCAGACGTTCATAGTTAAATTAAAGCGAAAATACGTTACCTCACGAGTACCTCATATCCACACTTGGCCTGTGAGATATACAAGTTTCTTAAATCTACATTATGTCTTTACTTTTTCAGTCTATATATCATCAGCAGGCACGATTTCAACAGTAAGTCATTTTACAGTTCAAATTCTAAAACGTGCACTCTTCAAATCAGTGGCCCATATAATTATTATTATAGTCAAAAGTGTATAATTACCACCCACTTTTTTTTTTGAAAGAATTTAAAACTATAGTGCGTAGTTTCTGTCACCCGAATGAGGGATTCTAAGTAATGACAACAAAACCTCCCGTAATCATGCATCCCCCACCCCACCTCCACACAGTTGCTAGCAGCCAAGGAGGACACAAAGGATTAAAACAAAAAAAAACATGGTCTCTTCAAAAGAAGTAATTACTTTCACTCGAGTTTCTGCACGCGAAAGTTGCAGGACGCCACATCCTTCTGAACATACTGAGAAATGCAGAGAGAGTTGCCAATAGCTGGTAGTCTTAATTAGATTTGTAGCAACTCATTTGACAATGGCTTGAATGTAATGGACATTCATTAATATCAAAAGTCTTTAAGGGAAAACGGAAATATGCAGACTGTTGGAAACTGAGGATTTGTACAAGGTATACCTTATTTAATACACTTTCAGAAAGCATCACTAACAGCATTTTCTGTCTTTCAGAATAGATAGCCTGGGGGATAAAGTTGCAGAAAATAATGTCTGACACGCTCTATTTGATAATATAAGCTACCTGGTCACTTACCTTCTCTGTAATGCTATCTCTTTTTTCCTCTCTCTGTATCTTCCTCTGCCTCCCTTGGGATGCTTGTATTGACAACCTGTATATGATTCAAACAATTTATTTTATTGTTTTGATCTCACGTTTGCTGTGAATTACCCATGTATGTTGCCAAAAATGTCACGGGAGTGTGCTGTATGAAATAACAATGCAGTTCACAGTGTGTCATTATAGCTGTTCTTTCCTCTCATTGCCTGGCTCTCGCCATGTCTGCTTCTCTCTTTGATGCCTGCATTGAAAGACACTAAGACATACATTTGTTTTTTTTGTGCGTAGAAGGAATGTGTTGTTTTTTTCACAGAATGTTAGAGAATGGGTATTTTCTCCTTCATGTCGGGAGGAACAACAGTTGCTATGTGTCAAACAAATGGTAATAAATGTGTGTCTTATTACTGGAAATTGTAAACAAGTCACCGTGCAGCAGCAACTGTGGGCTTATTCCAATGTTTCTCCTGCTTTACCCTCTGTACCACAAGAGGATTTCTTTTTTTTTTCTGCAAATAGTTAATGGTTGCAGGAGGCCACGTGGGAAAAGGCAACATTCCTTGCACAGCCTGTATAGCCAGGAGGAAAATTTGTGTAAAACAATCATCAAATACTAATTATATTCTCTTTGTGATAATACTTTATAGCCCAGACTTGTATTCCTAATCTGGTTTTCTCTCAATTCAACCTGCCTTGCCTGCAGGCTTTCTCATTCTTTCTGTTTTACCAACAGCTAGGAGGGAAAGTTTTATTTGTTATAAATTCAACATTAAAATTGAACATAAATATTACTTATTAAAGTATGCTAATGGTCTGTTGTGTGCCTACAAGGAAACAATGGACTGTTTATATATAGTGCAAAAATAAGCTCTTAGGCTGACAAATAACCTACCTTTAAAAGGTGGGTGGGTGGTGGGTTCCATTAGTAACTACAAACATATGTGAAACACTGCAGCAGTGTCCATAAACTTCATTATTATCTGCTCTCAACTTGACAAGTCTACTTTACTTTTAAATGTGACATTTCCTTTCAATAATATTCATGAAGTGCAGAATGCAAAATTAGAAGGAAATGATAAAACCTACTCAATAAATTCAGCCGGAACAGATATTCTCATGTTAATGGAACATCCATAAATCCTGCTACATTTTTTTATGATCAGATGGCAAAATTACCTACAAAAGATAAGTGCATATACAGCCTTAAATAATTTTAACAAACTGTAGTTGATTTTACACAGTTGTACTGTGCTTTTTGAACTGTCCTTGGCTTGGAGTGCATGCTTGCATCCAACTAAATATTGTAGTAAAACCAACAATTTACTGACAAAATAACAAAATGTTGCCTTTATCCAAACTTCAGTTACATTAACAATGAAGGAATTAACAGATAGGAAATCTATATTTTATTTCCTCTGTCATAAACTGCTCAATAAGTTGGAAATCAGTAATCAACCTGAATAAACTTAAGTTAAAGAAATTATGAACAGGACATGTCAACCATTAATTAACACTGCAATGTATTATGAGCTACATGAACTAACCATAGGCGTGGGAAGCAGGGGTGCTGGTGGTGCTGCAGCTCCCCCAGTGAAGAAGCTGTGAAAACGGCATGACAATAAAATGATAGTTTTGATGCAGATTGATGCATGCACACTCACAGCCACACACTACTACGTACGAGTTTCTACTATCTATCAGTGCTACTTAGCAATGTCTCAAAAGAGAATTTTGGATTATTTTCAATCGCCCAACCCCAAACACCCGAGGACTAGTGAGATTTGTCCAAGTGACTCCTCATCCAGCATACCAGAAAAAGGTACAACCCCTATGATCGTTGTTAAGGTACATTAAACCAAGTTTTTAGAATCTCTATATCTATAACTATATCCCTGTTGGGATATACCGTAGTTTGTACACCGTAAGCTCAGCTGTACTTAATGGAGGGGAGGGGCTAGTGAGTGGTCAGCAGAATACAGAGCCTGTGTAACATAGTATCTGTAGACTCTACATGGACCATGCCCCCCCCCCCCCACACACACACACACACACACACATCCACCCCCCACAGCGTCCCCTGCCAAAAATGACTTCCCGCACCGCTGCTACCAACTGCAACTATTAAATAGCAGTATAAAGTTTTGTAGTAGTTTTTTTTTTTGTAATTTATATATATATATATATATATATATATATATATATATATATTTATATATATATATATATATATATATATATATATTTGCTGTTTCACACTTTGTCCTAGAAAATAACATGGAATAGATTAACCAAGTTGTTGCATCATGTACGCAACTAATGACAGAGGCTTGACAAAGTGTATTATGTAACTTCCCTTTAAGAACACATGCAGTATGAAGTCAAAATCCAATAATCTTTTTAAATCATGTTCTTTTTAACAGAGGAACCACTTACAACTGCTTCTATAAACAGCTGACCCGATATTTTCCCACTCCCAACAAAATCAGGCTGTTCTCCTGAACCATTTGTGCATATGGATATGAAACGTAATGTGCTGTAATTTGTATGTATATCATATATCTAATACTGTATGCACCACATTGACTGCTGCTGAATAAGAATGCATAGATCTGCGTAGGGAGGAGGTTGGGGTGGCTGAATGGGCTTACAAGCAGTTCATGTCCTGGAAGAAATTAAGGGGAAAACACAAAACTTTCTTCCAGGAATCATGAGTTCATGTCCCAGGAGTACTTCTTAAAGGGACTGGGGTTTTAACCCAAACCACAATCTTTTTTATGATCTTAACTAGTCATGCCGCCAGAGAACAGTCACCTTTTGTAGGCTAAACTTAACTGCAACCCACAGAGTGCCCTTTCCCTGGCTCACAGTCACCTTTTGACGGGTGAACTTAACTGCCGTTTAAATGACCTAACTGGCAAGTGACCGTTAAGCAGGTATGCAAGTTAGCAGTTTTTAATTTTCATTTTTTTTTCAGCTTTAAAACATATTCTCTCTACAATTAAAATTAAATTCAACCACCTCCAATAAACATACATGGAATCTGTTTTTTTCCTTCTCTATTGTGATAGTGTGACAAATTGACAATGAAACACAATCAGTGTTTTAATACTATACTATTCATATATGGTTGACAAAGCTGAATAATACTGAATGAAAATACATCTCAGAACTTTTTTGGACGATAGCGAGGCAAAGTTAACCAATGTGTGCCAGGTAGGTCTTCTGATATTGTTCTAAAAGTATTACCCTATGTATATAGTGAATCCATGACTCCAATATGATACTACGATTACCTGATTATAATAGCATGGGCCATTGTTATCCTCTAGCTGATGTCCATTCCCATTGTTAGCTTGCTCTAGTATTATCCTCATGTTTTTGCCACATTATTACCCTGTTGATGAAACTTTCAATTTCTTCTCATTATTATTCTCAATAATATTATCATGTAACCTGTAATTACCACTTCATCACCCCAGTATTGCATTACTAAGTCATGTAAAGTGCTATCAATTATTTAACACATTATTTCCTGCTTTATATAATCATTATTCAAACTACTGTCTGTTTATGTTCCTCTTCATATTTATTAAACAGTAAGGACAGCTGAGGGAGAAAAATGTTTTTAGAATGTCCTGGGAAAGGGTATTTATGCAAACTGAAGTGTACCAAATATTCCTGGGTTCACTGTAGTTCACTTAACTCAGTAAGTAAAAGGAAAAACGAATTAAATATTTGTACCTTGTATTTTTTTCAAAAGATTTAAATGTGGTTTTCCAGCTAGATGAATATTTCAAGCAGAAAAGCTTTGATAGAGTGCATTTGAGAGTTGCATGTTGTGTCACTGTACAATGGGTTTGGTGGGCTCCATGCTTGGAGCACTTTGGCTGCAGAGTGGCAGAGAGAAAATGGCTACCGTCCAGCTGAGATAATGGAATTGGTGTGTTCTCCCTGAGCTGTGCTCCTGGCTGGAGTTAATTCTGTTAATAGCAGGAGCTTCTACAGTCAAACCCTTTCCCTGGCTTGGGCAGTGTTCAGGGAGTAAAAGAGGTGGTTTCTGTAAGGTGGGTGATGGATGTATATTGGATTAACTGAAAAGTGGCACATACAGCTTAAAATTGTTCTTGAAGTGGCTAATGTGTAATCATAAAAAGGACTGTGCACTTCATATTCAAATGCAAGTGCCATCCATGCAAGGGTAACAGCACCACACCTGCATTGAATGCATCTCTCACAGCCCAGCACCCCCTGGGGTCAGCTGAGAAAACCAAACTAAACCATGTTGACAGGATACAAATCTGCTCCCTCGGTTTATTATACTGTACGCACGGATTCATAATCTGTGCTAACGTGAGCAAAGTTATAAAGATATTCACAGATTCAAACTTCTGGGATCAATTACTCTATAGCAAAATGATACAAAATCACAAATGATGCATCTTTCCTAACGTAGTAAGGTTAACAATGAGCTACAAATGAATTTTTATCAAAATGAGCCGTCCTCCAACCTGGAGAAATAACACTGGACTCTAGTAGCAGCAGCGGTGCTTAGACGTATATAAACTACAGCATTGACACAAAAATATCTATTAATTGAATGATTAAATAAGGTAGTGTCTCCAAACATCTGTTTTAACAGTAAGTGCTGTAGTACAGCTAGAAGGAGACAAGTTCTAATTAAGGTAAGTTTGTTCTTGTAGTTCATATCCGTCTAAGCACCGCCAGCTGCTACTAGAGACCAATCTCATTTCTCCAGGTTGACACAAGGTTGACTGACATGTTCATGAAACAACATAAACAAGTCATAAACATTTATGACATAATGCTTCTTTTAGCAAGGGTCATTTGGTTTTATCATGTTATGGTTAGGGTTAGGGTCATGTGTCATGACTTAGTCTCATGTAGAAAATTTCAAGTCATTGTTACCAATATTTTTCAAATTATGTAAAATACAAACATGACTTTTTGTCTGTAGATGTTTTTTCTTGTGTTTGGATCGTGGTATAATCCAAATGCTGTGTATATTATTATTTTTTTTAAATGTATGGGTGTTTTTCCTCCTACTTCTGTACTAGTATAAGTCAGTGAAACCAGACAAAGCAAATATAATTATACAGCTGAGCCAACATACAGACATGTTTTTCTGTGTGAAGAAGCCACAGCCAAAACACCTTGACATGCTATGATTACCTGACTATTGACAGTTAATATTATAGACTCCCTCTGTCCACCAGGTTCTTGCAGTAGCAGTGGAAATCTCTCCTTTTGTTCTCTTGCTTATCATGTAAAAGTGCATTAAAATGCATGGTGCGGTTGCCATAAATACATATCAATGACAAATGCCAGCCGGGTAGATTAGTGTGCAGTTTTGATCGCTGTCAAATCCATTCTCTATCAGCTGGAGCAGAAGCTATAAATGAGGCTCATTGTTTTGGGCTTAGGTCAGAATATGAATTCTGCATGATGTGTACACACTAGAGAAGAAATCTCCCATAATCTTCACCTCGAGTTAATTACTGAAGACAAACAGAATGGATCGCCAGAGACTCTTATCACTGACTGCTTGAATACTGAGGAGATTTCCCCTACATCAGATATGATTTTAAACTGAGTAATCTTTGCAACAAAACAATCTGTTTGGCCTATATTGTCAAATTTATCCCTTTTTCCGTGTGCCGATCTGAAGGTGATGGATGTACATTCTCACTAATTACAGCAATTATTACTCAGTGATGATACAACAAGCTCTCAAACAATTACCCCTTTCTCCCCTTCCTCTCTCTGTCTCTTCCTCCCACACAGTCTCACCAGAAGTATTTCACTGCATTGCCATTTATTCCAGCTCATAAGGGAAAACTACAAGCATATCATTCATTATAGTGCAAACCAACAAATAAACTAAACGAGACCAGCACCAGGGAGCCAACTTACATCCTGCTGAGCACAAGATGCTGGGATGGTGACACTCCCTATTACGTGAATTTACAAGACTGCTCATTGAACCTCTGCTTCATGCCTTACAGGAAAAAAAACTGCCTGGAGTGCAGAGAGGCATCCACCTTTAACATACTGGAAGAATTTACTGACTCTACTGTCACGGCAGAGACAGTGTTCAATAAATAAGAATTTGTGTTCCTGATTTAACAAGGCATGTTTTCTAAAAATACATCCCTATTTACAGCAATAGCTATGGGGGAAGTTAAAGGCTATGTGTTCCCACTCACAGCTGGGAGCTACCAAGTAAACACTACAGCCTTGTCTTGTTGGCCTCAGAGCAGATCTACTACTGCAGTTTCACCATGCCTTGTTTAAAGCCCTGCTCAGGGGTATTTCAGCAATGGTGGATGACAGAGGGGAGAACACTACTCTATCAGTTCCCCGGCCAGATTTGCTGCTGCTGAAGCAGCACCCTTTCATAGCACAAGCTTAGTGTTTAACACTGACCACTGCCACGCCATGCATGGCTGAAAAAAAGGCTTCCTTCTACTGCTAGACACTGACATTGCATGTTTTTACACAACTTGTGTTTTACGCAGTATCCTCCGGTGCATTTTGATGTGAGAAGACACGTCAGGAAAACAAGTGATTCCTCTCTAGGAATATTTGGACTCTGATCAAAGTTAGTTTGTGTCCCCAGCCAGCGTTCTGTGTGCCACATGGCAGAGGCTGCTGAGGACCTGTGGGGGAGTGAAAAGTAAGTACAATGGACAAAGGCATGTGTGGCACCTCACATCCATTTCTTCTCTTCCTCGCAGCTATTATTGTATGAAAGTGCTGTCGACAGTGTTTGCACTGTGCCGTGCATTCTCAAACAATAGGAAACGTACCTGCCTTTTGCATAGATCCATCTAAGGATAATAACATAAGGATTAGGGCAGAATGATACCCCTTAGATATCGAAACTCATGAGCTATTTAGTAGACAATACTGTATAATGACTTATTAATTTCTTAAAGGACTTGCAACATATGTTTCATAACAGGTGTAAATTTTGACCTCAGGATTGTACAATAGTGCTAAAACCACACACCACATTTTCACAGTCCAAAACTTAAAGATATACAATGATATCAAAAAGAAACCTTTAGATTTGAGAAACGGAAGCAAATGAATGTTTGGCATTTTTGCTTGGTAAATGAATTTGGAAATTACATCAAACTGGACATGACTAAAAGTCACCACAACTGACATAGGAGTTCATTGAGAAATACTTCATTTTGTAATAACAACATACAATAATATTCTCTAATCTGACCTGAAGCGGGACAGCCAACTAGCTGAATCAGTTCAATAAAAATGATATTACTGGCAAGACAAAGATAACTATTACAGTGTTTGTATTCCTTGTATATAAGTATGTAGCACAAGTTGTGGAATTAGTGAGTACAGCTGTACTGGATCTTTGAACCCAGATGGATGGAAACAGCTTAATTCATCCTCTTGTCCCTGGTTTACATTGCAGGCCAGATTGTGAAGGATTAAAAGATTTGCCATGTGGCCTTTCTACTTTCAAGGTTTATGTTTCATGTTGCAAATATCCCTGTGCTTCTAATCTTGGCATAAAAATATCTTTATTTAATTAAATAATAACTTGCCACCGGTATGTTTGTGTTAAAACTAATATACCGTAATAGTAAGCTGGATGCTATAATACATTTTCTATGGTCATTGGATGCCAAGATTTAAACTGCTGTCTAAGGCCTTGAGATTCACCTCCAGCCTAATCACACCATCAGTGTTTTCCCCTCTGTGCAAATGTGCCTCTTGATGGGCTGTCTAATGTGAGAGCTGTGGCCAGGCCTGGAAGAAGTCATCCACTCGCCTCATTTGGTTGCTTCATTGCACTCTGGGAAATATTTCATGAGGTCTAAGTGACTAAAACACACAGTGAGCATTTTTTATCAGTTCTTTACATTTTAATATGGTTGAGATATTTAAAGGTTTGGCATTGAGGAAGGAGACCTGCTCTCTGTGCACTTGTAGCCTTGCATTGTGTGGGTTTTAGATATCTGAAGGACAACTTTGTGAGCATATGCTAATGACGTCAATGATGGTGATATCTCATAACCAGATTTTATTAAAGCTTCATTTTCTTTTTTTATATTATTAAAAAGGCTGCCAATTCACAGGCAAATTATGAAAAATGATAAGAACACCATACACTATAATACCGTCTTAGTTACATTGTTATCACGTGTGTATGGCTTTTGAGTGTAATTCAACTTTTTCCAATTCAGATGTTATTTTTGTAGGTTTAGATATCGTTTCTGTGGGCTATGATAACATTTTATGAACAATGAAGTAATCACTCAAATGCATAAACGTGGCTACATCACTTAAACAAAGTCTGATGCAGCTAACTTGTAATTCAGATGATGAGACAGCTATTGAACTTGTCGGAACTTGAAGGTCCTACTGTGATTTTATCAATGCAACACAAATAAACTACATATTTCCATTTATTGGGGCAGGAAAATCCTTAGATTTCAAATTGCATGTTTAAGTCCCCATAAACAGTAATCTATTATCTATATAACTAAATGGTATTATTATTTAACAATGGAGAAATGTCTCTTTTTTTAAGGTTTTCAGGATTCTGTCTCTGGCAGATGTCTGTGTGGAAATCTCTACCACTTAAATATAACTCAACTGGTCTAAACTCCTGGTTTTCCAGTTGATGTAGCAATTTAAAAAAAGGTTCATCCTAATGACTACTTCAATTTGTTGGTTTTTATGCAACCCTGTCTCTTTACACCTAACCTTCCACTCTAGGGACCAATAAAGGTTTATCTTTTCTTAAAATGATGTATATATACACACAACTATTTTACTGCCATATACTGTGCGCTTTGATTGAAATGTAATTGCCTGGATTATGTTATGTGGCAACGTTTTTTTTCAGGTGAAGAAAGTGCAAGGTTTGTGTAACACACAGCGCAGGAAGCAGGTTGGAGATGTTGTACAGAAACACTAAATCACTTCCTGGAGACAGGGGTTTGACTCCTACGAAGGGTTAGGGTTAGCCAAGTCACTTTTGACTTCAGTATTTAACCACGATCTTTCCTAAGCCTTAACCAAGTGCTGTGAGGGGCTCAACAGAACCATAGAACAGCATGCTTGTTTTGTTACAAGCAGATGTAGTGCAATTTGCGTTGTCAGTGAAGTTTTTGCAAACACGCTATATTTTTTGCGACTTGGCAGACACATCCATAGGAAATATTTCCACATTCTGTTGATAAAAACTGGTATCAAGGGAGCATGTTTATGTTTCTTTCAAAATCTATTTGCTTTGCTATTGCACATTAGTAGTACATATACATATTTTTTATGAGTGAGGCTGGTTGTTTGCAGCCACGTAATATGACTCAAGCATAGCTGTCATATTGGTAAGCATGAGGTTTGACATTTAGTAACTCCAAACCTGCGTGCTGTCAACTTTTCATCACATTAATTTCAATTCTTGTGACAGGGGTTACTCACTTAAGCTGTGGCCTAGTGATATTCCCCAACCTTATCACCTTGAGAGCTGTCCTTTAATTAAAAAAATATATATATAAAATACATGGACGTGCTCTATCATAGACTACAGCAATGGCTGAAGACAGCATCTGGACACAGCATCAGGCAAGACAGTCTGCACAATATGATGCATTGCATTGTATTGCATAATATGGCACTGGCACATAGACTCCCCAAATGCTTTCCACAGTGGGACCCATGTGCCATTTCACCCTGCAAATAAGGAATAAATTCATGTGCATTGGCAGCTCATTATGCCTTGCTTATTATGATTGGTGTACATGAAATGAAAACAGCAATAAAGACTTTTTTTGCACCAGTACCAGAATAAAGAGTGGGACCCACGGGGGAGCCACGGGCCAACCACATTTAAGTGGCAATCAGCCTGCTTGGGTGAAGCGTTAAAGCAAAACACTGATCACTGGCTGATCTCACCCTTGATCTTACCAAATGACTCTTAGACCTTTTATAGATCTGCTGCCAGGATCGTGGGCTGTGCCTGAATGGAAATGACAGCCACATAAAATCAGGCTATAATCTGTTCATTGCTGAAGGAACAGCTATGAGAGCAGCTGTTTTCTTTATATGCTTTAACTAAAGACCATATGCAACTGGTTTCATGAGGAAGTCAAGCTCGGACATTGAAATACACAGAACAATTATGGATAGAGTTCACATACAGTACATTGTAAAAAATAATGGCCATAGCAGCTGTGATGTCACCCATTGGTTTGTGGACTGCTGTTTTAAAGCCAGGAGTTTGGCAAAATGTTTTTTTTTTTTTTAAACCAGACATGATGACATTTGGACAAAAGGGTGGAGCTGGGGAAGATGACACAGCAAAAGTAGTGCTGTTTAGGGTTGCCATGGCTCTGTGCTAAAGGTAATGCTAAAGAGGGACAGTTGCAAAACTTTCTGTTCCTCTCCTTTCTCCTCTTCTTTAGGTCCTAAGGGGGTCTGTCATGTCCAGGTGCTACGGCGGATTCCCTAATGAAGCCCCGTCAAACGCAGTCAACATCAAGTCAACTGTGGACTACAAGAGACTTCCCGTCTTGCATTTCAGCGTTTCCATGCCTCGCATTCCAATCATCTTTCATTATTAAATTGTTCAAAACGTATCTGGTTGATGGTGTGGTCCTTGCTAGTGAAACAGCGGGTTGGCTTCCAAAATTTGTGATGTCACAGAAACATCTGTACGTGTTAACTCGGCTTTAAGGTGAACACGGAGAAACCTTTTCCCTTTGACAACTGAATTTGAAATTAGCCTTCTAGCGTCAAACTCAACACATACATCCATCTGCACAAAAGCTCAAATGTAAAACACATTTTTGAGTGGAGCGAGACATTGAATGACAAGGCTGGCATTTGTTTGAGATATATATATATATATATATATATGTCAACAACCCCTAAAAAAAAGACCAAAAACAACAATGAGTTAGTCCTGCTACTTTCTACCATTCCTACCATGTATGATGCTCCCAACACCAAGCCTATTGGTTCCCACAGAGGATGGAAATCCTAAATGGATACATAGTTACATAAAAAACAGCTGGGCACTGTAGTTTTTAACAAACATTACTCAAACAGGATTTGTTGGGGACTATTTTCAGTTGTGGATTAATACACACTTGGTTCACTAGTGACAGAAAATTTTTTAAATATTTTATTTTATTAACCTTAATTTTACCAGGAATAATGTCACCCAGTGTAAGAGTGCGGGACATTGATTTTTGTTTTTAATAGTTTTTACACACAATGAAGTTTTAGGGCACAGAGAAATAAGCTTTTAGATGCTTTAATTTGATTTGGTCTGGATAATTTAATTTTATTTCATTTCATTTTTATGCTTTTCTTCTGACCATTGACAGCGAGAGAAATATAGAATATCACCAGCCTATTATTTATTGGTAAGACTAAATTACATTAACATAATGCTGTTGGAGCACATCTTTGTAGAAGTGTTACATATTGAATACATACATACATACATACATACATACATACATACATACATACATACATACATACATACATGTGTAGGGGAATATAAATTATTTTAAAACAGCGTAGCTTTAGATGGATATTAAAACATGAAACCAAAGCTGAACTGAAAGACAGTACAAAAAAGAAAAAAAAAAAAAATGGACATCAAAGATAAGGAGTGATAATAATTAGAAAGCGACCATGCACATTCCTAAGTGAAGAGATGGAATGTTATTTTGGCACTGAGCATTTCACCAGTAATAGAACTTCACTTTTTGCTGTCAAAAGTGCCACCATCATTATTTCCCCTCATATTTGGGCTACATCCTTTTTCTTTCTAAATAAATAACTGTCACTGTGTTGCAGTCCTTACTTTATTTTAAATAATCTTATACATTGTTGTCTTCACTTAAGAAATAAATAATATAAGCACTTAAGACAGCAACTAAGCACATTAGCAGTGACTTAAGTAATTGCTACGCACCCTTAAAGCTGGCATTATAATATCATAATAACCTTAAACTATTAGAAACCAGATGTAATTAGAACATGAAGAAAAACTTCAATAGGACATCATCAAATTTAAGCAGCAGAAATGTGGGCCATTCATTACTGCAGTGCACTGCTGGCACATGACTTTGATGTGTATATGATGTGCAGTAGAAAGGGAAAAAGAAGTGACACTGGAAGGGTAACTACTCTCATAACAGAGTTGAAATCCTGTTGAAAGAGCCGGAGCTTTTCATACACTCTAATTACATGACTCTCCCGCATGTCCATTCATCCTTTAAAGGTCCTATGGCATGAAAATGTCACTTTGAGGTTTTTTTAATATGAGTTCCCCCAGCCTTATGAGGTCATAAGGGGGCAAGGTTACCTCCCCTTTCTCTGCTTTGCCCACCCAGAGAATTTGGCCCACCCATGAGAGAGAGACATCATGGCTTTCAAATGAGTGGCAGTTGGTCAAGGAAAGCTCATTGTGGGACTGGCTCTAGTGGCTGTAATTCTGCACCAAGGTTAAATTTAGGAAAGAGACTTCACATATGGTATTCGCGGACCACTAAGGTCTATATAAAAAGAAAGTTCAGATACAGTATTAGGGTACTATTAAGGTCTATATAAAAGAGACTTCAGATACAGTATTAGGGTACTACTAAGGTCTATATAAAAAAGACTTCAGATACAGTATTAGGGGACCACTAAGGTCTATATAAAAGAGACTTCAGATACAGTATTAGGGGACCACTAAGGTCTTTATAAAAGAGACTTCAGATACAGTATTAGGGGACCACTAAGGTCTATATAAAAGAGACTTCAGATACAGTATTAGGGTACTACTATGGTCTATATAAAAAAAGACTTCAGATACAGTATTAGGGGACCACTAAGGTCTATATAAAAGAGACTTCAGATACAGTATTAGGGGACCACTAAGGTTTATATAAAAGAGAGTTCAGATCCAGTATTAGGGGACCACTAAGGTCTGTATAAAAGAGACTTCAGATACAGTATTAGGGTACTACTAAGGTCTATATAAAAAAGACTTCAGATACAGTATTAGGGGACCACTAAGGTTTATATAAAAGAGAGTTCAAATCCAGTATTAGGGGACCACTAAGGTCTATATAAAAGAGACTTCAGATACAGTATTAGGGGGCGGCAGCAGCTGTCAGTTGGAAACCGGAGGGTCTCAAGTCAAGTCCACATACGGACCAAAGTATGGTGGTGGACTGGTAGCTGGAGAGGTGCCAGTTCACCTCCTGCCTCTTGAGCAAGGCACTGAAACCCCACTTGCTCGGGACACTTTCCATGGGCAGCCCCCTCACTCTAACATCTCTCCATTAGTGCATGTATAGTTTCTGAGCATGTGTGTGTAATTTAGGCCTGTGTGTAATGTGTGTAAATTGGTATTTCCCCTTGTGGGATTAATAAAGTATACATTATTATTATTATTATTATTATTATTATTATTATTATTATTATTATTTTAATAAGACCACTAAGGTCTATATAAAAGCATCCAAAGAGCACCATGTCATGGGACCTTTAATGGACACACTGAATCACTGACACGTTGGTCTAATTCTGTGCTCAGGAGTGAAACAATTTTTAATTTTCACAAATGTGAAATGCAAAGTGAATTGAAGCACAGAAAATGATGCCTGTGATTGAGGACATAATTGAGGGAACAATGAACGATTCTACTGCTAATGACATGAAAAGAAACTGGAAGGCATATCAGTTTTGTCCAAGAGTCAACAGTGAAGTGTGACTGGTTTGTTTATTTCTTTACATATGACATACAGATTTTCTTTTTGCCTAATCACTGCAATGATATACCATCTCTGTTTTTTAAGCAGCAGTATGTTTCAGTAATTATCAGTGACTTTTACATTTTACTTGTTTTCCATTTACATGTGCTATAGTATCCTGGTAACAGGTTTCTGATTGCTGCTTGCAGATGTGTCTTGATTTATCACCATCTCAGCCGCTATGCTGTGTACCAACAAAGAATTTTCAGAAACCTGATAAAATGTTTTCATACGCAACATATTACTGGGATT
This sequence comes from Percina caprodes, assembly GCA_013375575.1. Classification (NCBI taxonomy): domain Eukaryota; kingdom Metazoa; phylum Chordata; class Actinopteri; order Perciformes; family Percidae; genus Percina; species Percina caprodes. The sequence continues at coordinate 418,144 of JABXJD010000271.1, read as the reverse complement.
CTAGTCTGTTGAACAGGAGACTGAAAACTGTGCACGGGTGTGAATAGAAGTATCTGTTATTATCTATGTGTCATCCCTCTGATGGATAAATTATATTTCAGTGTTGAAAGGTACCGATCAATACTTGAGTGTCGATACATTTGATTTAAACGTCTCCTTTCTACTACAAAATATCAATAAAGGTAATTTTAACTTTTTGTGAAGTTGAATGCACATCTGATGCAGCAGACCAGGTGCAAACAAATGACATGATGCCATTTGCAGTATAGAAGAGAAGCCTTATCTCTCCTTCCACCTTCTCCAGTATGCAGACGTGAAACACACTGTGAAGGACTACAACAAGGCAGACTGAGGAGTGTTGCTCTGGAAAAATAGATATACGTAGTTTAGGAAGAAAAAAAAAGTGATTGATTGAGTTGATTAGCTCATATTTTCAGCAGACATGATGTGAAAAGTTAATCTTCTTGCGATGAACATTGTTGTGATCAAAATGTTCTGGCTTACTGCAGATAATAAAAAAAATGTGCAGCTCATTAAAGATTAATAAAGTACACATTAAGACTTTTTGGAATTGGTGTCAAGATACTATTCCTGATATTCCATTCTTGAGAGAGGCATTTACATTCAAATCAGAAAGTGTTGATGTTAAGCCTCTGTAGCGGCACCTTGTTGCTTCTAATTTTTCTGTGTCACTACAACCCATATTTGAAACACAAGCAAACCAAATGGTCTTCTTTTTAAATTTTTACTCATAAAACATAAAATGATACATAGGCACTGAACGTACGGTCAAAAAACTGTCACTTCCAACGTCTCTAAACTAAACTACCTACATCTACGACTACTGCTATCTAATTGGAAGCACACAATAATGTTAAAAAATTTTATTATTTAAAATAATACATTTACATTTTTTCGCCTTTATTTTTAAAAGGAAGACATGCAGCAAAGGGCCGCAGGTTGGAGTTGAACCCCGGCCCGCTGCATTTATATATGACCGCCCGCTCTACCAACTGCTATCTGGGTGCCCGAAATCAATACATTTCTTATGAATTTTCACTAAATACTTTTTCCTTTTATACCATTTTAACTGTTTTTAAACTAAATTATTGTTTCAGATGAACTCGTCCCTATTTGGCTCGTGCAGCCTCTATTTGATAAAAGCTAACTTTTATTTACCATTTCACCTTCTATTGCCAGTACCACCAATCCATTCTGTTCACAACGGCAGTCCAAAAACCAAGCTCACTGAGTTTTCAACGTTTTCCACATGAATATAAAATGTAAAAAAACAAAACATTTTATCTCCAAACCTTTTGGTAAAAGGTCAAATATTTCTGAGCTGCATATCAGTCCTTTGCCACTAGCCTTATTTTCTGCCAAAAGAACATTTTTATATCATGGTAGTTCTGTTTCTGTGTTAGATTCACTGCCTGCAGGTAATCCTTGCCTTAACTGTAGCCTGCGTGCTATGTTGTTTGACTGACTGATGTGCTTTCATGAATCATGCGGTCAAATTTCTAAACTGACAAACTACATTTTGTCATCATGACATCTCCATCCAAGCATACAAATGCCATGCTGGAAGTCAAAGACAAAAAAAAATATTTAGCTAGAAAATTGGTTGGAGTTTGTAATGGATAAAAAATAAAACAGAGATTCACAAATCACTGCTATGTTTCAAATTGTCCTGTTTCCTTAATTTGAAAATTGACATGTGTTTTACTTGGATGTGAAACAGATGTCTTAGCTTATTCCACTATTATTTTTGTCTGTGTTGTCGCTCAAGGGCTTTTACATTTTGAGGTCCTTCCAGTGTTGCTTGGCTTTATATATTGAAAGAGTCACCCAAATCAAAAATGCAATGTGTTCCTTCAAATAAATCAGCTCATACATGATGGCTTCTTGTTTCAGTCTAGCTCCCATTTTTTGGCCTCTAACAGTTTGTCATCTTTTAAAGTGATCACTTTCAGATGGCTGGCATTTATTTAGAAATAGTGTTTGTCTAGTTCTCGTTCAATCCCAAGTATAGTTCTGTCACACAAGTAATCAGTTGTTTTAGCCACATGGCATGGAATGGCAGACTATCCTCATTCAAAAGCTAAAAACTAAAAACCTTTTAACTTTTTTAGGCATTTGTTTAAATAGTTAAATTGCACGTATGTGTGTGTGTGTGTGTGTGGTCCTACTTATGTACTGTATGTCTTATTTATTTGTTGTTGATTGTCTTGTTGTGTATTCCAATTTCTATTCATACTTTGTGTTAATGTGTATACTATTTTTAATGTAAATCACTTTGGGTTTACATGTAATTAAAAGGTGCTACACAAAAAAAATTGACGTTGACAGTCACAGAAAGTTGGTGCCTATTCTCACATGCCAAAATTTGAAGCAGATGCACACAGCTCTCCGTGGCTAAGGATACATACAGCTAAATATCCGTGGTACTAGTATTTGGAGTGCTTCTGTCCTGTAAAGTTCACCCACAGTTTGCATTTTAAGGAGGTGAGAGACTCCTTTGAGAGGGAGGTACACGACTTTGCAACCACCCTCGCCACTTTAAAAACACCAGGCACTGACAAGTCAATTTGACTGTGGATAGGCCTACTAGCATGTATTCCACTTGTAAAAATAGTGAGAGCAAAAAGTATATAATAAAAAAACACAGCTAATGGAGATGCAACTGAATTGTTAAAATGTGCTTAATTTAATAAACATTAACGGTTTGATTCAGGGAGTGTATTTGATATAGATACACACACACACACACACACATATAAACATATATATACACATACATATACACACATAAACATATATCTACACATACACACACACACACAAACATATATATACACACATACATATACACACACACGAAAATTTGCTTATCATCTCAGATTGTTGCTGCTGTTGTTGTTAGTCGTCATTAGTAAGGGTAAAACCATCAAGTCAAGTGTAGACCAATTATCATTATAATACTAAAAGCAACCAGAAATCAACTGCACTGCCACATCTTCAAAACATGTTTCACCAAATAGCACATACCAAAAGAGTTGTTGTTTGTGTGACAACTGTATACTGTATTATTTAGTTACCCAAAGAGCAATAGCATAACACCACAGTGAAAAAAGACACACTCATAGCCATGTCAGGAGACATAAATCAATCACAAACTATGCCTGTATTTCTGCGAAGATGCCCAACCTCATACAACAGCAGCATATTTTCCTGGTGTCATTTCTGCTACAAACGCTTGTTTCCTGAGCTTGTTTTCCTTACAGTGTGCTAGAGGAGTGTGTGTAGAGACAGCATATATTAGCAGTTTTGAATGGGGAAATCGGTTATGCACCACTGACAGTGTAAGACATGCAGTCAGCAAAACTGGCAAATCTTTTAGTGAGTGTCATAAAATCTCCCAGACATACTTTCAGGGTCACACAGAAATACTGTGTATGTATTTTTGGGACAACTCATGCAAGTATGTGTGTTTGCGTGCGTGCGTGCATGTGTGTGTGCGTTGGGGTGGGGTAATGCCACTATGGATTTGATGGATGCAAGACTTGTATTTGTCACACAATCTCAATGTTTTTTCAAACGCATATTACTGCCATAAACCACACTTGTCCTGAAAGTAAGCCTACCCTTTCAAATAGCTGGGCGATGCATCTCTGAGAGCACCACTGAGAGGAAAAAAATGTTTTTCAGTGATGAAACTGTTGTCTCGCAGACGTGTCTGGTTACATGCACAACACTGCACACAATGCTGACCAAAATCAATATGTGGTTTAATTGGGATTTTGTAATTCTAAGAAATTTGACTCCATTTGTGTTGAATTGATAACATTTTGAACAAAAACACATCCACTCTAGATGGAAGATAGATTGTTTGATCAAATGGTTGTTTCTTGGAGTTAGTGTGCACGAGTACCAGTCAAAATCAGCAACCACAGGGTGTGTAATTCTTCCCCATTCTTTATGATGTCCCTTAATATGAAAAGCAAATACAATGTGCATTGTCCCTCCCTCTGCTGCCTATCTTAAAGACCTTTTGTGTTTACTGAGGGAACCACGCTTGAGCTCACTAGGAGAGGAGAGAGGAGGTGGGTATAAGCGGTTTGACAGAACCTTGTAATATTTCACAATTTACCTGTCAGTTGTCAGAGCTTTAGTAGACATCAGGGTCTGCCTGTATACATGCATGTGCCACTTTCCTTTCCACCCAGAAACTGGCTGGCATTTTATTTGGTCGCTTAATCTTTTTAACACTATACCCTGTTGGGTTTTCATGTGAAAACGTAAGTTTGCATGTGTTAAGATCTCTTTCTACAGACATGCCTTTCTTGTTATTTTAACAATTATAGTTTATAACTGTCAAAATACTTTATAACAATACACTTTATAATAATGGCACATGCATTATCACCAAATCATGCATGACTTCATGCATTAAAAAGCATGAATGATCAGTAATGTACAAGGGGTAATAGGGTCTCATGCATGATTTCATGCAGGAACAATAAGTTTACTGATGCCTCAATTAAGATATCTGAATCATTATGACTTCTGATTTATTAATGATGTTCATGTGTTCTGAGAAGTTACAGGAGTGTACATATATTCTGAAGAATTGCAGTGTTGTAATCATGATAAACGAAATATTACTTCTTTATTACTTCATCATATTTGTGGACCTTCAAATGAGGTGCTGACCTGGTCCAACATTAAATGTATTAATAATTAAAGAAGTATAATGAGGTCACTACACTGACACAAAATACAGCATACTGAAAATGCATTTATATTAATGCTATATTCACAAGAATGTAAGGCACTTAAAACAGTAATGCATGAGAACAATGGTCCCCCGAGTAGGATATTTTTGAATATTACTTTTTACTAACGTCTAAGTGTCTCCACTCCAGAAATGTTTTCTTTTTTTTTTAATTGATTGACAAAGATGATTACTACATATGCCATGATTAATCATATATTATGTATATACTGTTAAAGATGGACCAGGTCAGCACTTCATTTGAAGGGCCACAGACATGAGGAAGTAAAGAAGTAATGAAGTAATGTAAAGGTAAATCATAAGTACAATACTACAATTCAGTTTATTAAGGCTGTCACTGTAACTACAGATTTATCTATGAAGAAGAGATGAACATTATTAATGAATCAGAAATCATGATGGTTGAAATACCTTAATTGATGCAATAATTAACATTTTGTACTTGCATTAAGTCAGGAAAGAGATACTATTAATCCTTGTACATTACTGAAAGTTCTTGAAGTACTTGAAGTTCATGCTTTTTTATATATGAAGTCATGCATCAATTCATGATAATTAATGGACCATTATTATAAAGTGTTACCCAGTTATATGTTAACATATTGTTAACTGTGCAGTTAGGAATAATGCATTTTAAATGTTGGATTGTGTGTCATCGATCAATAGGCTGTTATGGCTCAAATTAAAGTGTGCAATGGCTTTGAATAACAACAAATAAGCTGCTTGATGGCATTGTTACAGGACATATCCAGTGTCAGACCAAGATCCATACCTTTATTAAGACACCTTGTACTCTGTTCTATGCAATAGGCTTTTGCTAGTATGCAATATTTTACAGTGACTGGTATGTATGACCTACTGCAATCTAATACTGCGTGCGTGCACATACACACAGTAGTTTAGCCTTGAAATGATAGTATTATGCACCTTTCTCCTGTAGTCCATCGAGGCTTGTAAGGAAATGGCATAAAAGAAACACGCTGTTGATCATGCTAACTGCATGTGTTTACAGGACATCAAAGCTGTAGTCATTGCGACTTAATCAACATTTACTTATAAGCAAGGTTATGTAGAGACTATTTGTCTTATGTCCAATATGTTTTAGATGTTATTGTCTATTATCCAATATTAAAACAATTTTGATTTTATATATTCAATTGTTCCTGAATTTAACTGGAAGTGACGTGAAGAAAAAAAAAAAATGCTTACTTTTAATTCCATGTACAAAGTACTGAATGCTCCAAAAGTCTACTGTCAGGCCATTATAGAAAACAATGGGAAGTAATAAAAGGACAACTTTTACTGCAGCCCCTTAAGAGCATGCATTTGTTTACATCAGTTCCAGAACCAGTTTGCAAGACCCCAGGAAGATTAGCTTTTAGCTTATGCTGAAGCTAATAGGGATCCATAAAAAACAAAACTAACATGTTCTACACTTCCATTTATCATGCTTCTGCCTTAGAAAGCTTTCTTGAAAGCTGTGTTGGAAGCCACTCATGTAGCTACGTAGTTACTGACGCGTATGTCGTTACCACAGCAATCAATGCAGATATGGAGTAGGTTGGTGATGTCCGGACATACGACTCTGATCCAGTCACCTGCAAATAACCGTGCAAACAGTCTGTCTTAAAGATCTGATTTGAGAAACATATGTGCAGTCTGAACATAGCCTAAGTCTCTGTAAATAAAATGCCTTATTGCTTCAGCTACTGCAGTCAACTGGGACAAATTACAGGCCAGAATGCCATCCCTTTGTTGCCATCTTGCCTTAGGTTGACCGCTCATGCAGGTAACACTTAGTCTGGCCATCACCAGACCAAGCCAAACTCAATAGATTTGAGACTGAGCGTTGGTCTGGGGAGTCTTCTTTGGATTTTCTCTGCACAACAGGCGTGATCAAAGGGCATAGTTCAAATGACTCTGTATGCAATTGGATAGTCCTTCAACCAATCAGACCAACAATCCGGGTGATGTATAAGCGACAGCGGCATCAACAGGTTGCTGCACTTCGGTGGTGTTAGAAGGCCGCTGAAGCTGCTTGGTCACTTCTCTATCTGCATTGTGTTAAACCCGCAAACCCTAACCCAGTAGCAGGATGCTTTGCACCCCCTACGGTAACATTAATTCAAATATAGCCAGTACCAAGAAAATTTTTACAAAAGCACAGTAATACAGTAGTTTGTAGTTATAATTTAAAATACTACTTGTTGTCAATTAGCCCCTTAGAATAGATTCAAGCGTCATTCAGGATTGCTATTGATTGGACTTGTTCAAAAAATACAGAGCAAAAATAGAGGCACAAAAATAGTGCCAAAAGTCACTCAAAGAGACATATTAAAGCACAATGTTTCAAGAATTTGTTTTAGAACACCCACAAATTGAAGACTTTGAAACACCTGTCAGCGCTTCAGAACTTCTGCCTCGAGCTGAATTTCTGACATTAGAGGCACAGCGTTCAGCATTGTACACTGGCAGTGGAGGCAGACTAGTGAAGGTAATGAATAGTGTGAGCAACAAACAACGTGATTTAAAAAAAAAAAAAACAGCTTCTTTACACATTTATAGCCTCAACCTTAGGCATGTTTATAAGTAGAAAAAGAAAGTTGTCACAACACAAAAAATTTGCATTTTTTGTGTAGAATCTTATGTTTTGACACCCTAACGCGCCATAAACTGTAAACCCGCCTTTACAAGTGAAGCATATACTGTTAAGAAGATTATTTTCAGGTGTTGTGAATGAGTTAGTTTGAGGATGTTTGGTGTGATGCCTCTCTATATGATTGAGTTTCTCCAGCCCTGTGCATTCTGTAGCGAGCAGAGCATCATGGGGCTGCCATGACAAGCTCATCCATCAGCACAGCATGTTCAAGTCCCCATCAAATGCCGGCACTGCTCCATAAAGTAGAGGAGGAGAGGTGTCACTCCCTAAACAGGATATATGGTCTCTCACTGAGACACAAATTAGACAGTAAATACATTACAGTGGAAGTAGCCTCTTCCACCGCAACATGTTTGTACTGCCGCTGTGCCAAAATCAACACTGCAGGGCAATGAGAGGAGGCTGGTCGCCTGCCAACGAGACATACACATTTGCATTAGATTACCTTAGCTTCTCACTCACATCAGACTAGAGAGTTAACAAAGTCACAGCTTCATCTTTTAAGGGGCTTCCAATATAAATTAATGATTCTATTCATACCATTGCATACTCAGAGTCAGTACACATATCCAGATTGCTGGTCTTTTTTTTTAATTGCACCTTGACATTCAAATTAAATTAGTGTCTTTTCCCCTTCATTTTTAGTTGGTTTGGTAGAATAATAATTATCACATTCAAACTTGAGTGACCATTATTCAAAGCCTGCTATACTGGAGGAAAAAGTGGAATGCAGCCCATCGCAAATTTTAAGTTGGCATGCACAGGGCACAGATCTGTGTTGTCGGCTTATTTTGGCCTATCTAGTTGGGATACTTGTCTCACACATAGAGTATAGCACATAATTGCATGGTGCACACAAAACAGACAGAGCTGTCACGCCATCCAACACACATAATTAATTTTCCCTCCCCCTGTCTTTTTGCTTCCCAGTTTGGTATGGCCAATTCCCAACAGTGCGTGTCTCTGCTCACTCCACTGTTGGCTTGGAGAGGGTGTACACAGCCACATACATAGCCTCTGATACACATGGTGTCGCTAACCCCTACCAGTGAGCAGCCATAACATGCGAGAGAAAGTTAATATGAAGCCCCAGATTGAACTTGCTCATGACCCACAGGAAGGAGTCGCTTTTGAAACAAGAAAAACATGATACCTCCTTACTTACCATCATACCCATCAGTGAACATGGCTGTTTTGTTCTTGTAGCCGCACAACCAAACCATAGGTACCATGACTGGGGATTGAGCCTGGGTCTGTAGTGGTGGCAAGTGTGCTTCCTCTGTGCCACCTGTGCAGCCCAACAAGCTTTCAAATCCATAGTAGGAGAATATTAAATATGAAGTCTAATACATCTCATCAAAACAATGTAAAAAAAAAAAAGAAGATATTTGGTGCTGAAGATTAATAATTTGAAAAGTGCATAACAAAGGAAAGTATGGAGAATTGTGTTTGCTCTGACAAGCAGAGCCCAGATTCTGCGAGATGTGTGAGGAAATTAGTTTTATGGGCAGCAAGAGAAATGTTGTTATGCAGCTTGAGGATAAAAGCCGAGGTGACTTGTCTTTTCTGTGTGATGTAACTAATTATTTCAGTGCAAAGAATGCCTCAATGTGAAACTGGAAGGACACAACCAAGGCATTCATGAATATTCATGCTGCAGTAGAAGGCAATTCACGCAAAACTGCATTCACTAGAAGAGCCAAACCACAAAAAGGAAAAGTACACATTTAGGCTGTGGTTTACAAACCTTGATCCACATAAACAGTTTTTTGGGAAGTTTTACAAATCCATTTTTCAGTTCATCTGGAGAGTTTTCCAAAATACTGACACATATAGCTGGATTTCTTACAGTGGAACAGCCCAGTGAGACCAAGTTTGAATCTCTTGAGGCTAAAGAATTTGCCCCTTTCATCTCAGACACAATGCTACAACTCCGCCTTAAGGCTGCCTGTGTGCCGCATATGTTTGGTAGCATTTATTTTTTGTAAACAAATTCTCTCCATGATGACGTTAAACAATTATCTCACAGACCCAACTGATAGACAAGAGGAATCTATTTTTCCCAAGGGTGTATGCTGTCTGACTCCAATGCATCATTTCAGTAACAGCTTTCACATTTCCACTGATTTTGATTTTTAATGAGTAATCACAGTCAAGTCTACGCAATCACACTAGAAGGGCAGCTGCACAATGATCAGTATCAAACACAAAGATAGTAGAAAAGCATCACAAAAAGCAGACAGTGTTATGAACTGACACAGATAGGATAATGCAGTGCAACCAGAGAGGCTTTGGGCAGCTTCATTTGCAGAGAAAGACACACAAGTATTCAAATTAAACTAAATATTGACAGTATGAGGCTCTGACTGTCAGAATGTATGAAATGATAGAAAGGTCAAAAACATGACTTGGGTGTACATGTTCGACAAAAAGGTTAATGACTGTGTCAGAATTGTTACTGGCTGTCAGTCTATAAGAAAAAAATTAAAAAAAGACCTGGGCCATTTGGAAATGTCACAAAAAGGCTTTATTACCCAATGAGACTGAACATGTGCACTCTGTACACCTAATATAACACACACACACACACACACACACACACACACAAATAGATATATAGAGATTGATACTACATTTTGGTGTGGTGTACAAATCCACGTTGAATCTGACAAAAATATTCTGAATAGTCAGGTGGAAAGTGTCTATCAGAACTCAAAGCAACCAGAAAGAAACAAAGCATAACCACAAGATGATAATTAAAAAAACAAAAAAAACAAGCATGCCAAAGCTCAGTCAAGCACAGAAAAAATGAACAGAATGCATTGTTCAAACCAACAGTATGACAGCACACCAAAGTGACAATTCCCAGCATGAAATCTAAATACAGATTATGTAATCAGATACGTAATCATTCTCCATGACAACCTATTTCTTCAAGCAGGATACTGGTGTACAAATTGCATGTTTTTACCATTAGCATTAAACACCGCACTCCTATAATACTGTTGGACCCACGATGAGCGGTTCAAAAAGAGAGGATCAAAATCAATGTGGCATAACCAGAGAGACACTCTTCCTTTGTCAAAACCTGGCACTTACATTACCCACAATGCAACTTGATCTCCACCAGTTCAGTCCAAGATTGGGATGAGGAGTGGGCTATAGAGGTCTGGTAAACTTGCTCCTTTCTAACTCCAACGCCCCAGATTCTTCTCATTTTAAAACTTGGGCTTTCCGTCGCATGGTCATCCTTTTTGGTAGTTTACGATATCAGAATGATTAAATCCACCATCCTGATCTTAATAGACAAACGCCTTACCCTCTGAGCTAAACCACTGTGTTCATTTCTGTACACTGTATTTCAATCTAGTAGAGTTTTAAGAGAGCATTGCCATGTGAAAATGTACTAATGGGAGTGAAGGTTTCAGTGACCCTTTTTTTAGTCACCTTTTTATGGCTTAAGAGGCCTTTGCTACTTGATCATAGCTTTGACGGGCAAGTGGGGAGAACCAGAAATTAAAGTGACAAGTTGTGCGACAGTCTGATAGAAAAGAGAATAGACTGCAACTTCATTAGTGCCACCCATCAATCAATTTGAGCAAAGTGTTACAGTCATCTTTATGAGAGAACATGATCTTAGTTTGATGATTCATCAAACCTATTAGACCATATGCAGCTGGACTTTTTCATGTTCAGGACACTTGGAGCTGTCTGATTACAATATCTTGCCTGTTAACTAATGACGATATTAGTTCAGAAATAGTTATTTTTTTATATTGATCTTTATGTTTAAGAGGACTGTGTTGTAGGATGAATTAAATGAATTCACAATTGATGTAACCAGACCTTAAAATTTAAGACATCAACTGGTTGACAGGTTCAAACCAATATGATCCTGTGGGGTGTTATTATAAAAGTAATAACTGTTGCAAATATTGCAACACACTTGACATTTGGTTTAGGTGATTTTCTGTTTATTTTCCCTTGACTGTGCTATTGATTTTTTTCTGTTTGAGCATCTGTGTTTTTTCAGTCTCATTGAGACCCCTTTATCTACTATTTTTATAAATATAAATATAATATAAACTCAACTGCAATAAATCAGAGGTTCTCATAATTGGTCCAAACTCCCTCACCCGACATGCCCAGACCTTTTCTCTCAACACCTCTACATTGCCCCCTCCACCTGCATCCGCAACCTTGGAACCATCTTCAATCCTACACCCTCCTTTGTACCGCATGTCAACTACGTCACCAAAACCGTCTTCTTTCACGTTCGTAACATTGCACGCGTCTGTCCACCACAGCAGCTGAAACACTCACCCATGCCCTCATCCCCTCCAGACTGGACTACTGCAACAGCATTCTTTATACCAGACAAAATCTCCAGTCAGAACTCCATAAACTCCACTGGATCCTATTCAAACACAGGATTTACGTCAAAATGCTTCTCCACACATAAAAAGCACTTAATAACCATACCTCTCCGACTTGCTCACCTGCCATACTCCCGCCCGACTCCTCAAGTCCATCAATATGAACACACTCAAGACCATAAGGACTAAGCTCCGGACCTGGGGCGACACACCTCACCCTCTGGAATGCCTTCCCGGCCATATCAAAAAGTCAAGCACCCGACCATCTTTCAAACAGGCCTTCGGAACTCACCTCTTCTGACTTGCTTTTTCCTGCTAACAGACTTTCCCAGTTTCCCTCATTTTCATTGCCCACTTTGCCTAGGCCTTTCCATGCACCGGTGTGTTTTCCTTTTCTTTTATGTCTACGTACCTTGTCTGTTTAAATCGGTTTTGTTTTGTCTGTGTGTAACCAAAACTGTAAAGCATCTTTGAGTGTCTAGAAAAGTTAAATAAATAATAAACAATAAATAATAATATAACATAATAATAATAAGGTTAAAATAAATGTATTATTATTATTATTATTATTATTATTATTATTATTATTATTATTATTATATGCTGTATATGTTTTTTAACATTTATTTGTGTTCTAACCCTAACCCTTGCTTATGGTCCCCCCAGTGGCTAGAAATGGCCCTGGGTATCCTGCGCTGCCTTTGAGAAAATAAATGCTCAGCTGGGCCGATCTGGAATCTTGCTCCTTATGAGGTCATAAGGGGGCAAGGTTACCTCCCCTTTCTCTGCTTTGCCTGCCAAGAGATTTTGGCCCACCCATGGGAGAGAGACATCGTGGCTTTCAAACGAGCAAAGTGGCAGTTGGTCAAGCCCCCCCCCCCCCAAAAGAAATGGCACATACTAAGGAAAACTCATTGTGGGACTGGCTCTAGTGGCTGTAATTCTGCACCGAGGCTGAATTTTGGGAAAGAGACTTCAGATACAGTATCAGGGGACCACTAAGGCCTATATAAAAGAGACTTCAGATACAGTATCAGGGGACCACTAAGGCCTATATAAAAGCATCCAAAGCACCATGTCATGGGACCTTTAATATATATATTTTATATATATATAACATATATATAACATATATTATATACTGTATATATATAATAGATCAATGCTTCATTCATTGAGTCATTTACTTTAGAGTAAAATGTACACACTATAAAGTAGCTGTCATATTCAAAGAAGTAATATCAAAATATATACATACATCATGAAATATAATTTTATCTTGGGAGCACTTTGACATAAGTAATTTGTTTGAGGCACAGCTATAATTTTCTTGACTATTTTCACAGAACCATGAGAAACTGTTTGTCACAATGCTGGAAGACACAGACAGATGATATGCAACCTGCTCTGCCTCCTCCGTTCTTTCACTGCATCCCCTCTGGCTACTTCAACACGCCAACACGCAAGAATGGGAAAGAGCCATTTTAACTTTAGCCTTCTGACAAAGTCACACACCTTGAGGTGGAACATTTCATTATGGAGCTACATCTTATTTGTTCCTCAAACGACATGAAAAAATTTCAAATAAATACAAGCAGACAAGCACGTCGCACACAAAACCAGAAACATGTTTTTCTGCTGTGCAATGTGTTAAATCAGTTTTAGAATCGCTTAAAGGTTCTAGATCATGCTCATTTTCAGGTTAATACTTGTATTTTGGGTATCTACTAGAACACGTTTACATGCTTTAATGTTCAAAAAACATTATTTTTCTCATACTTTCTTACTGAATATACCTGTATTTACCCTCTGTCGGAAACGCTCTGTTTTAGCGCACATCTCTTTAAGCCCCCATTGCCAAAAAAGACCACTCTGCTCTGAATGTCCAGCGTTTCTAGGTCTACTGAATCTCCACTCTCGGAATGTCTGTACCACCATTGCTGCCAGGAAATGACTGTAACAGCACTTAAGTGGCACTTTCTACCTATGTATATATAGTATAGTTGTGACATCACAACCATATGGAAGTCTTGACAGCTCGTTTCAAAAAGGCACAGTTTCTAAATCCGGGCTGTGTGCATTTCTCTGTGGATTGAGCATTTTTGTACTTTTACAGTATTTATATAGCACCTCAACCCACTTCATAATCAAATCTCACTTCTTACAATATGGGACCATTAGATTTATTGTCAAAATAAATTATGGATGGGTGTTTTATTTACTACACCAAAACATTTGACCGTTCAAAAATTAAAATTTGTCTTCATTTGTTTTAAAGCAACACTAGAGAACTTTTTGTACCTTAAAATAATGTTTCCAAAATCCTGTCAGTGGTTCATCAACTCGTAACAGGGTGAACGGCACTTCTGCATTCACTTTGCAGCTCTCTACCGGCTATAACCGCACTATGCAAGTTTGCCAGATCGGGTAACGGATTGGTAGTTTGAATGAGCCATAACGGGGCAATTCTGCTTCCAACCTGTAGGGGGATCAAAGCTGGAAAAGTTACATAGCGTTGCTTTAAAGCTTTACTGCGTAGTTTCTGTCTCCCCGTGATGTTTTCTAAGTAATATAAACGTCAGCTCATCTATATGATACAAGTAGTTAGTTTCTGCCGGCAAAAGTGGCCGGATGTCACCATTTACTAAAAACAGCTATACTGAGAAATACAGAGAGCATTGTGTGGCGCTTAATTAGCTTTGTAGCAACTCATTTGGCAATGGCTTGAATGTAACAGACGTTAATTAATATCAAAAAGTTACGCACTAAAGTTTTGACTGTTTGTTTGTGTTAATTGAGGTGACTTTTCCAAGATAAATGGAACATCTTTTTCTTAGTTCTATATTTTATTGTGACCGCAGTTACAGAATTTGTTTTCTTTTTACATTATAGTGAAGAGTTTTTTACTATTTAGTGGTGTCTTTTGAGAAAACAGCTATTCGCTCCTGATATGAATCTCATTTTGGCAGAGAGGCAACACAGCTTTGCATGATTGGCTGTATTGCTGTCCTCTCACACTCCCACAGACATGCATTTGATTTGTCACCAGCATCCAAAGTCTTATCTAAACACTGCGAAGAATCTCTGAGTAAATGTTCCCCGTTGGCACACTTCAGCAGCACAGAAACCAGCTATTCTACAAAAGGATCTCCTAAGTACCATTTATTTACACGAAGGGAGATTAGAATGCACTGCAAAATAAAGACAATAAATGATGTGAAGATGACTTGGCACATAAAAATATGGTACATTATTACCATATGATAAGAAGATTGAAGGACGTTTTTATTTAATCCTTTCTCGTGAGAGAATTATAAGGAAACAGGCCAAACTTAAGTAATTGGCTTCAGAAGTTGCAGCTTTCTCGTCCTCCATTTCTAGGCTGAGAGGGAGAAACCTGCCATGCTTGTCAAATCTTCTTGACTGTTACTGTGATGGCCAAAGAGAGTAAAAATGGCCTCCATCTCGTAAGAGTGAGGGGGGAAATACAGGTTTAGTCAAGTGTGAAAAACATCTCGTTATGAAAGTCAAATATGTCATATTGGCAGCTACCAATTGGGCTTTTTTTTTTAATTAATTTTTTTCAATTCACCACACCGTTAAACAATTGTGAACTTTTTATATAACTACTTGTGCTGAAGAAGAGTTGGACACAATGTGCTTCTGTGCACTCATTTTCTAACTCTCCATCACAGATAGTGTGATATGACAACCTGTCAGGCAATAACAGTTTAAGCATTTGCAATATTGGCTGTCCTACACACCTGCTATTGCTCTCAATAATAATCCCCTGCCACATAGATGGTTTGCACAGGTTTGAGATCCGACCACAATGACCTCTGTAGAAAAAATACATGTAGTAAGCTACATTAATGTTATCTACTCAATAAAAGGATTTAAAAAGGGAAAATAACATGACATGTTGTATGGTGGAGAACATTGATAGTTTTGAGAAGTCAAAAGGTAAATGTTTGATTTCTAAGTGATCCATCGGAGGGTCAGTGCAAAAACACAAACTAACCTATATCAATCCGATATACATACTAGGGGTGTGCATTTCTCCCTTATAAGACAATTCGATACATATCTAGATACGTGGGCTACGATACGGTACGATAGGACACTTTTTAATCTGGAATGATTCAGTGTGATTCGATGTTGAAATGATTCGGTGCGATACGATGAGATACAATTCAATCTGATAGACACAGTTATTCATTTAATGTACACACACTCATTTCTAATTATAAACTGAAATAAACCAATTCTATAAAAGAAGCTTTGCCTATTTTCAAATAAATATATGGTATATTTTTAAAGGGACCAGGAAATAGTAAAGCTAGGACGTGCTAATAGTATAATTTCAACTAAATTAGCAACCCTTTTGTAACCACATAGCATCCACATCAGCTCCATATTAAATGAAACTGCCTCTGTGCTGCTGTAATCTTAGAGACAGTAACTCAAACACAGGTCCACGTTACACAGCCAATTGTGAGCACTCCACTAATAACCATATACAGTATTATGTGAGTACACATTCAATTCAATTCTATTTTATTCATAATATCAATTCATAACAAGAGTTATCTCAAGACACTTTACAGATAGAGTAGGTCTAGACAAAAACAAAATTTACAAGGACCCAACAATTCTTGTAATTCGCACAAGAGCAAGCATTTACTGCGACAGTGGCGAGGAAAAACTCACTTTTAGAAGGAAACCTAAGACAGACACATGTGAGCACAATAATACTGTTAAGAGCGTTAGCGTTAACTTTTTTGTTAATGTACTTGAACATCTTAGAACATAGAAACGTCAATATAAACCTAACACACAATTTACAATATCTACAATGTATTCCACTCAGCCGCTTTCACTGCTAACTCCAAAAATGTCATTTAGCAGTCGGCACGTGTTTGTCAGCAAACCCAAACAAAAGCACTGATTGGCTGATCCCCGCCATCCATCCTGACCATGAATGACCAAGTCCTTAATAACACAAATGGTGGGGCTTTTGTCTACCTCACAAATAAACACACACTCATCTCTTTCAACAGCATTGCGCACACCGCAGCAGCTTCGTTTGATTGACAGCTAAGCTTCAGTAAACCTATTTGTAACGTTGGATCCGGGCCATCGGCCAAATCTTGTTCCATTTAGACCGATGCAGGGGTCTGCGTACCGATGTAGTCGTATCAGTGATAATAAAACCGGATACCGACTCGTATCAGTGTATCTTTACACCCCTAATACATACTGTAGCATATTGTACACGTGTTGATGTGTGTAACAACAGGATTTAAAAAAACAAAAACAAATACCTTTCACTTTTCCTAGAATTCCAGGGAACATATTAGATTGTGTTAGTGTGCATTCTATTGTCCTGGCATGTTTAATACAATATCAGAAATGCTGAAGTTTGGAGGGTCAGGAATGCATTTGCCAACACTTGACTAAGAAATATAGCCTTCTTTCTCACAATGATTGATTTTGAGAAAAACACTCAAATCAAATAAAATCTTAAATTGCTTCACACCCTAACTATAAGGGGGAAAAAAACAATACAATTGTCAATGCCCACAGATCAAGGCTGACGATCTTCGTGCTGTATTTTTCCAGCACATTGACAAACCAATGTCTAGCTGTGTCTCTGTTGCTGTGAAAGCATGTGTTTGCATTTAAAGACATTTTGCTCATTTCACTAACTTTTTAGTCTGGATAAGAAGACAAGTGAATCCAAACAGCAAGATGTAATCCCAGTAAACAATAGCAGGTATTGTGGTAAAATCTCTTTAACTAGACTCACATTTCATCACTGTTTTGAAGATTTCCTTAAATACTGTGTAATTAGTTAACGTCATCGGATTGCACTGTTGCCAAGCATCCACAACTTCATAATTCTGGTCTGCATTTCCAGAAACACTTGTAATCAGTCCTGATTTCTCAAAACTGATTAGCTGCTGTCATTCAGTATTTGGCAAGCAATGTGCCCAACTGTTCAACTTTCAGCTTCTGAGCTTGCCTTTTTGTGAGTATGTCATACCATACAAACTCCAAAAAAAGTTCTATCACACCAAGCTATCCTTGGTGAGATATAGGCAGCACAAATACATAAGCAGAAACTTTAGTGTGGCTCATTAGGGAGCACAAAATCAAGATGTCTTTAGTCTTTAATA
Source organism: Percina caprodes (assembly GCA_013375575.1). NCBI lineage: Eukaryota > Metazoa > Chordata > Actinopteri > Perciformes > Percidae > Percina > Percina caprodes. The sequence goes on along the minus strand of JABXJD010000271.1, from coordinate 400,135 downwards.
AAATCTTTTCGGAGAAAATGTGAAGTTGAACTCTGCACTTGGCAGCCAGGAAGACTACATTACTTTCCTTTCCTGAGATATTTGCTGCTCAGCGGGAGATAAACAGCCAGGCTAAAATACGTGAGCAGGTGCAGCAGCCTCACATTACATCCTGACTCCTCTAGCCTCAGCCACCCCCTGCGATGCCCCCTACACCCCCACAGCAGGCAGTACAAACTTCAAGAGATTGATGTCATCTCCCAAATAAACAACTAGCAAAGTAAAAGTTAAAGCCTCAGCAAAAGATTTGTATTGGTTTCAAGGCTTGGTCAGAGGTGTACAGTGTTACCAACAATATGACGTCTTTAAAGCAAATAATCTTAAGGGGGAAAAAAAATAAAAATCAACTCTAAACATATCTGACATATTAACTCAATATTAAATCACTTGTGTCTTAGTCGTTTAAATGATGCGTATGCTTTGGGAATATGCATGTATGAATTGTGCACCAATGTTGTTGGAGTTATAAGAGCAGCAGATCTTTGAGGACATAATTTACAAAAATGGCAAGTTGAGCATATCATTTTTGATATATTTCCCAATCTTAAGGTAGACCGTGCACACTTGTGTGTATAAAAGTAGAATAATTTACCTTGATAACGTCTAGTTGTATTTGTATGGTTACTATAGCAGTATATTTTTTCCATAACCTTTCATAAACACATGGTAGAAATGTTGAAATGTTGATTTGTAATTCAGTTCTTTCTTCATGTTATAAGGGCATGCAAAGCTAAATCTAGTGCAGACTTTACTGCAACAATACTTGTGCATAACCTAACATAATGTTAACAATTACAGAATTCCACATCATCTAGTATTGGAGGGAAATACATTTTTTATTGCTCTGAAGGCTGTACAGCCGGGAAAACGTATGTAGAAGTTAAAATGTGACGCTTCAGATTTGCAGCTTATATATCTAGGGCAACAGAAGAGAGGCTGCCGAGGAGCAACCAGAATCTTTAGGCACCCATTTTGGAGTTAGACAGGAAACAGATGAGATGTTGAGATCTTAAACATCTAATAGAATGGGCTCAATTCTAATAAAAAAGAGCTTGAGAGTTGCAGGGAGGAAGTAAACAAGAGACAAAACCCTTTTGGCTGCGAACCGAGTTGAGAGGTGTGTTGAAGGAGTAGATAGCATGCTACAGCCCAAGGAGGGAGACAGCGATATTCAATTACGGATTTGCACGTGAATGCAGGGGGAATGAAGAGGAAGTGAGTTTATTTATTTGGGAGCGGAAAGAAAAAGGGAAGAGCGAGACTTTTACATGACAAGTAGCAGACACACGTGGTGAGGGGAAGAATGAGAGACTTAATTAGACAAGATCGACAGTGAGAGGTGGTGAAGTCTAATTGGGTGTGTTTGAAAAAGCAGTTTTGAAGTAAGATTGCTCAACTGAATGAGAGACTTCATTATAGCTGAAGAAAAACGAGAGATGGACGATGTACTTTTTAAATAATGTTGGCGACATTTTAGATAAGAAGCGCTTAGTTCTTTTGTTGGTTTCATTAGCAAATTCATTTCCTGTCAATTTGATTTTCATGATACAGAGGACCATCATTTTGTACCACAGCAGATCAAGCTCAGTGACCTTGTAAAGTGGCAAACTCATTGGGCACAAGCAGGTATTATCCTGCCTGCACCCATTTGGTAATTTCATGGCTCTCCATGGCATCAGCTGTAAGAATATGTGCACGCTAAAGGAAATGACAATAAAATGAGGCAATCTGGCATTGAATATTGTGCTGCTTTCAAATGGCCAGGCACAATGGCTACCGTTTTTGGGCAGTTTTTATTTTTATTTATTTTTTTAGCGTGGGAAGGCACAACAGATTACTAAAAACCAAAATAAACCCTTCATGTATTTATCTTTAAATTCCCCAAATAGTAGCCATAAGCACTCAATATCGAAACATGTTTTTGTTTTTTTACATTGTAATGATGTTAGGTAATGTAATCCCTCTTAAAATGTTTGATAAACTATTAAACTACAACTCATTTTCTTTAAATATGTTGTCTCATTGATTATGATCCAATTATGGAATATGTGGATATTATTAAGGAAAGAACAACGAAACATTATTTCTCAATGCATACATGTTTATCTGGTGAAAGTCTTAATCGTAAATAAAAGGCTGAGGACTTAATTTGAGAAATGACACAGTATTATCATGGTTCATTATGCTTCACATCTCTTAACAAAAACAAACAGACAAAGCATATTCTTTTCATATTTTGCCCCATTGATGCATCAGAATCAGAAGTAAATAAGTAAATTTATGTGAAATTTGCCTTGGTTGAAAGTTGCATATATAAAAAAACAAAAATATTAAACATTAATAAAATAAAAAATAAGTGCTGTCAAAGGATTCAAATATTTAATCACAATTAATTGCATTAATGTCATAGTTAACTCTCAATTAATAGCATCTATTCTAAATGTCCCTTGATTCATTTTTCTCATTTTATTGCTCTTAACATGAAATGTGGATGGGCTTGATTTGCGCAAATGTATTTTTATTGAAAACAACATTGGCATTTAGCCTACTGTAGTGTTCAATTTCCCACTAACATTCTCACTAGGAGCAAATAATCTCTCACACAACGTAACACTGTCCATCAATAAGAGGGTGAAAAAAATACTGTAACGGGGGGGAGCATCAGCTGTGTGCTTGGTATTTCAGACTGGACGTGCTGCGATGATAGCTCATTTCACAACGACAAAACTCACAGATCACGTTGGTCTTGTCAATGGAACCACTTGGCAACTTTTAAAAAGTATTGGCATCCGTTTCAGCATCTCACGCTCGCCATCCACTCAAAATGTAACTACTATTTTATTTTATCACAAAGTTTTGGCCGGCTCGCAAACCCAAACGGCGTGTGTGTGGCGTGCCTGTTGTTGTGTTTCCGGTCTAGCTAGATCGGGTGTGGTGTTGTAGTTTTTCTAACGTTACTAGGTGTTGCAACAGCATGTGAAAGTTTGCTAGGCCTAAAAAAAATGTTAATCTTGCGATTAAAAAAATTGACACCGTTAAAATGGGTTTGCGTTAAGGCCGTTAATAACTGACAGCACTAAAATTAATATATACATACAAAGTAGCTGTTGCATAACTTATGTTTGGATAATAGACAAGTGGCATAGCCAGAACGTACTCCAGCGTTGACAATGCCTGATGGTTCTGATTACAATATTCACCCTCCTTTTCAGCTGATTTTGGTCTCCACCAACTCCAGAGGGAAACATCTGGCTCTTTGGCATCTTTACTATGTTCACAGCTAGTTGCGACCTGTGTCTCTTGTGTGTTGTTGTGGACCAACATGCTACTATGATAGCGGTTAGAGTGAACCTAAACTGTAATAATGAAGACGAGCAGACAAAATAGATCTTAAAGAAAAGATGTTTCTAAGAGCTGCAGGAATGGGCAGTTGTGTGATAACTGCCTTTGGGTTAATACCCCTTTCACATTCATTCAGTCTATAGTTCTTATAAAGATATTGATATAAGCCGTTTTTAACTAATGTCCAGCTGACTGTAAGTGCGGTCTTATGTGAAAGTAAAGTACTGAGGGGTTTGGTTACCTAAGAAAAAGAAACTGGATGAGTATGGATATTTTACACCTACAGTTTTCTCAAACCAATCTTGAATGGGTAGCTAAAATCCTTATCAGCAAACTATCACAGAGCGAAAGAGCCAATGTGTCTTCCTCACTTGGGATTCCCTCTCAGATTGAGTCTAAATAGTTTTGAGAGAGCCCAATAGAACTGGATAATGATTGTAAAGTGAGTGAATGTAGTCTTTATCCCCATAAGAAATCATTTTGGAGTTCTTATAAGCTGAACCAATGATGATCTGTAAATGAAACCCCGTAGTGATTTTAAAGCAGTATGTTTAATAAACTTGCCTACTAAAAGAGAGCAATATTCCAATTGATCAATATTTTGTTCTCATGCAGGAGCAACGCTCCCCCCAAATGTATTTTCCTCGGAGACAGCCAATTAGATGATATCTCCTTCACTGATTAACCGACAATTTGAATTCTATGCAGAAATTCTCAAAAGGCCTAAATGTATTGCTGTCATATACTGTAGATCTCATATCTTTATGACCAGAGACATCAACCCCGTTTCCAGTCAATATATAAGCTATTTCGCTCTCTGCATTTACAGAGCTGACTCATCTTGGTATGATCCCACTCTGCTGCGATGGCTTCATTCAATATTGTGCAGGGTGTCTCCCACTCAACCTCCTTTCTCTCTCTCTCACACACACACACACACACGCACACGCACACGCACACGCACACGCACACACACACACACACACACACACACACACACACACAGACACAGACACAGACACAACAAGTGCTCTATACATTCAACTTTTCTTTTAAAGGAGGACATAGACATGCATATTTGGCATGAAAGCAATAGAAAATGACACATACAAATGTGTAATTGCGTATAGAGGTGGGAATCACCAGACACCTCCGTATACGATATCATCCGATACGTATGCCATGATACGATATTATTGCAATTTATAACCTTTTTTCCAACTTCTAATTTTTCCCAATTTCAAATGATGTCCCCAAAAGGAAACATTTGTTTTATCTAAAAAGATACATTTCTTTGTTTTTTTTCATCTCACTTCAATTTTATTGCTGCAAAATGGGATTGTCAAGCAGACCAACACACATATATAATAAAAGATCCATACTTGGCGCCTGTGTATCGATACAATATTGCCATGGAAAATATTGCGATACTATGCTGTATCGATTTTTTTCCCCCACCTCTGTCTGCACACACTGGAAAATATATATACCAAGATATATAGCACTTTTGCATTTTGTAAGTGTTTGTATTTTTCATAGTTTCCAAAATATATATATATATATATATATATAATAATGCCCCAATTCAAATGAATGGACAGAATGTTCAGAGTTACAGTGGGTCACATTACACACAGAGTGGAGTTAAGCTGTTCAACTCTTCTTCAAAATGTATCTCACTTGTACCTTTACAATTATCTTTTCTTCCATTGACACACAGAAAAATGTGTCCTCTTTAAATCAATAGAACTACTGTATCTAAGGACGTTTTTGCATAGGATCCTTAAAGTGACAATGGTGCCATCCAACCGCCCCACTGACTCCAATACAAACCAAGACCAGAAGCCAACTCCATTTCCCACATTTTTGACACCACAAAAAATCATGTTTTACAGCAACATGTTCAGTAGGGGATAGGAATTACGATCTTTGAATAATAAGACAGAGTGGCCCTCAGCTTAATCTCCATTAGATGAACTGTTTGACCCAGGAGTCACTCAGTGGTTACCATCACCATGGCAACCTTTAATTACAGGTGGGAACACACAGCTGATACAGATTTGCAAATTTGACAATTTGTCTCTGTGGTGTGTAGTAACCACCTGACTACACAGGTGTTGCATTTGAACATCTTTAACGTTGACTTCTATTTCAAATCCTTTCATTGCTAAAAACAGGCCGGAGATGGAGTCCTGCCTATCATATTAATCTCTATTATGTGATTGCAGCAGCTGGACACACACACACACACACACACACACACACACACACACACACACACACACACACACACACACACACACACACACACACACACACACACACACACACACACACACACACACACACACAGCAAGTTATGAACTTCTAACTTCTCATGCTGACATCTCTCCATTAGTGCATGTATAGGACCTGAGCATGTGTGTGTGTCTAATTCAGGCCTGTGTGTAATGTGCGTAATAACAACAAATGTGTGTAAATTGTAAATTCCCCTTGTGGGACTAATAAAGGATACGTTAAAATTCAAATTAAATTAAACAAGGAGTTCACACACACACATATATCATTATGTTTAATGCTTTAACGCTTTGTGTCCCGTAGACAAGTTTTAATAGAAGGATCTAGGATAGGCCAGCTTATATTTATTTTTTATTTTATAAAAGCCAACTGACACAAGCACAAACTTACTGGAGCCCTGGAATAAAATGGAATTTCAATATAAAAGTTCCAACTAGACTCTGTACAGTGAAGCTCATACACTTCCTTACACTATAAGTCTCATTTAAACACCTTGCATTGCTTGCAATATATATATATATATATATATATATATATATATATATATATATATATATATATATATATATATATATATATATATATATATAAACCCATTTTATCCCTTCCCTATCATTCCAACTCTTCGCACTCCTTCAGCTGCCCCCTCATACAAAGTTAAGCCAGCGATGCAGTTTATCTCACAGACATTTATCAAGCTCCCAGCTATACATAAGGCAATACAGTCCAGCTTCCAGCTTTCCAAACAATGCAGTCCCACTGCAATTTCCTCAGAAATTACACTCTCTAGCCTCTCTCTGTTTAGGATACATGACCAAAACACAATGTTTCCACTTCATTAAATATGTCTAAAGCCAATTAATAAAATCAGGCAGAAAATGGCTGCCGCACTACACATCTACTGCAATGTCCTTGAAACCAGTTGTAAACCACTGACTGCAGCACCAGAATTAAATGTCTGATCATAAGACCAGAAGTAAACAGCTGACTACACAACTGGAAACACACAAGCAGCATCGAGAACAAAAATAAATGACTGACCCACAGAGCTGGAACTAAACTGGTCATCACAGGAGAGTAGATAGATGACCAATTATCAAGCGGTGAACAGGCAAAGCTCCCAGGGTTTGACATCTGTGAGCCGTTTGAGTATGCCCCAAAACAAGCCGGTGCCCTTTCGGATGCCTTATGAAAGACTCGGTCACTGTGAATTTGGTGTCTACACCGACTGTCCCTGAGGAGATGGGGTAGTTCCTCCTAAAGGTTACATTCTGTCACTTCATGGGATTGGGTCAGCCGTTTGTTAGGGTTACAATCCACTAGTGATTACTGTATAGTACAGTAGGAATGTGTGTGTGGAGAGCAATAGACCAATACAATAGGGAGCAGAGTGGGAATACTTACTCCACGTAAAAGTGAAATATGCATCATTATTTGGAAATTACATCAATATGTTTCTGTGCTGAATGCTCTTTAGGGTAAAAGTGTACTAAGTAAGGACGTATCATCTTAAAGGCTTTGAATAAATTGATGATATATAATTTGCCTCTATTTAATATTGATCCCCACTGAAAGCACATCTCACCACAGATAGGACCAGTTGATAAAAGTTGGACTGCAGTTACAAAAATCTTTAAAAACTGTAAAATGCAAAAGCTCCTGGGCATTTTATCCAACCTAAAACAAGTGTTACTTACATATAACGTTTAAACCCGGCACTTTTCAACTCATCATTGGATTATGAACAAAATCAGCAGTGTCTACACAATGCAGCTTATTAGTTATGGGATCTGTAGGCACTCACAAATTACTTTGCCAATTAAAACCCTGATGAAAAAAAAAAAAAAAAAAGGTTGCTGAAGCCAAATGAAGTAACATCTCACACAGAGATAATGTGGCATTAGGATAATGAGCCAATCAGATATCTGGATCTGCTCAAGTGACAGTTGGCTCTCACCATTCGGCAAAGTCAACTCACATGCATGCAAAATGTCTCCGGGTGTTTCTATTTTGAACATGACTCCACCGCTACCTAAAACTAAATACCCTCAGCGAAAAGAAGAAGACATAAAACAAAAAAGGTTCAACATCTCCCTCCTGGAAGAAAGTGGACCACAACTAATTATTTTATCACCTATAGGCCTCTATTGAAGGTTTACAGAGCGTATGAGACAGATGAACTCTGCACTTAAATAACTATTACAAGGAGTAATGGAAGGAAACAAGCTTTCTTACTATTTTTAGTTACATAATGAAACCACCTCAATTGTTGAAGCGCCTTTTTCTGTTATATACCTAGAAACCCTTTTACATTGAAGCCAATGCAGCAGGCACAGAATAACTTGTAAGAACTAATGTACGTACTTGTTTTTTGGACAATAAATTAGAGTTGTTTTTTGACACTAGATTACACTACATTATACTAAAACGAGCATTTCAAGTTACCGAAGGATACTCTGATGCTACGAATTACTCACCAAGAAAGATTCTGCTAATTAGACTTAATATTTAATTACAAATCACGGCCTGTGAGTCACAATATGCTAAGACTATCTTCCAACAACAGACTGTAATGCCCCCAGGCATTCTACACATAGCTCTTGTTTAACATTTCATTTGCTGTGAGATTTCTTCTTTAACATTTCATTTGCTGTGAGATTTCTTGCATTCCTACAGATGACGTTGAATGTCGTATGCCTTTCAGTTGACAGTAAATCTTGAATCTTAATTAAACATGCTCTGATACTGTGACCTATTTATTTCCTCTTTTTTTTAGCAATAAGCAATCATTCTTTGAAATTGTTAGCATATTTTATGGATAGGTTTTATTTATTTACCTATTTTAGTCTTTATTGTCATTTTTTTTTTTTTATATCTGTTCTGTTTCAGGACAAACATGCATATTTCATGGCCCTTGTCTGTCCCTTTCTGCCCCGGTCTACATTTACCTCCTGCTTGTGTGAAAAGTGTATTCTGGCCCCGTTTGTGGTTCCTTACAGTGGAGCACATACCTCTTCCAATCTATCCTTAATCATTTAAGTTGGCTTTCAATTCCAATCACTACCTGGTTTGAACTGGGTAACATCAGTCTAAAAATTTTTTTTTTTTTCCTGTAATTGCACTTGACAAACAACACACTAGCCCAACTAACGGTTTATTGACTTGTCTCTCTACAGAGTGCTGCTGCTCCTCATGGTGCAGTGGCACTGTAGTTTTGAGAGGCATACGGTGCTGGCTTGCACCCATTCCACACCAAAGTGCCACAGTGTGTAAATGTAATGATTGATTTTTAAATTTGATGAGAGCTGCAGGGAATGCCCGTGGTTACACAAACTGTTCCATAACCACAGAATCCTAACTTCTTCTCCCTGCAGCTTTTCAATGGGCAATATACTATTTGCTCTCTCTTTGCTTGCATATTCTCCAGTATGTCCCTCTGGCAGCAGCAGCAGCCAAGAAAAAGGTCTAATAAAAATATTTGTGTTGTGCAAGCATGTACATTATGTCCCCTTGCGCGCCTGCCTACTCCAGATTAGTCCAATTGCATAAGACATGTTATTAAAATGCTTATTTTTGTTTTTGGATAGTTTTCACTTATTCATATTAAACCCTGTGATTGTTATAATATTATTTGGGTGCTTGTAATAGATTTGGCTGGAGTTCTCATAGTAAAACTATCGGAAATTCAAGTGGGCACTTGAGAAAAAAAAAAAGAAAATCCCGTCATGACCTCCGATGTCGAGAACCTTTATTAGTTATTGCAGCGAGAAGTAGATATTGTACATGCACAGCTTAAGCTGTTAATGGAAATGCATATGAGAGTTGGGAGAAACTGTTAATGTACTTTCATCTATGTATATGCTGAGTACATCTGAAGCGAATGCAAACTGTGTTAATTCCATTTGGACCTGTAGTGGTGGCTTAATAGGTTACTGCTTAAATGTCATGTTTGTCAGGTTTAAAGATGTAAAAGGAAAGTATTACATGGATCCTTTAGGAGGTACTGAGCAGGCTCTCCCTGGCTATCAGAGAATTTGTGTCTGATTTAATCTAATATGGATTGTGATTGGCCCACATGCCTTTGAGCGTATCTGTGTGTGTGTATGGGGGGGTTACATTAAACTAAGTGAATATTTGGTGCTACAGTCAGCCTAGAAATTATTTGGACAACGAAATACTGTTTGATATCGTGGCTCCATTCTCTTCCTACTTCAAACGTTCAACGAGACTATGCTAATGAGGTTAGTTGGTTTTAATTTTAGAGTATCTTCAGATTCAAATTAACATTCAATGAAGCGCTCATTTTCTTTTTTGTTATTTCACTGTTAGAGCCATTATGTGTGTGTGGTGCCTGGAGATACAAGTGCCTCTCCACGAACAAGGGGCTTGTTGTGAACAGGGGCCAGCAGCACTGAAGCACTGCTCACCTGTTTAGCCCGACCGCCAACTCGGCTCTGCTCTGCCCTGCCAAGCTACACCACAACCAGCTGGTGGCAATCTTCAATTACAACACCTGAGCCGCATTAACTCGTCAGCCTCAACCCTGAAAAGCTAGCAGGTGCACGAGGGAGGGGTGGAGGGGGCTCGCTGGTATCTGTGAACAAGGCTTGGCTCATGTCAATAGAAATACAAGTTGTTTCATTAATCTTTTGTAGTGTAGATTTTTCTTCCCTTCATGTGGAAATTGCAGATTTGATGTGAATAATGGAGCTACAGGTCCCTACTGTTGAATGAATAAATGACTGATCCAAAACAATGGAGCCTTGATTATCATTACAGCTTTTAAAGCAACAGTATAGAACTAAAATATGAAATATTATTTTAAGGTACATTATTTTGGTGCAAGTTAGCCAGATTGGGTAGCAGACCTGTTGTTTGAATGAGACATAAGAATAATGGTAATGGAAAAACTACAGCTTTAAACCGGTAGGGGGGCCAGGGCGGAAATGGTCTTTAGTGTTGCTTTAAGAACTTGCTAAATATACTGTTAACACAGTCAATGCTTTAATCAAGCCAGGGGTCTTTAACATTTTTTAGACCAAGGACCCCTAATATGAAAGATAGACGAGCAGGGACCCCCTACTACATACAGTATATTGTGTAAAATTAAGTTGCATAATAAACTGGGCCTACAATAATGTGTAGGGGGGCCTAAAGCCTTTATACATAACTTGTAGGGTGCCCTACAATACTAAGCCAGTATTTACATATTCAAAAGTCATCATGTTTATGTCAAACATACACGTGGAAGGCACAGTTAATCTTAACTGTATCTATCTATCTATCTATCTATCTATCTATCTATCTATCTATCTATCTATCTATCTATCTATACCTGTATATATACAGTATACCACAGTATACCTTGTCTATGGGCCAGTAGGCAAATCTTCAATGTTGTTGAGGTTGTTTTTTTTTTTTTACTAATAGGCCAATTTATCATAGCTACTGTAATAATATGGTGTATTCATTTTAATTTATATCGCCAGACCTTTTAATTTTGGGGGGGGAAAACAATCAAAAAAAGTATTATTAAACAATAATTTGGCAGCCTCCCTGCAGTGACTCTGAGGACCCCCTGTTGAGGATCACTGAATCAAGACATTCATATAATAGGAATTTGCCGCTTGATAATAATAATTTGATAAAATAATGCTGTAGTAATATTTCCAACATAAGATATAATTCCAATTAATGTAATACATTTAACCTGCCCTTGTTGTCATAACTTTGATCCTGTCGGTGTAGCAAATATCACATTATTAGATTGTTTTTTTAATCAAACATGTAACAACTAATTAAAGAAGAAAAAACATAAGAATAACAACTAAATAAACATATACCAAACTCAATAGACACATTATCATAAACAACATAAATAAGCAACATAAATTATACTTACATGGTCTTACAATGAACTTCTATAAAGCCAACTGTAACTACTATCCCAATGGTTTTATATATAGTACACAGCAATGAGACTTGACTTATACTGCACGAGTTGTGAGACCGTTTGTAAACAGATGTTTTAACATAGTTTTGCTGTTGTTAAATCTGGACCCCTATTTCTTCAATGCATCAAGATTTTCCTCCAATTTTTATTCTACCTTAGAGGCATGCAACAATAACAACGTTTTCTTCATGAATCCAAGGCAATCCTCGGTGAGTAACTGATAGGCAAAGGGTCATTTAGAGGAAATATTCATTTAAAGGAATACTGAAATAGAAAGTGGTCTGGGATTGCCTCCACACGGCTCTCACAGACAGTTCCCCCCAACTCATCAAATACCGCCATTTTGTCACGGCCCTTGGCGTCTGATACCAACAATATGCATGCACAGCAGGACCTGCTATCAAAATGAGAAATGAAAAACATCAAAGCTCAGATTACAACACACACAGACACACTATATCTTTACACAGCAAGTAGTTGTTTGCTGCTATATTAATGACTTAAAAGGATGAGAGTTTGTATGTGTAACAACTGGACTGACGATTTAAAAATGGAAAAACAATTGCACAGCTTTCATACATTTGGACATTTGGTTTTAAACTAAGAAAGATAATAATAAAGCCACGCTCAGGAGCTGGTTAGATAGGACTTCTGGCCGTCTGTCTCCCACATGCAGAGTTTCTCTTCCTGATCTGTTAGGAAACATTGTGCTTCACTTCGTCTTTATTTGCCATTGCTTCTGTTCTGGTGTTTCTTTTTCTCACTATGATGACCGTTGTTTGGGTCATTTTAGAGATTCAGTGTAACTACTAGCTACTCCTTGAAATAGTTGGTTTACAATGTGATTACAATGTACAAAAGAATGCAGGCTACATGCAGTTATTTTCTACAGTCTTCTGCCTAGCGTCCTGGGAAGTTATCACCTTAGTTTCTTTTAAAGTCTTCAGTGTTGATTGGATGGAGAATATCTTTCAGATGAGCACCACATATTACATACCACCACAGAGCAAAAGCCAAAGATGAATTCGCATTAGAATTCATTGAAAAGCAACACTCTTGGTTTCACAGCTGGGTAATTGCACAAGAAGATTTCTGACCAATTTCTTTTGACATAATTTAATGTAGCCACTGTGTGCTGAAGTGTTTTCTTTCATATTGATATGTTTGATTAAAGTAAACAGTCTCTCCTTTCACCTCACAGTCATTCTGTCTTTTTCTTGTGAAAACAAATCATTACAACAAAGTAAAATTCAATTGCACTCAGTGTCGTGTAATCATAACCAGCCCTCTTGGTCTTGGTGGCAGAGTGCTTCATTGTCTGAATTCATTTTGAAACATTCCATCCACTGGCACTATTTACAGACTATTGACAAATATTTACTCAAGTGAAAATATTATCTCTGAAATTCATTTTCTGAGATTTTCATAGAGGAACGGAGGGTGACAGCTACATCTGAGGACTGTTAAAGGGATCACATTGGTGGAGTAGATTTGGCAGGAAGTGAATCTGTATTGTGGGTTATGATAGATTCATTTAACTAATTAAAAGCTACAGGAGTCATAGTCTTCAAATAATCCAAAATAACCCAAAGATGGGTTGAATTAATTATCTTTAAGATATGTAGATGTTCTGATATTGTTGCATTATCAATTTGACTGCATGCACTTTAAATTGTTCTGGAATCAGCAATCACGTATGACTGTTTAAGGGCTTGTGGCACGATTACAAAAGGTACGTCAATGCAAATGGATAGCTTGTAGGTAATTCAGTAATGACAGAGTGTGCTCAGGTGGGAGGTAATAGACTGTTAAATGAGTGATGCAAACTGCACAGACTCGGCTGAGTGGGGAGAGGTTGCACTGACCGCTTTCAGTGCCGGCTGATACACATACCTCCACCCCCCACACACACACACGCACACACGCACACACACACACTTTTTAGTATGTGTGACAGCAACTGACGGACAAGAATAAATTAATGATGATGTTGCATATGAAACATACCAAGTGCACTTCTCAAGAGTACTTATTCACTTAAAGCCAACATCCTGTAATGGTGATTCACTTAAATTTACTTCATCAATTTTAATACTGTAATAACATCGTCGGTTAATCAAAGTAAAAAATGTCAAGCTGCAATATAAATGGATGAGTGTGATCAGACTTAAAGACTTGTAGCTGTCATCCGTTCCACTTACATTTCTGATATCAATCATTTATATAGAAACGGCCTTGAATGAATGAGCAAAAGAACTGCTCTGTGTTTTTCTCTCAAGTATTTGAAGTTACGGGGCGTCCTGCGGCGGCCGGGGTTCAAATCTGACCTGCGGCCCTTTGCGGCGTGTCGTCCCCCATCTCTCTCCCACTTTCCTGTCTATCCACTGACACTAATAAAAAGAAAAAGCCCCCCAAAAAAATCTTTAAAAGAAGTTCTAGTGCACACACAAGGATGCATTGATCACTCACAGCATTTTCTCCTCCTGTAAAATAGCTGTGACACTGTCTGGAACATTGTTTTGCTTTTCTGAACACAGAGCAAGCTTGAAAAACGCATCAGAGTAACAAGGCAGCATCTGATCCATATTACATTTGTGTTTTCGGTACCAAAAAATGTGGATTTTGAAGTCATTCATCAGTATAGCAACCATAGTGCAGCCTTTTAAAAGCATCGCTCCCAGGTGCATGGTTTATTATATAGAAGGCAGATGTAGTTTGAAGAAACATTGCTATTTGAAAGTATTTAATTGGAGACTGCATTTCCAGACAGCCATCCCTGCCGCTGGTTTTATTCTAATTGCCAGCAGCAACGCACTTAATGAAGCGAGTGGTGAAGAGTGTGGGTAAAAGAGTGAGAGTGACCAGGTTTCCACGGCAACAGCAGCGGTAGCCGAGTAGTGTTTTCATCTTGAGAAAAAGGCTACAGAAGAGCAGTGTTTCCCTGCAGCGCTTCCTGCAGCTCTATGATGAACATCTATACAGTAAAAGATATATTTGTAGAAATGTTAGAGAGCTGAAAAATGTACACAAACCTGTAGAGTTAGGGCCTTTACAATCCACCAGAGGAACAATTTTCCTCCAAACCTCAGGATTAGACTTGTGTAGGCTACTAACTGAAGTATAATAGTGTACCATCTTGAAAGTAACTCTGCAGGGGGAGAGCTTTGAAAGCTTTCTGTCTTAAGGTCTGAACAAATAGGCTAGTCATTTTTTTGCCCGCTTATCTTACAGATATATGCAAAATCTTTGGAATCCACAGATGCCCAAAATGGATCATCATTACCCCTGCAGTGTAGTTCTGCAAACTGACCCAAAGTATCAGGTTTTTGTTTTTTTTTGGTGCGCTCCAGCCTAAAGTCATGTTCAGGTTTGGTTATTTTCAAATAAAATTTCTGAAGAACTTGCTCTCCCTTTTGTTGCCAATGGTCTGCATCTATGTGTGTCATGTGTTCCAAGTAGGACACGCTATGCCCAGCAGGAAAAGAGAAAGATGCAGAGCGTAGCCAATGTGTTGCATTAGCCTAACGGTCAGTAAAGGATAAAATAAAGCAAAAACTAGGGAGCTTCTCTAAATTTCCAAATGATTCATGGACGGCTTCTTCACTGTAGGACCATTGTGACCTTGTATGATCCAAAATTATGACTATGCATATGAACAGTAGTTTTGCTGGGAAAGACGCTCAAAGTTTAAACATGCCTGGAACTCGCCAGTATTGGGGACAAAACAGTATTAAACTTGATGGGGAGGATCATGTTTTTCAAACCTACCACATACTTGGTAGTATGTGAAATAAAACCTGCACTGTTTATTTTAACACCTATTTAGTTTTAGTCATTTGATAAAAATATATACTAGTATAAGGTTGATGTTTATTAGCTTTAGTGCACTTCTGAGTCCACAAAATACAAAAAAAAATAATAATCTTAAGCTGGTTGTTGAATTTCAGATGAATACAGTTAGAGCTGGGCGATATAGAGAAAATCAAATATCACAATATTCTTGACCAAATATCTTGATGTCAATATTGTGACGAGATAGATAGATAGATAGATAGATAGATAGATAGATAGATAGATAGATAGATAGATAGATAGATAGATAGATAGATAGATAGATAGATAGATAGATAGATAGATAGATAGATAGATAGATAGATAGATAGCCAATTGGAAGGTTGGTGGTTCAATCCTTGGCCCCATGTCGAAGTGTCTTTGGGCAAGACACTGAACCCCGAGTTGCCCCCGATGCTGCGCCATCGGAGTGTAAATGTGTGTGAGTGTTTATCTGATGAGCAGGTGGCACCTTGTACGGCAGCCTCGGCCATGTGTGTGAATGGTTCTTGTATTATGTAAAAGCGCTTCGAGTAGTCATTGAGACTAGAAAAGCGCTATATGAATACAGCCCATTGTATGGTTGACTATTGATGCTTTAACAAATTATTTACACAATGATATTTTTGATAAATATTCTCCAGAAATTATTTAATGACTAAGTGGGTAAAGGTAAATAATAGAACAGTCTGGTAATTACATCACTTTACTGTAATGCGGCCTGTAAAACCAGGTAAAGACTTATAATATTCTGATATTACAACATATTCAAAATAAAGACGATATCTAGTCTCATATCGTGATATCAATACATGGATATATTGCCCAGCCCTAAATACAGTTCATAAATATGTTAACAGAACCTTACCGAGAGTATGATGCATCTTTCACATTTTCATTTAGTTTTTAGTTGTTGATGGAAAAAACATTTTGTAAGTCCAATGGTGTTAACAATTATTATTTTAATAACATTGTATTATATGCAAAAATGTATATGTATAAAGGCTGTAGGCCCCTCTACACATATGTAATTGTAAGCCCAGTTTTATATGCAATTTAATTGTACGCAATACGTAGTAGGGGGTCCCTGCCCTGTCTCTCTTTCAGTCAAGGGGTCCTTGGTCCTTTTTGTTATGTTCACTATCCATGTAACTTGATACTTGGCTTCTATAAGCTACTTCCTCTGTCTTAATGTACTACACATTTGAGTCATTCCATGATTATGTGTAGGTACAGTATATTTCTTTATCAGAGTAACTAATAACTAAAACAAAATGTTAGGCCGGCCTCCAGTCTCAAATGTGGTGGTACTGTAGGTAGATTTATTGAAATGCCTCAGTTGATATTCACACTTTTTAAACTTTAATAAAAAGTATAGATATCACAGTCGATGCCAACTTACTACACTCTAAAAGGAATATGATCTGTTAAACTCAATTATACAGTCAGGCTGCTCATGAGATATGTATGGAGTTATTGATTCAATTTAACATCTTCAATTTATCATCTTCCTGGCCTCATCTTTATTGCGTTGTCAATTACCACATGGTCTTGAGTCTCTCTCTCCCAATTCCAGGTGACTCCCCTCAATAGCAAACACTTCCATGAGTCAAAAATCAGATAATAACCATAATACTGAGACAGCACATCCCTCAAGTAAGAGGGTCTCCAGCAGAACATAGACACATTAATAATTGATAGCTAGAAAGCCAGGCCTACACTGCAATTCTGGAAAGCCCTGTGCCTGCCACAGGAGAAATTTCCAGCAGCAAATAGGTCTTGAAGGTGCCAGTTATGTCATCTTTCACTACAACAGTGAAGTGAAATGCCGAGCAAGTCTAATAGACTAATAAATTAGAAAATGGAGCCCCTTACCCTGGGTTAAAATTCAGTGGAGAGTAGAAATGCTGTAATACCTCAGTAACAATTGAAGCAGTGTTACTGAGATCACAAAATATCTGTGAATAATACAAAAAGCTCCCTTCTGACAAAAACCTCTAAGACTTATTGTATTGTAACAATTAAGCATTCGGGAAAGTTGTCAAACACATATCACCGTACTCTACGAGTTTTAACTTTAAGCCTTGTTATTTCAGCATTGGGTACACAAACGAGCATATCTAGTCTACCAGTCACTGTGCTGTAGTGCAGCATGCAGTATAAATCACTGGAGTAGATGATGTTCTATGCACAGCAAGCTAGCTGCCCCATGTCAAGCTTTAAGGTGTTCATGCTATTGATAATATTGGCTTCCTCTCACTCCCTAGGCAGCAGGGTAAGCCAAAATTAGCAACAACAATAGCATGGCATCAGAGCTAAAAAACAACTCAGTAAAGTTCCTTTTGCAAGGAGCGTATTGGAGAACCTTGGAGCAGGCAATTGTAACATAATAGAGTGGATGATACATAGAATTTGTCAACAAACAATATTAGACCTATGTATAATTTAATAGGTTGAGACTGCGGTGACATAAGAAGCGATGCAAAGGCAGACGATCCTGGGTGATTACAAGTAGGCCTACTATATATGGTAAGTGTTTATGAATATGTAGAGAATGTACAATGTCAGTAAGTGGGAGTAGTTGGTATAACAAAATGTATGAATACATAAACAACAGTAAAGGAGGGAAAAGATCACTGTAAAAAAGGGAGATATATCGATTAAAATGTTATGAGTTATAATGATTTTAAAAGACCCATTTGGTGCATTATTTTTGATTGTAATATGTCTTCAGTGGTTTATTATTTATTAAGAATGTATTGTTTTATACACATACATGCATACTGTGCAGTGCGACAGGGGGGTGATGGGCTTTTTTTTGGGGGCTAGAACAGAAGGTTGGAGATTTACTTCAGATTGACTTTACAATGAAACTGCTGAAAAAAAGGTACATTTAAAAAGGTTTTTTTTTTTTTTTTTTGGTAAAATTGTCAAGTTGGTGAATGTAATTCTTTCAATTAATGATTTTGGTAGTTTTTCCACCTGTTGATGTTGACGTTTTCCAGCTGTGATAGCTTGGGAGAAATGAACCCCGAGGTGTCTGTAGAAAGATGCTGGATTCTTGTCTCATTGGTGCCAAGAGTTTTGCTTTGTGTTGTGTACATCCAAGGTATCCTATTTATTAGTATTGGTTGATTTTAATTCATATTTGAATACATGTGACCAAAATTAGAGCATGTCTTTGTGTCCCTGCAGAGCAGAGACGGCCACTGCTGCTTTGCCTGGGTTAAATTAGCAGATCTCATTCTCAGTCATCATTCTGTCAGCTCACTCGAGTTTTACTGTCTTCTTTTATTTGACTTTTACATGGTTTCTATTGCATGGCTTTCTAATTGTTTTACTTGGCTTTTATGGTAATTTTAGAAGAAAATGTCACTTTGACGAGGAAGAAAAAAAAAACAAAGAAAAAAATGATATTAAAAAAAAAACATGTATGCGAGATCTTCACTTTGTTTTGAGAGATCTCAAGTGTTATTTGCAAATTCTTGACTTTGAAAACTTTTCAAAAAAACTTTGCAGCCACTGAAATTAGGTTGCAGTTCCTTATTTTACCAGCATGACACATCCCCAGTTAGACTTTGCTGTAATTTCTACAGTTACTTACCACAAAATGCCCAGTAAAATACCATAATTTTCTTTTGTGGTTAATTACTGTAATAAACATTGCATTATGGGTATTAAAATTTCATTTACAGTGATTTACTGTATATTTTGAATTTGCGGTATATACATGTTTTTATTTTATTGTTTTTTTTTTTTCTCCATGAAAGTCGAGATCTCGAGTTTAGAGTCTGTCCCCAATACATGTTTTATTGTTTAGTTTTTTTCTTTGTTTTTTTTCCTCCATGTCACCTCTAGGGCTCCGTGTATGTATGTATGTATGTATGTATGTATGTATGTATGTATGTATGTATATATATATATATATATATATATCTTATACCAGTGTAAAATCATGTTCTATATTATATTAGAAAAGGGGGCTAACGTGTCTCATTTTTCTCATATTTGCATGCATTTGTCTTAAGGGTGACTTTGCTGTTGTGAACTTTTAGGCCACTTTCCTAAGGTGCCTCCCCAGTTTGAATCTGGCTAGAGCCCCTCTTCAGGTTGTTTTTAATTGTTCCTCCACTTTTAAAGATTGTTTTATATAGCCTTTATATTGTTTTAGCTAATTAAGGCCATTATAATTTCCCAGACATTAGTGTTTAACAACATTTTGTCTTGCTCTTAAATGTTTTACACACACTGATTTCTTAAATAAATTATACTTTTATTCCTGAAACCACGTCTCCGATTTTAATTGTGTTCTCGCCTGTGATTAAGTGGAAGCCCTGGGTTAGAGAATAAGAAGTAGTGACAAGTGAAAAAGTTGGTTGAATTGAGTTTGTTGACATTTGACCTGATACACAATTTAGCCGAGGCCTCTTCTGGCCCAGTTACACTTGCAAAAAGAATGTCTAATGAACTAGATCTTAAACTTGTTGTGCTGTTAAGGAAGCCACTATTAGGTTCAGCCACTTTAAATTCTTGGGTTGAAAATAGAGATGATTTGGTTCACAAAAAACTCAAGCTCCCCAATGAGTCTTTCTCTTTTTTTTTATAGCTGGGATAGTGTTCTTTTCTTTTGTTCTTTTGATGAAGTTGTTTCGCAAGATATGTCACTGATTTATTATTCTATTTGAAAGGATTATTTCATTCAGTAGTTGCTGAAGTAGAAATTCAGTTATTTTATTTGTCAATTCCAACTTAAATTTCAGTTTACATCTCATGTCAAGTGTTTTCTGAATGTTTGATTTACATTTCTTCATATACTTTATATTCTTTTTTCTTCTAGTGAGAAAGGTATGAGTTTTTTTTTACTCTGTATTACTGTTTTTGTCGTTTCCAGAGCTGTTCGAGGAAGTAATTTGTGTCTATCTAAAAGCCCACTCTCCTGAAGAACCTGTCTGGATCTCTGAGGACTGAAACATTAAAGTGCCATCTGGTTTGTACAATTGCTTACTGTGTAAAACTAAGGAGATGTAAGCACTTATTACAATTGAAGGGATATATGTAGTAGTCATGTCCTGTATAACTGAGTTACCAGTGAGGGAAAAGTCAATGTGGGAGAATGAGTGTTGTGGCAGTGAAAAATTATGAACATTCATTTTCTGTTGGCTTATTTATTCCCCAACTATCCTAACTCCTCCATACACCGTTTGATTTCTCAGTGGATTGCCATTTCCTGCAAGGTGTTGTTGATCAGTGTATTGTTGTGTTAAAAGATCATCCAATGATAACTTTAGAATCTGTGAAATCATATAGGGAGATGAAAGAAATAGGGTCATCTATGTTGGGACCATAGATGATATTTGCAATTATAGATTATGGATAAGATATATGTTGTTAATTGCTGTGTTAGTGATAATGAGTCTGCCATCTGGGTGCGTAATGGTTGACATACAAGTTGATGGGACAACCCAGAGTGGTTTTTCCTCCTATCCCAGCACGTATGTGTGTGTTTTTTTATGGAAGTGGTGTGAATCCGAAACAGTACAATATACGTGTGTAAGCTTCATATAATTACAATATAACGTATATCTCTATGAACATGAAATGAATGCATGTAAATTAACCAATGAAAGAATATTGAATACTGCTGAGATAATTAACCAACGAAGATCAAAACATAGTTGACTAATTGTCAACATGAAGCTTGTATAACATGTACCATGTATTTCAGAACAAAAGTACTTACCGATTATGCTTTCTCAAGAGTGTAAGCAAAGAGGATGGAGGTGGATGTCTATGCGGCCTTCTCTGATGTGGTTTTCCAACAAAATGGCGTATTCAACCTAAAACTTTATTCACAGGAAACTTAAGAACAGGAGACAGCACATATGTATGTGCCACTAGGGGCCACTAAACTGTAGTAATTGCAGGTGACAAAAAAGTGTCGTTTGTAAAGGAGAGACAGATTTAAGCTCTGTTTGCATGGGATTAGTATCATCTAGGGACCTTATGTGATTTAGAAATTAACCTCCCCCCCCCATTTCCGAGTTGTGTGTGGCGTATTTGCGCAGGATAAGTGAAGCCTCCTTTTACTCAAATTTACTGAAATATCTAACCAGGCCTAGTGGAGGTTACCAGAGGCTTCCACATCCCCACGGCGGCGGCACCTACACAGCATCACCGTCAGCCCGTAGACAAAGCTGCGGGCTGCGTGTCTACTATTGTCTATTGAGTTGTAGTAGGACTCAACTGATCCGGGTTAATGATTGTGAGTCAATTTAAAGACTCGGGTTAAAGATCTGAGTGCATCACAACTCAAACAGGTTAAGTTTTCACCCAGTGACAGGGTGCTACCATAATGGATCTCACCTCTGTGTCTCGCAAGACTCAGTCCCATGTCCTCTCAACTTTTATCTGATTAGCTAAGGTTTTAGGTCGTGTCAAAACTTGTGTGAGTAATGCAACAGATCTACAGGTATGAGACACCAGTTTGGTTGGTGGACCTGTGCAACCTAATGCATTCAAATATACTTCCTATACAATTTGTCAGAGAGGTATTGCTTTAACTATTTCTTCTTAGGCTGTAATCAGTGGCATTATAAACAAAACTGCTAAGTAATTCCATAATTGTCCACCATTGCAAATCATGTATGTCCAAATGTTATGTTTAATATGTCTTGTATCTGCATGGACGTACATGTTAGAGTGCAGAGATGCCTCCCTTTGCAGGGGCTGCTGTCTATGGCACGGCTACTGCTTGCCTTAACATCAGTTAAGAGGGTGAGAGGTCTTTGCGCTCTTGGTCCACCAAAGTCACCCAAGTCACAAACTCTTCAGACTAGACTAGAGCTGTGCCATGCTGAGGCAGAACCCATCCTTTATTCCTAGTAGCTTTGCAAGTTCTCTCATCTCCAGGATTGTCCACTTGGATGCTTTTCACCCTCCATTTCACAGGAAGAAAAAAATGCATCACAATTATGCCCTGTGCTTGCCAAGTATGTTATGTGAAACAGGTGCACTACGACGCACAGCAGCTCTTTGTATGCTGGGAAAGAGGTAAAGAGGCTGGGTGATGGTATTTTAAAAGCCTGTGTGGGGGAGATTGTGGTCAGCACCCTGCCACTATTGTATATGCTGGGTGCGTAGAGGTCTCTCTTTACTTCTATTTTGTTTTATTATCCTATGAACTGTTCTCATACTATTCTCTAAATATGTTAAAGTAGGCAAACACGGTTTACTGGCCCACATCCTCACATGTATACATGATTGGATCCAATGTTGATTTGAATGTAATATTGTATTTGGGATATACACTTTTTTGTAGAAAAACAGTGATCCTTACACCTGCAATATCCAATTAACTGTGATGAGCCGTTTTCGTTCAGCCATTTTGCACTCAATGTCAGTTTTTGACACTCTTCACTGAGATAATGTGTAAAAAGCAAGCATACAATTATTGACTACACAAAAATTGTTATGCAACAAAGCCATACATTGGCTGGAGTCTGAGCCATAATGCTCACTGGCAGTTATGGCTGAGGAAGATGTGCCTAAAGAGTGCAGATTAACAGGCAGGAGATTGCATGTATAAAGGGCCTTTCTACCTTATCGGACAAAGCGCTTTACAATTTGCCTTTCATGCACCCATCCACAAACAGGATGGTGGTTGTCGCCGTCATCCAAGCAAGCGCTGGCCTGCCGATCAGCAGCAACTTGGGGTTCAGTGTTTTGCTCAAGGACACTTTGACACGTGCGCATGAGGAGCCGGTAATTGAACAGGCAGTCTTGTTATTAAAGGATGAACCGCTCTGGGCCACAGCTGCCATGCAATTTGGTTAAGATATTAATGCCCTGTGAACCTTGTTGATCTCCTAACGTTTTATCTAGCACTATCATCATGTCAAAATACTCTGGTTTATGACCAGTGAATGAAAACACTGATATTAGATATTATGAAGTTCACAGAAATGACATACTACCATATAAATCATTTATTACATATCTCTAGCTAGTTTTTCCCATATTTGCTTACCTAAGACTAGATATATCATAAAATTTCTGTAAGTTAACACAATGACCTTTCTGCTTATTATTATTATTATTATTATTATTATTATTATTATTATTATTATTATTATTATTATTATTATTATTATTATCATTATTATTATGTATCACTTTGGATTTTGGAAGTGACCATGATATGTAGTTACTCAGAGTACTGGCCACCTCTCCGACTTCACCCCTTGACTTATACATCTTGTAGTGTTAAAAAAATATATTCATTGTATGCCATTTTAATAATTATGAAGGACAAGGTTTTTCTTCCCATTTTTATACCCCGAGTGAATAAAAAATGAGTGCTGTCTTAAAATTCCTTGAGCGCAGAAACTGCAAGCAGTGAGGAGTAAAAGTGGTGTATAGTGCTATATTCTCTCTAATCATGGGAGAGAGAATACTGGCCTACATTACGATAGAGTGACTCAAGACTTGGTCATGGGTACCATTTGTGAAAGAAGCCTAAAATTGCTTAATCACTCATGTAACATTACTGTAGTTCACACATTATTAAATAATATAGCTATCTGTGCAACAATGATTAAGTCAATTAAGTTCACAGTGTATGTGCTAATGATCAAACACAGTACAAATTAATAGAAGCGTGAACCTCAAACATAGAAAGAGTTCCTCATTCACTGAATGCTTTCAACCGTGGATCATTGTCCGTTAAAACAATTCTATTCTCCCGTTAAGAAAAGGCACATACACATATCAAAATTAACATCACCAGACAGCAGCGTTATAAGACTTGCTCTAAATGTGCAGCAATGGGCAGATCATCAGTGCTTTAGAGAAATGTTCTGTATTATGCTGAGTGCGTGATGGGGTTGTGTACTTCTTCAGGCACATTGTTTTTTCTAGTTGAAGTAGTGAACACAGGTCCTGGGACTCTACTACTTCAAACTGGAATGCTTCCCTCTCAACATTCTGGGGCTTCCAGGCGCTGGTCCCCACATGACAGGAATACTAGTTCTTCTTAATGAGCCTTGGTCCTAGAGTGAGACACATTTTTACACAATGTAGCTCCAAGGCTGCAAAGCCTCTTGCACAAATGTAACAGCCAAATCCTTGTTCAACACTCAAAAGAGATGAATAATCAGTGAAAAAAGAAGAAAACACTGACAGCATTTTATTTTTTTCCCTGAAGTGATTTTATTACAAAGTTCATGAGGACTTACAGTATTACAAGAGAATTTGTCAACATGCGAAAACAGAACAAAGCAGAACACAGGAGTTTAACAAACTGGTAAGATAAGACGAGCCACTGTTCACAATAAACATAAAAACTGATAAAGTCCTCAGTGGGTGGGAGCCGGTGAATGACTACAGTGCAGGCATAGAACGGCCACATTCACACTGACTCAGCAAAGGTCAATCCAACCAAGGCAAGATGTGCACATCTCAAGAAAACATGTTACAATTTTTATATCGGCTTTTCTCAGAACTTTTAGAAAGCTTCACTTGTATGTACATAAAACTGTACAAAAACATGGCATCACAAGCATTTTATCCTATATAAATATACCAACAATTAGGATAACAACTAGAGTCTCTCTTGCAAAGACATATTTTCAAGGCAATTGTCTTTGTTCTAGATGAACTGTGTAAAAGATTAAATGTTCAGTTAATTTCAGATTGTTTTGGGAGAGGGCCTTTTGAATATGAACCAGCACTGACATTTCAGAAAGTAAAGGAAAAGAGTAAACAGTTTCTACCAATTATCTTTGGAATTCATGCTTAAATCGCCGCCTGCTTGACAGCAGACGCGGGGTTGTGGAGATCTATGTACACTACACCACCAAAAGATTTCAATATTTTTTCACACAACCACTTTTCCAAGAGTCTTTGATCAGTAAGAAAAAAAAAAAAGAAATCCATTGCCAATTTCAGTACAGCAATTTGTCCACCTGTCCACAGAAATGATCACCATACGATACACACTACAGAGAGGCAAAAGATACTCAAGTGACTTCAACATTAAATCAATGTTAAGTACAAATTAAACATTATTCAACATACTTTTGAGTGTATTCCGGTGCTTCATGATGTCCTCTTACTTTAATCAAGGAGAACCCTTCTGTGTTTGAGAGAGAAGAAAACACAGTTCATTCAGCATGAGTTCAAAAGAAAGGTCAAACCTGGTGATACATTGTTCCAGGGGTGAGTAGCAGGAGGTCATTATCGGCTGGAGTAAAAGAGTCCAACTCCTTAAGACAGGGGGAAAAATAGGCCCAGGCTTGTTTTTTTTGTTTTTGTTTTATTTTGCAGAGGACTTAAATCAAACTCCTGTCATTCCGTTCAGCGCAACAACCGATGATTACGACTTATCCGCTAAGAGCTGCTCCATTTATTTCACATATTGGCGATCAAAGAGACAAATCTGAAGATTCCAGATTTCTGAAAGCGATAAGTGTACTTAGGCTAGAATCAGGTTAAGATTTATCCCCCGAGATAAATCTGGATACAAAGCAGTTGTGAATCTGAATCAAGTCCAGGCATTTTCAATAGATAAACGTGATTGAGGCTATGTGACATTGGTTTTATCACTCAATGCTATCTTTCTCACTTGTCATTAATTCCAGGTCAGTGGTTTAGCCACTGCTTTGAGTTCGTGAAGGGGCTATGTGCAGCTCTGAGAGGGGTGCTTGGTGGAGCCGTGGGGGTTTAATCACAGTGTATCATGGCTGTTGTTTGAATTTTTATTTCAGTTTGCTAAATGGCTTTGAAAACGGCATAATGTGCTTTTTCTCCCCCTCAAGGCAGGATAATCGCCCACCTTATTTAATCATGGCCATGTCCAGTAATTTCCATATGTTTTCAGTTTAATTATTCTAAACGCAGTTTTCAATGGCAGCATGATGAGGTAAGTGCTGATAAAAATACCCCTTTTAACTGATTGTAGCTTTGCGGATGGATTTGCATTATCTGGTGGGTGCCGTGTCCTGGAGGTGTGCTCACACATGCCCCAGCTCAGGACTCATTACTCACCCTAATTAGGAAATGTCCATTGAAGGCTCTTCCACCCTTAGTCAGAGGCACAATCTCAAGATGGAAATACTCTGCAGAGGTGAGAGTTATCTACAAATCTAATCAAATCAATGTTAAAATCAAAGACACAGGCTCGCTCTACAATGTTGTACGGCAGCCTAGTGTTGTCATCATTAACATTTAATTACTGACTAATACACAGTGTCCTTCAGAAATATCCTTCAGATTCACTTGGAAAATCTTTGGAAAGATTAATGAAGCCCACGGGCATGCCCTATTTTTTATTCTATCTCTAATAGCCAAAGGAAGGAAAATGCCTAATAATGTATTAAGCATGTTGTCCTCAATAGAGGGAAAATCATAATTAACAGGCATTGCAGTAAATTGAGCCAATACTCCTACTATGTCTAATTCTGCATTTGTAAATGATATTCACTCACATGAAACCAAACACTTATTTAGAAAGGTCTCATGTTATTGACGAAACCTCCCAGGACTTCTTCAAATCTATTCATTAGACTTCAAGGTCCACACTGTCTGTGAATTCACTTATTCCAGTGTGCACTGTGTATTGAATTCACCTCTGAAGAAGTATTTATCTAGAGAGAACTTCTACTTTAAAACACAAAGAATTTACTCTCAACAGAGCACTCATGTAGCAACTTCCAAGTGCTCAATCTCTCCAGTGGTCCTGCGTGTTCAAGTGCCCTTCTATGTAAACACTTCTTTATGCATTAAACCAATCTACAGAAGTTCTTATGGATCATAAGGGGAGAGGACTATGAGCTTTAAGGGGAAAGGATTGTGAGAGCCCGTCTGATGGTCACAACGGAAAAGAGCTTTTAAAAATGACACACTGGTATGATTTCATCAACAGAGTGTGTCATAAGGTTTTAGATAAAAAGCCAATCAGAATGGTCATTGTGACTTCGGGGTATTGTGGCCAAGTCAACCGTTTTCATGATGAACGATAGGTCACAGTGCTGAGAGTCAGTGGAACATAATGTCAGTTTAAATGTTGCCACACAGCCTTCTCCACCATTGGCAGAGCACTACAGGGAGCAGAGGTAATGGCTATTCTACTATGATTAGGGGTCCAAGGTGTTTGTGATTGTGAGGAGCGGATAAATGCCTTTCCACAATATCGAACACCACTTCTGGAGATGGTTTCAATCAAGTTTCAACAGCAGCAGCAAAGAAAAGCTTAAATATGCTAGAATTCTGAGGCAATTTTTTTTTCAGCTTATGCCAGACAAAAATATATGTAGAACACACCATTCAAAGGTATTTACAGCACTGTACATTAAGAGAGACCGTTTCATTTGATTGTTAGTCAAAAGTGTTATGCCTTATGTACGGGCCTGTCTGGCTGTCTATTAAATGATAGCTAATAATGGCACAAGAGCACTGATCACAACTTTCAAATTCAAGAGATCACTTCACAGAATGGAACTTGGCTAACTACAACAATAATTAGTTACTACTAAAGTAGCAATTACCATCTGCATTTCCTTTTGATCAGTTAGAATTGTATCCATCACGATTTCGTATAAATAAATGAGTGAGTGCACCATTAACTTTGTGGAATTCTTAATAAATATGCTAATAAATTAATAATTTAAGGAGGAAATGACAAAAAACAAGTGTTCATGCCAGTGATGGAATGAGTCACAGCCTACTGTTAACTACAAAACGGGCATTGGCTTTAGCATGTGGACAGCCTGTTTTTCCATCTGAAGTGGGTGTACCTCTTCTTCATTTGTGCACCAATCAGATGACGATATTCCTCACAGGTAAATTTCTCTTTTAGGAGTGTGGGTAGAGGGGGAGGTGGGCGGGAACTCAGAGGCTACGCTCAGGGGCATCTCCTCTAAGGGGCAGTCCTGACTGGCGTCATGACCGCTGTTGGAATAGGCACTGCGGGAGGGCGGAAGGCGCGACCGGTGCTCCTCGCCACCCAGCCTGGCGCTCCCGTTAGCCAGGCGTCCCAGGCTCCCTCTTTCCTGGTAAGGCACGAAGGTGGAGAGTTTCGGGGGGTTCCTGGTCTTGCGAACGGGGGAGGGATGCCCGGGCATCCAGCAGGCGTCTGAGTGGCCCAGTTCGCTGCACTCGGTTGTACAGTTTCCGGTCATTGCCACATCAGGGAGGGAGCGGATATCTGTGGGCAGGAGAGAGCGTCATGGTAATAAACATCAGAACAACAATCATGAAAAGTTGGAAAAAGGCTTTTGTGAACAGAAATGGTGTCATCTGAAACACGCCATGGAGCCCACCCCCCTCCTTGATGTCTCTGCAGCTGTTGCTAAGCAGTCAGCAGCAGTTGCTATGTAGCTGTTGCTATGCACTGTGTAATGAGCACTACTGTGTGTGTAGTCCACTAGCTGATGTGTGACATTCAGGGGATTGCATGCTGTGTCTATGTCATTTAGAAGTATTCAACAGCAGTCTGTCAGATGTGTTTGTAATATATTTATAAAATGAATTGTGTGCACATCCCACCTTTGGACAGACGCAGGACAAATGGTTGAATACTAAAGTGAAAAAAAATGTAATGTCTGCAACACTGCTTTAAGCTCCCATAATTTAACACAAAGGCAACACTTCGACCCTACTGGGTCTTCTTCAGGCAAATGGTGGACTCATTTGACAAAGGGATGTATGTAGGCATTACAATCAGCTGGCAGACTGCAGCAGGTTGTATGAAGGTATGGGGTAATGTTCTTTAATTGCTTGTGCTAGACTTGTATTTATGGAACTGTTTCATCCACTGATTGTTTTTCTTTTCCTTTTGTTTTTTGTGGATAGCAAAGTTATGTACTTCTTTGGGAATACTGAATTTTAACAGTCTTTAAAAACATGTATGAAAGTGTTCTCTTAATTGAGTCATGAGTGGGCTATTAGGCTTTCTAGACCTAATCAAACTAATTGAAGTCACATGTTGGGTCAGCTGATTGCAATGCCTACATCCTTTTGTCAAATGAGTCCACCCATTGCCTGAAGAACACACGCTAGGATCGAAACGTTGCCTGTGTATTTAATAATGCGGACGGAATTTTTTCACTTGCATTGTTAACATGTTCAATAAAGCAATGTCTTGATTTCTATTATATGTGATTTATATGCTGTAAATGGTGCTCCAAATATGTGTCAACATAAAAAAAGACAAGAACAGACAATATATTAGACCCACATATTAGTGACATACAATGTTTGGTTAGAAAGAGGATGGCTGGATCCCTTTGGGCAAAACCATTGTTGAAAGCGTTATTGATTGACAGTGCTGAAATGAGTTCCCTGCCCTTGATTATCATCCATTTTGTATTCAACTGTTCCTAATTAAATAAATGGGTCCATGACCCAGTGACCTCATTTAAATGTACGAGCTGTAAAAAGCTCCAAAATAAGTTTGCTTCAGCTATCATTCAAACAATATGACACGGTTTCTGAGAGTACAACGGCACTGAAGAACTCGTGTATTTGTTTACCTCAAATGTGCAGCTGGCAGCTAATAGACTTGTTAAGCAGCCCACCTGTTGACAAGTTAAACAGGCAGACCAGATTTAATGGAAATACCACTCAATTTATCTTTGTTATCCCTTCAAACGCAGACACTAGGACAGCCAAATCAATGTCTGTGAAGAGAAGAGCAGACAACCAAGATCTGGGAGTGTCACCCTCATGTAAACTTTTGATTGCCGTGATAAATGCATTACTGTAATGCCTCGATGGTGTCCACACCATGGAAGAACACGTCCATCACAGACGTCTTGTTTCGTGGCTACAGGACAGGGTGTGAAAGAGAGTAAATGTATTCGTATTTCATGCCACCGTGACGGTAAGCCTATGAGACGTACCCTCAGTACTGTACTTATGACCAGTTGCAAGATGATTATTCTACAAAATGTCATACCTCTGAGGATGGAAATATCTAGCCCACAAAGGCTTCAATCAATCAAGAGCCAGAATGAGACCGCTTGTGTGATGGCATGGAATGATTTTGATTTTGAACTGCTTCATAAAAAGTAGTGAAAGGTATTTTTCCTCATTTCATTGACCTTATTTATGTCTATTATTCATTGCTCATGTGTAATCCATATACAGTTGTCCCATTGTTTACGAAAGAATGCATAGCTCCATCTATTGTTGCCGCTAATCTCATTGTTCCAATAATCCTAAATTGCTAGATGTTTAGGCTATTTAATACATTTACTTTACAATTGAGCAACGGTCTGCCTTATTCATTCTTAATTATATCATTATGCTTAAGTGGCAAATTCTTCTCTCTGTTTACAAGGCTGATGTCGATGATTCTTTTCAAATAAATGAAATACACTTTTATGCCTGATTAAGAAAGAAGAAACTGAATTTGGAGCTCGAAGAAAAGACAAGGCATCCAAGGCAAGAGTGCGTCTGTGTATATGCTGCCTCATGCATGATGATTGGAGTTTCATTTTCTCAGCTCCGCTAAGAGCGTTGTCTGTATGCATCACTGCAGTGAAATGGACTCTTGATAAAAAAGATGTTCATGGGAAGAGAGTTGGGGAGTACGCTTCTGAGCACAAGAGCAGTCGTGTAGGCATCTACTCCAAACGGATTTCACACTTGATTAAAACGTCTCCACAGCTTCCAGGAGGTTTATGCCACACCAAATGCCCTTGAGTAAAAGTCTGTGCAGCTCCCCAACTTAAAATCAATGTGCAGAGGCGAAAAAGGTACTTGTACAGAGGTTTTCTAAAACACTTCACATGCCACAATTGAGCATGTTCCTTTCTTTATGAATTAGAAATTGCGTGCATGTGGAAGGGCTCATGCATACATGCACAGAAAACTCAAGTGTTGTCGTTAGATCTGGGCGTCCGAAACCATGGCCCAGAAAGCATTCTGAATAGCCATGGATCTTAAAAATAAATTATATATAATACTGTATGAGCGCATGTTGTGTGAGCATGAGAGAGAAAGAGAGAAAGCGCACCTGTGAAGATTGACAAAAAACCTTTATGATTTTGAATATGTGATAGTCTTAGCAACATAACAGCGTCATGTCAAAATAAATGCAGGTCTCTAAACCAACTCGGTGAGTGAGTGTGTGTGTGTGTGTGTGTGTGCGTGTGTGTGAGGGTGGAAAACGGTCAGCGACGAGTGACACATGTCACAGCAGGAAGAGTAGAGGAGAAATGCCAGAGCTACAGGTCCAGGTGGAAAAACAACAACTCAATCTTTTTGGATATATATATTTCCAAAACAGAAGAAAGGGTGAGAAGTTAGAATTTGTTTGTGGCAAAAGTGCATTTCTCTTCATCATGATTATAGGTGGCATTTTATTTTATTTTATAAGCCTCACGTTGCATGAGGTTATGGTGTGATTCTCCCTACAGAGGTCCGTGCTAAGCCCTCAATGTTCTTAAATCCTAAATGTGCCCCTGACTCACAGTTAAGTCAGAAATGTCCCACATTTGCCTATTTTTTTATGTATAATTTTTCTTTTACCTCATTCATTCTCACAAAAAAAGGGCTACAAGACATGAACACTGATTGCCATATCTCACTGACTGTCAGGTTGGTAATTGACTTTAGGTCGACTGTGTTTTTAGTAAATATAATTTGGTCTTCATTTAATGAATGCAGAAAGAAAACATGCCATGTAAAACCAGGGCATACACCGATGACAGGAATTAAAGCACATTCTGAACCATGCTCATCATCATCAAAGGGCGGAAAATCACCAATGACAGCTAAATGTGTCGTCTGGCTTGCCAAAGTCTGCCATTTTCTTCCAACAGTGCCAAAGCACATATCACACATCATCAACAGAAAACATACATGCTTTAATGCCAGTTATTTTAGTAGGCCATTACGTTGCCTGTTAGTGTTTCATCAAAACGTTGTATGGTTTATTTATAAAAACAAACAAGCTCTGACATTGTCTGTTCTTAATACTAAATGCAACACATAAGAGGTCTATATTCAACCGCAACCTGCCGTGTTGGGAGTTGTTGTTGCTGCGTGCTGTCTTAGCGTTCTTTAGCGCATATCATTTCCAATCCCACATGTCAGCTCACAAAATACGTAAAAATAATGAATTGGTTATGGTTATGGCTATGACAGGGTGTTATGATAGGGTGTATAATCTGTGAAAGCACAAGTTTTTATATTTGCTTGCATTGACCTTTCTGTCACACTCAAATCTATCTCTACAACAACAACAAAAATCAATATTGACAATTATACTTTTGTGTCTGCCTTTTGCTGTGGCTATTAGCCATCTGTAGCTGTAGTACCCACTAACAGTGTGGCAGAATACCGTCTGCTCTGCACATCAAAACGCACTCCCACACTCTGCTGAAGGGATCATTGTTTGCATATTTGCTGGACATGATGAAGCAAATAAGTCAACCATAGGGGGAAAAGAGCAGCCAAAGGCATGGTGGGAAAATTGGTATTTTCTCACTCACTCAAGCCTGTTTTCTCCTGTACCTACACCTGAAATAAATCTGCTCACAGTCTGGAACAAACCCTTTAGAGTTTATAGTCTTGTATGTCATGGATGGAGAGCCAAGCTGGACAACGGAGGACAGATGGGCAAACCACAGCGCGATTATGCCAGTGGCTAGAACAGGCTGACTGGATTTAGAGAGCTTGTGATTTGGTTTTGAAGACCAGTGACTCAATGACATTACTGACTCCCTTGCAGAGCAGAATTCTTTTCCTCTAGACGTGGAGATAAATTGCACCTGCAGCCGTCTTCTTTTTATACTGGGTCAGTCCCATCTGCTTGCTTAAAGCAATATCATGAAAAAAAAAAAGAAAAGAAAAGAAAAACTGTAACTTCCACCGTCTACCACCTTCAGTGCCACACCAACGACTCACAGTGAACCTTAGCAGAGCTTCTAAAAGCACCTCCACTGCAGTGGCACAACATGCAGTCCACAGTGCAGTTACAGAGTGGGGGTACACATAGAGCTTAACCCCCCGGCTGACAGATACATGTGAGGGGTGGGTTTGCATGCTGCTTGCATCAGGGTGCCAGTGGGAGGTGTTGAATGTCTGAGGCAGGCATCCTCATCGTCTGATCCCATGCCCACGGGCATGGGGGAAGCTGCCTCTTCCTGAGATTTCACACTGCTACTCTCTGTTTGATTGCAAATGCTGCCTCTCTCCCCACCGGCTGCTTTCCAGCAAGTGCGCTACACCACCATGATCGATGGTGAACAAATATGAGAGACCCAGAGCTCATGGAGGGATAACGGGGAAAACCAGCTACTATTGTTTGGGAGTGCATGAGGGATATTAATGGTGTATTTGTGGTCCCTGCAAACAGTTTATATGGTAAATGACTGAAAAGTACCAAGAAACAAAAAGAAAAAGAAGAAATATCCCACATCTGAGCAGACATTAGTGCCTAATGCTGGCTATCAGTGTAATATCTGGGTGTGAATGTATTCTGTGGTTGTCATATGGTGTGAGGAAAAACAACACAAAACTGGGGTTTTGTATTTCTTTCGCTATGACATGTCAAGTCTTGTTATTCAGGTGTTCAGAACAGTTTCTCACAGTAAGCAGAAGCCACCAAAACAGTCTCTTTTTTGTTTTCCTCCAGAGGGGAGCATTTTTAACAGGGAAACTTGCTACAAGCAGACAAACATAGTGTTGACGTGCACATTTTCCTTGCTCATTGTAATGGAATACAAAAGAACAATGGTGGAGCTTGTAACCTCAGACATGCACTTCCATTTTTCATGAGCAAAATTAGAATGTGTAAACTTGAAGGCTTTTTTCACTTCACCTAAACAGAAAGTAAGTTATGACGTTAACCATTTAGCACGTTGGTGTTATTCTGCCCTGCAAATTATTTGGTTCTTAACAAGACAAAAAAAAACAACTTAGAAGTTTAGATCATTTATCTTGTTTTAAGGGTGAATTTCTTATTTTAAGTGTTCAATTTTCCACTATAATCTCAAATCAAGCAAGCTTGTCAAGTCAAATTATCTTGCTGCATGGACAGATAATTTCACTTGTGTTGAGTACCTTTTCCCTCAGATTTTGTGTTTTTAGACAACCCTTTTTTGCAGTGTGTGGATGATTGGCACACATTTACTCTGCAGCAAGCTTTTTGTACAACAGTTTATAATCTGTACACAGCATCACCGGCTTTTGTAGACAGTATTGTTGAGGGAAAAAAGTATTTTTTAACTATTGCCACAGCATGTGAATGTGTCACTTTTCACAGCCACGGAGACCATTCTGTCTCCATGTGGTCTCTAAGTAAAACAAATTAAATGTTTTGGTTTTAATTAGTTCTTTTGTCCACAGATGGTGATGCCAGGATAAGAAATGGTGTTGACGTTTTAGGCACACGCCTCCTTCACAGATTCAGAATTCTCGGCTTCCTCAGCCTTTGTCAGCCTCTTGCTGAGTGGACATGTCGGCGAGAGGCTGACTGTCTGGAGAAGCGGCTGTAGTTGGTTCAGTGGGTGATGGTGCACCTCCTGTCAGTTCTCTCACCATCCACCATTTTGTCTTGCAGTTCCTGTATTTGAAGACTACCTTTTGAATCACTGCATTTGACAAAGCCTTAGCACCTGCTGACAGATCACGCTATGCACCAGCTCCTCCAATTGAGAAGTTGATTTGCGGTGTGATATGTCAACCAATACTAAGACTTTGTCAAATTGTGACATGCACAAGGCATCTCCAGATAAAATAGATCCAAAACATTGCTGGAGGAAAGGGAGGACGCAGTTCTAAATAATGATGTAGTTGGTTTTGTAAGTAATATAATCGTTTTTTCTGTTGGTGCACAGAGGTGTTTGTGATATGCTTGTGTGGAGAACAGCTTCATGCCTCTGCCCACAACAATATGTTTGGCTTGCTGGCCAATTACGGACTGGAAATTGCATTCTGAACCTTGACAACACAATATTGATCTGCAGCAGCTGCCAATGCAAAAAAAAAAAAAGCATAAACAAAATATTTATCACAAAAAGAATTCAGTTTTTTGATTATCCAGTCCAAGTCCAGTTCCCAGTTCCATGACTATTTTTCAATTGAGTTTAAACAATACCACTTTTGTTTTTACAGTCAGAAAGTGGAACTGCAAGGTAACAATCAAATAGAAAAGAGGCCTCCAGATAATCTACCCAATCATTTACATTAAGACATTACACAAGCTAGAGCACAGAATGGCTTGGCCATAGACCTACTGTTACTCAAGTTAATGGTGCCTTGGGGAGAAAAGATGCTTATATCATTTTGGTTGAATCTTTTATCAGTGCAGTCAGCTTGGATACTAAACAGCTGTACTCTATATGCTGTATTCAATCTCATATTCATGCAGAAAGGGCTACAGGGAGACTAGTATGTGCATGCTGAGTTTGAAAGGCATTAGTCCGACATCAGTGCCTAAATTTAGAAATTTGCATTTGTTCTTCAGGCCAATTCAGGTATTTTATTAATGCTGCTCATTTAAATCCTTATTGCGGGCTGCGCCACAGTTAATATAGGCAGTGATACTAAACAAAGAGATGCTGAATAGGATTAAAATACAGATCCACTTCTTAATACACATGTCCAGTATAATATAAATACAATTTAGCATAAATTGACACTATTAATCGATTAGCGTTGGGTATGACAATGTAATAATCATTTTTAAATTATAGCAATATGTAAGATTGAATAAGGAAGAACATTCCTGTATAGACATGTTAGCTGTCGTATGTTTATTGGGAAAGAGATTTTGTAAAGGGTAACCAGATTGTATAATCTTATCATAGATTTAGGCGATAACCTGCTTGCAAAATTTCATTTAGTCCCACTCTGCTCCTTCTTCTGCCACTTCCTCCTGAAATAGGAAACCTCACATTTACCATTCAGTTTTCTGTGCAATTAAATTAGAAAAGCTCAAAGAAATGTAGACTAAATCCCTGTGGTGTGAGGTTTTGACTGGATGCTCAATAGGCTTCTTTTTTTTTTTTTGCCACAAAGTGTAACTCCATCATTAATTCTGCACAGGTCAAGGAAGCTTAACCATTGGTTCAACAATGTTAAAAATACACTTTTAGCTTGAACATCTTGAACGCTGCTTTGCTCAGCTCTGCTGGGAGTGGATGTGTCAACAAGCAGCAGAAGTCTGTTTCTTGTGCAGAATAGCTCATATAAACACAAACATCCAAGACTGTATTTGGTTTAATAATTGGTGACAGCAGTGGTTGGAAGTGAAGATGGAGCTGAGAAAAAAAAACAAACCAAAAATACGTATTTGTGAAGTTTATGATTTTATGAAAACTATTCTCGTGATAATTAGACAGACGTTTTATCGACCAACCCTTCTGTGATTACTGTGTGACATTTACTTGAAGAGTCGCTTGTCTATTCCTGTCTCACACCCAAATGTTCTTTCTTTTTCCTGTCTGAATGTCTCTTTCTTGGTCCCATGCCTTTGAAGCCGCCCCCGCCCGCGCTTTAGCCTTTCACATTTGCACTCTATGGCCCTTTTCTACCACAGTGGCATCGCTCCATGGACTCATGCTGGCAAGTAGGAGATGTTCGATTTGGCAATAGCAGAAAAGGAAACATTCAGTCTTATAATTTAAATGCATTAAAGCTGTTTATTTCCTTGACCTGAATTTTTCTAGAACATTTTCTATAATGGGCTTTCATACTCAGGTCACAATGTTACTTTTTGTGCTTTTATCTTTGTTTGTCGCCCACATACTAACCTGTCTCTAAGAGCCTCCATTTAACCTATTACAGATGCAGTAGAAGCAGTTCTCGATTCCAGTAGAAAATGCTTTCTTTTGTATTTAGATAAGGAGAGAGGTGAAAAATGTCCCTATATGTTGACAGGATTTTACTGTTTCTATGTTTAAATCACACCAAATAATGAGGGTACAACTCATTCGCAATTTTCTTTTCATCAATGAGAAAATCAAAGTCCTCCTTATATGTGATCTACAGGTCTAAACATCAAAGAGGGAATTATTTTA
This sequence comes from Percina caprodes, assembly GCA_013375575.1. Taxonomy (NCBI): domain Eukaryota; kingdom Metazoa; phylum Chordata; class Actinopteri; order Perciformes; family Percidae; genus Percina; species Percina caprodes. The sequence continues at coordinate 362,644 of JABXJD010000271.1, read as the reverse complement.
TTCTCAGGGTTTTCCCCTGGAGTTAATTCCTACGTATCGCTTTCATGCTCACTATCTTTCACTCATTGATCTCATTGACCTGTAAAACAGATGTCTTCCATGATCCATTTGTTGTTTTCCTTCCCCTTTCGATCAAGATGTTTTCTCTTTGCTAATTCTACCTTTGATTTCCACATTTTGCAATGTAAGACATGATTAACTAGGGAGAGCTAAGCCGCTAATAGAAAATAGCAATGAAATAAAGAGCATAGTTTTAAAGAGTTTACTTTTACTCTGTAGTGATTCTCAACATGTTCCCGTGTATATATCCTTGCCTTTGGCCATGGTGGTTTCACGACAGCTTTTGTCATTTGATCATCCATCATATCCTCAAACCAGAAACCAACTGATCAGGTTTAGGTTGCTACTAGAGCACTACGTAGTCTGTTCGCATTCCAGGCAAAATGCACATATCAGCCCATGTGATATCAAGAGATAACTGTATTATTTAAATCTGTTTTCAATATTACCACAGTCACAGGAGATGCATTATTTAAATGGCAACTATGGACGAATACCAACATAATCTCACAAAATCTTTCTTGAAAAAATCTTTTGAATGGTGTAAGCAGTCCATGCAGCGGCTAAACAACAACCCTGGAGAGGTAAAGCTTTATTTGACCGTTAACTGTAGATGGAGGGTTGCTGCATGACTGACAATTCTCTGGGAAAGTCAAAAATACTAATTCAGTCAGATAGGAAGCTCTGCTCCCACAGTGGTCTCAACAATATGTGTTTGAAGCAAGACAATTCACATGTATAACATGATGAAATATAAAAATTGGCTTTTGTGTAGCAGAGAGGCAAAAGGAAGAGAACAGCAGCAGTCCCCCAATGCCGCTCTACCCGGCTGTACTCTCTGCCAGGCTATAGCTTTCTGACAAGGCTTTGATTAATGCAAGGGGGATCACATGACATAATTATTAAAGGAAACTGCAAATTTCCATCTTGGAATATGGACTTACAAAGAAATGCAAAACACAGAAGGCAGCAGGGGTCATCGTATTGGCTTTTAAGGCCAGCGGGATTCCACCTTCCCCTGTTGTTCCTTACTGATCCATTGTATTCAGCTGCTTGTTTTTGATTGACTTTTACAAGCTTCTACATAGTGAAGAAGGGCCAATGTTCATGTCCTTTGTTGTTGAACCCCTTCAACAAAAATAATAATCTAACACAATAACATAGTTGGCCTAATGTTCTCAGATTTGGGAGTAATTGTGGGGGAGAGGCAGAAACACTTATAGCATATCTGGGAGGCCCAGTATTTTGGTTGTTGAATAAAGACCACACCTGCACTTAAGTGCTGTCTTGTGTAATAAAGAGGCATTAAAACAGCAATATACATGTTTTATCACATTCACATAAAACAAATGGACAGGACATCCACTACATTATGAGATAATAAAATGAAAATGTAATGAGCCGATGGGCAAATTGGGTCATGTAGCCTGGGTCTGTTTGTGACCCTGGTTAAATCTCCATGTTTGGCTGAAATGGGGAAGAAACTTTTCAATAAGATGTTTCTAATAATGCTGGCCGTATCCACTATGCTTGTGTCACATGAATGTGGCTTGTGGTAAGCTAGATTGGAGGGCTATCAAGTGCAAGGGAGACATAACAACAATAAAGCGGGAAAGCAGGAAGAGAAGGGATAAAAGACATTCAGCAAATGCACAACAAGAGTAAACATCGCTGTTGATTTTTTTATCAAAGTGGCTGCACTCGCCATCTGCTTTTTCAGTGCCAGTTGTGGCTGATGGTACCTCATCTCCAGGCTAGATACTGTTTCAATGTAGACAGCTCATCAAGATGAGTGACAAGTGTTGGGACCTTGCAACGTGACCCTCTTAGAGGGAGCTAGCCAAAGGGAAAGTTCACAATATTGTATAATTTATTTAAGTACAATGGCCCTTTGGCAGTGACAAAGGAATTTCATGAATATATATATACAGTATGTGTCTCTGACACAGCTCTGTAGGTTGGAACTAGCAAAAATCTGTCACAATCCTACAATGAAGTAAAGTACACTCTCTAATTAGAGCAGAGATCAAGCAGAAATGCCAGAAACAAGTTACATCATCACGCAAAAGTCTGTCAGAATGACTTCTTTTGGCTTGAGAACAAGGGCTCCTTAGTGAGAGCACGAGCCAGTTTTAAAGTGAGTGTTGAAAGCCAGAAAATCTATGAAGAAATATTCTGACGATTTTGTGTAATAGTGCAGGGAAATGTAAGTTACATTACATTAAATGCATAACACAGTGACAAGCTTGGTCATGAGGTTAAGCAAGACAAATCCAAGTTATTTCTATTTAGCTTAAGGCATGTAGGATATTGACTGCATGATATACCATGTTAACACAAACCCCCAAATTAAGAATTGATCCTTTCACCAGGAGGACATTTCCAGTTTTAAAATTATTATATATATACAATGCTGCTTTCTATTTAGTGTGGAGAAGGCATTTTCAGTTTTACTGATAGTTCTCATTGAGTTTGTAAGGTCCTTGAACTGCAGTGAATTCTGAGATATCCTCAACTGACTGTAAGAAAGCCTTAAAGCAAGAGTGACTCCATTCCTCTGTAACTCCCTGGAAATAAGGAAATGCATGTCAGACCCATACAGTACAATTCCAGTCCCTCAAGTGCCATCCATCATTGAAGGGCAGAACACTAGTTAGAGGGAGGTTCAGCGGCTCTCGGTCCCCATCATACTATGATGGAGAGATGACCCCTGGGGTCTTTTCTCTGATGCCGGCTTGAGCTGCCCAACCAACTGAGGTTGAAGTTGCCTCCCTGTTGCACAAAGCTCCTGCTCTATGATTCACACCTGGGGTGAGACTGGGTAAGACCCACTGACAGCAACAGAGCTCCACCACCACTTTCTATTTCTGCCTCCATAATTATTCTTAAAGTTTCAACTCAGGGTCCCATGGACCTGCCAGTGGACACTCGGCTGAAAGGAGCATCTCCAATAGCCACAAGCTACACCACGCTAATTAAGAAAATTTTCTTCATGTGTCTTTATAAAATTCTACTTCCAAGCCCACGTCTACACACACACATAACCACCTCCAAACCTGCTGCTTCAGCATGCTGTTGCCCAGACTCACTGGCGTAGCAAGAGCAGGCAGCGTGCTATCCAATTTTTGCCTAAGTACAGAGAGCCATCCACTTTTGTTAGAGTAATACATGAGCACATCTAAAGCTTAGGGATACTGGCTTAGGCATACTGGCTCACTCATTCATTTTACAAGCTTAGTGCTAAAACCGGACGTTTTCAGTGGCTGCATGGTGTTAAAAGCACTATTTATGGAACCTAATGTGTGCTTATATGTGTGTACTTGTCTTTCTGCGCATAATTCAGAACACTCATCTGGGTTTTCATCCATGTTATATGCATGTGGATAAGAGCTGAGTAGTTTGTGCATAACTCAATTAAAATGAAGAGGACTGGGACTCTGTCCCTAGCAAATGTTCCAGAAATCTTCTATTAAATCACTTATAGGTTTTGCTTTCCTACTTTTTATTATTTAAACAACATTTAGATAACAATTTGTCAGTTTTTTCAGTACTTTCTTACACTATTTTCTAGAACATGCAGTAGCCAATACCCAAATACAAAAATCCCTATATATAATCTTCCCGTGAGCTGGACACAATGATGAAACTACAGAGAAATCACTTTTATGTGTAAAAGAAGGCAATATGAAATTGAATGCAAGGGGTAGATTTATTGGAATAAAGGGACTTCTTTTCTGGTTCCATTTAGATTTCACAAGTGGCTGCCATCTTTGTTACAAAATAATACATCAGTTCACTTTAAAAGATACTAAGCCAATTACATACTGTGCTACAGTTAATGGTCTGAGCTGTGATACCATGTCCTTTCTCTCACATGGCTCTGTTCAAAGGTCTGGCCTGTCCGCGGTCATTTGACAAACACTGTAATATTTGCAGCCAAAGTTTGGGATGAGTGTGTAGGTCCCATTGTTAGTGATCACACAAGCGAAAGCACATATTCAGATTCAAATTGGGCGAAGGGAAATCTAGACACATTCAAAACTGTGACGTGTTGACACATCATCAGTTCCATTTTGGATTCAGCTGCATTCTCCCGTTAACTCATTTGTAAAAGGGCTATAGTTAACCATTGTCCATGGTGTCAAAGCTTAATCCAGGTTAGAGAATTTAATTCTGCTCCAGTTAGGCTCTTCCAGTGACCTATTTGCTCTAAAATAATATTACAAACAATTGGGGGATAACAAACAGCGGCAGCTGATGTGAGCAGAGTATAATGGGTGTGCTAGAATGAGCTCGGGATTATAAGCGTATTACTCATGACAACTTGCCTCAGGGGACCACTTGTAAGTACTTTTTTTCAACAGAAGCTTCCACAAAAATGCCAGTCCCGTGACCTGTTCCTGGTCGGGTGGTGGTATTTCCAGCAGTGGCTGGCTAACAAGCAGGGACTATGACAAGGCACAATGACATCTATCTGAGGAAACCAGGCCCTCAGGAAGCACGCTGGGCTTTGAAGCAAATTGGACATAGTGGCCAAACAGTGGAATTACAACGTTGGTGCTCATCCTGTGATGCCATGGGGCTCAAAAATACTTTTTCCCATAGACTTACATGGCGAAAGAGACATCTGTAAATCAGTGGATGCATTTTTTTTTTTTTTTTTTTATTGAATTTGATCCATTCGGTCCAATATCCTTTGGAAAGTCTAGAAGAACAGCATGATTAAATCATTTAATCCCCATTCAAGTTAGCGGAGCGTTAAACCAGAAGTAGGAGGCTTGGCCGGTGGAGGTCTCTAGTACACCTGCTCTGTGAGCCAATCATTCCGGTAATATTTTACACAAACATTTAACTTTTTTGACTTCATGTGCCACTGAACAACTCTCATAGGAATGAACAGGGCTCAGCCTTGAATGCTGTACCCAGGTCTTATCTACATCCATGGAGGAAACCCAGACTCCTGCATCAGCACGCTATATTGGCACACAGGAAGGGGCCCAAGCTGGCACTCGTAAGACAAACAAGCCCCATCAGGCCGATGATCTGCCTCTCTGTCTGCACAACGTCCTTCTCCACATCTTTATTTGCTTAAAGTGATACTCATGCTTTATACACAAACAAGCCACAAACCAGATATGCACAGGGTACTCGTAATGTTTAAGCAGTAATAGCTAAAACTGTAGTACCCTGGTTGATACTGATATGGAAAGCATTGAGCAAAATCCATGACAGGCTATATGACGCTCCACACATCATCTGAGAGATCAAAGGCTGGAAAATCAGATAGCATTACTAAATAACCTCATTATTATGCAAATGTCATGTATTCTATTTTATCTCACCATTCTCAATAGCCCATATGGAAGAGGAAGACACAGGGAGATCTCCCGCTGGGCAACCGGCCACATCAAAATTCCTCCATCTGTGGTCAATTCAGTTTGTGTGTGTGTGTGTGTGTGTGTGTGTGTGTGTGTGTGTGTGTGTGTGTGTGTGTGCGTGCATGCATGCGTGTGTGTGTGTGTGTGTGTGTGCACGCGCTGATACCAGTTTTGGTGCTAGCCCTCATATCCCAGCTGAGATGCCTAACCACTGATCCCCGGAAGAGTGATTATAGTCTTGGTTGGACTGGACATGACTGGATTGCTGGTCAAACTTGTGTCCCAAGAAGAGCAAATAGGCCTATCACAGTTCCCAGATGACTCATACCAAGGTTTTTTGGGCAACAGGAAGTTAAACAATGTCAGTTATGTGTTAAAAAAAAAAGTCTGTAAATAGTCTGTAATAATTGATGGAACGCATTAAAAAAATCAGAAGCAGCTCAAGGAATAAAGATAACCAATGTTGTAATGTTGACTGATGGCATCAGCGTCGGCTAAATTAATGTAACGTCATCTTGTGTAACTTAAAAATGCAAGTTATGTAAATAGCAAACTCCCAAAGTAATGCATTTTTCCCCGTTAACCAATCCGTAATACATTGTGTAAATTACTTTGATTTTAAAAAAAGCAGTGTCTGAGTCACAGTGGATGGACAGATGGGACAGAGACCAGTCCTCTGTCCTCCTCTGAATTCATTGTGGAAGACAAATCATGGATCAAGAAAGCAACCAGACATACACGACAAGTTTTCATGCTGTCTGAAGCAATCAATTTAAAGAGAAAATAAAAGAGCTCAGTGATTACGATGAGAGTCTATTAAGCTCAGCACTGTGATCACAGCAATTTAGAGATACGGGGTGTGATGCAACAGTCTCCAATGCAAACAAATATGCATGCATTTACTGTAGGAGCACACACACATGTGCAACAGATAGATAAACATTTTTGATTAGAATTACCAACAAGCTGAGTGATGTGCACGCTGCACGCGTGAACATAAGAGTGGAAAATACACATGGGGAAACTGAAATGGAGTGCACTCTAACACAGCCTGAAGACAAGAATTAGAAGGAAAAAAAATGGGAGGAGGGAGCAGCTGCTCAGGCATATGAAAAACGGAACTCCAGAAATTAATTGCTGCAGATCAAGCAGTATACATGTCATATATCAGAAATGTTATTACTGTAGTTGAATCTACTCATAATTCCAAAGCCAAGAGCCATAAGGGAATATGTTGATGTCTACTTCAGTGAAGCAGAGACTGTTACAGGCCACACACTTTCCTTCCTATCTGCCACCCTAATAAGCCAAGGTCATATTACTTTAGTCTGCAAGTGTCTTTAATAGGCAGCAAACATAAATCCTTAGAACCTAAAAAAATTTGCCAACTAATATAAACTCAATAATTTATTATTGCTAATAGCCATCTCTGGCACCAATATCCAATATACGGCACCAATATATGAAAGTGTAGAATAGAGAAATTAATAAATAAATGGCATGGACTGGGATGAAGTTACACTGGAATGCCCACCAAGCTCAGGTTAGTACTAGTCAAAGACAGTAAAGGTGTGACTGGACCCATCACTTCCAAAAGTGGCTCTAAAATAGATCATGAACTACATCAGTCTCCACTGTAGACCCTTGACACTCTCTCAGAATGTAGATTCTCCACTGTCACAGTTGAACATGTATAACAAAACACACATCCGTGTCAATATTTCCAGGGCCCAGTGATGCAAAGGCTGACAGTCGGGGTTTATATATTTTGTTTTATCTAACTTAAATGGAAAGACATATCATGCCTACCTCCCCATTTTTTTGCCTGTCAGTCATCTCGACTGCAATGACAAAACAGCTTTGCACCAGTACAACCTGTCACTCTGCCACACAGATGCTTAGAAGAAGACTTCACGTCACTATTCAGGTGGAGCTGGGGAGGAATTCCTCTGTCTCGTTTGATTTTTCTGTCTAATCCTTCATTTTATGTGGGCTCTTTGTTATCTCTCTGAAGTGGGAATCACATTTTAATTAGGTCTATTCCTTGGTTAGCATTTTCATCTTCGCACGCCCCTGTCCTATGTGCTCAGCCTATGGGCTTTGCTTCGTTGTCAAAGACTCTTAGTCCCCGCTCCCTGTCACAATCTAACATTTCCCCCATCTTGTGCCATCTTTTCATCCTTTAACTGCTCCATCTCTACTCCCAATCTTGCTCTTCTGCTGCTGACAACAAAGAGTTCCCTATCTGACAAAACCTGTTTTCTGCAGATGGGAGAAACACAATAATCCGCTACAACAATATACAAAAATAAAATGCACATATTACACATCCTAAGTGCAAAAACCCAATGAAAATAGTCAAATGTTGGCTCCTGGGCTGTAAACAGCCAGCCTGTATATGACAAAATATATCTATTAAATGGGATGTTAGGCATTCTCTAACCTCTTTGACCAGACTTTTCCTCTCATGCACATCCACCATCCCCTCCAACCCTTGAATAATGGTGTCAATAATTGACATAAATATATAAACAATTGACATTTGCAATACAAATAAGCTAGCTAATGAGAACCAACACAATTGTCTAGTGAAGAGGCAATGCATCACTACCCTATTAATAATAGAACTTGGCGTGACGGTGACACATTTTAGCCTTTGATACTGCAACGTTGTGCAACTGGGAGTTCTTGAGATTTAAATAGTTTCTTTTCCTTGTTAAAAAACAAAAAAACAACAGAAATCTATCTCTCTCTGCACTCAGGATATGCAGCCCCTTTGACAAGAGATACACCTGTGTCTTTTTCACTAACACTGTGAAAAAGTGACTGCCAATGCTGATCAACAACTCTATCAAGTCCTTGCTGATACATTCTCCATTTTGTATGGGGCATTAAAAGACATTTTACTTATCTTTAAATGAATACCCTGTGCAAAAAAGCAAAGCGGCACATGCACTTGAGATAAAACCATACATTACCACAACAAACTAATGGTATACACAACACATATAAGGAGAAGGGCAAGACGTTCTTGGTGAGCGTTGAACTATCACCATGTAAAAGTGTCTAATCCAGAGAGCGGTGCAATGCAAAATACTATAATGACTGGAAATGCACCATGGGAATCACTTATCATACTGTGTTACAAGACAGGTAATGGATTATGTTTGGCAGCTTAAAGCAGCAAAATTATTATTATGATACACACTTCACAGAATAGCAGTTACAGCTATGGCTATGTTTTTTTTTTTAACATGGACCTATGCTGAGACCATCACTGTTAAGTGTGTGTATTGATTACTGTGCCTAGAAATTATGGCTCCTCCTGTACACCTAAGCTGCAGTGTAACTTAAGGCCAGCTAGCGGCAAGGAAATGCTAAGAGTAAACACAGTGTTGTCTGCACAGATGTCATGGTTTAGATTTATTTAGAGGGCAAATGCTCCATTAGTTGGGCTTTTTAATTAGCACACTTGTGAGAGAGGGTCATTAAGAAAGTCTGACAGAGGACCTGCTGATAAGTAGGATGGAGACGCGGCTATCTCCAGCCCTGATCACACACACACACACACACACACACACACACACACACACACACACACATACACACACACTAGGACACACACATATATGCCCACACACCCTCCCACACAAGCACAGATCTGGTTAAAAACAAATAACATTTCACACTGTCATCGACAAACACAGCAAGTCAACGTCACAGGTGCCACAACATTTCAACTCTAAAATGGCCACAGAGCACAATAAAAAAATCACCCACAAATGTCTCCATCGCATACACGCACACATACACGCACGCACAAGACAGACTTGCGCACATACACACATGTGCATACCCACACGTGCACACACAGGCCGACTGTGAATGAAAGAGCCTATTAGAGTAATTTACATTCAAATACATATTCATAAAGAACACAACAGAATTGGGGGGGGGGGATTGTCACCGTACCATTTTCAGGGTGCTCGGTCTCTCCAATGCTGCCATCTGGAGTGGTTCTCTCATAGTGGTCCTCAGGCAGGGTCAGGGGTCCAATGCGAGGACCAGATGATGACTTACTGCTGGGAGTCTCCGATTCCTCCAAGCCACTGTCATAGTAGCTGTGCTGAGAGGCGTCCTGCAGGTCCTGCACAGGGTTGGCGGTGGAGAAGGTCACTCGCCGATGTGGATGCTGAACAGAGAGACAACAAATAAACATCTTCAAAACAAGGAAGTTATTTTTCAACTATACTTGTCCTCCTGTTTGACTGTTCCATAGAGACACCCACCAGGGTTGTATGGTAACAGCTCAAGCTCAACATTCAAGACGACCGTCTGAATTGCACTGGACTTATAAAGTTCTTCAAAAGTCAGAAAATAGTATTAAATATTAAACAGTCTTTTGCACTGCTATTATTCTGCAGATTATATAAGGAAGAAACATGTGGATAGAGGGAGGTTGCAGACTTCAATAATGAGAGTGTGCAAATTAGCAGCAACAGCAGAAACCGAAAAACTTGGGGCATAAAATACAGAAAATATCCCATATAAACGTACAGTATACTATACCACAACATTTACATGCTCAATTATGGGGCATGTATTTAAATATGCTGAATGATCAAAGAAAATGCTGCTGCTGTAATAAGAAAATTTCTCCATTGTGGGATAAAGTATAATCTAATCTAATCTAATCTAATCTAATCCAGTCCTGTATATGTAAAGAATGATTAAAATATTTGTGTGCGCCGTAAATACTAGAACTAAGAACTAAAAATACAAGAAATACAAGAACTAAAGAAAGACCATTTTTTAAAGACTTCTGGCATGTTGATACTGTATGTGATGTAAAACTGATACAGTATATAGTATATTCAATATCATAGGTATAAATCCAGGGTACAGATTGTATAGAATTGTGCATTTATATTTGTTGTCCATCTTGTTAACGGCTCAAGATAGAGGTGGAGTACAGGATGTACAGAAAAAAATGCAAGTTGCATTTGTGTATTAATGTCAATTTATTCAATCATACCCAGAACATACCACTGGATAGAGATATTCTATGTAGAGAGATATATAAAGAGATCGCTATGTATGGAAACAATGTTTACACATTTGGGCGGACTTGAAAGCAATCATTATAAAAAAAGTGTCAGAGGGTGTCATAGATATTGAGAATTGAGAATGTGAAAAGTATTATGGTTGCTGTTATCATTATTAGTCAGACAAAAGTTGAATTTTTGAAATCTTCCACTGCCAAATTAATTCTGATGACAATGATTGGTACACTAATCAGTAGCCCCAGTGAGCTACTTCCTATCTCCATATTTAAATATTTTCCATTTCCACAGCTTTTGATGTTTAACCGAGTGGAAAGCGAGACAATATTTCTGCAGTTTAACTAAAAATGAATCCCAAGAAGATCTAAATAAGGCTAACAAAAGAGCAAAACAGAGCATTGGAAATACAGTTTGTGACAGCCACTAGTTTGCGTGCATTAGAATATATCATAAGATCTGCTTTTCACTTTTAGATACTGATGAGATTTGATCAAAGAGTAAATATATGAATGAATGAAAATACTGATAAAATCCTAAATTTGATAGCTTGAGGAGGAGCAGAGCGGCATACTAATTCATTCAACATCACACCCTTTATCAAATTGAATGGCTTGTAAATACAGTTAGGAGACCATTAAATTTCCTCTTCCAAAGATCAGTTTACTAATGGCTACTTACCACCGATCTACAACAGAAAGATGACTCCTTGACGGTGCACATGCAATTGTGCTCTTCCCCCACCCCCACACATGAGCACCTCTCGTAAAAGTCAGGAAAGCACTGATACAGCAGAACAGGCCTGCCTCTGCTGCACGAGTCAGCCCAGATCAATACCACGGGTCTGTGCTTTCTACCATTCAGCCACTTTTCTGGCAAACAAATCCATGCTAGAAATCATTTGAACCATCAGCCTTTTAGAACATACACACCAGCTATTGAGACATGCTTTTAAAGCTTAGGTAAGTGCTATCAACATTGTGTTTTTAATATCTTTCGTGGGCTTCAAAATGTTTCCAGAAACCTGTTCATCTCCCCATCATCTCAAGCAGTCACATATTCCTAACTTAGATATTTTGGTCTGTCTTGGACTGAAACTACATTTTCCAACAAAAATGAAAGATTGTTGAAACAAAACAACTTTAATATCTCTGTTTGTGCTAGTGATTTGTATGCTTGGTGAACAACTGAGCGCAAGAGCAGAGAGGTTTTGGGGGAATAATGTAAATAAACAATAAGTACTCTTGACGAAGGTCCATAAGGACCGAAACGTTAGTTTCTTTAATAAAGGATGATGCTGTAGGAAGAGTGCAGATATTCCTTTTTACAAGTCAGTGATACTTTCCAACGTACCTGCACAACAGAAGTGTTGGTTGTGCGAAGTGTTTCTTTGAAAAGGAAGAGAAAAAAATGAATTTGTTTTCTTTCTATTAAACATGCTCTTTGATTGGTGCATCTATACACAGAAAGTACTCACAAAGATGATACAACACAACACTACAGAGTGTAAAATTAGAATCTATTTAACAGGGAGTCTCAATAGAGAACTCCTCTATTGCACCAGACATTAGTAAGTTATTCTAATATTGTTTCTGTGATACTTCAATAAGCTTGCTATTGAGTCATGTATCTGGTCCAGACGTGGTATTCTTCAATAGTGCATTCTTAAAATATGATTGGAGGTTGCTGAGGCTCCACATCTATTTAAATGTTAGGGGGCATTTAGTTGTTTAAATATGGATTCTTGCTTAAACTTCTCCTTAAGGCATCACTCCAGAGAGACAACATGTTTCCTGGGTATGATAACTAGCTAAGGCTGCAGAGATAGGAAATAGATTCTCCTTTTAGTCAGAGCACAAATCCTTTGCCAGGCCTTGGGGGCTGCAGGGATGCGGCAAGACGGAAGGATGGAAGGGGAGGCTGAGCAGGAGTTGGGAGTTGGTCAGGCAGTCATGAACGGCGCTTTGGCTGGAGGGGACAAGCAGACGGATTAGATTCTAGGAGACTGGAGGCGGGTGAGGGGGATTGTTTGGGCATTGTGGTACGAGTAAGAAGCTATGGGGCTGAGAATGAAAGAGGGGACATTTATGAAGACATCTGAATTCATAACCCCATTTAGTTTGGACTAAAATGGCCTCATTTATATGCCTAATATTACAATTCTAACGCAGATGGAAAGATACAGCATGATTCTGTCTTTACGAGGGGACCTAGACACATTTTAAAGTAGCAATAAACAGCAATCATCTACTCCTTACCTAGAGCTCCAGTAGCCCTTTGGAGACACTTTCTTTTCTGTCAGACTGAGAGAAATATTATATACAACCTACTGCCACAGAATAATTCCTAGTTGCACACAGTTGAATACTGAATATCTCCATGTATACCTTGATATGACCAAAAGCCAGAATGAGAAGCTGCAGGTTAGTAAATAATTTTGTTGTTGCTTGAATCCATTATGGTGTACATGATATGACGAAGTATTTAATGGTCATGTGTAAAATGAAAAGTGATCGAGAACACTGTTTTGTCATATAAAGTGCGTCAACTTTCACTTTATACAATGGCAAATCAGCTGTCTGCCACTACATAAAATTAAGGAAAATGTGAAAATGGCAGCAGCTGTATGTCCACCTATTTTCCTCAAGCTATTCAATGTCGTAGATCTTACATTCACCAACTATCCTTTCACCTTGTAGCTTGAATTGTAGCTTGAAATTTCTTGAACACGAAAAAATTTGCAAATACATTGAGTGCAACCTCAAAGGTACACAATAGTGGTTAAAAAAAGAAGTGAAATGGTACATTAAATGTCTTTTGATGTGCTTGTGTTTGCGGTTTTTATGTAAGCTGCGGTTGCACATTGTCAACTAGAAGATTTCGCAGAAATTTTATCTGTGTGCCTCCTACTTGGTGCACATCCGAATAGCAATAAAACTTGGTCTTAACCCTTCAGAGATATAACTTTTTAAAACCTATTTAAGAGGTTTCTGTTTCCCAGAAACAGCTATGACGTAGCTAGCGCTAAACCAACCAGACTCACACTCCTTCTCCTTCCTTTCCTCCTCTTCCTCTCCAAGTCTGTCTTCCATGAAACAGCTGTTGGTGTTGAGGCCTGAAGTCAGTTAGGAGTCAGTCACACACTATGCTTGTTACACACACAGGGACACACAGCTCAAATTTCTTTTTTCACTCTGTTTTAAATGAGTCGTGGAGACAACAGCAAAGCAATTGACAGAGATAGAGACTGAAATGGTTGCTAATGGATACGAACTATCAGTGACCATGTTCATAAACACAGCTAGGAAGCCTTTCATCTCTGTGATGTCATCTATTTGATCGGTAATCGGTAAACGACCGGAGCACCTGCTGTACCTGTCAGCTGTGTCACCAGCTATTCAGACACTGAACAAGCTCTCAAACAAATGATCATATCACCAAAAGGATACAAGATATCAATAAAATAACATTCTCATGGGCACCAGAAGGCCTTTGTGAACGTATTGATATAGAATGTATGTGGATAAACCTAAAAATGATTTAAAAAAGTGGTTCACTCTGTGTTTTGCTCAGAAATGTGGACAATGTTTAACATGGCAGTGAATGGAGGAAGATTTGGAAGTCTTGTCATTTGAAAGGTCGCTGAGCAAAAAGTATAATAAAATCATATCGCGAAGAAAAAGAGATTTTTTTTTGCCATTTTTTTCGTGAAAACCACGCGGCAAATCTCATTGAAAAGTCATAGCACACCATTGCCGATCATTACACACGTTTCAATGTATTTTGTGTGCGCATGTTGGCAACGCTCTAGCAGTGGGACAAAAACCTGGCGGAATATTAACAATAAGTATGGGCAATAATAGTCATTGCGCCAATTGCTGCTATTGCAGCACATCAGCACACTGAATTAACAGAACTATTGATGTAATATAAAAACCTATACAAGAAAAGACACGTCTCCCTTTCATCCTCCAATTGATTTGTACAAGCCAACATAGAGCATAGGGGCTATGGGGCTCTACAGTGTGTGTGTGTGTGTGTGTGAGTGTGCCTATAGTTGGGCGCACACACACAATAATTCAGACTACTAGGGTGAATTATAAAGACCACCTTCAGTTATTGCTGAATTTTACAACTTCTGTGTTGCATCTGATGGTTGAAAAGAATTGGATACCGTAACACAATATGGCACAACTGGTTATATTCGGAAGCAGATATTCATAAATGATGATCTGTATGCATTAAATCATAAGCTTTAGGAATTTTAGGTTATGCTCGCTGGGACTGGCAGCCCATATAATTTTTTTTTGGGGCTGAGACATCAAAATAAATATTTCATTCATCAAATCTGATTTAAAAGACATTCACAGGCGGTTTGATATCTGATTTAAAATTGCCCTTTACATCACCTGCAATATCACACATAACAGTGACGTCAGAGAGCTGTCAGCCCTAACAGCTAGCTGTGACTGCTGGGGGAAAAAAAAAAAACATTTATCAACCACCTCTGTCACTAATGTCACACAGTGTTGTGGTGTGATAAAGGACTTCTGTACTGAGACTACGTATTGCAATGGTGTGAAGAGTGAGAGGATGCATCTCCATTATTCACCCAGCCTGCAGCCTGCTGTTTTGTGTCTATATTGGAATAAATGCACCACCAGTTTGTGAATGTTCTCACGCCTATGTCGTTTCCACAGCAACTGACGCAGATGGGTTATTGTAAATGGTTCCATCTAATCATTTGCAAATAACAGTCTGGACAGCCTGTCCTAAAGATTGGATTTGAAATAAAAAATAAATGATTTGCCTGCAGCTTGAATGGAGGAATAAAAAGAGATTCCTGGGGAAAATGACTGTGCCTAAGCAACAAGGATAGCATTCTGGTGACTGTGGAGCATCAAATATTGCCATTGCTGATTTGCACCACTGATCCCTGATGGGACAGCAGACCCCACTGCTGCTGTGCTCTCCCATGGTGCAGAGTCCAGTGAAATGCCCTGGAGCCACCTGACACCACTCTGCCGTCAGGTGCCCTGTCATCCAGCCAAGCCTCACTGATTGCCAGTGCACAGGGCTGCTGGTACTTATGCAGATGGGAAAGCATTTCCATTGTCTCTGACACTTTTTGAGCAGACTTCCAGCAAAGTCACCGTTGAGTTAGATTTAGGGTTTCGATCTTTGTCTCAGGCTTCCAAGTCTGCATTTGTATTTTGACTGATCTGGATGTGAACATTTGGTGATTAAGCTGGCGCCTGCATTGTGTGTAACTTAACTACCTTGTGGAAAGTATTCCCTGGCGTGCTGTATTTTACAGCAAGTGGCCGCTTAAAGGTTGGTACATATGTTGGGACTACAATCCAGAGTGTTGTGGCAACAGGATAAAACCAGATATTAACATAATGATGAAGCACATTTAATGCATCTCACACAAAAGACAATATTATTATTATTATTATTATTATTATAGTGGAATCATTCTTTGATGGTTCTTCTACAAAATTACCTCTATTTGATATGCGTTTTAATAGCAGTTGATCCTTTAATATCTAACCTGAGATTTAAAGCTCAAGGAAGCATCTAATCTTTGAGGCATTAACCTCTGAATTTTAAGCCAAAGTGGTTGATACCCCATTTATACCACTTTGATTGTATCTTCAGTTATGCTACTCTGACTGCTTGCTAAAACAGATCTGGATCAAAGTTAAATATTCAATTATTTCTTATGAATTAATCTGTTTTTTTTAAATCAATCCAATTATCTATTTTCCTCCAGTGATAAATAACAACATGTGCCAGTGTAGAGTAGAAAAACATAGATGATGTGCTATTTGCAGTAATATATGTGCCGCTCTATATTTCATTGCTATGAAAAGAAAGTCAATTTTTTTTCTCCAAAAGCTGAAACAAACAAGTCCCAACAAAACACTGTATTTAAATAAAATGCCTTGTTACTTCCCGTGTCCAAAGGGCAACTGTTTGTTAGTCACAGAGGTATTATTGAAACTGTGTCACTGTGACCAGTGAAACATGCTAGGAGCAAAGTGAACAAGTGGCTTCAAGAGTTCCACACCTTTGAGGAAGACACATGAAATGGGATGATGACCTACTCAACATAATTATTGTTATGTTGTGTAAAAAAATTAGGTGCTATTTGCTAGTGGAAAACATGGCCATTCAGGGTGTAGTCTTTTCTTGTAATAAAGGTAAAGTGGTAAAATGGGAGGCTCCAGAAGTTAAAGCATGTCTATATGTGCCACACAGAGACAGGTGGAGAAAGTGGAATCTGTAAGGTTAATGAGAAGGGGCTGCACTTTATTTAGTCTAGAACAGATTTATTTTTAACAGGTTGTGAAGCCCAACAACTATAGTGCACTCAGCTGAAATACCCTCAACATTTCAAGCTGCAGAGAACCTATGTGGCCCTGTTTATCAATCCTGAGTTGAGGTATATCGTTTGTGTATACTGGAGCTGGAAGCTAGACTTCTCCTATTGAATCACAGCTATGTGTCTCTCAGATATTATAAAATGGGTTTTCTGCCCATGTTAAAGGAAACGGCTGATGTCTCAGTGCCCCTGTGATATGAAAAATTCAATTTAAAAGGATGAGAGAAAGAATGGTGCACGGCCTATTTTCATTCCCCCACATTGAGAGATATGAGAATGATGTTCCGTTGTGTGGAGGAAATGATGCCAATCGTACTGCAGAGAAATTCCTTCATAATTCAATTCAATTTCATCTGAATCCCAATGGCAAGCTCCTCTGCCAGAGAGGCAGAGCGACAGAGACAAAAAGGTAGGGCTAGAGACTAAGATGGAAGAAGAGGGCCTAAAGATTGAGACTGAAACAAAGAAGTAATAGGGACAGAGTTGCAG
The DNA here is from genome assembly GCA_013375575.1 of Percina caprodes. Lineage (NCBI taxonomy): Eukaryota > Metazoa > Chordata > Actinopteri > Perciformes > Percidae > Percina > Percina caprodes. Next base: position 345,269 of record JABXJD010000271.1, on the reverse strand, counting down.
AGAGCAGCCAGACTTTCTGAAAGGTAAGAAGACAGCAACACAAAGCAGAGGGGATGTGGATAGGAAAAGTATTTTTTCCGTAATGATTCATTTTGATCATTGTGGCACTTTAAGTACAGCCATCTCATTTTCTTTAATTATCTCATTGCAGCATCTGACAAAAGCAGAGAAAAAACATTGTTGCTTTTTTTGTTGTGATCTAACAGGAAGGCTTTTTGTGAAGAAGTGTTCAGACTGGTGGATCATATAGTAAACCTAAATAATATGTTATTATAAATGTAGCATTAGGCACATAATGTGCATCTAAACTCTTCGATAGCATGTGAAAGTTCCCCAAGAGTGGGACCTAGAATTTCCATTTAGTTACAATCTTTGTGAGTACATCCTGGCTCTGGCATTTTGGGCGTGTATGCAGGAATCAATGAGCTGCTGCCTCTGAAGGCAGAGAAAAAATGAGCTGCACCAACAAATATGACAATGAAGAAGTACACCTCTCAGTGTATGCAGCAAGCATAAAACCATAAAGGACTGAAGCAGTTGCAAAGGAAATGCATATGGAACTGTTTTTATTTTCCATCCCACCATTATGTCCTCCATTCGCATCCCATCTATGGCTCTCTCTTCTTTCTGTCTTCCACACACACACACACACACGCACACACACGCACACGCACACACACACACACACACACACACAGTTGTTTTTGTAGGTGCAATAGCTCCAAGGCAAGCAGCGTGGAATTGGAGTCTTCAAAGAGTCTTGGATTATCAAAGAGACACAGCTACCAGAAAACGAGGGGACACGCTAGAGAGGGGGAGGGAGGAACATAAGCGGGAGGCGGGGAGGGGGAAAGAGTGCAGAGGAGTCAGCATGGGTTTGCGTGGAAGATAAAGTGATCAGACAGGGGAGTGGTGGGGGTGAGGGGTGGATAAGACCAGAAGTCCCTTTGTCCGCGTACTGCAAATGGAGAGGAAAAAAGGCTGGAGTGAATACATTAAAAAACAATCACATAGGCCTTAATGGTCTTGATAGGCAAGACTGAATTCGCATTCTTCACTGTCTGTGCCGCCGCCTATTCTGGAGTTTTCTTTTTTCCTGCATAGAGGATTTCATTTCAATGGGAGCATTGGCCTTGAAATACCATAATGTTGTTACAGTAAAACCAAGTATTACTGCTGCAGGACCCACCATGTGTGAATATAGCTGCCACATCTAATGACAAATCTGACTGTTCACGCCATTCCATATGACAGGATGTGGGAGTGCTGGTGTGAATGCATCACCCTTCGACAAAAAGCTCTCCGTCAGCCCCTCTGTCCCACAATGAGCTATGGATGTCTTTTTTTTCCATTACAAGAACACCTCTCACTATGGAACACATTTCGAGCCAGTGTATGATTCGGGTCGGTTCACTGCTGTCAGCTGCAGGGCATCATCCGGCAATGATCCTGCCCCACTGCCACAGCTACTACACACAAACCTCCCACTATCGCTGACCTGGTTTGAACTAAATTACTCATTTAGTGTATGATGAGAGCATAAAATGTTCCTAACACACAGTGCCAAAAACAAATCAAAGTCCAAAAAGTAATCTTTCTCTCACTGCGCAACTCTTCTTGAAAAATGTGGTAATTGTGAAAGATGGGTACTTCTGTGAACAAAAGTGTTCCCCCTGCCTGCATTCATTTGGTAATTTTGGGGAAAGCCATGACATCTTTTATTCTGACAGTGTGAGTATGAGAGTGAGAGTTATTTCTATGCAAATTGTTGAACTTTCATCACCTCTGTCTACAAGTGCGGATGTTCTGTACTTGTTTAACGGCATCAGATAGTGAAGGCGAACGTAACCACAAAACCCAAAACCGCACGAACAAGTCCAAAAAGTGGTATCTTCACTGCCGTTTTTTGAGCCACAGTGAGCTGGTGTGTGGATTGTACACACACAGATCAAGAAATAAAAAAAATACCTGCCATTCTCATTATAGTGACTGTACTTATTACATATGACTGTATTTTAACACTATGTATTCAAATCACTTTCTATGTGCTTGAGTTGAATGAAATGTATTTACGTTTGTGTGGGTGGAATGTAAAAATGTAATACAAATGGTGAGCCAGTGTTGATTAATACTTCACAATATATTTTGGTTAATTTGTATTTTTTTCTGACATAATGAAATAAGATGATGGAAAGGGGAAACATCAATGTAATATTCTTTGGTGTCAAGAGAGATTTTGAAGGGAGGGATGAGCTTTGGGGAAAGCCAGAGAAAGGATCAGTGGCAGAACTTAATTGGGAAGGGCACAGGATTAAAAATATGATTGGTTTAGGTGATGATGTCTTTCTACCGACACTCTCATTGTCTTAAACTGTTGGGACAAAATGTGCTAATATGAGCTCATAGGGTCAAAAGAAATCTTATAGAATGAAGAGGATTTTGAGAGTTTGGGGTTTACAAGTGATGTTCTACTAGACAATGTGGAAAGGAATAAATGCTCCCATCAGAAAAACTAAAAGTACATAGAAAAATGGAAGACGCAGTATACTGTTGAGAAAACGGGAATAAAATGGAGTCAGAGGATCATACGGTAAAGATGGAAAGGAACTGCAGCAGTCTGCCAAAACGGAAAGGAAAAAGAAAAGAACTGAAAGAATACTAGATGGTGAAGTTAGAAAAGGCTTAACCAAAGACAAAGATGTTACAAAGATAGCCAGATAAATAACTTAAGACAGCAGTAGAGTGAAATTCCACAAAAACAATAAGATTTATGTGACTGTAGGATTCTTATTGAGGAAGAGCGTCATTGGTGGTTATTCTTGGTGCAAGTCTGAAATGAGTGAAATGTTTTGTTTGTTTTTTACTTTTAAGAGTCAGACCTTTTGACCCTTGAATGTAACATTGTTTTAATTTATTCTCTTTGTCTTAAACACTCTGTTGTTATTACACACTGGCCTGAATACACACGTGCTATTCATGGAGAGATGTCAGAGTGAGTGGGATGCCAGTGCTCAGGAGGTGAACTGGCATCTCTCCAACTACCAGTCCACTACTTTGGGGGACTTGAACCAGTGACCCTACGGTTACCAACCCAACTCCCAACAGACTGAGCTACTGCCACCCCCAAATAATAATGCAATAACACACATTTTTTAATATCAACTTTGGTTTTTAAACACTAAATGGCTGTTATATTTAACACCCCCCATCATATGGAAGAGGATTAGGGCCACATTCGAAAAATTTATTTGAGTTCTGAGTTTAAAGACAAAAAATTGTGGAGTCAGAGGATCATACGGTAAAGATGGAAAGGAACTGCAGCAGTTGTTCTCTGCCACAAGAGAAAGGAAGAAGAAAAGAACTAGAAGAATTCTAGATGGTGAAGTTAGAAAAGGCTTAACCAAAGAGAAAGATGTTACAAAGATAGCCAGATAAATAACTTAAGACAGCCGTTTAAAGTCAGAATTCTGAAGAAAAAAATCTGAATTGTGACTTTAATCTCAGAATTGTGACTTTTTTTAAAAGTCTAATTATTTTTTAAGTCAGAATTGTGACTCTTTTTTTGAAAAGTCGAAAATATATTTTCTTTTAAATTTTAAAAATAATAATCTCAAAATTCCAATTGAAAATTTAATGTGGCCCTAACCCTCTTCCATACCATCAGGTTTTAAACAGCTCTTTGAGTTTTAATATGAAATTGGCATTTATTGAAATATATTGAATATCGAATTTCTCACAAAAATGTAATCGATGAGTTGTGGGATTGTGACCTCAAATTTACATTTATACAACTGTCCTTTATTGTCTGTGTTTTTTGATATCTAGTGGTCTGTATGAAGCACTGTATTAGTTACGTGTGTTGCTTTATTTCCCCAAAGAAAAGGGTTAACGTTCGGGTCGACTCATTCAGATTTAAAGTTTCCTCAGCTTCTCTTTGAGTGATTAAGCTCTATAAAACTCAGTTCACTTTAGTTGCTCCTTAGAGCCAGACATTATCACTCCCTAGGAGGCTAAAGTATATTTGCAGCATAATTTCCAGCAACAATAACAACAGTTGCATTTAGAGGAGAACGATTGTGAATTAGAGCGTCTAGCTTGGAGTCAGGCCAGCAGGGTGCAGGGAAAGTGAAAAGCAGGAAAGACTCCAGGAAGTGGATGGATGATTATAACCCTGTACTATTTACCGTAGACAGACTAGTCTTTGTCCGTGTTATGGTGAGAGCAGGGCTGTGGTTCGGCGTAGAAGGCTACAGGCAACAGTCTCCTTTATGTGTGTTTTGTTTGCCTGTTTCACTGACATATCTGACACATCTGTAAACTGCCTTCACAATGGAAACACTACCAAGATAGCAATAGTTAAGTTATTTCAGGTCGTTGTGAGAATCAATGTCTCCCACCATAACTATGGATTCACATTACGACATACAAAAAACATGGTGACAGTGATTTTAATACTTCCAGAAATGTGGTTTCAGCTTAAAACCTGACACCGTCTGACCTCAGCCGGATATTTTAGGTGGCATATATTTGCACCGTGTGACTCTAAAACAAAAACATCACAAGCTCCTCTGGTGAGTAACAGTCACAGCTGCACTGGTGTAGAGCTCACTGCTTCAAACAGGAGTGAAAGGAGTTGATTTAATTGGCTATGATAGTAGCCAGCTCTAACCACGACTATATGTAATTTATCCTAATCTGGCCGCTTATTACTGCACCGCAGGTAAAATAAATGTTGGTCAAAACCAAAAGATCTAACGCTGCTTGATCCAGCATCTGGGCTTGAAGTTGGAAGTCCCTGATTTTCTATGCCAAAATCAAGAGAAATCAAAATATTAGTGCTGTCAAACGATTAAAATATTTCTTTTAAATGATTAATCGCATTAATGTCATAGTTAACTCGCAATTAATCGCACATTTTTATCTATTCGAAATGTCCCTTGATTTCTTTTCGATGTCCCTTGATTAAGTTTTCTCATTTTAATGCTCTTATCAACATGGAAAAGTGGATCGACTTGCTTTACGTTAATGTTTTTTTTTTTTATTGAAAACAACATTGGCATATAGCCTACTGTAGTGTTCAATTTCACACTAACATTCTCACTAGGAGCAGTTGTTCACACTTAGAGCCAATAATCTCTCACACAATGTAACACTGTCTATCAATAAGAGGGTGAAAAAAATGGAGGGGGGTGGGATAATTGGCATCAGCTGTGTGCTTGGTATTTCAGACTGGACGTGCTGCGATGATAGCTTATTTCACAACAACAAAAAACACAGATCACTTTGGTCTTGTCAATGGAACCATTTGGCAACGGGCATCCATGTTGGCGTCTCGCGCTCGCCATCCACTCAAGCGTTATGTTACTACTCTTTGGCCGGCTCGCAAGTTCAAACGGTTTTTTGTTTGTTTCCAGTCTAGCTAGAGCCGGTGTGGTGTTGTAGTTTTTCTGACGTTACTAGTTGTTGCAACAGCATGCGAAAAAGGCCACAAAAAAGATTTAATGCCGTTATAAGGGGTTTGCGTTAATGCCGTTAATAACGCTTTTAACTGACAGACCAAAACATTTTACATAAATGTCTGGAATCGGCCCTAAAGTTTGTCAGATCACATCTGGTCATGCTCTATAAAGCTGCTGAGCAAACGTTTTAGCAGCTTGGCAAATTGTGATAATTATGTGTGTGTTTATCCTGTATTCTTCTGATCATCAATGGTCAATTGCAACTATATTTCATATATGAATAAAGTCCCAAAGGCTAGACTGCAATTCAATCTCCAATAGATGCACTCCTAAACAAAACTGAAGTAAAGACAAGCAGAATTTAAAGCCAACACTTTACAGAAAGAAGGAGTATGGTCAATAGACTTCCCACCATGCTGATGGTAGGGAGAAAGAGTTCAAAAAAACTTGTTTGGGTCTACAGAAATCAATATCATTATCAAATTTAACTTCTTTTTTTTCATATCAATTCACAGCCTTGTCTGACATGGGTTATGGCTGATATTTGCAGTGCACAATGCCTTTTCTATTTGTTTTACTCTGCAAGTAGTACCTTCAAGTTCTGTGAAACCAATCAATATTTACTGTTTTTAAGCCCAGAGCAGAAGTTGCACAGTCACCACACCTTAATAGCTGTCTGTGGGCCAGTATACACTTTGTCAGTGTACTTATGTCAGCAAGGAGTGGTAAGCTCAATTGAACAAGGTTTACGTCCCATACCCACTTAAATGTTCTAATACTTGAATCACACACCCATTGAAGATTGTTGCGAATTATTTTTATTCATGTAGCTTCTTTCTCCATTTCCTGTAATATACTGTAAAAAGATCATCTACCAAAAGGTCTCTCTGAAAGACATATCAGGAGTATATATAGTATATAACACCAGAAGGGAAAGATGGATGGAGAAGAATATGGGTTGATGGGGGGGGAAGTAAAGAATCAGACATGAGAAAAATTAATCCTCAATATCCACTCCCTGCTGTGTACCTTATTGCCTCTCAAACTTCCCATCTTCAGAGTTAATATCTCTTTTGCTGTAGCATGTGGCTTAGAAGCATGCACATATTTTCATTTGTTTGAACTGGAAGATAATTGGATTGGGGAGAAGGATGGAAAAGCCTTCAACCATACTTAAAACTTTTTTTTCTGGCCATCGTCTTACATGTGCACGGAAGGGTGCGATGCAGTGTTTAAGCGTGAGTGTGCGTGTACATGTATGCATTGCTATTAATAACATCTCTTATTGTCTTGCTTGTCATGATTTGTTACCCTGCATCGGAGATGTCCCGATTGGCAATACATTCCCGAGAGCTGGATGATTTGGGAAGTGTGTCTGCATCTCGTTCGTGCACTCAAAGTAATTATTCCGATGCAACTGGATAGGGAGGCCTCATGCTCCTCCATCTTATCAAGGAACTGAAAAAATCATGCTTAATTAGATTCATAGTGACCTTTTTCATCTCTGGCTACAAGCGCCCAGTCACTGCCAAAGCAGGATGTGTTCTCAACATTGATCTTTCCGCAGACCCGGGGATTGAGCAGAGCTCGGCGCAGTGAAACGAGGCAGAAAAACAACATATCAAAAATCATCAGATGAAGAGATTACTCGGTTTGAGTGAGCTGCTCTGTGTTGAGGCTTTTTTAGGAGTGAGCGTGTTTTTGAGAAGAGCTCTGCATCTCAATCATAGTGCAAACAAACTCTCACACAAGTCCCTACCCTCTGCTTCATGGCCCATTTGCCAGACATGCACACGTAATCCTACTGCCTTTCTCATTGCCAGATCCTACCGCCACTTGCTTCTCCTTTTGCATCCCACCACCCTGCTTTCCCCTTTCCGCCACAGCAGTCTGCAACTGAGCAATTCTTCCTCCAGGCTTCAAACAAAAGATGACTTACAAGTTCCATCCAGAAATAATCGATGTCCTGCTGATGAAGCCAATACATAGATCTGCATTTTCCGGGGGAATGTCTGCTTTTAAATCGTCAACATACATACAGTACATGCATTTTGCAGCTAAAGCTCAATCAACTTTACATTGTAAAAAAACAAACAAAAAGAAACATACTGTAGGGAATTCTCATTTTGAAATCTTAAAAATTATTGGCAGATTTGATATGTTTGTCACAGTTCCACTGCTACTTTGGTATTACAGTGGGGGAGTACACTACACTAAACACAGTTGATACAGACATGGTATGATATCGATGACAGATTTGATTAATCTACTGATGAAATTTTGGTGCGAGTGCTCCACAATGGGCTAGAACCCCAAAGCAGAATATCTTGTATGAATACTCTATTGCTATGTCCTTTCAGAGCTCATTTGAGTCATATCTGACATATTTATGGCTCATGATGTCATATCGTAGCCATCAGAGTACAAGCACCATGAACCATTTAAATACTGTGGGCCATGCTGTCATCTCCTGTTAGCAATAGATGCATAAGAAGAGGCAATCGACTGGATTCTTTCAAAAAGCTGCACAGAAGCTTGGGCCCAGACTTGATGAATTTACTGGCAGGAATGATTTTGCAAGAAGGTCTATTTAGCTGACTAAAAAAAAATGACAGCATCATATTGAATTGAATGCATGAGGGACAGAGACATTGGAAGCATAGTAAAATACAACAAACATGAGCATTATCTGGATACAGAAGGGTACAATATCTTTTTTAAAGAAGTTCAAGTTAACAGTTGCACCCAAATCTATAATGATCCTTTGTGTGCACCTTAACAGAGTTGCCTGGCAACAGAACTAGAGCTCTGCAGTGAATTTAAGTGTCAAACGAAATACATTTGTAATCCAAAGGCAACATGGATTACATTTTAGACAGTAGGAGTGCTTCTTGGACAAGATTTCAATAGCTAAGGTGGGCAAAGTGAATTGGATAGATGGCAAATAAATCTGCAACTTAATAACTTCAACAACACCGCCTCATACCTGAATATGGACGGTTGAATGAGCACAAAATAAGCACAACTAATTAACTGTGAAGGTTTTAAAAATGGGCTGTCTTAATGGACGCCGTTATTCATCAGCCTTCAACAGGAGTCCATGAAATATCACGAGGGTGGACATGAGACAGATAAATCATGATAGCATATAGATCAGTGCCGTACCTTTTTTTTCTCTGAATTATTGATTAACTCACACGCAGGGCTGCGGTTTGAAAACACATTTGAAGTTGACCACCAAAAGTTGGTTGATAAATAAATACCTCATTAAAAAATGGATTCATGGAAAACAGTGCTTCCAGTATGCTTTATGTAAGAGCAATACGACAAACACTCTTGCAATGTCCCCAAGTCCCCTCCTCTGTGTCTCAAACGCCCCCCACCCACACACACACACACACACACAAATAAATAAATGCATTTGTTTTATAAGCAGGCTGCATTTTCTGCTAAACAATGTTAAGCATTTACACAAAGGGACCCAAATGAGCCTCTGATTGAAGATGGAATCAGTGCCCAAGCAACCCATCACAGAGCCTCTCAATACCACATATGCATGATTAATACATCAAACAACATCAATTCTCCTTCCTCTTCCACTTGTCAATGATCACACACACACACACGCACACACGTGCATACACCCACATGCACACACAGGCAGAATGTAATGCAGAATGTACCTAAATCCTTACAGGACTATGCATGAACACACAGACACTGCCCCCTCCATCATGGTTAATACATCAAACAGCATTAGCTTCCTGGATTCCTGAAGCTTAGACAGACACGATTCTGACAGCACATGATTCCTCACTGGCTGCCTCCCCCTCCAGCTTCCCCACTTTCTTTATTCCCTATCAAGTCTGTTTGGGTGGTAACAGAACATGCTGCCAAAATAGATTCACTTACATATTACCTTTGCTTTTTGTAAGCTTGTATAATGTCATGTTAGAAAGCCATCTCTACAATAAGATGACACTGCTGAGGAGCTTTAGAGGTTTGGGAGACGTATTTATAATAACCACAAGCCCTGATCAACAAACTCTTTATTTCATAAGATTTCCATATTCTTCTGACATAAACAGGTATTTATAACCACATGCATCCAAGGTTTGCTTTTGTACCACCGGTTCATGAGCATTGAAATGAAGAGTCCCAGATCAGCATTAAACCAGCAGGCCATCAAATGCATTCAAATCTAACCTTTACAATTCAAAGATGTTTTTTTTTTTTTTTTTTTTTGGCAAGCCATTCTGTAACATCAATGAGCAGGTGGTCTACTGGATCATGGTCTGATAAAATGGACACTCATTAGTATATCTTTAGCATAAAGTGCTCTGTAATTACCATGCGAGGCCTGTATCTTTAGAACGCAGTGCTGCATATGATCTCCATTTGATTTTACGGTGCTTTCAGCATGCTGATATGAACCTTATTTTAGAGATCCAAGCTGTAGTCTTTCTAGTCGAAATTAGCAAGTGAAAATTCTTTGACTCTTCTGTAATGACCCACAACAAGTGAATGAGTGATTTACGCATGAGCTTTGTAGGCAACAAAGACAGCACTGATATTATCTTTAAGTTGTAACCTTAAGCAGATTGCTTCAGGATTTTAAATGGTATCCAATGAGTATACTGTAGCTCCTTGATAAATACAGGAAACACTAAATGAAAAGGGAAATATTGTGTGTTATGGAGAGCCTACTGGGCTGCTGATAGTGTAGCTTAAGTGCAGGGAGACTCACATGTGGTCCGCTATACTGCAAATCCTCAAAAAGAGGATAAAGAGGCTTTAAAATCACATTTACACCACAGGAGCAGCATCCCACAGATAAATACAGATCATGGTATTTGACCCTGTCCATCAGCACATTGAAAGGCTCATGGCTTCTACGCCACAGAGTCACAGACCAAGCTTTGTCACTAACAGATACAGTGCAACACTTCGATAGCTCTAAATAATAGCAGTGCCTGGTGAGACCTAGGGAACAACTGAGGGCAAGTCAGCTATGACTCCCGAGTTTTCCAGAATTCCGCTCAGTTATTTGACCTTTTATTAGATCTGTTAAATGAAAAACATGGTCTTGATTTTACCTCAGAGTTGTGTTTGGAAAAATCCAGAATGCAGAGCCTGTTGTTGAAATAAGTTGAAGTATCTGTGTACTTTACACCGATCGATAGGAATCCTAAAAGCCAGCGTTCCATATCTGTTCCTTCATAACATTCAACAACAACCTTAAATGTCAATACTGATCACCATCTGCTAGACATTTTCTGTACTACCTGAAAGAAATTAACTTCACAAGATTACAGGAATCCAATGGCAACAAGAGCATGGATCTTGCTCCTTTAGTCATGGGCGTTTTGTTTGTGCTGAAACCAATAACCTACATTATGTCCCTGAGGTAATATGAAACCTGTGACCTTTATTGGGCCAATGTGTCACACTAGGCTTTTAAGTTACTAATACAAACAAGAAATAAACTGTGTATATTAGATGTGTCTTTGCACAGAAAAACAACCTGCAGTTTAATAAAACCTGGCAGAAGATAATATTTTATAATTATTGACATTTATCCCTACAGTGAGCTAAAGTGTATGGCTGCTTATTAATTCATTGTTCTTTTTTCTTGGAGGGAAAACACTCTCAAAGCTATAATGAATATAATTAATGGATATGGAAGTCATTTTTAAGGGTGGGTTTTTGTTTCATCAGCCTTGACGTTTCATTGATTAGAATAATTTTATTGTCCCCACAATCTAATGGGAAGATATACTGTGTATTGGCTCCTAACTGACTGTGTACCAGTTTCACCATGTGCATTATTATACAGTATCTGATTTTGACAAAACAGCAGAAAAATACTGCCTGTTTGAGCATTTTTGAAATAAAATGATCTGGCTTGAATACATGGAATACTTCACAAATCTTTCCATAAATGCCTTCATAAATACTGTATGCAGTGACACAGCTCAAAGCTGCATTTCTATGGGTTCCTATCATAGATTCACATTAGCTTGTCAGGAGGTAATTAAAATTTGAAAAAAAAAAATTGGATGGGAAACCATAGATGAGCTGCCATCTCATGTTTATTTATCTGTTTATGCGACAAATACAGAGCATAGAAAATTCACTAAAAAGAGTACGGTCACACACTGTAGCATTTTGTTAGGCTCTAGTTTGCAACTCTTGTCCCAGAATTGACTTTTCTATGAAGAAGTAATGCATATACAGTGCAGAACACAAACCATAAACAGAAAATACAATTAACAAAGTAGCAGAAAAAACTACAGAAAATACAATTCTACGGAAGGTTCCCTGATCACACTTAACAAACAGTTTCAAATTAGATTTAAAATGGTCCCTGGTAGTAAGGAGTTCCACATATTTACCCAGTGAATAAAGAAAAAAAAAAAGAGCCACAAACCCTGAGAGGTTTCAACATATTGCAGAGCACACTGAGCGGTTACATAAACATTTATAGATACAGTGAGTTTAGCATTGCAAAGTCAATGAAGGTGTCATGCTTAATGTCTTGAGGACATGGGAATAATGAGTTCTTATTGGCTCGCTATCTGAAATCTTTATAGTATGCGATCTGCTGACTACAGATTGTGTTAACAGTCTTGATTATTGTAGAAGATGCTTGAAACTATTTACTTGCGTACGTAATTAAGGAAAGCCATTGAATGCATAAGACTACTGTTAACATAAAACATTTTCTGATGAAGTCTAAATGTACTTATCTTTTGCAACCTTGCTCAACATTTATGTTTCTGAATAAAAATCTAACATAACATCTAAGATATTTAACAAAAAACTGTTTTGTAGATTGTCATTTCACAGACAAGTTTTACCTTTTGACAGAGATGGGAAGTAACGAAGTACAAATACTTTACTGTACTCAAGTAGATTTTTCTGTACTACTAATGGCGTACTTCTATACATTTTAACACAAATATGCACTCCTTACATTTTACAAAATTGGCTCAACAAGAGGTTGTTATGTTATGTTATCTGTCCGGAGGATAATCAGCTGAGATGAGAACTGTAAGTCGTATAAATGTTGTCAGTTCACTTAAGCCCGTTATTAGTATATAGTTCTTCACATTTAAAGTAAGTTAGCTAGTGGTTTTGGTGTGGTCTTCACCTGTTCACCAACGTCAGATACTGTAATTCAATTGACAAGTGGATGAAAACTTAGCTAGACAGAAGTTGTCTGGGGGGACGTTGGAAACCAGAATCAGCTTTTAATCCAGTCCTAATCTAGTCCTCAACTTTCACATCATTTCACTGGAGTTATCGTTATCATTGTTTACATCATCAATACCATATTCAATCTAAATAGATGGGAATATTGTACGTTGCATTTGACTCAACAGATTCAGCATTCTGCATTAATTCACAGCAAATCATTGCGGCTTGATGGCGCTAACGTTAGCACATTTAGTTAGAGTTTTGTTTTTATGTTTTCCATTTGTTTTTAAGTGTCATATGCATTGTATTGTACTTTGTTGGTATTGTATTACATTTTACGGTGAAGCACTTTGTGATTTTTATCTGTGAAAGGTGCTATACAAATAAACCTTACTTACTTACACATAGACATGATTGAAAATAAAGAAAACGGAGATTTGGCAGACAAGCAGCAAGACATCATCCTCAGCCTTATCTGAGACAGTAGGCATCAAGAAGGACTCTTGGCCAATGTGCTGGAACTTCTTCATTAATGTCTGTTTGTCATTCATATTTTAATCCTTTATTTTATTTCCAGAAGCCATATCTGAGCACACACACATACATGTAGATTCATTTAAATGTTAAGGGAAGATTAAAAATATAAACTGGATCTGTGAATTCTCACAGAATCACAACTGAATTCATATCTTGCTAATGGGTCAGAATCTTATTAACCTGGAGTCCCAGTTTCTGTCATAATAATCATATATGTTATGTTTCAGGCCTATTGGCAGACATCCATTTAAAATGTAGCCATTGCCATATAAAGACATTTATGTGTTTTCCATGTCCACTGAAGTTCCTCAGCATCTCTCTAGTAACATCTGTGTGCTTAGCTTTGCATAGAAAATGGTTGTCATTCGCAAGGCTACTTTTACTTTTATACTTTAAGTAAATTTCCAAGCCTGTACTTTGTTACTTTTACTTGAGTAAAGAAGTTTAATCAGTACTTCCACTTTTACCAGAGTATTTTTTAACTCAAGTATTTGTACTTCTACTTAAGTACGGAAAGTGAGTACTTTTGCCATCTCTGCCTTTTGATTTCAGGCGAAGACCAACCCCTGGGTAAAAAACTTCTCTGCAGTTTTCTTAGTGTTAAATGGTAGATAGTAGTTTTCAAATCATGCTGCTATAGGTCGCTAAAGCTGCCACAATGGTATGCAACATGATACTTCTGCTACTTATAAAAAGCTTCAGCTACACAGACAATAAAAGCTGCATTTTCCTTTGATTCTAAACTGATTTACTGCCTTGGGAATTCAAACACTGTGGATCATCAGATGGGCCTGGGCTGATAGCCGTGTTATTTGATGGAGATAATGAACAACCACTCCAGGAATTCAGATGTGTTCTCAGACATTAGAGGCATATGAGAAAAAAAATCGCTCTATTTCCCTGGTGGCATTTTAGTGACATTTTAATGTGAAGCGTCTCTGGTGAGTTGGAAAAAATGTGGTACACATGTTCAAATAAAAAATATTCCGTGCCTGATAACCACCTTGTATCATCTATCAGATCGATTGCTGAAGACGAAAATCCAGACGACCACCTTGAATCAATAAGAGGAAATTAAATGTGTGTTCTTTATCTAATCTTCATAGCGTTTCTCTCATAACTAAAGTGTGTTTTCACATTGTGCCGGTAGCTAACGCTGCTCCTGTGCTGATGGAAGCAGTGGCGGGGAGGTTAAGTTTTAGAGTAAATACAGTCATAGCAGGTTTTCTCGATTGTTGGAGGTGGTTTGTCATGCTTTCCTCCTTCCAAAACTGAATGAGAACAGCCCTGGATGACTCATTGGCACTACAGTAGCAGGTTCCTGCTTTATTTATGAGAGCTGGTGGTTTTCTCCTGCGCGTCTCCTAGGCCCAGTGATTCATGAATGGACTAGACAGCCTGAGCCTGCAATTGTGGAGGTGCATTGGGAGCAGTGGATATTGAGGATTAATTCCTTTCGTTTCAGACCTTTATTTCCAACCCCCATCAAATCCCTTTCTCTCTTGCTCTCGATCTACAATGACTTTCCGATTTCTTAGTTTAATAGAGTAAAGCACAATTATTTGTCCACTGCCTGACAAATGGTCTGAATATTACGGTAGAGCAAACCTATGATATACTGTAGTATATATTATGTTGGTGTTGTGGGTAATTATTTAGACACCACCGGTCAATTCTAGCTTTTTTTCTAAGCACATATAGGCTTTCATTACTTGGGTATATAGGACTATGGCAGAATGAACAGTGGGCCTATTATTGCACAGAGTGCTGCAATCGAAGGTTCAAAGAGTGAATGAAACAGAGTATGTGGCGTGCTAATGTGGCTAAGTTCAATTTTGTCCCAGGTATAGCAGGATCTAGGCATTGTCTTGCTCACTCTCTAAACTGTATTGTCCTCATGATCAAATGGGGAATGACCATTCGTTTGATTGGCTTACATGACAAATATCATGCCACATCTTGTCACAGTTGGAACCGCTAGACAGTTAAATTGAAATGTAGCCCATGTCTCCAGTTTCAGTGCCATAGTTGGTGTCCAGAGGAATCATTGAAATAGATGAGTATGTCCTGGTTTCAACAGTATGTGTCTCCAGATATTCAGTTTTGGCAGATTGTTAAATATTTCTTTCTATGTAATGTGCCTTCTGCATCCTGACCCACAAAAATCCAACCATAAAACAAACAACTATAACCCCATGTGGGGTTATTTTTGCAGCTGTTGATGGTTGCTCAGCTGCTGACATGCCAGTCAATCACAACAGAAATACTTTGAACCATCCTCACGACATTGATTCTGAAGCAAACTCCTGCAGTCTGACAGCAACGATTGCTGACATTTTGCATTTCACCTCACCAAAGAAAAATTGCTCTACAAAGACCTCTAGCTAGAATTATTTTATCTTTGGTTCATACTTAGGCAACTTATGATATTCCAGCCCGATCTCATGGCAGTTTTCGTGTGTCGAGTTTTTGAATTTTGAAGTAATGTATTTCAATGGGAAGCCTATTTTGTGATCACAGAATGATTACTGTAGCGAGTAGAGGTTTGTTGGGGTGGTGGATGGGTCAAACAACACAGGACTTTCACCCCGGAGACCAGGGATGGAGTCCCGTGTGCTGCAGTTCCTTTCCGCGTTATTCTCTTCCTAACCACAACCGTCCCATTGTTGTTGCCGTGTCCTGTGTGTGACCGTTATTTTTATCCTAACCACAACTGTTCCTTTGTTGTGGCAGGCGTGCAGCGTTTCATTTCCCCGTTGCTGCGTCCGCCAGTGCAGCCCGGTGTCATGGCATGAAAATCTTGACATGTACGAGAAAATTGTGACATGTACACAAATTAAAAGTTCGAAATAACGTGACCGTTTCACAAACTGGCATGAGACCGGGTTAGACATTCTGAAATAACACCAAGGGTTCTGCTCGATCTCGTAATATAGCTCTGCAAATTTTAAGTTTATTGGGTTTGTGTAACAGCAGATTATCTGTTTGATTGTAAGTAAATCTGTCATAGAAGTATGACTTCATGATTAATTTTGCTTACATGTTCCCGCAGTTATGCATACAGGTATCTATGGTATGTTTTGGCAGATTTAACCAATGCGATCTACCAATCAAAAGATTTCTAAATGGCCAAAAAACTAATTTGCATTAACTATAAAAGGAGTAAGTGCTGCAGACTTCTAAAGACTGATGACACTATTTTCTACTTGCCCACTCTTTGTTGTTATTAGACAGCTTCCTGGCAGATCAATGTGTTAATTTGATTTATAGAGAACAAGATGTATTGAACTTAGCAATTACTAAGGGTTGTACAGAGTGACTGTCGTGAAGCTTCGTGCACACTCACAAAAACCCATTCTGTGCCAGTGTAGCTTTGATCTGTAGGAAAACAGATGCAGATCTGTGCACATCCCTTAAATTCTAATCCCATTTTGTGGCATAATCTGTTCTCTCATAGTCCTCTTATAGTTCAACAGTCAGTGTCAAGTCTTGCTATTTTAACTCAAGAGCATGACAAATCATGAGTCTATCTCAAATTTTAGCAGATCAAGGTTGTTCACCCATGCTACACATTATCATTTCTGACATTGTTAAGATGTAAGAAAAGATTTCATTTGGAAAAAAAAAAAACAAGTCTTCAAAACTTAGTTTTAAAGCTTTTGGATACACCTCTCTGACACTGTTGTTGCGAGATAAGCTATAGGCTTGCAAGAAACTGGAGCTAACAACCTTCAGAACAATGCATTCTGTGCCTCTTTTCTTACATGGGGAAAATAGTCTGGTCTGTAAAATGTTATGATGTTATAATATAATGAATAAATACATGGACTATATTGCTAAAAGATTTAGACACCACTACACAGTACTCTGAAATGCAATGTTACTTCCAAATTCTTGTTTCTTTTAACACATGATTAAAGATAGGATTATTATGGCTGGTGTTTTGTAGCAGCAGAAAATAGCAGTATCAAACTGTCGCTAGACAACCAATGTTATATGATGTGTTTCTGGTCTTGAACACAGACAGTATTAACTATGATATATTGCTGATGGTGAAGAGATGGAGGGAATCAGTCTAATGGGGTTAAGTTAAAGCTTTTGTTTGCCAGCACTAAATTATACAATGTTGCAGTTCCCAAAACACAGCTTCAGATAGGGATTGACACGTAGCTCTGTCAGATGAGCCAAGTATCTTTTAAAAATGGCTTTTCATTTGAGAAAGATGACTCCCACTGGAAAGAATGTGAGTGGCTTTCCTCAGTCTGCAGTCAGACCTAACTAAATAGCCAGGAGGGTTATGATGAGAACATTTCCAACAAGACTCAGAAAGCCCTGGAGCCAACAGTGGGTTTATCACAAGATAAATATTAGAAATGGGATAATTCCATGCAGCTTGATAGTTGCCGAACAACATGACCCAACAACTCTTTCTCATCATGACATCTTCTCTACAGCCAAGCAAATAATAAGACAGAATTTCCTTTCCTCTTCTTTCCATGTCTCGCTCTCTTGCCCTGGTGCTCTGTCACTCAATGTCTGTGGTCTGCTGGGTGTAAGAGCATGTCTGACACATTTCCATTAGAGGGGAGACTATTCAATTACCATAGCTCAAGATATTTAAACCTTGCCAATTACTGAACATCTCCCCTTTAAATTATGCATACACAGAGCTGATAAGGTTGTGTGTAGTGATTTCTCCTTTTGACACATTGCAGTGTGTTCTGCTGTGTCAGACTCTCCTCTTCAGAAACTAAATATTTGTTTCACTCCCCACCTATTCACATGGATTTTACAGTCACATTGGTCATCTGTAGCTGTGTTGGTGGCCTAAAACTTGTAGTCTGCAGGGATATTCTTCTGTGTGAAAAGTGCAAGGATGGTCAAATTTGCATGGCTTTTACAATATGCAGTACATGTTTGCTGATTTTGCAGTGGGCCTTGTGATCACAAAATTGCTTATTACAAAAAAGCTTGGTAGTTTTTTCTTAAACAAGTAATAATCACTAGCTGGCTCTAATTTTCTTAATGCCAAATCCAGTCAACAAAATGTGTGAGCTGTCCAAGATCTTGGCTCATCTTGCGTATCCTAGCAACCCCCTCCATTTCAAAGGCTACAGTAACATTCACACATCCTCCTACTCGGCCATCCCACATACCTCTCCCTGGCCTCTGTCTCTGCTCTCTGCACCTGACACAATTCCCAGGTGAGCCGCTACCGCCAATCCCCAACTAGACTTTTTCCTAACCTTCACCCTAACCCACTCATTGTTGCACATTTTGTTTTGCAGGTTCACATGAAATAGTAAAACACAGAACCTCAATGCCCATCTGTTTTTTTTTCACCCACTTGTCTTTAATTGTGCTTAATACATAAACTGTACGGTTGTGCATTTAGGTGTTGTTCACACTTTGACACATGTATACAGTAGTACAGTATGGTAGGCTGCTGTTCAGTTACCATTTACTGACTCACACTTACATCCCTGCTTAACACATGTATTCCTTTCTTTCATACTTGAGAAGAAATGTGTCCATCCTGTTTATAAATCAGATGAAAATATTAATATATGAAAATACTGGTTTATATGAGAATCTGCTCACTGACATGAGTTCAAGGGAGAGTGTAATGTACACTATGTGCTGTGGAAATTAAAGACAAACTGAAAACTAGTGCAAGGTCAAGGTCAAGGTATGGGGCAAAGTAATAAAGGATCCACTAGAGATGTCAAACCATTAATTTGATTCAGATGGTTCTATGGCAGCTGAGCCATTCTTGTACTATTGTTAATGTTTTGTCATTGTTATACAATGGTTTAAATGGCTATATGGATTATGTCTAAGGGATAGTATACAAACCCTACAATAGTTGTTCTAAATTATTTATTATAATTGACAACTAATACTTTTTAGCTTCCAAAAAGTATTTGTAATGCTAAAATATGAGGATATTGTCATTATAAAATCACATTTCTGTCCTGACATACATAAAGTACAGCCTATGTATCCTTAATGAGACTGTTTCAAGAATTGAGACATTACACATTAAGATGTATAATTTAATCACCAGGTCTAAGTATGCTTATTCTAATTATAGATTTAACAGAGACAATTTTAATCCAAAAAGCTCTTTTATAGATTTGATCAATAATGCAAATACACAGTTAATTGGTACTCAGAGACAAGC
The DNA here is from genome assembly GCA_013375575.1 of Percina caprodes. Lineage (NCBI taxonomy): Eukaryota > Metazoa > Chordata > Actinopteri > Perciformes > Percidae > Percina > Percina caprodes. The sequence continues at coordinate 325,889 of JABXJD010000271.1, read as the reverse complement.
TTAGTTAGATTATATCTCTTTGTCCCATCTAAGAGTGTTGATACAGCAGGCACTCGATGCTCGGCAACGGGAAGCAGCCATACATCAAATCCAGAAAAAGAGATGCTACTTCCAGACTGAGCCAGAGTCAAGACAGACAAAAAAAAACAGATGAGTTGTGTCATTTGCTCATTAGTCTTAATGACACAAAAAACACAGCGTGTCATTGCTTTCAGCCGATGATGTTTGATAGCTATACTTAGTTTGACGTGTTTGTTTAGAACTTAAATGCTAGTGTCAACGTGCATGGACAAGCCAGGTTGATTGCTTACCTTATTGGTAAAATATCACTCTGAAGCTAAAAGTCTTTACTTTCAACAAAACAAAAAAGGGGGAGATCAACTTTTGCGTAATGCTTTCTTGAGCCATATGTATGTGAGAGAACCATACAACTCCTGAAGCTCTGGGTGCAGTATAAGCTTTGACCTAACTGCTGAAAATATTACAGAGAAAACGCCTAGCCCCCAAGGAAGTGCTGAAATCAGTCCTGCAATGCTCAAGGAAGGGGAGCAATTAAGACCAGAATCCTCTGCAAGACGACACGCTTAATACCCAAATTGAAAAACTGGGGGCATTATACTGTCACCTTAGCTCTGATCTTATTCTGTAGAAGAAAAAAAAAATTATATACCAAAGTACCATTTTGATAAAAAGAAACGGCTGATTTTAGGGAGGGGGAAAGTAAAAGCAGATGGAAGTTTTGCATTACATCAAATACTGTCACAAATCCCTGAATAGCAGTGTTTTATAGACTATTCAAATGCAAATGTCATCAAGATGTAGATTAGAGGTGTCAAGTTGTCTGCAGTGGGGTTGTGGCATATTATTAAATACATGTCAAATTTAAACTGAATATGTGAGGCACATTCTCTTTTCCAACGTATTCAATCATCACTATTGTGACTGGCAGGAAAAAAGCACTTTAAAAGTTGGAGACGGAGGAAAAAGACAAACACACGCAAAGACTCAGACGGCGCTCATTTTGTCATCCTGCTCTTTACTGGACATTTTGATAAACAAAGTAAGGTCCCACTACAAACCCATAAATCATCTCTTCTGAGTAGAGAAGATTAAGGACTTTCCTGGAACTGTGTCTCCAAGAAAGCAGAAAAATAGGAGCCAACGGCAAATGATATTCTCTTGCGAGAACCTTATGTCTTTCATAGGAACTCCGTTCTGCGTTATTACTTGTGAAATGAAGGAAATTAATTGAATTATATTAAAGTCATAAGGGTAATTGTTTCTGAGTCAATGACTGTTTCCAACACTGAGTCAGACAAGCTGAAAGACACAAACAAGCACCCAGCTGGAGAGATACAAACGCGAATTCACAGAGTCAAGCAAATTGCAAATAATCAAATGCATACCCTGACAGCATTAAAACCATGCTGAGCTCTAACTATATCTGTGCTTTTATCAGACTTTTTTTTTTATCTAAACCATAAACCAAATTATATAATCCAGACCCTATTATCACATCCAAACATCTTGTACACCTGTGTAGCAAGTTGACATTTTGGCTTAACCAGATATAAATACAAGGAAAGGAAAAGGAACAGTTATTATCATAACCTTAGCCTTTCCCGAGGGAATAAAATATTCAGTTTACAATGCTGAGCCAAAGGCACGGCTCACATGGGAAAACCTTCAATTAGAGATGGCTCGTCACTGAGGCGTCGCAGGTGTCACACTGAGTACATACAGATGCAGTATTTTCCTGCTTCACAATACTTTGGTTGGATACAATATTATGCCACAGATGTGAAAATGAAACTTTTGATATATTTAAATATATTTCATTGTTTTGCCATGCTATTTACTGCATATACCGCAATTTTAATTGAATTAAGGTACAGTTATTATAAGTACATACGGATATTTTCCAACTTCACAAAACTTTGGTCAGATATAATATTATACCACAGGGACTGGTTCAGAGTACAAAACTGTACTGTCTATAATGCAAACAAGTCCCTCCTTAGTGCCAAACAAAGTCATGATACAATAATCCATAAGCTTAAAGAAATTTACACTGAGCAAGGATCAAAAACATAGTGTTAAATGCAGAGAGACCACAAGATCAAAGACACAGGCTTTATAGAGGGCTATAGTCAAATGTAAGGCTTATCACACACTTGCAGCACATTGATTTCAAGACGTATGCTTATCAAGCAGATACAGAAACACTATTAAATGCACGGACTCCTTCGAACATATTCTAGGGTTGGGGCTTTCTCAAACAAACCCTGAAATGTTCAGGTTTCTGATATATTGTATTCAAGCTTATCCATCTCTGCAGACTGTCTGCTACCCAGTTAACAAGGTGGAAATAGTCAAAGGCAACACACAACTGAGAGAGAATATAAGGAGTTTCTGTCAGATAACAAATATGCTGTGGTGAGTGTGCATTATTGACATAGGGTATATCACCTGTGCATATCAGGCAATCATGGATCTTTTTTTTTTTCTTTCATTCAGCTCTAGGCAAAAGTAGATTATTAACTCCTATCATGCATTTCTGGCTTCAACAAGCCACATGGGGAGAACGGCAATACCTGCTTCTGTATTCTCCTAGGGGTAGTAGAACCTTTCAATAACTTTTTGTAATCATCAAATTGTTGAAACTGCCCCTAGTGGGGTACTGTAACTTAATACCTGATGACTGGTGATGCCCTCAATGGTTCAGTCTGTTGGGTCTGAGTGCAGTCAACATGAATGGTTGCACAACTGCAATTGGCGAAATTAGCATTTGGCTTTCTGTTTTGTTTTTTCTTCTTTGGTTTTTGACGGCATGTCTCAATTTTACAATCCCTGCTATTGTCTGTGGGATATATGGGCACCTGGAGCATCACATTTTGTACTTTAGAAGAAGTTGACCTGTGGCAGGCATGAAATACAATCATATTTGTTCAGATTGTATTGGCCTAGTTCCATAATGGTGTAATTGGAAAACAATAATGAATAAAATACATAATAAAACAAAAAATTGCAATCATGTAAAGGCTTGTTTTGTTGCTTGTTTGACCTCATTTAGACAATATCAAATTGAATTATTTAAGTTTTTGTTAAGGTTGTATAAGGCATATGACCTGTGAGACACTTGACCCTTTCAATTTTAACTTCAAATAAGATTATTTATAAATATACTGTCTATATAATGTTTCTGCTGTTTTATTTATTGCATACAGTACACTGCAATTTGGAGGAAAATAAGGTACAGTTATTTAATGTAGCGGCTTTAACCAGAAAATTGCCCACAGTGCTTTGCATTACATTACATGCACCCACAGACACAAGCATTCATGCAATGGTGTTGGAGCTGCCTCACCAGGTGTTGGCTTGCACTACCACCTGAGCTACTGTCACCCCACATAAAAGTGTGTCATTACTCATGAAAACACTGGTGACTGCCAGCATTCAGTACGTTCACACATGTGAATTCAACTTAAAAAAGACAGATTATCTGCCCTTGGCAGCATATTCTGACTGCTGTGTATGTGCCCTTGGAACTCTGCATCCTTTATAAGAGAACAATAAGTGAAGGTGCTTCCCACTCTCCACTCCATTGCCACTCAGTAAGTCATTGTGGGGGAGCACTGCGTTTAAAGGAGCCAATGTGATTGGCCACAGTTGTTACAGCCACTAAACCACCGTTACACACACACCTATTATGTATTAAAATTGATTTACCCAAATCTAACCCTACTTCCATGTGCTTACTGGAGCACTGCATGCCCAAAGCCACAAAAATAACATAATTATGTCGCCACTCCCTCTGCACACTGCATTTTTGAGTGGACTATGAGTCCATTTGAAAACCCATACAACCATACTATTTAGTATGCCAGAAAAAGATTTAGACTGTGTCCAGAATGAGTCACGTTTCACGTTTTAAGGCACTATTAAGTGGTCAGCCATTTTTTCTATAGTGTCTGAATTGTAATGCAATATTGTTGCATCTATCTCACTAGAATATTAAAACTACAGTATACAACAATACATTGCAAACTAAGCAACCAACAAGTAACATAAATTCACGAACATCAATACATACAATTTAAAATTAATCATTTAATTTTGTAGCGATGGTAGCCGGCTCTTGCATGGGAAACTATTGTAGGCCTTACAGTATATACTGCCCCAGTATTGGATGTTTTATTTGTGCAACAGCAATGATGTAACTATTGTCCGATAGTGTTTTTTTATGTTTGTTTATTTTTCTAATGAGCTCACTATGTAGTCCTCTACATAGAAGTCCTGATATAGGGAGTAGAGAGTGAGTGAATGATTTCAGACACAGCCTTAGTATGTACTAATATAAAGTATGTATATACTATGATAAATGCAGTATTTCAAAAAATACCAACATGTCCTATGTATATATACGTGTATAATGACAATAAAGGCATTCTATTCTATTCTATTACTGCATCCGGTTGCATTTTGCAGTATGCAAGCCAGGACATATTTCTGGTTCTCCTGACCCATGATGCAGCGGAAGACACGTCACATTGACTGACATGCCGAGAACACACAGACAGATGACAGCCTGATTACAGCTCAGTGACAGCTCCTGGACATATGATTATTAAAATGAGAACTAAAGGCATCCAAAGTAATGGAAAAGCCTCATTTGAATATCTTGTAAAATCCTTTTCTGCCTGTAAGCTTTTAATTGTTTTAAATGTCATAATTATTCTCAATCCTGCCAACAATGCTAGGGCGGTGCAAGAGCACCTACTGTACACTTCATTTCATACATGGTTTCTTTTCAGTTTGAGTTACAAGGACCCAACATCTTAGGACTGCAATGATCTGTTCATACACTGTCATATGTCAACAGAAGTGGCAGGTAGGTCTGTTACACTACAAATAAAATTAAGTTAAATGTGAGGCTTCTTTACATGTAGACAGAACATTGGGTGCATCTGACTGACTCTACACTAAAACGAGAGCGCTATTTCTATATGTATTAACGAACGGTGAAGTTAAAATAGATGAAAGAAAAACATTTCTATTTATGTGTACGATACAAAATGTAGCGCCTCTTGCTCAAGAGCTTGTTGACAGTGGGGATGACAATGTAAGCATTACATCAGTCACGTAGAGACATTAGATCATTATGATGAAACATGATATAGACTGAGTGTTGAATTATTTCACTGAATTCACCCAATCAGTCCACAGTGGTTTTCATTCCGCTAGGATGGTTTCTAGCAATTCAGCTGTGTCAGTCTCAGTGTTGAGTCTCAGACAGAGTGCCCAGAGTACGCTCTGTCGCTCTAAAAGTGGGGTGCTCTGAATAAACAAATGGTAAATTCCAACAGCACCTGAAGTTACAAACAGGCACGTTTCTGCGCTCTGGCGTTAAGAGTGACTATGTACAAACAAAACCTACCAGCAGCTGCATCTCTGCAGGAAAATGTATTCAACATCAAAAAAACATCTGCCAGAAACAGGAAGATTTATGTGAAACAGGGTAACATTGCAGTGATCAATCCAGATTAAAAAACCTTATTGTTCTAGAGCATTTTTAACTAAATGTTAAACTGTCTGGCCTTGGTGATCAGTCGGATAGATAGTAATTACAGGAATAGGAATTGTTCAAGTGGACAAAACAATCATAAAGATAACCAATAACAACAAGGATATAACTATGAAAATAATTAATTTAAGAAAACTGCATATGTAATTTTACTTTTGGGAATATAGCACTGCATTTTAGAATCTACAATGTATGCAGTTCTAATTTAGTTCAAGCTACATACAGTACATTGCAAAGTAACAACAGCTCTCTGGGTGCAACAGTACACACAATGTAGAAGTGAAAATAAGCTAAATAATAATAATGATAATAAGAATGATAATAACAATAACAACAACAATAATAATAATAATAATAATAAAAGGTTTTGCATTTGTATTGTGTCCATAAAAACATGTTTTACAAGTGTTCTTGATTAATAATTCTTAAAAAGATGCTTTCAGATTGTTTAATCTACCACATGCTTTGCTCATTTGTCTCAAATCACATATTGTAGCACAGCTCCTGCTTGTGCATATAAAAGTGTATTGGTAAATTCTACCTTCAGGAGGAATATTATATTAGGGGCCATATTACCCTACTTTAGCTTCTGCATGCTGATGCGACACCTAAAAAAAAATGGAAATAGTATGTAAAGGCTAATGCCTGTTTCTTTTCCCTTTGATTAATGGGTTAGTTAATTAAACTGTAACTCGGTGTTGCCCCAGTGCAATACCTCTGGAATGACAGAGCACTTTTCAATGAAGCATCATTTATTGGACATTAGTCAATTAAGAATATGTAATAATGTGTGGTCTGTCAAGATTAAAGGATTATTCATATAGTACACAAAGCCCATCAACTACACTGCTATCTTCATCTCACTTGATATTTGTTCTGTCTGTAAGGGCTCTGAGCTACTTTGATGGTGAGAGACTTGCTCTAAAGCAGTATTTAGTCCCATTGTGTAAGCCTATGGTATGCAAAATAGAAAGTAAACACTGCCAGATAGAGTTCAGGGGAGACAGGCCCATAAATATGCTGCATTAGAGGGGAAAGAAAAGTAAACTTTTTTAATAGGAACATAATATGCACTCTTTATGCTGGCAGATACAGTTTTAAACATATCACTTGCCAGTAAATATGCCTGTGCTTAAAGTATTGCCAAGTCCGCAATGTGCCAAAAGTACTGTCTGACTGTGATTAACAAATTGATCCTTGATTGTGGAGAATATTTTTTTTTCACACTGAGTCGCTGTACTAGGTTTCAAACACCAACTTAAATGTGTTAAGCGTTTCAGTTCAATTCACATCATGAGTGGTGTGGCCTTAAAGGGACATTGTTTGCAGCACATTACGAAAGCAGCAGACAACTGCTGATGTAGCAAGCTGTTTGGTGGTAGGTAAAAGACTCCCGGTGAGGCTCAAAACAACTTCAATTTTGGGAATGTAAATTCACACATTTTGCTGCACTTCTGAAGTTAAAAACAGTAACATGTTAACCATTTGCCACACACACACACACACACACACACACACACACACACACACACACACACACACACACACACACACACACAAAACACAGGCTTGGCAGGCTTGAAATGTGGTGAGTAGAATCTCAATCTGACAATATGAGATGCATAATTATATGACTACAATGATATATTCAAAAATGTATCTTTTAGTACGCAACAGTGACTGCAGCTGCAGTGGATGCATATTGTTTGAAGAGGAAGCTGGACAATCGTCATGCTGTAGGATACCCTGGAGCTCAAACTGTGCAACCATGGAAATATCAATGTGCTGGGCAAAAGAAGCCTTAGAAGAAAACCCACTCCAGCTGTGCCACAGAACCTCTTAACAGCTGTAACCCAACACTCGAGCCTTGGCTGGCCTGTTGTGGCCAATTTACATCTGTATGAGTACAGTGTGTTCTCAGGCACAGGCAGCATAGTTTGTGAATGCATGAATTACAAATTATAAATAAAAAAAGACAAAGCAAAGCAAATAAATGGTATGAACAATAAAATCTATTGATCTGTGGTCTATGAACTATGAAGAAAATGCCACAGATGCGAAATGATCTAATCAGGGCTCAAGCTCATGCTCCAATGTAAAGCACAACTGTGAGCTAGACTTCAAAGGGAAGAAAAAAAAGCGTCTCACCATGCTGGTTGCTAGCTAACTCCAATTAGGTTGAACTACTTATTGATGCTAACCTGCAGTGGCAAAGATAAGAAGTTAGAAATAAAAATGGACAGGTGAGAGATACTGATTCTTTTGCAAAGGGGTTGGCAAACTAACTACAAAATACAGAATGTAGCTAAAGTTAATGTATCCAAGAAACTGTATAGCTTTTTTTTACTTTGCGTTATGTTTTTCGGAGACCACATTCACACTGACACGCCTAAGGGAGTGCTCTAAAAATACCCACATCCAAAACATGAGCCAGATGTGTGCAAACCCATGATAACTGTAAGTAAACAAATGTGCAGATGTAAAACCAAAAAGTGTCTACCCAATGTAAGTGGACGAATGTTTCATGCTGACATCTTTATGTTACGACATCTACATGTTGGAACAGTTACAAAATGGCTTAAACCTATTGCTTTTTTGCAACCATGTTATTATAATCTTGTTAATTATGTGTTGCCAGTGTACATTAATGAACTGACCAGAGGATAATCATACACCTAACAATGTTTGTCTTATTATTTAACTATGACAATATAAAGCTGGTTAAAAAAAAAAAAGAAAAGATTCATGGCATCTGTTTGGCTATGTGATATCAACTCTGTTACAACAGAGCACATTCTTGGCAAGTGACACAGTATAATCAGTTTAATAGTATAAGAAGGCTGCCAGTTATTCTGACCTCGAGACAGCAGAGCCCACAATAATTCTTCTGGCAAATAATTAGTTTTATCACACAATGACACGGGTCACCCGTAAGGGCTTGATTATAACAAGAGAACAATATAAGAAAATGTGCGGTTCAGTGGAGCTCTCAAAGGGGATTGCTTCTTCATATCTTGTCAAATTCCAGATGACATTTCATATGACTGCAAACCAGAAACAAATCTTTCCTGTATGAGCTGCTGCAGCCTCTGAGAGTCATTATGCTGAGAGCTGAAATTCTACACTGCAATGCTTTAGTCCTCAGTCTAAGTGCTTTGTTTGTACTGACACTTAGCAGAGAGGAAGAGGAGACCGAAATCTGATTTTGTAATCAATGTCAGTGGGATTTTCTTTTTAAATTTGCAGATATTGTATAAATATGTAAACAAAATACAGAAATATTATAAAGCCATTAGGAACGGCCTTGTTTGTTATTCATCTTTACCTCTAACTGATTGACAGTATTTATTTGAGATTGTATAATTTATCCCACTTTCCATTACCCGCGGCGAGCTGTTCTCTTAATGGCACTGTATATTGTGCCTGCCTAAAGGAAATGGTGTGGCAAACATTTTGCTTTTATTTCACTCTCCACTCCAATCTGTAAGGTATTGACCATATGTTGAATAATATAGCCTACTATTTGTTATTCCAATTACATTCGGCACACGGTATTTTTTAGCTCTGCCTGATGGATTTGCACTCATCTAATGTGTGCAGTGTGTTGCTGCTTTACAGACTCAGAATTTGCATTATAATGATTTAGAACACCAATGCATTTTTAATGCTCATAAACAAGAGTGTGTGCTGTGGCATTTTTTTTTTCCACAGAATATGTTTACCCTACCATTTAACTGTGTATGGTCGTGACATTTGTAGCCAGTCTTTATGAAATTGCTCCTGCTTTTCTATGGGTTGAATCATGATGAAAATGTGTCTCAGCTGAATACATTTAACCAGAATTTGAGGTGAGCTGCAGCAATTAAATTGCACTCACTTTGGTCATAGCTACGAAGCAAGTGGGATCTGGAGGTAAGCTTGCCTTTAAGAGAAACTTCTAATTAATAGAATGGCACATCATATTTTTGGAGACTTGATGTTTGGATATTGATCAAAAACACAAAAGCACAAAACTTCAGAGAATGTTTTGGCATTGGCAAAATACACTGATAAGCTCAAGGCTGGACAATATTTTAGATACAACTGAAATCGTCAACACTGCATTTGAGTATTTTTAAATGTAGACATATTGGCCAAAAGGGGTGATTTGCTTGCTATTTGATTATCCATTTATTAATAACTTGTCACTGAAGTAAATTTTTAAAGATTGCAAAAGGAAGGAAGGACAGAGCATGCATGATACATTCATCCTGCAATTTGTGTACTTCCTACATTAATATTCAGAGCAGAATTTATGTTGGGCACTGGAAAGAAAAGCAGCAAAAACACACAAACCAACAATTCATGCTGTTGTAGCAAATGTCACTGTAGCTTAAGTTAAAATATATTTCCATAAACATCTACATCAAAGTATACATTCACTATTCAATGCATTTTCATTTTGTTATTGGCCTTTGTGGCTTGTTATCAATGAAAAGTACACCTGAAAGTATACCTTAAACACACATTCAGTAATGCCAGTAATCACAAGGCAACTTATCGCACACAATGCACCCACAACGAATGCATTATAGTCACACAAGTCTCTTAAGGTATTAGGGTGGCCCTAAGCCTTTATCTTATCAGGTTTTAGTCCAATACACAGGGGGACGGGGGCGGGGACAAAAGGAAGCCAAGCAATTAATTGTCTTCTCTGCCTGGCATCTCATTTCAACACCCCAGAAGGTCTATTACAGGAGCAAGACAGTCATTAAACCTCAACAATAATCACTGCTGAGCTATGCCTTCATCCTTCGAGCTACTTCAATGTCTCCTGTTTAATGACACCTGGCTATGACAATTCCACTCAAAAGCAATACAATTTTGATACATGCAAGGCAATTTATAGTATTTAAATGGCAGGTTAGCCACATGGGTGACATGAAACAGAAGCAGGGAAGTAATTATTGTGTGCAAGAATCAGCCTATCTATTAAAGAGGCTAAATAATCCACTAAAATGACTACATAATAGACTGTAGCAGGACCTCTTCAGATGCAAAAACCTTCAATACTTGTCAAGCAGTAGAGCAAGGAAGAGAATAGTGAGAGGCAGAGAAGTGAAAGAGCATCACAGGGAGAACAAAAGTAAAATAAGAAATGTAGGACGGAGGGAAAGTGAGGCTGAAAAAAGAGCTTGGTAGGTGAAAATGAAGAAGATAGGGGTTGAGGGCGCTTGAAAGGAAACTGGTGGGGGAGTGGGGGAGAGACTGAGGGTGGGAGAGGAGTTTGAGAGGAACAAAACTGGCAGTTGGGGAAGAGGAGATGGTTCATTTGTCACTGTCAGATCAGTTTGTTTCTCCTTCATAACTGCAAGGACGAGATCTGGCCCACAACCCAGCCCCCGATCCTTGTCGTTCTTAAGCCAACCACCCATCACCATCTATCCTCCAACCTCTGCCAGCACCTGCCCGCTCTTCCAATTGCTGGAGATGAGGATGCAACCCATGCTACAGTGCAGTCTGTACACACACACACACACGCAATTGTGTCTGCCTGTGTGGACATGCTCACTAAGCTCAATCAAATGTGTGTCCCAGTAACAGTAGCAACCTATAGCCTGGAGTAAAAATCATTGATCCAAAGGCATGTCTGAATGATATTAGCATTTATTTTAAAAGCTAAAATAATCAGTCATATCCATATAATTGTAGTATTTTACAAAGCTCACATTCTAAATAGAAGATGAATGTTTGATTTAGCCTGAACACATAGGAATAGAGAACAGCTGCGTATGGCTCAGTTTGACCATGGCCCCTCTGTCTTCTCTATATGTACCTCCTGCAATGAAGCAAAGGCAGCATGCTGATATAGCACTCCTGGATGTATTACAGGCAGAATTCAACCAACTTTTATTGGCTGATTGTCTACCCCAATCTGAGCACTTTAATGAGTACTGTGGTGGTGCTTCCTCAGTAAAAATCGCTCAGTTGGAGGTTAAAAAATACTTTCTTTGCTTCCTGAAGCGTGTTGTAGTTGGGAATCATATTGCAGGTTTAGTCCCCGGTGGGCAATGTATCTACGCATCCGTCACGGGATGTAATTAACCTGAATTGTCTGTGGGGTGTAGGTAAGTCTGCAATTACCGCACCTAAATGTGAGATGTTTTTGCTGCTCATTCAGTTATCTGACAAGCAATTCAGTTTTCAAATGACAAGAATGGTCATGAGTGTTTCCATAAGGATACAATTTCTTTCTTTTCTTTAACTAGAGCCATTTCCTGCCGGCCTGCTTGGTCTTACGAAAGCTGGGCTATTCATTACTTTTTTTCCTGCTGCATATCAAATGCCCATTTCCGTCATTTGTTATTTAGATTTTTAGATTTCATGATTTAGTCTATTTTAACAATCTTGAAGAGAAATGGCTATTACACTTACTTCAGCTATATGTAACAATTCCTAAGTCCATGGCAATGACAACATTTGAAATATATTTAAAAGAATTTGTACTACCGCATTCTGAGATATTTGCTCAGTTATCTAGAGTCACATTAACATAGGTGTATTCTCTTTGTGAGCAATACTGCAATAGTGTTGTACATGCTGTGTGGACTACATTCTGCTTACAATCCCACAATGCTATGCATCACATTTTTATAGATGCAGCCTGTGCAGCTGTTCATCTCAAAGTGGGAAAAAGGTCCTTGTTCCAGGGGAGTCGTCAGTACAAAGGGGAATCATTTACTCTATCCACAATTAACACGGTGATATAATGTATGACTATTTTATTCACTGGTTTTATACACTTTCTATAATAAAGCATCTAAAAGTAAAGCAAATCATATCAAATGGAGGTCCATGGTAGACTGGGTAAACCCAGCCCAATCTGCTGGCGATTTGATTTCACCCTGCAGCTCAGGCTGGAAACCTGTAAATTATTTTATCCTGCTTTCGTTACAAATATGCAGGGACCAATCACAACCTGGCTTATCCACCTGGCGCGCTATTGGCAGTTTTAATACGATGACAAAGGAGAAGCGACGGCAGGCATCTTTCTGTTTACATTCAACATCGCGGCCGCCGCAGCGTAGCAAAGTACGTCGCCCGGATCGTTGGTCTGATTGGTTGAAGGACTATCCAATTGAGTTATTTGAACTATGCCCGTTGATCACGCCTCAGAAAATACAGAGCAGACTCCCCAGACTGATGTTCAATCTTAAAAGATTGATCTTGGTCTGGTGATTACATGATAGCCAGACTAGGTCCATGGCCTAACTTGTGTCAGTTTAGGCGTCCTTAATGTGAGTAACGTTGGTAACCACTGGATCATTCAATAGTTTCATAGCGTTCCAGAGCTACTCAACAAACCTCCATTTTCTATTCCTACATGTGCCAATTGCACACATATAATTTTGAGTGATGGGCGGTGTCCCTTGCTTCCAATCGTTCTGCTCAGCTCCAGTAACACATCATAGAGCCTCCTCTGTTTGGAAGTGACACTTTGCTTTTCCCCGGTGAGAAGCTGTAGCCTGTTAGCGTGTTCACAGGGGCAGTGGCGGTTCTTGCTAGCGAAAAAGTGATTACAATTTACTCAATGAGATTGGAACTACTTACAGTTGTATTTAAACGTAAAATGAACTTAGTGTGATTGCTTAATAGCTGTCGTAAGTGTTGTGTGTGTCAAAACGTTCTCCAGTTAAAAGAAAATTCTACGTAATTATAACTATCTTACAGTGTCAGAACTGTTGATGAAAACCTTCGCTGTTCCACTAATAAAGTAAAACCTTTGTGAGGAATTTTAATGCAACCTTTTGATTCATGTTTAAAATGTTGAGCACATCCAACTTAATGAGATTATTTCCTTTTGACAATTTTCTTTTCTTCCTGTGTTTGTCTCTTCAGTTAAAAAGCATAAGAGCAGTGAGGTCTCTAACAAATGGCAGGGACGTACTGCTGTTGTCTCAGCCCCATTCATTTGGCTTTCACTAGCGTACAATACATTTCAACATCTCATTGATAACACTTACTAATCTTTTCAAATTAGATGTTATGAAGTCAAACCTGTCAACACCCATTTAGAGCCATTCCTCATTATTCTTAGTCTTACTTTGATTGTCAAGGCAAACACACTTGGTCTCAGACCACATCATTGTGGATTTTTTGCTCACTAACTCATTAGTAAGCTCTTGGCCAATCAACTGTGTATTACATGTTACATAATACATACTCTGAAAGACCTTTCTAAAATGCTAGAAACGCAATATTGCCGATCAATATTAATTTGAATGTGCATATTTTATTTTAAGATATAAATTTTCATGGAGTTTAAAGGTCTGCGAGTTATAATTTTTGTCTGAAAATTATAATAAATAGAGTTTGGTGTGAAGAGGATAAATTGATAAAAGAAAGCAAAATACCAGATAACTGAAAAGAGCTTTACCACTTGTAATTTGAGAGGAGGAAGGTTTTATTGCACCTTGGAACACTTCAGGCAGTGTGTTTCAAGTGTTTTTTTTGTCAGGAAGTTCAACACATTGTTTTCTTTGTAAATAATAATGTTCATATAAATAATACGAATATATGATATGATATTAAGAATAGATTTCTTTTTTCCATGTAACCCTTTAGGAAGGAAACTTTACATATATATATATATATATATATATATATATATATTGTAATATATTGGTGCCCGCCTGCATATAGAGCATAATCCTACACAGCAAATATATATTTCTATTCAGAGCTGATGTCATGTAAATGGAAACTAAAGCAATAGAAGTGAATTACATGTACAGTAAACAGCTGTACATTGTTGTAGCATGTGTGTAAAGTACATGATTACAATTCAAATAATGTATTGTATTTTCAATTATTTTGCTCTTTTTTTAAGCAATTAAGATAAAGCAATACAAAAAAGGGCCAAACTTGCTTCTGTTAACTAAGAAAAAAAAGCATGGAACACACGGAATTAATCATAACCCTACAACAGTTTGTCACAAAGAGAAATGTTTCCCCAAAGCTAATTAAAAAACAATCATTATGCAGTGTTCCCAAACTGTGTAGCAAACCTTTGTTTTGATGGGAGTGTGTGGATGTGACACATGGTATTGCTTTAAGACTTGGTATACACATTTGTAGCTGTTGACGATGTTTATTAAATGTCCCCAAAATGTCCCAAAATACCAAATGGTTGATGGATGTAACAGTCCCACAGAAATGCAATTTATGGCCAAGTCAGGGATTCACCTTTGACTCGATCTTGGATTTAGAATTTCAAACTCCCTTTGAAAAATGTGTCTGCCACTGGAAGATTTGGGTCAGACTCATCAAACGTAATAAGCAGTGCTCTGATCGTATGAGAGGCAGTTTGCCGAAACCTCTCAGCTGTATGCAATTGTTCCAATCGAAGGAGAGTGAAAGAGCTGCCATTTGCTGAAGAGCGTGTTCAGGCAGCTACAAAAGACTGAGTGAAATCTCAGTTTATGCCAATTCAAATTTATTGTGGTCATTTGCATTATGAGATGATCTGCTAACTAGAAAAATAATGTGATAACTTTACAGCTCAAACAGCTGTTACCAAACATTACGGAATTTGAGGATGCTTAACACTGACATATGACTATTGCAATTACATTTCTGAAGCTATGTCGTACCATGTAGGTTGCAAAAATGCCTGACACATGAATCAATGCATTTTGTGTATGTGACACATGGCTCTGAATGACATATCAAATAAGTTTTACACCATCTGTAACTGTGCACCTTTGTGGCTGACTGGCCTTAAAGGTGTCTGTGGGCCAGACTACTTCCCTAATGGACCTTAATGGGTTTTATGGTGCACTGCAGGCTTCTAATGGGGTAGCATGTCTGATGGGGATGTTGCACTCTGGTCCTCCTGGGCCCTGTCTAGGTTCCTAATGTGACCTGAAGAGAAGAATACATAATGTATCACTGTCTCGCTAAGTCAGGGGTTAATACCCAGAGTTAAAGAAAGACTTTTGCAGGCTGAAAACAGAGAAATGTAAGGCTATGAGAATGTGAAAAAGCAAAAGACACGGAAAGAGAAGCCCAGAAGTTAAAGCATCGCGAGAAAAAAAAATAGCATGGCATATTATTGAGGGACACTTTGGTGTTAAGCTGCTTATTGATAAAAGCACTAATCTGCCTGGCAGAAGGTAAGGAGGCTGGGGTGTGTGGTGATATAATATCTCAGCTAAAGGCAATGCCATCAGGGAGCTAAGCCTCCACACAGCTTTACCTAACAGAGTTACTCATTTTAGTTTTTTTTTTTTTTTTTTTAGTTTTTACATAAAATACAGAATCTGACCATGTGCCACTCGCAGCACCACGTGTGCGCCTGAGGAAAAATGAGAGCAGATCATTGTGAACCACTGGCTTTTCATCAGACATTTCATCAGAATTGATCGATAGGGAGAGCCCATCACTTTTTAATACCTATATAGATCACTAGCATCACTTTAATTATTTTCCCTCTACATCAAAGAGCAAGTCAGCATTGCCGGGCATTTTGATGACATCAAGGGGGCTCATGGTTGGCAGTCAGGGCGCGCTGCACAGAAAGTTCAGTTAGAGTTGCCATTCATCAGAAAGACTTTAGTATGCATCCTTTGCCCTTAAATCAATATGTTCATACATTAAAAACATGTTTAATGCATAATCACTACATTAAAGTGGACATGATGCATATAACGGTATTCATCAAACGTGCCTATTACCTGTTAAAAATCCAGGTTGGGGCAAATAAAATCTACCACTGGAACCTCACATGGTAACTAGGAATCCTCTTTTAGCTAATATTTGGAATGTTCTGTATGCTGCAGTGTCACTGGCAACATGACTGGGATATTTATCTTGGTTTAGGGTTGCATTTCGGTTCTGGTTCCCGAATGGCAGAATACCCACACACGTTGATCTCTGATGCTAACAAATCTATTAGCAATCCTTTTATCTCTCCTCGTTGTTCTTTATTAGCAAGGAGCAGAGGTGGAAACGTGCAGGTAACCCATTTCTCACACTTCTCATCTACAGCCGGCGCTGCCCGTTGCTTTTGTCTTTTGGTTAATGAGCTCTTTCTAACCGCTGACTGTACTCTGCCAAAGATTGTTTGTGAGCAAAAAAAAAAAAAAAAACACAACACAACACAGAGTTTGTTTGTGGAAGGGACTCTTGTCTAGAGAAATAATGTAGCTGATAGCTGTACTTTATAAACAGAGGAGTTACAGGTAAACTTGTTTTCTATATGTATATGTTGCACAAATTCACCTTATAGATCTGACCTCCATGATTTAGATTAAGTAGTTTGTGAAAGATCAGGTGTAAAAGTCAGATCAATCAATATCAATCAACAATGCATATCTTCTGCTGCTCAGGTTGTATAGCTTTATGTTGTGAAAGTGTATTCGGCTAGCCTAATTCATGTTAATGTTGATCAATTAATTAACGATGAAAACTTTCTAGCTTCTCGCCCAAAAACAGGTGTTTGCACAGTGATATTGATACTGATACTGATGAGGGATTTGAAAGAATTTGGATTTGACAAGTGGATTCAATTCTGGATTCAGATTTGATTAAAAATCCTTAATTGGATACACTCTCTATACCCTGTTGTAGAAATGTTCATCACCTTGCCATGTCGCAACACTTCTGATGTGTGTTGCAACTAAAAGGTGTTCAAACAAACAGGCCAACTGGAAGTAACATGTTTTACACTATGTTACTATTTTAATGCACCAAAATCAACAGCATACGGCCAGTGCTATCACGCTTCCTTTTCCAAGTTGTGTAATGTTGTGTTTAAAAAAGGGAAGAAATAACATCTGCCACTGCAGAGAACAAAAAGTTACTCATTTCAGATTTTGGCAGGTAACAGAGTGAAAAGACTACAGATAGCAGTAGACATGTATGTTAATCATGCTTTATATCCTAAGGATAATGCACCTCCCTCCTGTCTTAGCATGTTATCTACACCTGTCAGTCCTGCCACAGGCTGGGTCAGCCAATCTCAGAGAGCCAATTCTAATCATTCGATGTAAGAGTGAGGTGCAAATGGAATCAATCCTTCTGTCCTAATTCAAGGGATGGTTCTCTCATTAGGGCAAGCCTGTTAATTGAAGTCATTTGCCTCTCTGCTGTCTCTGTGGCCCTTACCATGTTGATCATCCCTCTAGTTAGAGGCTTTTCCTATCAGTAGCATTCTGAATCAATACCTACTCTAGAGTGGTGAGAAATGTCTACAGATTATCTGCTGTGTCTCTGTGCAAGTATTTGCAACTCATCTCCAACATGTTCTGACCATACCATTGCTTTTCAAATTGTTATGTTAGTTCAATTATTATAAATTGATTTAAAAAAATAAGAAAAACCTGACATTACATCGGAGACTTACTGTATTTTGTTACAACTACTTCAGGTCCTAGTCTGCTACAAATGTTACAATCCTATCTCACATTCCCACACACAAACACTCCTGGAAAGGCTTTTGTGTCTTCAAGAGAGTTTAACAAATTAAGAAATTCTTTACTGTATATATAAATGACTACAATAAACAATGAATGAACAGTAGGTACCTACATGCAGCATATATACAGACCATCTTTTCCAGTACTGTAATTGTTGTCAATTGTTGACATAAAATGTCATTTCAATATCTCAGTAATTTGTATAGTCATTTCTGCGTTTTCAGAACAAGCCCAATTTACACTTGTAAGCCCTATGATGAGTTTAATACATAAAACCTGGCGTGTCCAACTTCACATTATGTTCCATGGATTCCGACTTTGAGTTAAGTTAATTTTTTAATCTGCTCTCTTTAACTACCTGGAACCAAGCAATACGTCTGGCACTCCTACTGGCCTATAAATCTTCATGCTAATGAGCATCAGCTACAACAAATACTGTAGGATTTGACTTGTTAAGTCACAAGAACTTAAAGAAACGCTGTCCCTTCCAAGATCGGACAGCTGATTGGCCTCTGAATAATTAGGATGTATTCTGATATTTAGGCGCTCCAGTCTTTAAGCGAACATTGAAACAAGACAGCATCAGAAGGATACAAGGTGGGTGCCAAGAAATTGGAAATGTGCTGAGTATAGCAGGCAGCCTGTGCACCCAGCGTTTCCGCATAAGCCTTGATTATTGAGCTGTGCCATCTTTTATATTGTGCAGAGCCAGATCGTACAGCTGACATCCGTCTGCAGTAACTCAAGGTAACACACACCCTCTCTACCCTGGCAAGATACTTCAAAGGATGTCTGAGGATGTTATGGGGATATTTTTGGCCTCAATCTCCACCTGCCTAGCGCGGTTTTTAATAGCAATGAGCAGACACACCAAAGGAGATATGAAGGGGTGGAGTTTAAGGACTTTAGGCTCGAGCCTACTCGACTTATACAGTGGAATTACTAGAGCAGTAAAATGAAAGTGATAATCAAGGCAGATCAGTTTGTTGTGGCTCTATTCATCTTGTCAGTTAAAATGTGGTCCTTGGTTTACACATTGGTTCGTTCTCGTCTGTTGTAAGTTTGACTTGTGTACATATTATGCAGAAACAAAGAAGGAGATCATTTGATATTGTAAACCTATTATTTCCCAGGCTTCCACAATTCAATTACACATTTACACTTTTTTTCTCATTCATTTTAGGGGACAGTTTCATTTCCTGAGGTAGGAGTGTGAGCTTGCAAAAAAATGAATACATCTAGGTTTTGGATTACATTTTTTCGCAGTGTTGGTTCTGCCGTTGTTTTCTGTCAATGAGCTAAATGTCTAAACAAGATGCATGTCGGTCTGTAATGCAGCTTGGCAGCTGTGGCAGCAGTTCCAACGGGCAGGTCAGGGACCTTGTGAAAAATGAACAACAGAAATCTATTTGACATGCTAAATATATGTTGTTGTAGAATACTGTAAATTAATGAGTGTGGTTTACCGACTTGGCTATTGAGCAATAGGAGATTGATGGATGTTTTAGAGACATCTGTGCTCCTATCCCAAAACCTTATCTATAGAACACTGCCTCGAAGATTTAGCAGAGACGCTTTCTCTCTCTTGTTAAGGCTGGACTGGCCATCTGGCGGACCGAGCACTTTAGGCTGAAAGCAGCATAGCATTTTATGAATTGACATTTGGCTGGCCCAATCACATATTTACCCCCCCCTTGGGATCAGTGCATTCATTAAACATCACATCTGCAAAAAACAATAAAAAAAAGGGAGGAGCGGAAGAATTGCGGATGGCCCTGGACTTTTCAGATCCTTTTAGTGACTTTCTTCTCAGAGTAATCTCAGCGGCTCTTGTGAGAGAAGCACATCGTCTTACCCTCTCCTCTCCTCTCTCGCCCTGCGCATGCAGGCAGCAGTGAGTTACTATGGTTACAGGAATCTGCGTCGCCAAGTCATTTTGTGGTAAGCCTGTCATAACGTTATAAAAAAAAACAACGAAATGTGTGAATGTATGATAGTCTTTGTAAAATTACAACCTGAAATAAATGTATATAATATTAAAGGCATAGTAATCCCCCTCACTCTTTAGAACACACATTGTGCATCCCCCCCCAATAAAAAGTAGGAGAAAGGACTGACCCAAATGCTTTGAAGCTTCTAGCATTGCCATGGTAATCAACGTCCAACTCAGCATTGTGACTTTTTAATTTTTTTGTTGTTATTTCTCACTTTTTTGTGCTGCAGCCTACAGACAAAGTTAAAAGTCCAGTTATGAACGACATGGATCAAAGATTTTTGGCAGTGTTTTAGTTGTTAAAAATGCATTCATCCTCGTAAGAATTTCATATCTATATTTCACATACAGAGCCTGGCTGGTTCGATCTGCTCTACACAAGAAGTACAAGCATTGTCTAGAGTGCTCTGGAAAGACTGAGAAATTGTTGCCATACATTTTAAATCAATTCATTACTTTACTTAGTGTTAAAATTGATGTGAATATTTCTGTGTGTGAATAGCCCACATCATTTCAGAATGTGTAAAGTATATTTTATTATGCTTTAACTTAATTAAGGACCCACGGGGAAGTTTCCAGTTCAGTCTTCCCGTTCAGCCATTCTAAACAAAATGAAATTAGAAGCACACAGTATTTCAAGGGGATGTTTCAGCAGAAAAATAATAAAAGTCTCTGGAGTCTTTGGCTTCATTTTCTAATGGTAAAGAATGTAACACTGGATGGAAGCAGCTCAAACACTAACAACCCAGAAGTATACCAGTGTAATTCAACAGTGTATGCAGGAAAATTTGTATTTTGTGTTTTCTTACAGACACAGGCTCATTGATGTACTGACAATATAAGTACCAAGGTCTTGTTCAGTCTAAGGTACATTATGTTATACTTTGTGATATATGACCTGCAGCTGAGTCCTTTTAACTAGCAACTAAATAAACATACATACACACTTTCTAATATGTATCTCCCATAGAGTCTGATTTTCATTCACAAACTCTTGCATAGCTTTTTTTTCTGCAGACTGCAATCTCAGCTCAGCACACACAGTACACACACACATGACATCACATTTACCAAGAGTCCTGGTGCTCCCTGCATCATGTTGCTCTCTTTCAGGCTTCATTCAGACACAGCCTCACACTGTCTCTCTCTTGTCTCAGTATATTCAGGACTTTTCCTTTCTCTGTCAGTCCTCCCCTGCCCACAGTTCCCCTCCACTGTAAATCGACTAACCCTATCACCTGTCTACCGAGCTGCTCCTCATCAGCAATTAGTCCCAGTATTTGTACTGTAGAGGGCTTCTCCCTGCCAGCTTATGTTACCTCAGTCCACCCATTTCTGTTGTAACCTGAATGCTTGACGTTCAGTTGTCTACCAGCTCTCCTTAAATTACCCTTCAACCACTCTGCTCTACATTGGTGTGTGCATTTAAGTCCAACTTTATGTCAGTTACCTTAATGGTGACGTAAAATGTGGCCAAACTATAGACCTAGCAGTATTTACTAGTGATTAACAAGTTCACTTACTATTTTGGACCTATGCGTTATGTGCTTTCTCCAATAGTGCAAGATTCCCAATTAAAATCAAAACCAAGCTTCCTCCTGAGAATCGACTCCTGTCATCTTTATGATGCAATGCATTGGCTCCATCAAGTTTGAATCCAAGAACCATACATTCATTACAGCCGCCTGCTCTTAGAACAGCCTCTCAGTATTTGTTTCCAGTTTCCAGAAACTTCCCTTTATCAAAGTTTCTTCCAACTAGTGTTTTGGTTGGTGTTTTAAAATCAATTATGGCATTGTGGTTACTGTACTCATGCAAAGTAGTGTACAGTACATACTTGTTTCTGGAGCTGCGAAGATTAATTGATTACTAGTCAACTAGTCAGCACTTGTCAACTATTAAATTGATTGCCAACTATTTTGGTAATTGATTAATCAGTTTGAGTCATTTTTATATGGGAAAAAAGGAATACATTATCGGAGTCCATATGTCTAGCTTCTTCACTTCTCTGTGACAGTAAACTGAATGTCTTTGACTTGTGGACCAAATAAGATGTCATCTTGGGCTTTGGGAAACACTAATCAACATTTTTCACCATTTTCTGATATTTTATAGACCAAAAAACTAACTGATTATTTGAGAACAATACAAATAGTTGTGAGTTGCAGCCCTACTTGTTTCATTATGAAATCACATGAATAAAATGCAGATTTTCAGATAAAATGAAATATGTTTAAATGATCTAGCAATAGTTCATTATGAAAGGAACCATGGGATGCAGAGTCACTAGCTGTATATAGCTCACTATACCCTGATGGTATAGTAACACATTGATTCCTTGGGAGGTTATATAACTGTACTAGCATTATTTCTCAGACGTGAACGAAGGTCACCAGTCTTTAATTAGTAGGTTTGGCAAGCCAACAAACACACTACAATATGGGCAAACATTTGGAAATAGTGTTGTTAAGAAGTGAAATAACAGCATTATTGGTGACTAAACAATATACAGTACTTTGAATACAATGCAGCATACAGCACAATGTATTGACTCATACGCTATAAAACAGTAAGCAACACAGGCAGGGTAAATTATTATTATATCCCAGCATCTACAACACTTTTTACCTCACATTCCTTCTAGCCTCCCTTCTCTGGGTAATCAGCCAGGGCAAATATGTGGTGCACAAAGAGCTGTGTGTGTGTGTGTGTGTGTGTGTGTGTGTGTGTGTGTGTGTGTGTGTGTGTGTGTGTGTGTGTGTGTGTGTGTGTGTGTGTGTGTGTGTGTGTGTGTGTGTGTCAGTGTATCTGTGTGCCATGCCTGTTTGAAAAATACTGGAAGGCAGATTGGAAACTGAGATAGGAAAACATCAGGAAAATAAGTCAGCTGCACTCCTTGCCTTCCCACCTATTCACTAAAATGCAGATAACATATTTTCAATTAATTCTAGGTTTCACTGGTCTTGAGTACAGGTAAGAGAGAATAATGTGTTACAGTCTTGCACAGAACAATTGCAAGTTTTGCCTCCAGCCTCGTCTGTAATACACCTCTGCTGAGTTTAAACAGCAGTAGTGGGCTAAATTGGGCTAATCCGAGCTCAAAGGGATGCCTAAAGTTCACAAAGTGTGGGCCCTGCTTAACAAAGAAGAAGGTTAATTATAGCTGTGATCGTCGGGGCCGAGAAGGTTAATTATAGCCGCGGTGGTCAGGGCCAAGCATTTTAAACTTGCAGGGAAAGTGTCCAAGCCCAATGGCTGATTTTGTATAAGATGTGACATCATGACCGTTGTGCATAGAACTCGCAATCTCAGGGTCCAAAGGCAAACATTGATCTCAGTGAGCTATTATTCAGGTGATGACTCCTCTAGCTATTTGAGTTATATTTTATTGAGTCAGCCTGGGTTGACTCAATAACATGATTTTCCTTAACTGCAACTGGACTGATTGTTAATTAGAATCAGGTGTGTTAATGCAGACACACATAACAGTTTTGCAGGGCGGTTGTTGAATACACAATGTTTGATTAGCTATATGTTTGATCATCTTGCAACACCCGGTGCTCGAACTCAACACCAAAGGGGCTGTCGGCAGTTTCTGATATCTGGGTGATGTCACAAGTGGCATCGCAACACCTAGTAGACAAGGAGCAAGACTGCATGAAAATGCTGGATTTTAAAGTGCTGTAAAAAAAAATATTTTCTCATTAGAAAATTCAGAGAATCTGTGTACTTGGTTAAGACAACAGAGATGCCTGTAATTCATTTTCACAAAAATCAATAAATGCCAAACTGATGTTTACACAATTCAAACTCTTTTTTTATTCACTTTTTGAGATAAATTCTGAAGTTCTGCACACCAGATTTTTTCCCCCTTGAAAATCAAACATTTAATTTGGAATAGATTGCAGGATTTGTTTATACTACTGTAGGCAGTAAAATATGTAAAGCACAGTGGGCTCAACTTTTGATGAATCAAACATTTGAATGGTAAATTTGTGGAGGACAGTCTGAAGATGAAGTGGCCCAAATTTGGTGTCAATTGAAAAAAACATGTGGGAGGAGATTTTTCTGTTTGTTGTTGTTGAAGCTTTGCAGTTTTTGCAAAATGTATAATAATGGACTTCAAAATGGCTACAAGGCAACAGCAGAGAATAGTTTCTGCTTTAGTGGGGCTACAGTTTGGCATAAGTTGCGACGTTGTAGCATGTATGGCTGATTTGTTATGAAATTTTAAAGTTTAGAATTTTAGATGGCTGTTGTAGTGCCACCATCAGGACAATTAGCACACATTCCATCCATCCATCCATCCATCCATCCATCCATCCATCCATCCATCCATCCATCCATCCATCCATCCATCCATCCATCCATCTTCATCCGCTTATCCGGTATCAGGTTGCGGGGGCAGCAGCTCCAGCAGGGGACCCCAAACTTCCCTTTCCCGAGCCACATCAACCAGCTCCTACTGGGGGATCCCGAGGCGTTCCCAGGCCAGGTTGGAGATATAATCCCTCCACCTAGTCCTGGGTCTTCCCCGAGGCCTCCTCCCAGCTGGAAGTGCCTGGAACACCTCCCTAGGGACTGAGCTTTTCTAAGGGAGACACCAGCCACCCTCCTGAAGAAACCCATTTTGTCCGCTTGTACCCTGGATCTCGTTCTTTTGGTCATGACCCAGCCTTCATGACCATAGGTGAGGGTAGGAACCAAAACTGACCGGTAGATTGAGAGCTTTGCCTTCTGGCTCAGCTTGGTGCGATAAATTGAATGTAATACAGATTCTCCGACCAATCTCCCGCTCCATTGTCCCCTCACTCGCAAACAAGACCCCAAGGTATTTAAACTCCTTCACTTCACAATTAGCACACAATGTGCACTGATTAAGTTTAGCATAGGACTTTTGTTTGTTGAGATTTCATGCATGGGAACATGGATTTCTCAAGAAGAAGAAGAAGAAGAAGAAGAATACAGGCACCTACGTAATCACAGTGACTCACCCTAACCCCTTTCCTGCTCTAAGAATCCACTTGGATTCAGGTAACTGCAGACAGGAGATGCAAGAGCACCCCACAGGGAGACAACACACTTCCAATTTTTTTCATAAATGAAGCATTAGTGTGATGTTTATAAAGGATGAATTTACAGCTTTGCAGGAACTCACGATTTCTAGTTACCCAGAATTCTCAGTGTGTCATACCACCAACACTGTGTTTGTTCAAATCCAGGATTCTCATTAAGTAAAGTGTGAATAAAGGTGCCAGCTCGTTTACCCAAAAGGGCTAATTACCAGCCTTAATGGCTATTGTGAGTCCCTGGTTTCTCCAGCAACCATCATACAATATCACACATCCAAAGGTGAAGAAGAGGGGAACTACAAAGATAGATTTTATAAAGGCGCACAAACCTCCAGCTTTCTTGCTTTAGAAATACCTTAGAATTGCCTTAGAAAGCTTACAATGTAAATTCTAGATTTACAATGGTGCAGCAGGATGGCAACTTGGTGATAAATTCATCTTCCATGATGATTAGAACCGTATGTTTGATTTAACTTGACATCATATGAATTTAACTGAAGAGATCGCTTACAGGTTTGAACCTGTAAGCATTATTTAACATACAGACATACATTTCTAAAAGAATTATGAGTAAAGAAGTGTGCATGTTTGTGAGCATGTTCATTTTAACCCTCATGTTGTCCTCGGGTCAAATTTGACCCATTTTCAATTGTTTTGTTACAATAAATGGACTTTCGAAATAAGCGCTTGAAATGTCCACATTAAAAATATCAAATAACATCAAAAAAAGCTCCAATAACAAAAAATTACAGTTACAAAAATGTCAGGAAAAGTGATAATAGGGTTTCATGGTTGATGGGAAGACAACACAAGGTTATATTATATATATATATATAATATATTGTAATGTTCATATAATAGTGCTAGATTTTAATCATAATTCAGGAACAGCTATTATTTGCAATGTTTACTAGAATTCTCTACACTGCACATGTCATGCTGTGCATCATGCATTTATACTATTGCCCTATGTATAATTATTCATTTTAACTATCCATACTTTCCTGTATGTAAATGCCTAGCAGGCTCAATAACAAAAGTGTGACATACACCTGAGAGTGCTTTAACTTGCCAAGACCCTGAGGGAAATTCCCAGTGTCCCCACTTTAATTATAATATTACCCAAACAGGTGCATGCAGTATGAAAGCAATTGTAAGGATCTCTGTTTAGCAGAGGGAAGCTCCAGCATTCATGTAGAGAGCTTTTCCGTTTGGTAAAATCTAGTGTAGAAACTTGTAAGGGTTTGTTTGTTTGTATATTTGCACTTGTTAAGTCTTTTTTTTGCTCAGTTTTTTCTTATCAGACAGTTGAAAAATGGCTCAGGTCTTTTTTTCTAGGTGTTGGAATGCTTTTTTTATATTTAGCATCTTCATCAACATTTAATTAGCGTTGACAAAGGACGGCTGATGACACGGGTGTCTCTAACTGCGTCACATGGGCCTGCCATCTTTCTCTCCACTCGTGATTAGAGCTGGGACAGTTACCGCATTATGGCGGTCACGTGACACCTACCGCGAGTCTGAGCTCGTCACAGTCATCGCAAAAAAAAACAATGGCTCGCACGTGTGCACGGCCACGTCGTGTCTAAAAACATGGATTCATTGATTTTAATGACATGGATAGTGTCTGATGACATTATGTTTTCTACACAAAACCTATCATCAAAAGATGATATGGGGTGTGGCAGTATCTTTGGGGGTGGCAGTAGCTCAGTCCGTAGGGAGTTGGGTTGAGTTTACCCTGGCACTGCCAAGGTGCTCTGGAGAAAGGCACTGAACCCCCCACTAAAATTCACGTTGCCTGTTCAGCAGTCGCAGCCCACTCACTCTGACATCTTTCCATTAGTGCATGTAACGGACCTGAGTATGTGTGTGTATTTCAGGTCTGTGTGTAGTGTGTAATAACAATGAATAATAATCAATGAAGAGTATAAAGTAGAAATTATGGAGCAAATTCGACCTTTCGTTAGTTGGGGAGGGCAATGTTCCATGATACATAACATACACGGGAGGGAAGGCAAAGACATTTCTCCATTCTCAGCTGAGGTAGACACATTAACGTTAACGCTGCAGTATTTACCATTGTTAATTAGCCTAGCAGCTAGAGGAGTCTCCTTCTTATAGCTTTATAAAACGGCACGGTTGAGTTTCAGCCTGCATGCAAGTAAACCTAAAACAGAGCGGCTTATATTGGTAGAGAGAGCAACAAGTTAGTGAACTGCTGAGTTGCCCTCTCTGCTCTCTGCCTGCTCCGCTAGATGGGCTGCCCTCGGGCTGCAACATATGTTGTAGGCTAAGGTATAAACCAATGTTTTATCAGGGGTAACGCCATTCACTTTAACGTTGTTATTGACAACTGATAAAGCCACTTGAGAAGCTCTAGCTTGTTGTTTTATTGTTCACTTTTAACTCAGTTTACCTTAACTTTGCTATCACTTTTTCTCTCTCTTTTCTTCACAGCGGCACTCCGCTACTCTCCATTACTGCTCGCTTTCCTTGTGCAACCACAAGGGCACTGATGTCACTCACTTAAGGCACCCTGCCATTCTCGCTCTAATTTACTTTACTCTTGTAAGGGGGTTGCAGTATACTGCAATACTGCGGGAATTTCTTGCTTTTCAACTGTGGTAGAAAAGATATCCATACCGTCCCAGTCCTACCATAATGCAGTGGTACTCCATCTGCACAGAGGCTTTGCAAAAGCACTGTCCATGGTTCTGAATTTCATTAGCTCAAGCCACTACAGAACATGAAAACTGTTGGTTACAGGTTTCGGATGTCTCCATCTATTCTTGGCATTTCCTGGTTCAGTTTTCTTTTGGAACAAGCATTTTAGCTAAAGATTTATTTTGAATTTGTTATGAGGCAATGTTTTTTTTTTAAGTGTTTAGAGGCAGTATGTCGATTGTAATGTGCCATCCCGGAAACTGCATTTCAAGAATTCTGTGAAAAATTGGGTTAATCTAATGCAATTAGATGGAAAAATGCTCTACAGTGTCTTGGGAAAAGATCAAAATGTTTCTGAATTGATAGCAGTACCAGATTTTAGTGAAGAAAACAAAGAAATATTGTTTTTTTACATAAAGCTGGCACATACTTAAATAATGCTGTGATCAAATTAGGACATCTGTTTAGATTTTGGCACCCACAAATAGCTTTCTTGAGTATACAGTATTTACATAATCTATGTTATGCTATTTTGCCAGGCTGTTCTTAAGGTGTAAATGTTTCTATAAAATGAAAATATCATCTGATGAATAATATAATAATAATTACTTTTCAATCAATGCGTGTTATACACAGTATTTAGAGTTAAAAAGCTGCATGAAACAAGGCTATATATTACATCTAAATAAATAGCCAATCCAATCCAATCCACTTTATTTATACTATGTCTACGATATTTAATCAAACACAAGGTTTCAAAAATGCCTGCACAAGATAATTTGCAAACATAACTGTAATCAGATAACTCTATACAAGCACTAATCTTAAAAATATATATATGGTCATATATAATAGCAGGGAAGTGATACACCCACACAACACTCTGTCTAATATTAGTCTATGTACTATGTCTATCTGAGAGTGAAATAATATTTATATCAATCACTAACCTACCAAATCTAATGCCTTTGCACAGGCACACACACACAAACATATACTGTTGATCAGGGCTGTGTTGTCACTAATTTAAACAAGCCCCAAGGAGAAAATGAAATGATAATGCTGCAGATAGTTACATAGCTAAACTCTAAACAGAAATTATATTCAGTGTGCTCATAATCTGTAAACATGCATGCTGTAACTTTCAGACATCACATCAAGATGTTCTGTACCACATTGCCGATGTTAAAGCCATTGTTGAGTGTAGCACAGTTAATTAAAGCAAGGGCACCACTCTACATCTGTCACATCACTTGGCAGGTACTTTATTTATATATTTTGGTCAATCTGTCCTTCCTGATGTGAGAGGGAATGCCATACATGAGACAACATCTGCTGAGGTATGTCACATGAGCGTCAACATCTGTCCATGTTTTTACACAACCTGTCAATCACTTGAATCATGTCTCATACGCATTTATGTTATCATATTGCGAAACCACAAACACTGTCAAGTGCTGTGAGCTCACATCTGTGCCGCAGTTACAATTAACTCGCTTTTTACCAAGCAGCAAATCTACACACAAACACAGAGATTGGCACAACACACAAATACCCAGACAGACCCTGTGGCTTGCAGTCATTTTGGTCCCTTATGTTGTCCATCAAGGAGACAGTGGTGACTGTTCTCTAAACTGACTCCACCCACAAAGCCTTATGATCACCTAAGCTGTCAGCTAGCATCTGTTGAAACTACCAACCAGCCAACTGTGATTCAGGCTCTGAAGATATGTCGACAGAAAATGTGTCACCTACACATGTACAGAACTCAGCGGCATATTTTCCACTTCTAATTTTTGCCAATTCTTATGTGTCAAACTTTATCTGCAAAGCCTTGGAGAATGGCAAACAGTTTTGTATGTATGACACTGTGATTTAATATACATATATGAATGCATCTTTACTGTCAACTCGTCTTGGATGGAACACCATTGTATACATCACTGTCAAATATTTTCGATAAAGTAAATTTAATACCACATGAATACTGCATTGATAGATCTAGTCATCACTATGTGATTCACAAACAGAGTTTGTCAGAAGTGGCGAGAACTATCAGTCACGTTATGTTGCTATTCACAGGTTCAAGGTGTTTTTTTTTAAAAGAAATGCCCCTGCAGTCTTTGGATTTGGATGCTCTTTGAAGTTATGTAATTCTGTTTTTAACCTCCTGGATGAATTTTTTTCCTCACGTAGAATAAAAGTTCAGTACAGTAATTACTGAAAAAAAGTACATTTGAATAGTTTGTGTATAGCTATCTTAAAAAACTCAGGATCAGAATGTTATATTATTTAAGGATAATGCTAGTCTGCCTGATCCCCCCTGAACACACACACACACACACACACACACACACACACACAGATACACATCAACGCTTGTCTAGTTCAAGACGCACATTCAACACTTGTACATGACACAGAAACCTAGAGACACAATAGCTTTGTATCCCTAGACTCTACAATTTCTCCTTTCGTAATCCCCTCTGAGTCTATAAATATTTCTGTTTCCATGGCGATTTGAGCCTTGCCAAATGTTGTACAGATAAGAGGAGATAAGAGCATAAGGAGCAGGGAGATAAGAGCAAGTGACCTGCAGAGATCAGAGCACTAGAGGTCAGGCAGAAGAGCAAAAGTAAGTCACTAAGAAATGGACCTTCCCTTCTCAACTCTACTGCCAACCCCATCAAAAAACTACGTATGAAGGCCATCTAAGTTTTCTAGTAGTGCTATCGTTAAACACACACTCAATTTTTTCCGCAACTTCCTTTGTGTATCTAATTTCACTCTCCATAGAAGTTACATGGGAGAATGTCACTGCACTTATTATTAAGGGAAATAACTGATACTATATTCCATCTTTAACTGGAGTCCAATAACTGTACATATCATTAATACATTATTCCCATAGCATAATGATATTGTCCATGTCACCAGAGAACTGTTTTAATGGCAACAAGAATTTAGGGGAATACCATGTCATTTCATTTTAAACAAGTTATATGCTTTTTAAGTGGAAGTAGAATTTTTGTCTCTCCTTAATATGCCATCTTAAACATGATGTGTTATTCTACAGAGAATTAAATTGCAAATAAATTAGAAATCATGTTATTGCAGTTTAAGTATATCATGGTGTATTACTGTAGCAGAAAACATAAACCTTCGAGAGTTGTTTAATCCATCAGATGTTCCTCAACTGTTGCACACAATAATAATAATATATATGAGTTCTAAAACTAAAAGTATGCCTCATCAATACTCTATATCAATGCGATACACCAACCACCCACTTCTCTCTAACAGAACATCTAGACAGCAGTTACATTTTGAAAGGCATGCCTTTACCTGTTTGTTGCTGTACTTGAGTTGGCTGGTCTTGTAGCTGTAATCTGAGTACTGATCTGAGCCGGTAGAGTTGTCATCTCCTCCCGTCCCTACAAAGGTGTTGGCGGCAGGAAGGTCCTGGACGGCCTGATGCTTCTGAGAGGCTGAAGGGGATTGGGCCTGCAGCTGGATGGAGGGTAAGGGGGAGTTGGAGCGGTAGTGTCTGCCTATATCAGGACTTCCTGGTGAATACGTTAAGGGCAGGTGTATCCTGGGGCTATCATTGACTCCATCAAGGTTGAACTTGAGGCTCTTTTGAAGGCTGACTTTCTCATCTTCACCAAGGGGTTTTGGGGACTTTTGGGGTTTTCCTTTCCTTCCTCGTTTGCCTTTGGCATTCTTTGGTGCCTGTTTGGGTGCATATAAGTCTTTAGTTTCCTTCTTGCCAGCCTGATAACCACTCTTCGTTTCTCTCTGGATGCGGTGTCGAATAAATACCACCACCAAGATCAACATGACTACACCTGCCACACCGGCAAGGCTTCCAAACAAAATGTTGCTACGCTGTGCAGCAAAACCATTGTTAGGATCACCAGCAATGTCCCTGTCCAGTGGGGTGTAAAGACTGTGTCCTACTAGGGCCTCCACTAAGCTGACATTTGAAATGGTTTCATTGACATAGATGTGGACCAGGGCAGTGGCATGACGTGCAGGCTTCCCCCTGTCACTCACATGCACCACTAGGCGATGAAGTCCACCATGTTTGCGAGTCATCTCTTTTGCTAGAGTGATCTCCCCACTGGAGGGGGAAATGCGAAATAACTGGTAAGGGTTTCCACCAGCAATACTGAAGACCAGCTCTGCGTTAGGCCCACTATCTAGGTCTTCAGCTTCCACTATCTCAACATGGCTATCTGGGGAAGCTAGAGGTGACAATCGCCTGAAAGAGGAATTGGAGGGCTTTGTGACCACAGGGTCGTTGTCATTTTCATCCAGTACATTGATGGTAACGCCCACATATGAAGACCGAGGTGGCTCTCCTTCATCCACTGCTTTTAGACGGAAAGTATAGCTGCTCTCTTTCTCCCTGTCAAATGAGATGCTTGAAAGAATGGTGCCTGTTCCATTTTGAACAACAAACTTCCCTCCATCAGGCTCTACAGAGAGGTGGACATGGGCGTTCTCACCTTTGTCTACATCCAGGACTGTCACCATGCCAACTGGACTGAGGGGAGGCATGTTTTCCAACACTGAAAAGCTGTAGCCACTAAGCATGAACTTGGGGTCATTGTCATTGCGGTCTAGAACTTTTATTACAACAGTTGCTGTACCTTTATGAACAGGTGACCCTTTATCTGCTGCAGTGACCCGGAACTCGTAGCGTTCTTTATGCTCACGGTCAAGCGGGCTTCGGGCTCTTACTTCACCCGTATTTGGGTCAATCTCAAACAGACCTTTGATGGACGAGTCCGCCACAATATTATAGAGGAGTTCTGCATTAGTGCCACTGTCAGCATCTGACGCAATAACATCCAAAACCTTCTCTCCTGGTTGGTTTTCTTCGGCAAAATCTACCTCAAACACTGTTGGCGAGAATATTGGAGAGTTGTCGTTCACATCAGTCACTTGCACCTTTAGAGAATTTGTACTAGAAAGTGCTGGATTACCAGAATCCACAGCCACAATCTCTACTCGGTAATCCCTAATCCGTTCGTAGTCGAGGGGAGTGGTGGTCTGTAGGAAATACTTCCTCTTGTTGTCACTGGATGAGTCGCTGGCAGGGCGGAGCTGGAAGGGCACATCTCCCGCGACCACACACGTGACCACAGCATTCTCTCCCTCATCCTTGTCAGACACTTGGACCAAAGCAACAGCTGTTCCAACGGGCATGTCCTCTGAAATGTTAGCCACTCCTTCACTGTGTGTCACAAGACCAATTCCACGAATCTCCACAGCAGGAGCGTTGTCATTTTGGTCAGTCACCTCAATAGTTACAAATGTCTTCGAGCTTTTAGGTTGAGGACCCTTATCCCTCGCCACCACATAGAAGGACAAGCTGCTGATTTCCTCCCTGTCCAGGGATCCTTTGACATAAATAATGCCAGTGGACCGATCAATCCGTAAGAGTTTTGGCACTGGGTCAACTGCTTGGTGAAGGGTATACTCAATTTCTCCGTTAGGGCCCATGTCAGAGTCATTTGCTTTGACCTAAAATGAAAGGAATTCTGTGGTTAAAGGCGTGATTTATGCATAACGAATTGGAGTTATAATTACAGTAACGGACACCAGTGTAGAATTTTCTCTACTAGCCATTGGTCAATCAATGAATTAATTCAACACGTCTGATCACTTCAAAGCACAGCAAGTGAATAGCTTATATAGGCATATTTCATTATAGCCCTTCCTCTCTGCCTTTGATAGTTGTCACTAGCCTTTTTTAATCTCTCACCCCCTGCCTTTAATTCCAGAAATTGGGCCAATGACAAGGTTCACATGAAAACATATGGCAAAATATTATGGCTGCTATTTCTTTCATGACAGTCATTACAATTTCCCATCAGTTTGCAGAGAAAATCCTACTCACAGTATCTCAATTCTACACAATGACATTGTATACCTGTAATTCTATGTCTGAAAGTATAATAGCACAACAAAATCAGTAAGTTGCTTAACTGCCTGTGTAAGCATAACATGAGAATGTTGTAATAATTCTAGTATTACTTTAAAAAGCACATTAGTGTAAAATGAGTTAAACAACTTCACTAATTTTGAAAAAAACTTATAATATATAATATAGATAAGTGAGTTGACACTGGGGCCTTGGTTTCCCAAATGTTCTGCATTAGAGGTTACACTTTGAGTTGTAAGGCTATTTTTAAATATAAAAAAATATCTGTTTGAATTGGATTTGACATTAAGACTTTATCTAAGGAATAAGCAATGCAAAAACATGTCGCCCAGACTCGTTGTTTAAGAACATCTTGATAAATTGTTTATTTTAGTCTGTTGTTTTTAGTTGCTGAATAAAAAATTCATAACAGTGCATAAGGCAGCACAAACAATTGGTTTCAATGTAATTGTTTACTTCAGGCTGCAATTTGATTTAAAATAAGTTTTTATGAGCAAGTTTATTTGTATCACAATCTTACCTGCAACACAGAGTGACCCACAGGACTGTTTTCCGACACTTCCGCCTCGTATGTGGACCTCTCAAATTTGGGAGCGTTGTCATTGGCATCAGTGACTACCACTCTCAGCAGAGCACTGCTGTAGCGCTGTGGGTTCCCCCCATCCACTGCCTTGATGGTGAGGTCATAGGAATCCTTTAACTCACGATCTAGGTTGCCCAGGACAATAAGCTGTGGGAGCTTCCCCCCCCTGTCGTCAGCCACCTGTAAACCAAATAGGGTCGCTGCGTCTGGCCCTGCAGTAAGAGCATAATCCGCCACCCCATTCCTGTCTGAGTCCCTGTCTGTAGCTAGAGGTATGGAGAACAGCGCCCCCATGATCGTGTTCTCTGGGACAGAGATGGTGAGCACAGAGGAGGGAAACTGTGGAGTGTTGTCATTGATGTCTTGCACTTCAATGCGTCCTTCAATGAGTCGTGGGCTCTGATTTTGTATCAGATCGGTCACCGATACTTCAAATTCCAGGTAGCAGGGCTTACCCTTAGCCAGGGATCGACAATCCCTCAGTGTCTCTCTGTCTATGGGAATCTCTGTGGTGAAAATGTCTCCCGTCTTTCCATCAACACGGAGGTAAGGGGCACCCACCTCCAGCTTGTAGAGATGACCCGAGTCTGGCAGGCCCTGGTCTGATGCCAGGCTACCAATGAGAGTGTTGGGAGGCTGCTCCTCCTGGACCCGGTACAGGATACTGCCTTCAGCAGAGCCACAGTGCAGCACCAGGACCCAGAAAAGCACTACTTGTAACTTCAGTTCCATTAGGTCATCAGAAGATCTGCCTGCAAAATGACGGAGTATCTGTGTCAATGTTGTTTCCTTTTGGCAATCATGTTTAAAGATTCAGTTTTTAGCTGTACCAAACATCGTAGGCAATAATGCTTCACTCTTATTATAAAAGGGGGAAAAAAATCCACAATTCATTAAAACCAGAGTGATGCATGCAGTCAGCAGGAAAATAAATGCGTTGTGTTTTTCTATTATAACTCTGAATTATTTCTGTCAATATGTAGTAACAAAATCTACAGCAGGCCTAGAAGCACAATATAAAAATTAGACAACAATAACAACCAAGGGAACGAGGCATGTTTTTAAAGTGCAATCATAACCATTTCCTGGTTAGGTTTCTTTTCTGTCCCAGCACTTCAATGAATATCGCAGCTTTACACATATAATGTAGAAATTAATGTAGGGACAAGAAATTGTATCTTGTGAGCTTACACACAAAACAAACTTGAGGGCTAGTGTGAATTGGATTGTTCCAGCTGCGTATTTAAATTGTAATACAAAATCAGATTGCCTAAGAGACTCATTATTTTGGTATTACACTACTAGATATTGAGTGGTGAAGCAATGTAGCTGAAAAAAGTAACATACGGTATAAAAGATACACTCAAACATAAATCCTTACAAATCTGCTAAGATAGTATCCATTGACAAAGTCGAACTAATCTGTTACATTACCAGAGAGGCCTCTCACAACAAGCGCTTGCATACTATGGGCCGTGGATGGAATGGGGACATTTAGTCTCATGCAGAATATGCAACTTGGCATTATCATCACATGCAGATTGAAACAATGCATAATGCAGAAATTCCCATCCATGCTCCATTGCTACTGGCTAGCTCAAACACTGTAATCATTGTTTGATTTTGAACCTTTCAACTCAGTAATTATGACCCATTATTTTAGTGTCTTCTTTGATCGGTGGTCCCTCTGGCTAAAGAATCTTGGCTTTTTTCATGCTACAATGATTTTAGACTATAATTATTTCCTCTGCTTATGTGCGTGTAGAGTTCTATTGGTAATTGAAATGAGAGCAGACGTTGAGGTTAAGTAGCAAGGTCCAGTGCTCTGGAAAAGTAGTGGCAACATTTTACCATTTTTGTGTGTATAACATATCTGTGAGTGTCTACAAAATCAACTTTCAGCTAAAAGGTGATGTGCAGTCGAAGCATTATGGTACCTTACACATAGTAATAACTTCAAAAAGAAAAGAAAATAAGAGTACAGGTGCAGGATACAATATTGGCTGGTACCCTAAGGGACCCTCAGGGAAAAATAGAAGAGATCAGTGCAACCTTCATTTGTGTGGTTGTGAGAAAGATAGAAATATACAATATGGTCAAATCCTGTTATTCTGAGTTATATGCACTACATTCTGTATCTTCTCCCATAAAATAATGATCCAGAAAGGAGAAAAGCAAATGTGTATTAAGCAAGACAGCAACACACAAATATACAGCAATCCAATGAGAAATCCAATTCCTTTTGAATACATTAAAATTGGAAGTGCAGGTTATTGATGCACTAATTGCTCAGTTATCGATGTGTCCCTTTTTACATTTGCAGGGGGAGCCTCGAGTCAATGTGGCGTGAACGGTTAGTGTGCATTCTGTGTGTTCATGTGTACAGGGGGAAAAAGGCAGGCAGCAGTAAAAACATAACCAGCACATACATTCCCAAACGCATTTTTTATGACATTTGTGAAATATTTATAGAGTAACGGTCATCCTAAAAGTAATTGTAATTGTTTCATTTAAATGCTGTCCATGCTTGCATTAAACACAAGAGCTTGTATGTTAAATTAAGATACTTGGGTTTTTATGTCATGTCATTTGATACAACATGATCATACTCTTACAAAATGACTCCTTACATGACACACAGGCCCAGAATGTTACGGTCACATGATATATGCTTTAGCCTTCTACCCCCGTCTTTTTCTTGTCAAACCACTGTTTGAATTTCTTTTTACAAAAACTGTTGTTTAAAAATGAAAACCATTATTAATTTCATAACATTTTGTTTAGCTGGAACTGTCCTTTTGCCATTGCAGCCACTTGAATGAATAGGCGTGCTTTGATAGTGACATGATTGTTATGGTTGATGACACTCATGACTTAATGTCTTCCAGTTGGCCTCATGCCTGTCTTCCAGATGGCACCGTGCCTGGCAGCCACAGCGAATTGGTGTTCTTTTTTTCTTTGTTTACGTTGACATTAAAATTCATGTTGTTTGTGAAATGTGCGTTTTGCCTTCACTCAGTGAGAATATCTTATCAGTTGAATATTATTGACACCATGCCTTTGGGCATCTATATCACATTTTTAGCTATCTTCCAAATATTTTATCAAAAGCTTGACAGCATCTTTTTTTTTTTTTTCTTATCTAAAAGCACTCTAAGGTGGTGGCAAAGGGAAACTTGTGCTGAGAGTTTTCACTACTGGACTACCGCATGTCTCACCAAAGTCCACTAGCTGAACAGCAAAATGGATGAATTAGAACTGCTGCACAACCAGGAGAGACATTTCCTGCATCTCAGCGATTTTTTTTCTCTAAAAACAAAGTTATTTCTTCCAGTGTGTTCAAATGTGTCATATTACAGTCCTGGTTGACCACTCTAACCACTGCATCTGTAAGGACGACAATCACACTGGCATAAAACAATAACAATAACAATGCCATTGTGGGACAGATACTAGAACTGGATTGGGCGACGCAATACTTAAATCTTCAGCAAGTACTAGGCTGAGAAAGTGAAATCCTGTTGTCTATTAAAACTTACCCTGTCAACACCCAAAACCTGTGGAAGCACAATGCTGTTTAACTGATAGAATCACTGCAGAAACCATCTTCATTTGTGCAAGGACAACCCATTATAACTAGAAAACCGCAGCTACTTTGTGGTAGCTACAACTTATAACTGACCCCTACTGTTCTACAAGTCATATGAGTGCAGTACACACAGTACTTTCTTTACGAAGAGCTATTAGGGGTTTTGCATGGCCTAAAGGACTCATACTGTAATTCCAATAAGCGCAGTGTGCTGCAAAAACCATTCTGCACAAACAGACAAACTAACAGACACATAATGAAGACGCATCAAATAATCAGAAGAAATATCTTTCCAAATACAATCAAGGAATCTATTGTCTTACTGAGGAGAGAACGTTAACCCTACCGGTGAAGCAGGACTCAGCACATTGCCTCACGCTGTGATTATTCAATGGTCCAGATGGTTCCACCATGAAGAAAAACTGAAGGCAGCCTATACCACAGTATGGAGGTGGTCTAAAACTGCCTCATAGGTCTGCTATTTGCAAAGTCTCCTGTGAAGATGTTGCAAAAAAGTATATAGTCAAAGCAAAATCGAGTTTAAGAGCACTAGGAACATCACAGAGTAGGCCTGCCATGCAGCAAGAGCATACCATTAGAGGAGCCAAGTCTAAGATCAAGACCGGACTACAGAGGCTGTGTATTCTGACTCATTCTCAGCAAGGCCAACACCCCACAGATTCACAAGCTGCAAGAGAAACTCACCCAAGCATACCCCTTCACCTGCAAATGACCTATTTACTATAGATACGAGTGGTTCTGAGAGCCTCACTTGTGCTCACTGTGTCACCTGGTAGTTTGTAGTCACTTCAGTGTAAGTTTCACTGAAATGTACAAGTGTTCAAAAGACGACAACTGTTCTACCTAAGGGTAAATAACATATGTTTACAACCAGGTATTACTGTTAAAAGAGACCAAAGAGGCAAAATAGATTTACATATGTACAGTATATGTCTCTCCACCTCTCTCCACTACAAATACACAAATCTCTCATTAAAAAAGTGCAGGGATACATATTTTCTTTGTTTATACAGCTAAAGCCTTTACATAATGAAAGAAAGAGAGTTTTGGTAAAAAGACTAGTTAAAAAACTAAACATGCTAAAGTAGACAAAGCAAGGAGCAAAAAACATCACAATCAGAATATTGGAATTGTTTCAACAACACAGAAGAGAATACGTGAATTTCCCCATCGCAGAAATAATGGAATGTCTCTTTATATTGTGACTCCTTTCCATCTGATCTCTCCCTAGCCTCATGGATCTTCCCTTTTCCTCCAACGCCATTTTGAATGACAGTGAACTCCCGATTTCCTCTGAGCAACTGCCGACGATCCTTCCACCTCTCCCTAAAGGCTCAGTGCCAGTGCTGCTGCTCAGCTCCTCAGAAGAGAAGGGGAAAGACTTCTCTGGCAGCTAAACACCCGTCAAACTGCAAGGTCTGATTGAGTCTCACCTGGAGCCCTCACACAGTGAACCACCCTGCTGACCCCACTGTAGAAGAGAACATTTCAACTTATCCATGTCCACAATCACTGACCCTACACAGTTGGTCTCATTCCCAAGAGGGATACAGTCCTCTGCCTTAATGAGGCCACAGGTGCTGAACCCAGCCATAACAATGACCTCTGAAAAAGTGGTACCATCCTAGCTTACTTACACAGCAAACCTACACCTCCACCACCTGGACCTGTCTGCATGTTGGTCAGTGGGCATTGCAGAAATCGCCTCAGTTCACTTGCTCTAACATCCAAACCATCATCCTAAAATTGCTCCACAAAAAGGCTTTTGCTCCACAGGTAGTTATGAAACTGTCTTTGGGAATGTTGACATCTAGTTGGCTGGAGAGAAAAATATAAGGTTAGAGGGATGGTTCGGAGTAATTTCGCTCTAGGGTTCTTTGCACATGACCTCGAGCCAAACACCCTCTCCCCAGAAGCTTTTTTTCCCCTGGTACCAAACTTCATAGGTTGTGTACTCAAAACGAGGCATTGTAAAGTTTGTAAGTACACCAGAAGTTTATTTAACCCT
Source organism: Percina caprodes (assembly GCA_013375575.1). Taxonomy (NCBI): domain Eukaryota; kingdom Metazoa; phylum Chordata; class Actinopteri; order Perciformes; family Percidae; genus Percina; species Percina caprodes. The sequence continues at coordinate 285,961 of JABXJD010000271.1, read as the reverse complement.
TGTGTTGTCTTCCCGTCAACCTGCAACTTTGTGTTTTTCTGGGTTGAAATTTCAACATTTTGTTATTTTTTTCTACACTTTTCTTGACGTTTTTGTCGATTTTATTCCATTTTTTTTGTCTCTTTTTGGGTTTTATTTTTAATTATTTTTTTGTCAATTTTGGCTATGTTTTTTGTTCCGTTTTTCTGACATCTTTAAAAAAAATGGTTCTGTCGATTTTTTTTCCTGCGTTTTTTGTAGCTTTTTCCAACATTTTCCACTTTTTCAATGTTCTTTTGTCATAGTTCTGATAAGTTTTTGTAAACGGGTCAAATTTGACCTGAGGACAACAGGAGGGTTAAATAACACTTGCCTAATGGCTTCTGCAATCTGCTGCTACTGCTTCTGGCAGTAAGACAGAGCTTAGGGACCGTCTACTAACTACAACACAGAAAGGAAATTAATAATTTAATGATGAAATAAGGTAGTGTCTCCAAACTTACCTCAATTATAACTTTTCTCCTGCTAGGACTACAGCACTTACTTTCAAAAAATAAGTTAAATAATAATGAAATATTTTTGTTGTACCGCTTATCAGTCCATAAGCACTTGTTTTATTGCCGGTAGCAGCAGCGGTACCAGGCAAGTGTTATTTAAATAAACTCCTGGTTAGGCCTGCACGATTTGGGGAAAAATATGAATAATTTTTTTGGCTTAAAATTGATATCACGATTCTCTGAGACAATTTTTTCACACAAAGTGTAATGTTTTGTGCACATATGAACAAAACATAACAAAAAGGCAGTACCAAACATAGATTTTTGTAGCATCTATTGCACATTGGGCATCACCACAAGCCTGTTAACACTGAGGCTTCAGTGAAGAGAAGGAAGAACATTGCAGCGCTTGGGAGCGCTTTGAAACCTATTTTATACAGTCTATGTTTAAAACTCACTGAAGAAAGTAGTAGCGTTTGTGATGCAGTCGGCTCGTAAAATTAAATGAGAATCAAAGTCAAGGGGTGAATCGAATCCAATTTTATAAGCATTACCTGTGCAGGCCTACTCCTGGTGTACTTACAAACCTTACAATGTCTTGTTTTATGAGTACAGAACCTATTGGTACTACTGTAGAAGTTTGGTACCATTCCTGGCATTATTAGTGGGGTATCTACAAGATACACCTTTGGTTCCATTAGCACCTGCACTAAGGCATTTGGCTGATAGCGCTAACTCGACCAATGTTAGACCAAGGGAAAAAAGCTTCTGAGGAGGGTGTTTGGCTTGAGGTCATGGTGCAAAGGACCCTAGGGTGAAATTACTCCGAACCATCCCTTTAACTGGTTAAGCTAAGTGTCATGATTTTCATTTTGAGGAGAACAAATTTTTGGGCATAACACATTCATATTATTTGCATGAGTAGCTGTGTGGTTATCATGCCATACATATTAGTAATCAAGACCAGTACACTAGATTCTGTTTTAATATTATATCAATTAGTGATGTTAATGATTAGAAGGAAACATATAAGATGGAATATATTAAAGTAAAAGGACTGACTTTGAATGAACATAAATCAATTGCATGAGATACATTTGAATAATATATATAAGAAAAGTCTGTAAATAAAGAAATACTTCAGTCACAAATAGTAAAAAGTGTGTAAAGTCTGTTACAACCATCCTGAATCAGTTATTTATGGAGAAAGTGAATAACATCATCAATCTATCTTCATCTATTTCCTGCATGTGACATGAATATTTGACCATTTGTTTGTAAAGAAACATAATTTTGTTAAGTAACATAATTTGCAATTTTATTATTTTAAAAGTAGTGTTTATGTAATATGTATTAGATATTTGGCTTGAAGTAGCATAAGTAAAAAATAAAGATAAAGGCGTTTGTGGCAGCATACATGTGAGGATGTCATAATACATTAAAAAAGGCAAGTAAAAAAAATGAACAATATACTTGTGTTGCAGAGCATGTGCACCTGTCCTGGTTACCATAGAGACACACTTTCTACAGACTGAGTCAACTCAGTGACTGACTGGGTGACATTTGCTCTTTAAGTTGGCCCCTCCCAACAGGTCCAGCAGAAATGACTCACGAGTAGAATCAACTGAGGCATAATTGCAAATTAATAATCTGTCAAAGGGTTAGGGTTGTATTTGGGGAAAAAATCATTAATGGGTATAGGAATGAAGATTATGATCCAGCAGCATCGCCAGTAGTTATGTTCCTGAATTGTCACCTGTAACTTGGTACAAATCAAGCTCGTGAATTCCTACCATAAGACGTAATCCCCTGTCTGCTTTGCTAGAGAGTGGAAAGATAACGAATGATTTAATGATTTCCCCAACTGAGGTGATTTGATATATTGGCTGACTCTGCACCTTTAGATAGTATAACAGGTAAAATCCATTACCCTCCCACCAGCATGATTTATGATGGCTAGTATCACCACTTAGGTCTCCTTACAGCTGATCTACCAATGGAATGTACTGCAAAATGTGACTCTACACACTTTTAGAGACAGCAAATTCTGGCCTTTGGTTGGAAACACTTTCTAAGGGCAGGAGCCCATTCAGCTGCCCCCCAAAACACTGATGGAGAGTCACTCCTACAACGTTAAATGGTCCATTACAAACACCAATGTGACTAAAACCAACTTTCCCAAGCAGATGTATTTGACAGCTTTGTATTATGTTGTACAGCTTCTCGCTATCAAGTTCAAATAGCTGTTTAAGCAGTCATGTCAGAAACCCTACTTGCGCCCTTTCAGTGATGGCAAACAGGTAGCCTTCCTTCAGCAACTCTATTGCATGACAAAATGCATATAAGGGTACAGTATTCAAAATAGAGTGGATAGTATGGGTTTAATACTGATCAACTATGGCAAGTGAATGAAATTATGAAAATACAGAGGAAATCTAACTTAACAGCCTGTCCTTTTGCCTCACTTTATATGAAAATAGACAGATAGATAGATAGATAGATAGATAGATAGATAGATAGATAGATAGATCGATAGATCTACAAATATATATATATATATATATATATATATATATATATATATATATATATATATATATATATATATATATATATATATCAATGTCCCATTTTTCACAAGTGCTTCGTTATCGACTGACTTTGATCGTCACATTCATCAGGTTTATGTCTTATAGACAGTTTGTCAGTACTGGGTTATCAGGCCTGTTTTGATCCGCACTGTTTTGACGGCCTTGTAGCCTACAGTATGTGTGGGAACTTAGACCGGCATCACTATAGAGCAGACTATTAAAATGTGCCTGGTGGTCGGCGGAGTGGCGAGAAACAACACCCCAGACTCTTTCTGGAGAGCTGGGGAGAATGCCCGTGCGGATGCGCTGATCAAAGATCTTTTTTTTTTTTCCTCCCTCCAATTAGATGCGCGAATCTCTCCATAGGGAAACTGCAGATTAGTTATTAGCATGGCAGGCTATATACGTCAGAATTATATGCTCAAAAGAATCATTACTCCTGAGTGAAGAGCCACTAATTAAAGCAATCAGGATGTTTGCAGCTAGTATAAAAGAAATGACGAGGACGGGACGATAGGAATGGATGGCATTTTCTGCTTCACAGAATCCTAATGATGATAAAATGCAATTAGCGAATTGCCAGTTTAGCCTACACATCCGATTAGAGCGTATGTAGTTATACTGTAGGTGAAGTGCAAGGATATGCAGACTTAAACACTTAATAGGCTACCATTACGCACGGAGGCAGAACTCTACTCGGATGTGTCTTAATTGCGACGCATCCTTATTTCAGTCACGCAGGGCATCATTATTGTGGGTGACATATCTGCACTGATACCTTTCTATCTCTGTGTCCCATCAACCTGTAACACCGAGTCGCTCCTCTATCGACATGTCTATTATTAAGTGCACCGAGGACAACTTGTTGTATAGCCTATACACAGTCTGTTTGGACCATGGCCTACCACTTCACAACAAACATATTTTCTAATTCAAAACTTCGCTACACAAATCTCCAACAGCGTCGACCACTCAAAGCAACTTTCTTGGGGAATTTCGCAGTAATTGCAGTACCTGTGCCAGAGACTTCTCTATGAGCGCTTGTCGCGTCGCCGATCCGTCCGCAGCTGATCCAGTGTATGTGTCCACCGGTGATCCCAGAGGCAGGCGTCTAACCCTCAAACCTCCGCCACAGTGGTGACATCAAAATCACTTCAGCGGCCACACAATCCATTCACAGTATTTGCAACTTTCCGCATCAAAATGCAGGATTCGGTGTCCACCGTCGTCCCGCAGTCTTGTAGCACAGATACAGATTTATGTCCGTGAAGATATGGCAAGTTATGAGCTGTTTGTGTTCAATTAGTTTTACGATAGTGCTGGAAAATGAAGAGTCTCATTCCATAGGGAGAGCCTACTGTGTGCCATTTCCGATCCTCAATCACTGATCTCTGCCAAGATATGCACTCGTTGGCGCATCGCTTTGGTCCAAGTTTCCCGAGCGCTTCCCCTGAACGAAGTAGCCTCGAACGCACTCTAAGGACGCGCTGGATGTCTAAACGATAGCAACATAAATGTCATTTTCTCAACGTAAAAATCGGAATAGCTAACCGGTCCTTAACAAGGAGCCCATCTGAAGCATTTCCAGAGAGCAAGTGGTGAGATACTGTGGGCAGGTTAGTTGCTCCCCTCTCTCCCTCTCTCTCTCTCGCTACTCATCAGAGCGTGGGGGGGGGAGGTGGGGCTCCCATCCACCGCAGCACACAGCAACTTCACACTCAACATCACATTATGCCCGGCCTGCCTACCAGGAAATTGGGCGATTCCTACAGTATAAGAAGATCTCATCAAACTGGGTCACCTCAAATGGGGGAATGCACATTATTAAAGAAGCGTATCATGCAGTTACTGTGAGCGTGTTGCACTCATGTTGCCAAACGGCCGCTTCCTCTGTTGATGTAAAATGCACTGATTGTACCATTTGTCTAAATTTGATGTAACAGGTAGCCTGCACTGACAGTTTACTTGTTGAAAAGCATTGCATGTAGCAAAATGAATGGCCTAAAATGGAAGCTGGATGGCCACTATTTATTCATTTGGCGCCACCCTCAGGCGGTTATTATAAGAATGGGAAACGCAGTCCTCTGCATCAGCTGAGGAAATTAAGGGAAATGCATGTTAACGTTGCTTGATGTTGGAGTAATACACATAATGTTGCTTTTTTGGCAAGTAAAGACAATGAAAGTGCTGTTGGGGTACATTGGAATAAACTAGTTATGTCTAACATCATTTGTTAAAACTGCAGCAGTGCAATTAAAAAAAAAAAAAGCTTTTGCTCTGGGCTATAAATCAGCATGGCTCAGCAGGGAGTGAAATCCATCCCCCGCTACAGTTATTCTTCTTCTTTCTTCCATAACACTGCAGCCTGCGATCATAACTACACAGGCATAATGTAAGCATAAGCAATGGACCAGGAGTAATGAGTCAAACGCTGGGTTTTGTCACAAAGGAAACCCTTAAGCAATGTCCTCCGGAGAAAACTTATTTCCTATCTTCCCCAGCCATTCTGAGCCAAGAGTTTATCAGAGTGTTTCCAGTCTGTGATCCTTTACTCCTCCCCCATCTCTCATTAGCTGCAAACACACAGCTGTTGGCTTACCTCTCCAGGGCTCCCATTAAGGGCTGCCACTCAGGCTCACAGTGTCCCTGAGCCAATCATATTAGAGCTCCCGCCCACGCACTGCCACCTATGCTGCTCTTCACCAGTCCTACTAATAATGTTTAAGTATTTTCGCAGGTGGCCCCATAAGTCGCATGAGAAGAGAGCAGGTAGAAAGACAGGGAGCAAATGCTGAGAGGAACAGAAATCAACATGTCTACAGAATCTCTACCAATCAAAGACAACATCATTTAATTAGGAATGCGAGTGACTCAATGTCCATTTAATCATTTAAGGAAAATCATTATATTTCATTTAATTGTTTTAAAGCCTGGGTTATGGGATTGCAAACAGTGTAAATCCAAGTATCTTGTCAAATAACAAAAATGCAGTTTGATGATTTTTTTGCCATTTAATAAATTTTTCTTTCAAGCTTTTTTTTTACTCTCATAAATAAAAAAAAGACATTTAAGGCAGAGTTTTACCATTATTATACCAATGGGGTGGCCTCTTGCCTCTTCCCCATGTAAAGGAAAAAGCCCCAAAAAATTATCTTAAAGAATAAAGATAATTACACCAAAACTGACTACATATGTTGCCAACATAATAATGTTAAAAGTACATGGCACTCATGGATGTAACTCACCGAAATTAGTGCAATGAATTCATTTTTTGAAATGTGAGCATTTCCTAACCCAAACAGTAGAGACAGACTGAGGGCATAACATTTCAACAATGTGTTGTCCGTTTCAGGTGTAATTGTGTGGGATGAAATACTGCTTCATTTGATATCTTGTTAGTCAGTTTAAAGAGAGCCGGCCTGTTTGATTCCCGCTCACCTTTTCCTTGTGGCCATATTTCAAAAATAAAAAATAAAGAGTTAAAACGAGGACAAGGCAAGGGTATTTGGTGCATCACAACAAAAGCAGAGAATGCCCTCAAACTGTCCCAAATTCCCCAAAAGAGTCTGCTCCCCATGTAGTATCTGGCCAGCACATGGTCTGTAGCCAGTGCCCTGAATATTACAGCCTCCTACTTTGATAAGGAACACATTTTTCCAAATCAGATTCAGTCATATAAACACATTCAACAACCATCACTTAAGCATTTGGCAAGTTTCTCTCAATGAATATGATTATGAAACCCAACTCCATTTACGTCAATCGATGGTGAAAACTTTGAAGTTTGGCATGCTTGAATACTCTGTAGGCAGAATGCTCTAATTCTAAGCTCATGGTTTGATTGCACACAACACAGCGCGTGAATGTGATCTGTATACATTTACATCTATTCTCTTATCACATACCACACCTGGAGCAACCCCCCACCCCACAAACACTATATGCAGACAGAAGACAAGCACAGAGACACACACACACACACACACACACACACACACACACACACACGTGTAACACAAATGGGGATACATCTAAAGAGAAGAAAACGACGGAGTAGAAAACAAGTTTAAAAAAAACTGCAGTAAAAGTCTTAAGTGTACACTTTGAAGAGTAAATGAAAAATAGGCAAAAACCTGCTGCTGCACTGCTCTCTATAGGTACAAATGCTAGTGAATAGTGTATGTCTGGTCTCATCCCAGTCAGTGAAGTCACAGCAGGTTTTGCCTTTGACAGCTGATTAAAAACACCCACTGTGACGTTACGGGGTGTGGCCAGACGTAAAACAGCATAAGCCCACAGACATCAATCAGTGTGGCAGCATCTTTCTGCCATATTTGGTGTGGATTTACTCTTTATATGTCACCACAAAAAAAAAAAAAAAAAACTGAATCGGGGATATATGAAAAGAAACAGACACTGAGTTGAAGAACCTGGCGCATTCAAATTTGTAGCACATCCACTTGTGGAGCAGGAGCTGTTACAGATGGGTCAACAGAGGGATATATGGAACAGTGGAGCGAAAAGGAAACTGCAAAACAGAGCCAGTAGTTTGTAAAGCAAAGTTTCCACTCATGTGCTGGAAAATATTAATGGTGAATAGTTTTAATCACTTCCAAAATTACAGTATGTTAGAACACAATACTATACCAATTTAAATAAAATCTTAAAATGGCAGCCGGGGAATACTGTCCAACAGCATAAACAACCGTATCCATTAACACTAGTAATTTGCAACATAAATGCTAAATTCAGATCTTAAAATGTAAGAAGTTTATGAATAAACTTAAATGAGATATTATACTGTATAGTAAATTACGTTTTGATAAGAAATAAATATCCACACATCAGCAATTAACTGTTAAAAAGCTAAAAGTAACGCAAACATTGTTATAATCTACATATCCTGCCAATCCGGGTGATAATATGCTACAAAGGAAAACTTGTAAACTGTTGAATTTGTAGGAATGCACATCCAATCATCATTCCTCAATTTCAATTCCTAGATTGAATTGGCAAATTAATTTATTAGCCCTTTATATTTTTACTTCCTAATAATGTGACTGTGTATGGGCTTTTTTTTTAATCAGCTGAGTGAATGGTTTCATGATTTAACAATGAAACCAATTTTATGTTGATATAACAAATTCATTAGACATTAAACTTTTAACGTGGTGAGGAGAGTAGGACGCAGGGCTGGGCGATATAGACAAAATCAAATTTCACAATATGCTCGACCAAATACCTCAATGTCGATATTGCGACGATATTGTATGGTTGACTAGTGCTGCTTTAACAAAATGTTAATGTTATGTTTTTTTGATAAATATTCTCCAGAAATTAATGACTAAGTGGGTAAAGGTAAATAATAGCACAGCTAGAACAGTCTGGTAAAACAACATCACTTTACTGTAATGCTGCCTGTAAAACCAGGTAAAGACAACACTTATCATAATATTACAATATATCCAAAATCTAAGGCAATATCTAGTCTCATATCACGATATTGATACACCATCCATATATTGCCCAGCCCTAGTAGGACGTGATGATTATTTACAGTATAATGGGTGCAGAGCTGGCTTTCTAGACCTTCTAAATGAACATGTTGATATATCATTGTAGAGGTCCTAAAGCTACTGTAAGAAGACAATACAAATCCCACTGTCTTAAACAGGACGTGTGCTAGACTCTAATACTTGACAGTACACCGAACCGTTGGATGCAAACATGTTTCAGATGTAGAATATGTTTACATGTTGTAACATCACAAATCTCTTTTGAAAGCTCCTTAGTGATTCTGACCTTTTTCATGTCAATGAAAAAATTGACAAAGAAAAAAGAAAAGCCATCATTCTCTGAAGGTTGACATGATGTTACGGCTGAGATGTCTTAATGGACAACTCATTTCCTAATGGCGCTGGCATCTGAGGAGATTTAAAAGAGGTGTGTTTATTAAGCTGTCAGCACCACATGAACAACTCACTGTCATTTCTGTCATGATTTAGCTTGGTGTGTGTGTGTGTGTATGTGTGTATGTGTGCGCGTTTGTTTCTGATTGGCAGCTACAAAGGCTGAACAATTTCCCCGGTAATATTTCCACCAGCAGCTGTCCGTTCGGTTATCACCTTACCTCATGCACACTTGTTGATCCTTTCCAAACAATATTGTGCAAGACGACTGTGGAGAGCTTAGAAGTAAGGCAGCCACTGATAATAATAAATAATAAAAAAAAAGAGAACAACAAGATAGTCAGTAAGATGACAACGCCAGCATGAGTAGGAAGACAATGGTGGTTATATACTATACTTAGACTGGCATAATTCTTTCTGTATAAGGTGTGACCCCTAACTCCCCTTAGCATCCCACGCACAGATGTATATGTTGGCATTTATGCTATGTGCAGCCTCTGCTTTATGCTCTTAGTGCTTTATGCTCTCACTGGGAGAGTATACACTGAACTTAAATCAAAACTCAAGAGCATTTGGACTTATGTTGGGCCCCAGTGGTTTGGCTAATTAACGGATGGGTTCTCTAAGAAGCAGATAGCATGTAGAGGTGGGAGGATCTGCATCACTCCTCTCTCTTGTAGGAAATGCAATGTCTGAATTTGGCAAAATAAAGTGCTAGGGAAATCGCGCCTTCATCTTCACAAAACTGGACTTCAAATGAGCAACCCATGAACGTTTAAAAAAAAATGAATATTGTAGCGGGATGGGTTTATTGCACTGTAGGGGTAAGTAATCCTGTTAGTGCCATGTAAACATGTCTCTATGTCTTATACTCATGCCTCCTTATCATATTCAGTGCATTCCAGATTATATGCAGCAGCTGAATGTCACTATTTCTCTTAAAGGGTTGGTGGGGGGCAGTGTGTTAACATGCCAGGAGCTACAGTACTTAGCATTTCTTTTAGTGTTTATGTGTGCCACTGGGTTGGGATTATATCAACATGATCGTGACAGTTAGGCACGCAACAGCAGCAACAATAACATGTCTGATAGTGAAACAGTATGCTTTAAACAGTCCTGCAGTCATTTACTGCACGGCAAAGCTGCAAACCCTAAATATAAAGAAAGCGGGAATGAGAGTGTGTGAGAGAGAGAAAAAAACAAACAAATTAAGCTACTTAGCATTTTTGGTCTAGCTTTTAAAAAAGATTAAATTATGTACAAAGTCATTTATGTATTCTATAGATTGGAATGGATTAGCAAATGGTTGCATTGATTTGCAGTCTGTATCGGGGGCTGAATTGATCTGTGAAATGCGAAGTTCTTTTGTCTAATTTTCCAATTTATTTTTATTTACTGTGTATTGTGCCAAACCATTCCACTGATTACAGACTCACTCTAAAGTAATGGCAGTGGAAAAGTTTAAAGATTTGTATCCCTCAGTTGATGTAGTTGAAAGAAAATAACAGAGTTCTCAAAGCTAATAGCTATGAGCTTTAAGTGCAGTACCATCCACTTGGCTAGAGCCTAAAAAGACGACTGAATAAAGAAAAAAGGTTCAAGTGTATGACACGGGGTTAACAGACTCGCCATCTTCCTTCAGATGTCTATTTGTTCATCCTGGTCCAACCCAAATGAGAAAAATTGACCAAGAGACAGGTAGGTGTATGCCTTTCCATTTAGAGTCAAATGAGTAATATATGAATGATATGCTTTTCATATTAGGGATTTCCACATGTCCTGGCATCAAATCAAGTATAACAATGAAAATGTGATGTGTAAAAGTGCCATTCCATTATTTAACATAACACTTGAAAAAGTCTGGGAAATAAAAGGGTTTGAAGGCCAAAAGACTCCCGTGGACATATGAAATTTCTCTGTATTAACTCTATTGTTATTTTCATTATTAGATGTTGGTAAAATGGGATTTCTTTTCCATGAGTTTAATAACGTTCAAAATCAGATTCAGGCCTCAAAACAACTTTGGACAAGGGCTAAAGCAGGAAATGACTCTTTTTTTTCCTAAGTCAACTTAATGAACACCATATTTATAGAACATATAAAATATTTTTTTTCTTCCATTTGGATGCATAACAACAAAATGGTGCGTCTGTGTGTGTGCGAGCCACCGTCAGTCAGCCTGTCACACATAGCCTGTTGCTTGCAGTAAAACAGAAATAGATGAGGCGTTTCCTTAGGAACAGCAGCCTTAGATCTCACCGACCAATGAAAGAAGTTGACCCATTCACTGGTTCATTGGTTTTTAAAAAATGCTACAGCTACTAATTGCCTTAGCTAGCTGTAGATATTGGCCGAGGTGAGAATAAATTATCTGACTTCTGAAGCTCACCCACGCAACTTCATTCAAAGTCATTGTAGCCTGGTAAAGGCAGCATTACTTCATTGCTTCCATTTTTTCAGGTTTTCAAAACTTGATCTAGACCAACAGTATTGTACTGTGTATTGTATCAAGCCATTTCATATCACACTGTTTTTTTACGCTAGCGCAGCTTAGTAGGGAATTTTAATTAACCTATTTAATAATATTAAACGCACAGGTCTTGTTGATAACACTGTAGTCCTTGAAAAGCAACATTTGTATGCACTCGTCAACTACCACAGAACCAAACAAACATGCAGCAGGTTTGTAGATAGGTTATTGTTCTCAGTTTATATTTGTATTGTATTTCTTTAAGCCTTTTAAAACTAATTTTGTTGTGCGTATGAGAACAATTGTTAGTCAAATGTATGGAGCATACTTTCTGCATATCGTAGAAACTGAAAACCAACACAGTCAATTTATAATCAATCCATCGAAGTACAATCGAAATACATCACACCCACAGACAACGTGCCTCAAAATAAAACCTTTAATTTATTTTCTAATTCTATTACCTGCAATCTTAAATTGTGACAGTCTAAAGAACACCATGACCCTTGTTTTCTCTTCCTGTCAAAATCAACACTTTTGTTTTATCAATATTATTAACTTTTTTTTTACGTTTTTGTCCCTTTTTCCAACACTTTTGACACATTTTTTCCAATGTTTGTCACTTTTTTTGACATTTTCAACACCATTAACTTTAGTTTTACAGTTATTTTTGGAATGTATGGTCAATAAACCTAATTGATAGGAAATTATACCTAATGTTTGAGTTAGAAAAGCTGAAATTAGGAATTATTTAGACTAAAAATAAAGGAATGTATGTTGATGGATAATCACAGACTGGAATATGTCAACTTTTACTCAATACTATTTCAAAACCATTTTTTTTTGCAAATGTTATAAAGTTAAATTAGATACCCCAAAATTAATGAAAGTAGAGATTTGTACTTGCCAAAGAGCGTTGTGTGGAATCAATCATGTTGTTTTGGGTAATTACAATTGGGTAGTTAGAGAGAACATTGATATAGGAAAACTGGTCAATTTGACCCAAGGACAACATAAGGGTTAAATAAAATATCACCATAGATATCCAAACCTCTTCTAAATTGAAAAAAGCATGTCCTTGGTATAACATATTCAGTTAAATTTGCTATTCATTTTCCAATTCAATGCTTGCACTGCTTCAGTTGATGTCTAGACAGAGCAGAGTGCAAGGACTTTTAGCAAGTAATCATTATTTGTACTTTATTTTGATAGTTCAAGAGGTGTTCATCTACAGTTTGTCATCTGTCAGAAGCCATATGGGGCAAATCCACAGTAATTATCAATGCTATTCAAGCATTGTGTAAAGTCCTAATGGGTTAACTTTTTCCTTAGTGTAAAAGGAATATACAGTTCTCGGTGTAATTCAAAATTAATTTTGCTTGTAATTCCTGCAATAAAATAAGACCATCATCAGTCTAATGTACATTACCTAAACCCGTGTTGCACTTTATGTGTTTTATTTGTTTCAGGTTATAATTTTGTACACATTGAGAATGGCTGATTTATAAAACAAACCTCAAGCTGGACACAATAACAGTAACAATGTAATGCAATCCATTTACCTTGCAAGACACACTATCTTGGTATAATATAGTCCTGTTTAAGAGAGGTGGTGATTAGACTCTATGGGCATTTTTTAGGCTGTTCTTTTCCAAAGTGGAAGAGAAGCTCTATTAGAGCTTAAAGTTATTGTGTTAAAATCTTTATAATTGTGAATAGGTGAACCATAATAGCTCACTCACTAATTGCTAAACACCATAGCTCAATGAACAAAAGCCTCAGTGTGCTATCTTGTGTTACTAATGGTTAACCCATTTACATTACAGTACATTTAAAGAAATTATTGTGTTCCTCTCCTCTCCTCAATACGGGCCAATATTCAGAAGAAGAGACCCAAGTGTTTTTATTTGTGTAGTAGTACTAAAACAAAAAGAAATAATATAAGAGCAAGCCTGTATACCCCTGTGGTCTTATAGGGCATTTTACATGAAAAACATTCAGCAAATGACATCTACATATATTAGACTATCCACTGGCTGAAAATGAAAGAAATTGTTCTTGCTTTATTGTGCATCCAAATAGCTTCTTGAAAAATACAGAGGCTAGAGACTGCCAATAGAATACTTTGGGGAAAAGAGAAAGGCAAAACATCTGGCCTCAAAATTTTTAATTAGTCTTACCATTGGGATTTCTTTCATTTCATGTACTGGGGTATTTCTTTTCCTTGAGGAAAACTTGACTACATGATGTGAAATAAAATAATAAAATATTAACTATTCATTTATAGTGGAAGACAATTTACTTAAGAATTCATGTCCATATACAACTCTTTTTTGACTGTCAAGAACAATCTAATACATTAATTCTAAAAAACAATGTATCCAAATGATACAGTTCCACATGTTATGCAAGGATTTTAGTCCACTATGTTGCTCCAAAACTGCAGACAAGGACTTGGGGCATTGTCATGATGTCTGAAGCTACACTGCAAACAAGCAAAGTTATTTGGTCAGTTTGTTTGTTTGATTTGAGACTTTAAATGCTCAAATTAGGCTAGTTCAACTGAAGTGCAACTGAAGCAGAAAGTGCACTGTTATCTATAGCAAATACCCTAGAGTCAGTTTACATCACCCAGGGAGAAAAGCTGCCGCATCACTGCTCTGAATGGGTAAAAAAAAGTTTGAAGCATTAATCTGACTCCAAGCACTCGTTGGGCAGTCACCACTGTACATTGTATTTCAAGACTGTCCAGCCGGTCTCTTGCATAAGTAGGGCATACCTTAATTTTTTTAAAGGGGAGTACTTGGTAAGCGTTACTATTGAAGTTATAATGGTGAGGCTCAGTAGTGCAAAGCCTTTTGAGTTTCCTTCTGCTGACTTAAGCTTGGACATACAATCTTCAATATCCCTGTTCCCTGTGTCATAACCTGCTAAAAGACTTGAAACTTAATTTTTAGTAAAGCAGTTATTAATTGGCTGAATTTTGAAAAGTCAAAGTGGAATTTAAAATAATTTTGCTAAGAAATCAGCCTATATCTTTGTTGTTTATTTTGACTTGTGTACTTATTTGGTCAAAATTGTAATTACAATAAAATAAATATACATTGTATTCATTTGATGAGGTAGCCACCCTTATATTTCTGATCTCCATTGATAGTGAATTTTTGGTTTCGACTGAAAATATTGCTACTGGTTATTTGATTGGTGTCAAATTTATGAGCAGGCAGTTTGTAACATCACTTAATTTCCAACAACCACACAGGCAGTTAACCAGCTGGGGGGCTGATGTTGCTATCCTTTCCAAGTCCCATCAGTGAGTTGAGCAAACCCGGTATTTCTCCATGTCATAATTTATGGTGTGCTGAGTTTTACGACTGTTCATAATAGTCAGATTTGGTATTTTGACATGACCACATCTGGACCTGAAAAGTAACATGTAGTGGGAATCGGTGCTAAAGTTCGTAGGCTATCCAGGGAGATGACGAGCTCCAGCCAGTAGGGCACCGCTGGAGTTGACAGCACGTCTCTTAGCAGCGCAAAATGGATAAAAGGTTCAGCTGCAGTATGATTGTATTTCATATTTCTTTACACAAAAAGTGAGGTGAATTCCAATTTTAGTTGGACTTCAATAATCAGCCATTTCTTCAGCCTAATCAGCCTATTTTGTTTGCAGTCTCATTGTTTTCTTTCATTGTTAATCTTCTACCATTAACCTTGCACGTCTCTCTTTGAAAAGAGACTGATGATCTTAGTTGAACCAAGTTACCGGGTTAATAAAGGTTACGTGAATAAAACAACAATTACACACACAGTGGAGTTGCATTCCTTATTATATGTATCAGATATTTGCTTTTATAAAAAAAGATGTCCAAACAGTATAAAGGAGTAACTTGTAATTTGATGATTTTGAACAGTACTTTTCAAAAAGGGCTATATATTTGTTTCTTATATAAAATGCCAAACAAGAATGACAGGATTACAGAATAATTATTCAAATATATAAAATGTTTTCTCCCTGCATAGACATTTAAAAAAGAAACCATAAGATGCACTGCCTTCACCAATTTAAGCTCCCCAGGTAGGATATTTTAAACACCTGAGGGCCTGGAAAGCAAAGACTGAAATGCCTTTGGTCTTTAGTCTAGACTACAGAATGGCCAAGGGGGCCCTGAGGTTGTCAGAATACACACTAGCTTAGGTTAAAAGATCAGAGACAGCTTCACTCAGTGAAACCAGAGTGTTAAAAAGTCAACCTTAAGTAAGTACAGACTAAAATCAGTAATTCCAACTGAGAGACAACAGACACATTACTTAAACAACCCAGAGAAGCTAAAATAAAGGTAGTATGGGCTGACAAGTGGTCTTCTTCAATACCTCCTTAATTCTGAAATGCAGGATGGGAAGGATCAATGGATGGATGAAATAACTAACAACAGTACAGTACAACTTTTAACAGCTTCCTATCAACAAGTCTTTCTGAACTAAATAGCTTAACATCA
The DNA here is from genome assembly GCA_013375575.1 of Percina caprodes. NCBI lineage: Eukaryota > Metazoa > Chordata > Actinopteri > Perciformes > Percidae > Percina > Percina caprodes. Next base: position 270,016 of record JABXJD010000271.1, on the reverse strand, counting down.
ATTCAAAAACTACTCATGTTGCTAGCTGTAAGTTTACTTAACACTCACAATTTGTGATATAGCAATGAAGCAGTGAATACAGATGAGGCATTCAACTATAGATTTGGAATGTTTGTGTACTTATAGTGCTAATAATTGTGCCAGGGCGACTTGAGAAAATATTTGTGAAGAAAGAATTACAGCTTAACGTTAGCAGACATGTGGAGTTGAGAATAACAGTATTTATCAGTGACAATAATTGGAGCGTTTGGTCACGTCTATACTGTGAATGTGATAGACCAGAAATTGTGGTCACTTCACCGAAATAGAATGGAGGTTTGTCACAGCCTAGTGGAAGGTAAACATGTTTTAAAGTTTTAGTCCCCTTCAGTTTCAACGAAGATGAAAAGTTCATCACGCTTGCTTCACATGTTTGACACAAGCAGTACATTTTTGTTTCGATACAGTGCAGGGTATTCATGCGAAACGTATTGAAACAAAAACGTTCTGCTTGTGTCAAACAAGTGGAGCAAGAGTGATGAAGATGAAATTGTCATCTTTGTTGAAACTGAAGGGGTATAAAACATGTTTACCTTCCACTAGGCTGTGACAATCCCCTATTCATTTTAGGTGAAGTGATCACAATATCTGGTCTATCATATTCACAGTATAGACATGCAAAAACGCTCCAAAATACCATTATACTAAAATAACATAATTACAGAAAATGTTAACATGCTTATTGTAAGCATGATGTCGGTTTCTTTGTTCTTTTTGGATGTTAGCTATGTTCTTGCTTGTTCATAAAAAAACATAAAAAAACCTTTATCTCTCCCCGACTGGCTTAAGTGCAAATGTTGTGCAAAGGCTTTGTAAAAGAAAAAATGCATTTTCCAAACTTCCAGGGCATTAGACTAGAAACTGACCTCAAGTTTAGCCTGACAGGACCAAACGGCTGGAACTGAAGGGTCATAGACAAACTTCAGTTGCAAGGGGCATCCAACATGTGTAAAGGTGAAGTGAATTAGGAAGAAAAACTGTGCTTTGGATCACTGAACCTCAATGGAAACTGCCCAGACCAGATTTACTGGATTCATGATTGTTATACATGACATAGTTTTGCATTGCCAGACCTTCCTCCACAGCGCTGTGAAGGAAGGTCTAGCTAGTCCACACACCATTCCAGGATGGGAGAAAAACGTGTTCTGGTCTTGGGTGACGCATAGCGCTGGACGCAGGTACAATGCCTCTTGTTTTGGTGGAACATGTGCATGCAGGGAGGCGAGCTCTGGAATTAAAACGGCTGTTGAGTGTTAAAAAAGATGAAGATAATTTGATTGTCGGTTCTAGCTCGGAGGATGTTTCCAGAATTAACCTGAGTTTAGAATGCCAACACAAAGAAAGCAGAAGGGACATCCAGCAGAACCTCCGTAAAGCGTCGTATAAAATACTAAACATGACACGATTCATAAAAATGAAAGTGACGTATGCTTTTGTGATGTTGGATTCATATCCTCTTTTAAGATAATTTTGACAAATTGGTTGCCAAATGGAAAATACTATTTGCATATAATTTAAAGGTTGACATATAAAAAAAAGATTGAAATCATCTGCGAAATGAGTCATATTTAAAGTGGCAAAGAAAAAGGTTTGCTTGCTGAAATCAAGTCCAGCTATCACCAGTAGGCCAGATGGGCTCTACTCTACATGATTTATAGGCTACAGAGAAACAGAATTAAGATGGTTTCAAGAGGCTTCTTTGAAAAGGTTTTGAGTAAGAATGAATAATAGTAACACACAGAGCTATCCTGGGTGAACCTAGGGGATACAGATTAGCAGTGTTGTGAGCAGACGGCTTTTGTAATCCATTGTTGTAGTCCTCAACTAACCATTGTGATACTTTACACCAGGAGGTTTTCAAGCACCAGTCTGTTCCACAGGGTCACACTCAGCAAGAAGTTCACACATTATTTGGGATATTGTATTTTGAAAAAAAAAAGGTTTACTATATCATGTACAGACATTTTGTAGGATTTTTCTACTCAAGTATTCAAGAATTGGACAAGATCATATTTTTGGGCATAAGATATCGTGGTGGAGATTGCCATTACAATGAGAAATGTCACTGTGCTGTTTTGAAGTAGACGCCAAGATACAGAGGAAATGAGAAGCTTTTCATGTTTAATTAATAATGCTAATGAAACTTAATTAGAGCAGCTTATGAAAAATGCATTCAATGAAAGATGAGCTTTATCCTTAAATAACAAGCCTCCTGTGCTGGATTTGGTGTCCTATTACATGCTAATTAGACTGCACTAGGGACTGTTAATGAGCATAGATCATTTCAATCTTTAGCACAGAAGGGCCCCCACTAACCACTTATGACCATATAGTGGAAATCTCTTTTCATATGTGTGTATACTGGGTAAGATATGGATGGATAAAGATGGATTTGCAACCATCTTTATCACACCTACATCTTGTCCAGAATGCGGCTGCTAGATTGTTGACTGGTACCAGAAGGAGGGATCATATCGCCCCGATATTGGCTTCTCTTCAAGGGTTACTGGTGAAATATAAAATTGATTTTAACGTAATGTTACTTGTTTTTAAGGCATTACATGGATTAGCCCCTTTATATATTGCTGATCTTTTTATCCTACATCACTCCTCTAGAAGGCAAAGATTGTCTAATCAGTTCGTTTTAGCTATTCCACAGTCTGGGATGAAAACAAAAGGTGACCGCGCCTTCTCCGTTGTGGCCCCGAGACTCTGGAACAAACTTCCCATTTATATTAGGTCCTCCTCTACTGCCGAGCTCTTTCTGTCTCATCTCATTTGTATAGAAGTGTGTTGTTTGTATGAAGGGCACCGAGTCTATATTTTTATTGTCTTCCTTTGTTTTTAGAACGTAATATAACTTTGCACAGCTCTTTGTTCAGCCTAGGTTGGTTTTAATTATGCTCTATAAATAAATTGACTTGACTTGACATTTTATTGTAATGACTTACATTTGCTGCAGTGAAAACAAGTTGAGAATGACAAGTGCATCATACATAGCTTCAGAACATTTTGGGCTTTCTATAATCCTTTGGGAGTGTCTATTAAAAAGACCTCACAGTCTGCAGGCTATCAGTTCACAGGTCTGGAAAAAAATATCTTCAAACAAGCTTGCGCTTTTCATTTGGCGTTCACTGAATCACATCCAAAAGTACATTTTCAGACATGTATTTTGTATTTTTGCATTCAATTTTGCATGTTAGTCATGTTAATTACCCACATATGGTTTTCTGCTCTTTCATCTAAATTAAAAATGTCAAAAATAATAGATTTCTTATGGTAAAAAGCATATCTATTGATGCATACTGTGCGCTGAAAGTGCATGGACTGGTCTTTATGTAGAGACAGTGGTGAACTGTCACAGTATATGTCATCACCAGTTTTCTAACAGCTTACTAACATCACAGCTCAATTGTTGAAAATGCCTGTATACCCTGCAGGTAAGGGACTATTAAATCCTCCTACACTGTGATCCTGCTCCTACGCCTGATTTCATCTCAACCTGCAAGGCTTTTGGTCAGTAACACCTATTGCAATGTATTTCTCTTGAATTCCAACAAATTAATCTTTTAAAGGGAACAAAGCAATCATTGATTGTATAGCTTATATATGACAGTTTATACCAATTGATAAATGATCAGTATGTTCTGTATACATAAACTAATTAACTATATAGCCGGTGTCTCTCTGCTAAAAAAAAGAGAGGGGGTTGGATGAATGGGTGGATGTGTGTGCTCTGTTTTACACTGTCAATTTGGCAGACGCCTGCAGCGGTGGTGTGTTGCCATGGTGATTTGAGCAAGGCATAAAAGAGCAGAAAGGTTTGCCTAACAGGACCAGTCTCTTAAGGACTGATAAAATGAGAACCTTTCTTTAAGACTCTCGTATTCACTATATGCCTGTTCAAAACAACCCAGAACATCCTCTTAAGCACAACATGATGTACAATATAATTGAATCAGACATGCCCATTTAATGCTTGAACCTGTTAAAAACATTCACTTTTATGAGGAGAAAATTATCCTTTCCATTACATGTTCTATCATTGGCCATATATATATATATATATATATATATATATATATATATATATATATTGAACAATCGTCTTTAAACTGAGAGTGCCTCATATAACAGCTGAAACTGAAGATCCCTTTCTGCAGCCGTTATGGTTGGTTGACTGATTATAGGTCTGACTGAGATCCGTCTTCGACAGAAAATGTAATAGTTCAAAGTTAATAATTATTGTTGGCAACATTATTAAATGGAAACCCCACAAGCAGTCAAAAATCAAGACTAATGGGGAGATGTTCTAAGGATGTTTGGCCCATACAATATTTTGGCACTGAACAGTCAAATTGTGTTTGTCTTATTTTTATTATTATAATTATTTACCAAAGGACCACCAAGGGTTTGCGATGGTGAAATAGTGTGTGGTCTGATGCAATACTCTAAAGCATTCCTGTAAAGAAGCAAGACGAGGAATGGAATTACATACAAATAACCCATCCACCTGATTTATTAACACACCCGCTCAGTTGGGCTCCCGTATATAGAGGTTTACTCCTCGACGCAGTGGGCCTGGGTTCAACTCCGACCTGCTGCCCTTCACTGCAGGTCATTCCCCACCTCTCTCCCCTTTCATGTCTTCAGCTGTCCTTAAAGGCCTAAAATGCCCAAAAGAATAATCTTTAAAAAGATAAAATAATTTTTTAACACAATGTGACAGAGGAAATTGTGTCTGACATTTTACGTTATGGAAAAAGAGGTGGAATAAGTGCGGCCCTGTTGTATCAGACACATGCACGATTATAGTCCGAACACAGGCAAGAGATAGACATTAAAAGATGCAAAGTTAGGCTAGTATACCAGAACTCTCCACTCTGCACAGCAACACATGACAAAACCTGTTGTTCTTCCCAAGGCTTTACTGTTCTGTTACACTCTTGCTTGTTTTTCCTGGCTGTAAATGTCACATAGCAGCTCAAGTCCATTGCGATATGATTTAAGCAGTACTATTTCTTATTTTTTCTATCCGTTTACAGCCATGATTGGATGGATTGTCATTAAATGGGGTTCAGACATCCCTCATCAGGATTTATTGTATCTCTTTGTTAACTCCTAACATTTCATCTAGCACCATCATCAGTTAAAAATGTCATGTTGTTCAATACTTTGGTTTATGACCAATTACCTGCAAAACTAATGACATTCCATCAGCCTCAGCTGTACGTTTTTAGTGCTAATGAGCAAATGTCAAAACTAAGATTGCAAACATACTATCATTCCTGCTTAGGATCAGCATGTTCCAATCATATGCATGGTTGTGAATTAACAAAATATAAGAAAATATTGGATAATTTACAGGAAAATTCCTTCAATACTTTAATATAACTGTCATCATCCATCCATCCATCTTCATCCGCTTATCCGGTACCGGGTTGCGGGGGGAGCAGCTCCAGTAGGGGACCCCAAACTTCCCTTTCCCGAGCCACATCAACCAGCTCCGACTGGGGGATCCCGAGGCGTTCCCAGGCCAGGTTGGAGATATAATCTCTCCACCTAGTCCTGGGTCTTCCCCGAGGCCTCCTCCCAGCTGGACGTGCCTGGAACACCTCCCTGGGGAGGCGCCCAGGAGGCATCCTCACCAGATGCCCGAACCACCTCAACTGGCTCCTTTCGACGCGAAGGAGCAGCGGCTTTACTCCGAGCCCCTCTCGGATGACTGAGCTTCTCACCCTATCTCTAAGGGAGACGCCAGCCACCCTCCTGAGGAAACCCATTTCGGCCACTTGTGCCCTCGATCTCGTTCTTTCGGTCATGACCCAGCCTTCATGACCATAGGTGAGGGTAGGAACAAAAATTGCCCGGTAGATTGAGAGCTTTGCGTTCTGGCTCAGCTCCCTTTTCGTCACAAAGGTGCGATAAACGGAATGTAATACCGCACCAGCTGCTCCGATTCTCCGACCAATCTCACGCTCCATGGTCCCCTCACTCGCGAACAAGACCCCAAGGTACTTAAACTCCTTCACTTGGGGTAAGGACTCACTCCCTACCTGAAGAAAGCACTCCATCGGTTTCCTGCTGAGAAACATGGCCTCAGATTTAGAGGTGCTGATCCTCATCCCAGCCGCTTCACACTCGGCTGCGAACCGATCCAGTGAGTGCTGAAGGTCACAGACCGATGACGCTATCAGGACCACATCATCTGCAAAAAGCAGCGATAAGATCCCGAGCCCACCGAACTGCAACCCCTCCCCACCCCGACTATGCCTCAATATCCTGTCCAGAAATATTATGAACAGGATTGGTGACAGAGCGCAGACCTTGCGGAGGCCAACCCTCACCTGGAACGAGTCCGACTTACTGCCGAGAACCCGGACACAGCTCTCGCTTTGGTCATACAGAGATTGGATGGCCCTGAGAAGGGACCCTCTCACTCCATACTTCCGCAGCACCTCCCACAGTCTCTCCTGGGGGACCCGGTCATACGCCTTCTCCAAATCCACAAAACACATGTAGACTGGTTGGGCATACTCCCAGGCCCCCTCCATGATCCTTGCGAGAGTGAAGATCTGATCCGTCCACAGCCAGGACAGAATCCGCATTGTTCCTCTTCAATCTGAGGTTCGACTATCGGCCGAACCCTCCTTTCCAGCACCTTGGAGTAGACTTTACCAGGGAGGCTGAGAAGTGTGATACCCCTGTAATTGGCACACACCCTCTGGTCCCCCTTTTGAAGAGGGGAACCACCACCCCGGTCTGCCACTCCTTAGGCACCGGTTCCAGACTCCCACGCAATGTTAAAGAGGCGTGTCAACCAAGACATCCCCTCCACACCCAGAGCTTTCAGTATTTCTGGACGGATCTCATCAATCCCTGGGGCTTTGCCGCTGTGGAGTTGTTTGACTACCTCAGCGACTTCCACCAGGGAAATTGACAACAATCCCCCATTATCCTCCAGCTCTGCCTCTACCACAGAGGGCGTGTCAGCTGGATTTAGGAGTTCCTCAAAGTGCTCCTTCCACCGCTCTATTACCTCCCCAGTGGAAGTCAACAACGTCCCATCCTTACTGTACACAGCTTGGATGATTCTTCGCGGTTTTCCAGAAGCACCTTGGTGCCGACCGAAAGTCCTTCTCTATGTCTTCTCCGAACTTCTCCCACACCCGCTGCTTTGCCTCTGTCACGGCAGAGGCTGCAGCCCTTCGGGCCCGTCGGTACCTCACAACTGCCTCCGGAGTCCTCCGGGATAACATATACCGGAAAGACTTCTTCTTCAGTCGGACGGCTTCCCTGACCACCGGTGTCCACCAGGGTGTTCGTGGGTTACCGCCCCTTGAGGCACCTAAGACCCTAAGACCACAGCTCGCCGTCGCAGCTTCAGCAATGGAAACTTTGAACATTGTCCACTCAGGTTCAATGCCCCCAGCCTCCACAGGGACGCCCGAAAAGCTCCGCCGGAGGTGTGAGTTGAAAGTCTGTCGGACAGGGGCCTCCTCCAGACAATCCCAATTTATCCGCACTACCCGTTTGGGCTTACTAGGTCTGTCCAGAGTCTTCCCCCACCCCCTGATCCAACTCACCACCAGATGGTGATCAGTTTTTCAAACAATCATCAAAAATAGTGTATACTGTATATCAAATTAAATCCTGTTTGTAAGTGCATTTTTAACAGTGCAGCTATTTCTGACCCATAGCATATTGAATACTAATACTATTTTTTCAACATAAAAGGAGGGTAAAAACCACAAAAATGAGCCTAAAAGTGATCAAATGTTAGGGCATTACCGAAGTCAGCAGGATACATTGTCATAGAACTGTGAATGTACAGTAGATACAAAATGTCATGGGATTCTATCCAAAGTTTTTTTTTTTTTTGGTCTTGAGGAAAGAGGACTGAGCAACCAGAGTATAGAATCACATTAAAAACAAGCAAACTAAACAGTCTCACTCACCTACTATTGCAGATTCCCTGCTTGCCTGGCCTTATCACACACAATTGGTAAGTGCCTTATGTGGGAAGTCAGTGAGGGATCGCACCCTCTATAATGCACTACTCCAACTGGTTGAACAGAGTGGGATCTTCGGGAGTGGATAGTGTGCCATTAAGCTTCTTGTGGATTAGGTCTTCCCAGGCAAGCTTCTCACAGTCAGATGAAAAGAAACGCGGCAAACGCGACTCCATGCCTACATGGCTGTTCATACCCTCCATAGGCAAACAGTGGGAGTGCAAAAGGACAAGGAATACATGGCACAGTGAATAAGCCTTTACACACTTACACAGAAAAAAGGAAAAGTCAGCAAATTACTCTGTCGATACATAAAGACATAACAAGTAGCAAACTATGCAGTGCGCTTTGGTCTCACAGTGACTGCTGAACAGCATGCCCAATCAAAAATCAAAAGTATTTTAATAAAAACATATCTTCTAGAAAAACATCAAACACCCAGGATGTCACATTCACCTTTGAAGTTAAACATGATAAAGGTCAGGCATATACTGTTTCTGAGGGAGGTTTAAGAAATGAATAGGTATAGTGGTTGTATGTGGTGATCCCATTCAAAGATAATAATAATAATAATAATAATAATAATAATAATAATAATAATAATAATAATAATAACACATGGAATGTATATAGCGCTTTTCACAGACTCAAAGTCGCTTTACAGGGGAGGTAGAAAACATAAACAATGTAAACAGAACAAAACAAGGTTTAGATAAATATTGGTTTGTGTTTCCAATAAATACCTGTGTGCCATTTGACTTTCTGTTTGTCTTTCTCTGCCCCTCATTTTACAGCTGACTTTATTATTTGCATTGTCTTTGTCCTTTCAAATAACTGGACTGGACAATGTTAGTATTTTCTTTTATTTTCATTTTCAAATAGTTCATCTCTCTGAATAGATGCAGGTTTCCTGCAGTTGGTTTCTTCATTGTTGGTTTCTGATTATATGAATTTTCAATCGGCAACCTTTGTTATTCAAGCAATTTCAATATCTTCCTTAGTCTGTATTTGTTGTGATGTGTTAATCCCTATAGTTTGGTTCTCTGCTTTTATAGTGTCTAAAATGCTAGGTGTGCTTTTGACTGTCAAGTCATTAAGCATTTCTAATTGTTTTGATGCAGTATCCTGGTGTTTAATTGTTCTTCTTTTTCAACACGGCAAACTAAATTGTCATCTTCATGCGCGTTCACAATGTACGTTAATTGCTTTTCTCTAACAAACTTAACCTGGTGTCCCTTACCATGTTAGGTCTGTAACAATTTAACTAGGCTGTAGCAGAACTCCTTTTATCTTTTGGCTAACTATGGAACAATTGACTGTTTACTGTTCTCATTAGTGATCTGCTACGCTCCAGTCATTATTCCAGCTGACAGGGCAGTGTACCCTATGGGTGAGCCTGATTCATTTTCATGCGTGAGCCCAATCATTAATTCAACCAGCAGACATGGCCTATAGCTTTAGAGAAGACAGAACAGTGGATACTTTGTGCTGCCTTTCAGCAACCTCAGAGGCCCGTAATTAAGAACACCAAAGCAGGACAGATACACATGATGTGGCATTCTAACTCTCAGTTACAATCGCTGGTAAAATCTCAAGATGTTTCATATTATGGCCATGATATCAAAGTCTGCCCACATTGTGAAAAGGCTAAAACTGGACTACTCAACTGCAATCCAAGAACGCACCACCATCCTCCAGAAGGAGCTGCATCACGCTCAACCACCTCCTTGTATCAGCTATTTTCAGCTGCGTGTGTCTAACCAAACCAACTGTCACAAAAGTGGAAGAAATGGTCTTGACGCACATAACTGCTCTGAATGCTCCAAGACATTTTGTATCAGAAAACAAGTTAAATCTACTCAGAGGATTTGATTCACACATCCAAACACTGAGAGAGCATATTTTATCCTTTTCAGTGACATGCGTTGTTGATATGTCATCATACTTTATGTGTGGCCAATTGGACAAGCTCACAGTAATCTCACAAGTACATGCAAGTGGTACCTTCAAAGTTATACTAGTTTTGAATTGAAGAAAAAAAAACATAAAACATGAGTAAGACAAGGTTGCAAAATACTATTATGCAAGGTTAGAAGGAGAATACAGACAAAGATGCCGAAGGCAAAGCCACTTTCTATGCATTTCAAGTGTTCATTATTTTCTATAAATTAAATACATGAAATAGGAACAAAGGAAATACTGTTTTTTATACAATATGCGAGCTGGCATTCTTATCACCTGTGTTCTAACAGTACGGTGCCCCGGGGGTGACATGGAGGGGGGAAAAAAAACAGGAAAAAAAATAAAATAAAAAACATGTACAGGGGACAAACACTTTTGCGTGATCTTGACTTTGTTTTGCTAGATCTCGAATTTTATTTTCGAGACCTTGACTTTGACGGGGGGTTTTTCCTCCATGAAAGTCGAGATCTTAAGTTTGAAAGTCAAGATCTCAAAGTTAGAAATTGACTATTTTTACACCACTTCCAGGTTGTAAGTGCTACTTTGTCCTCTTCGATTTTCTTCAACTTTGTTCTCTGTCCCCTTCAAATGATCTAAGTTTTGTTATTCTCACTTCTCTACACACGCTGGTTGTCTTCCACCCTCTTCTTATTGTAATAATTGGAATATTTTGCTCCTGCTCCGTTTTTAAATTGTTCCTCTCTTCTCTATTTTGTTTCCTCCTTGTTTTTTCTTCACTTTGTATTTTTCCCCTTTGCCTTTTATTTTTATTCTCTCCTCCATCCTCTCCTTTCCTTTTGTGTTTCTCTGCTCCTCATTTATTCCTGTCCTCCAGCTCCCTATTGTGTAAATTACTATGCTCTTAATCCTGCACTTCCTTTGCCAGTCATCTCAACTCCTTATTTTCAACTTTATAATCTTGCATCCTTAAATTAACACAGTGAATGTATAAGCAATGATAATGTAACAGTTGCACTGGCTGTTAGGCAATCCCTCACCCTGTGTTGGAAGTTTATGAACAGTGCCACTGTCAGTGAAGTGTCCCTGAGAACTTACAAAGCAAGAAATCAGACTAATGTCGGTAGCAGCAGCTCGTTTGTCAGAGTATAAGCACTTGCAAAACAGAGAACATGCTTACCAACAACGCTTTGTTTCAACGGGACATACGCACACCTGGCTGACAAGATCATGTCTTATTGACAGAAACAGTTGAGGGAGTGGGGCGTCTGACAATATTTACAGGTAAAATGTGAGGTGTAATAGGGTGACACTTCAAGGTCAACTCCAATGGATTTCACTGTCCTCTCAGCCGGAGTTTTTATGTGGGGGACACAAACTGCCAAACCTACACTATGCAATGTGCAGCTTTGAGGATAGCTGGGAAAATTTTTTTTGCAACTTGCCTCAATTTATCCTGCAACTCATAATTCACAGTTGGTCCTGACTCTCTGTCAAAGCTTGATCTGTGTTTACTAATCTGTCCTTTCTTTGAAATCTTGACGTGAAAGCTGATGTCAATTAAAATGTGTTACGGATATGCCTAATAGTTCTGTCACTAATACGCATCCACAGTTGACAGTTACTGGATGTGTTACTTTGGCTTTCAAAACTGGCTGGTCCTTTTATTTGCTGATTTTTCTGCACTGTGGGACTTCATGCAGTAGTAACCTACAGTGATCTGGACTTATGACAACCTTTTGAAAGGAAAACGATCAGTGGAAACTAACTTTCCCTTGAAGATTGAAAACTTGAAATTCTGAGCTGGAGTTATAAGATTTATGAAGGACACTTTCTCTCTGTATGTTGCTGGGAGTTTGTAAGGACAGCAACGCAACTGTTACATGACTAGAAGAGTCACTGCAGGGTCTGAAAAATTCTGGATCAGTAAAATAACCAATATAGCAGAAGGCTCGCACTATTTATCTAAATGTTTACCTTCTCAACTTCTAAAATGTGTCAATCTCACGCATGAATGCCAGTAAATGCAGCATCACACCGACACGCAACCAATATCTCCAACATCTGGATGTGCTGCATGACATCGTATTAGCCTCTCCAAACCATGTAAATGTACTCTTAGCAAACAGTTTTCAGATGTTGTGAGTTGCATATTCAAAATTGGTTTTGCAGATGGTGCCCATTAAGAAAACACCAGAGTTGGTAATTTTGTATTTTTCATTCAATTTAACAGTTACCTCATTTAATTCACATAAAAAAGTAAGGCAATACTATTTGCTAATTTTAGATATTTCACTGTAATTAAAAGCATTACGAGTGCTGACTCTGAGTGAAGCCTGCTGGCTTGTAGGGCATGTGCCATCTTTTGGTCGGCTGTCATTGCTGATAAGACAACTCTAGCACACGCATCTAATCCACACACCAGATGGTAATGTGGCTTTAATCTAATGATTCATAGTTAAAAGACAAACACCATAGGCAGTCAATTCTCAGCATATACCTAATTAGTCTATTAAACAAAAATCATATTGCTAAATGTGAAAAATTCATGTGATGTGGAATGTAGCAAATTCAAATGTATTCTAGTTATAAGGAAAGAGATAGCCTTCAAAAACATTATGTCTCCATCTCACATTTATCTGTGATGCTTTAAAGGGAATCAATTATTACAAAAAAAAAGGGAGGGGGGGTCAGCAGTACAAGAAAAAAGTTGGCATACACATGTATTAAATTGTAATGCTGTAAACATGTGTGCAGCTAAGTGTTAAACACCTTTTCAAGTATGTCGCATCTAGTCTATCAGTAGGAGGATGCAGTGCCTCGAGCAATTCTCAATGGATCAGGAGACTCTCTGCATGGAGGCTGACTCAGATAAAAGCAGTATGCAATATAGGGCATAACAGGTTTATCAAATCACGAGTTGCATTCACTTAAATAATAAGAATGTTTTGCAGACAGAAAGACTCCGAATCAAAGTTACGGTTGGTTGGTGAGAGCTGTTGGGAGCCAGCTACATAGTGCGTGGGCTGAATAACCAGCAGTAAGCTAGAAGTAGCCAAAAGCTCCTTAGAGCTCAATAGCTGTGGGTTTGACAGTACATCAACACTTTCCCATTACACAGTCATTTGATGTACTGTTAATAATAGTAATACACACTTTTAAGACTAAGCAGATGGATGGCCCATTTTTTCTTAGTTTATTTGGTTCATTTTGACATTTCTATTTGATCAGTGGCTCAGTGGCTCGTACATAGTTCATACATATATTGAAAGACCATCTGTATGTATACCTTATATTATATGTACATCTTCACATTCTGTAAAGGTCTAAAACAAACTTGATCAATTGTGGTCATGTTTTGATTTGGAATTAAATTTTCAGTGTTCCCAATTGATATTATGGAATTAAAAGCTAAAAGCTAAAGGATTTTGAGCATTATTCACTTTTTTAAAACACACTGCAATTATTCTTATTATACACAACTTTAAATACATATACATATATTAACTGTTATAAAGAATGCACTGTAAGAAAAAAAGTAAACTGTCTAGGACATTAATCAAATTTGATGGATAATTTCGTACAGGGGTAAGAAAAATGTTCTAAATAATGCCACACTGACATGTAATAAAACCACTTTAAACAGTTCTCATCAACTGTATCATCAGATATCATATATTTAAATGCAATGCCCTGACCTTAATCCATCAATTTAATGGAAAACTATTGACAAACCATACAAAAGTTGACTGAAACAACTGTATGGTTTGGCCTTTTTGAGTTTTGAAGTAATGATTGAGCTGTCAACTGGAATACAGTCAGCCAACTAACTTAATAAAATCTTGAGTCAAGAAAAAAAAAGCAGCAGCCGTCACAAACAATCCCACAGACCTTTGGCACCCTGTAGCTTTACTGATAGCAATACTTTGCTTTCCAAAGCATACTAATGGCGCACACACAGACAAAAAAAACTAAAAATACAGCTATTCGTCAAACAATTTCCTTCATCATTTCAAGTTAAACTAACAATTCAGCCAACCGCACCAGTTTGCTATAGGGTCTTAGCCCTACAAGCATAATGGTGGATGCCTGACAACATAACAGCAGATAATAGCCTACGTATCTGTTGAAGCTTCCCTCAGTGTCTGGAGGGGAGGTGAGCATAACAGCTGCGATGCCGGCTAACAAGCCTGTGAGTAATTGGTGGCAGTGCTGTGGAACAATCCATACACACAGCAGCAAACAATCAAACCAGATAAGCAGAATCGGTTTGTCCTTTCTATGCTTTCCGGTCATAAAGCAAACTTTCATACAGAGCCACAAGAGATGTCTAATATGATCCACTCAGCCTCTACCCACTTTGCATTTCTATGGACCCATTTCCACATTATTATTATTCCCTGCAGCATGATGAAATGAAGGTGGTTTAGTAACTGACATTTGATCACTTACTCTTAATCATGTAGTGCATGCATTATATATATATATATATATATATATATATATATATATATATATATATATATATATATATATATATATATATATATATTTAAGACTTTAACAACTTAAGTTCACAAAGTTGCATCAGGTTATTATGATGTCCTTTCATTATGCATATAACTCAGAGATCAATTTTGAATCTTTTGGATTGTCATATTTGTGGCTCCCTGTATTAGTTGCCAATATTGCTGCAAATGCAGGTCTTCGTGTAGACATGACACTGGCTTTATGAGCAGCTTGGTAAGCCCTCTATAGGGCTGTGATTTGCCTCTAATGTTGAGTCCCCCCAAAATGTCAGATACATGTTAAAGCCTGATTAATTCTTCTGAAACTCCCTCATGGTTTTACAGTTTAATTTCCCATAAATGCCTTGTTATTTTGTTTTATTTCTTTTGTTAAATATGTTACTTTATTTTATTCTATTATTTTTATCTAGTGTACGATAGTTGCTTCTGAATATAGGCATTATAGAATTTCACTAGATGCTCTCTGTATGATTGGATGTGTCACAAATTACTGTTAAAATATTTTAATTTATATATACTGATTTAAAAAGAACTAACATAAAGACTTAAACTGTGGCAATGCTAAACCCAGATTAACAAAAGGCAAGTAGACCATATTTACAAATCATATTTGAGGTTTTGGAAAGCAGGAAAGGAGGACAAAGAGACACTGAAATGTCCTAATTTGTAGAAGGGTAGAGCACAAAGAAGCCTCATCAACGACCTGCTGAATGTCTTTTTGTTACCTTTTTTATGTATTAAGGGAATGCCAACTTAATATGCATGTGCAATGTTCTGCTTCACACTTACACAATGTCACATTTTCACACCTGCTAGTTACAGCTGCAGTCTGGTGAATGATTGGCTCACAAGGCACATGAATCCATTATGTGCCCTGCTGTAGGACACTTGTTACTGCCCATTTACTTTCAAGAACCCCATTTTCCAAACATTTCAGAGATTTGAAATAGTACATTTAACTCTAAGTGTATTTGCACTGTATTCATAGACAATTAGCTTGTCAAGCTAACCATGGGTACAATTAAATTCCATTATCATGTGCAGCCTATGTAAATATACAGTATGTCTGTCTATATACAGTATGTCTATGGAAATAACCATAGACACGCAAGATGTTTTTTTGCTGAAAAAACAAATTCTCCTGGTCTCCACAAGATTGTCCATGATAAAGTTAAAGGACTGA
Organism: Percina caprodes; assembly: GCA_013375575.1. NCBI lineage: Eukaryota > Metazoa > Chordata > Actinopteri > Perciformes > Percidae > Percina > Percina caprodes. The sequence goes on along the minus strand of JABXJD010000271.1, from coordinate 254,333 downwards.
GAGAAAATGTTTTGAACAAATTACGTTGTTTTAAGGTTGTTGTGTTGTTTCTAAATCAGACCTACAGTTAACATAGATCCAACAAATAAAATCAAAAAACTGTGGAGTAATATATTTGAGTTGAGTCCATCATTTGTCCCGTTATACAACTGCAGTGGTGTTGTCAGAGCTGTCTGATTGGCCGCTCTGTCCAATCTGTCCAACAGATTAATAACAAAGGATGTGTCCAGTAAAAGTGGGGCGGTCTCATGTATCCTCCTTCATTTCTCCTCAGGGACCCCTCCTCAGTCCTCGCAGCAGAATCATGTTTTTCATGATGGCAGACCAGAACGATATCTGGGTCAAGCAAGGAATGTCAAGATTTTTGTAGAATACCTAAATCCTGTCTGGCAATATAAGGGCTTTGAACTAGGATACATTTAGCAAAACTCGGACTGTCTTAGTCTGTTAAATGTATTCTGCTGTGTAGTACCACTTGTAAGTAGAATGCAATTAAATTAAGTTAAGCACTGCTCGAGGTTTAAATTTACAAGCGTTACCTAAATTTGGTTATAATCGCATAATGCATTCAGGATATTACAGATACTGTAAATTTACGAGGGTATATATTTGATAACCAATTACAGAAACACATCAAGATAAATGTATAACATGTCAAATTTGGTGACGATTAATGGACAGTAAATTGTGGTGTCAACTGTTAATAACAGCTCTTACTGTTAAAATAACAAAAAAGGCTTGTATCCAGAAAAATAATTCTTTTTAAAACTGATTATTTTATATATACACACATATACATACACACATATTCAGCAGTGACAAGCACCAACCTCAAGCTAATCCTCTCCTTTTGTTTTCCTCCAGGCTACATGCCTTCCTACAAATATTGAACAGAGCAGCATTATATTGCAGAGCGAGGGTATGTTAATGACTGAAGTGTATTTGTCAATCAAGCCTAATACTGGTTTGTACATAGCTTTACATATCCTCCCCATGGGAGTATCATGCCGGGGCATGCATTCTGTGTATTTGCACAGTGTAAGGCTGCATGCTCTCACTGGTGGGGATATGTCTGTCAGAGCCTCTCTTGAGGCTATATTCGGTAGAAGACCATCTGTTTATTTTGTCCTGACATTACCTCTGTTTACAATACCTTTGAGGCTTATCTTTTCTGGAAAGGTATTAAATGACTTTTAGATAAAGTGGTATTTGCCTTTTATATAGAGAATAGTTCTGCATCCTTTTATCCTGTTCTTGTTACATGAGAAAGGTGGGTACTATTTATTTCAGATAATTGCTTTATGCTCTACATATCTATGGTACAGTGTGTGAAGGGGTCATTACGTTTTGTGGATTGGTGGTCCCAAAGAATCAAAAGCTTTATACAAAACCAATTCCCCCATGATGCCTTCCTTGTCTTTCCCTCTTTCTGTAGCCCACGTCATGTTTTGATTGTGTGTATTGTCATCACCATCCCACTCATCCTACTGTTGTCACATCAACCGACTCAGACTTGCAGATTCCCAGCGTAATTATGACAAAACAATAAAAAGGGACGTAAAATGTGCCACATATTCTATTAAACAAAATCTAATTATGTTTTATCAAAAGGCTGTCTTTCAGTTTGGAATCTGGCAGGTGGGGGAACTTCACCATGGAAGTTTCTTCCTAATTGAATTTATCTATCCACTTCACAGCACTTAAAGAAAACTCACTTTTAAAGCTACTTCACCTCCTACTCTCGTTATTTATTTGCATTAATTGCACAAGGCTAGATTTTAAACGAAGGGCATAAACCAGGGCTACATCCACTTCTAGCAAAATTTTCTGAGAACAACGAGGGCAAACCAATATCACCAATCTGTCTGAACAGAATACTCTCTAGCTAGGCCAAAAACACTGGATCTGCAGCATGTTACCGAGTCTGTTTGGAACCGGTAGGCCACCGAAACCATGATCTTCACCTGTTCAATTAAATTTGCCAGATGTAAACTCACCACAGACAATTGCCTTGATCATGGATTCACAGCGGTGCACTGCTGAGAGCAAACAGGGGAAACACTGATGTATGATGCTGCCAATTAGACTTACTTTAACCCCTTTCTACGAGTGTGTATTGTCAAGTGCTGCAGAAATGAAGAATCCTTACTTGGCTGCACCTGAAGCTCAGATTGTGATAAGCAGACACACATGATGTTGTATGCTTCAATTACTTTCTGAGCCATTCATTATTTTTAAGGTAAAGTCACGGTGTCAAACACAGCACTTGGGTTCTTTTTCTTAATATTATCATTATTATTATTGTTGCTGTACTTTGTAACAAATGTGAATCACTATTTTCAGCAGATACCATCATTCTCAGGCTTGTAAATAGTCAAAGTTGGCATCTTGTAAAAGGGAACACATTACTGCAGTCACACAGATAGTCATTATGTAACCCAAGTGGTTATCTTGAATGTGAAATGGATGACGTCCCTACTCTTAAAAGACCTCTATTAGCCTGCCAAAAACTGCAAAGATTGCCAAAGATGATGGAAAAGGAATATCAAGTGCAATATATCATTCTTGTCTGTGATATGGCAATCCTGGGTGGAAAATTAATTTGATTTCCACTACAGCCTGACATTGCAAGATGAGCAGCAGTAGCACTTTCTGTATTTTCTGCCAGTACTGATCATCACAGTGTCAAGAGTTCCCAGATTTTGAATATATTTTAATATTTTTGTCTCATCTCTGTTTGTTTTATTCCATCTAGTGTTTCACTTTGGGCTATCAACACTACTGCAGGTTAATGTGATTATATTATTGAGTTTGAGTTAAAAAAAACAAAAAAACACTATAATATTTTAGCTTTTCTCCAGGATGTCCAGATAGTAGGGTCATTGATTTGGAGTAAATGGAATCATGCAGGCTTTACAAGGATTGTGAAAGACCAAAGAAAAGATTTACAACTGGAACTCCCTAACCATAATGTAACCGTGTGGAAAGTTTGTTTGTGCTGACCAAGCATCAATAAACCTGATTAATGAGATCGCTATTTCCCTCTGTGGCAGAGAACACGAGGAGTCTATGAGAAGTGGTTAATTGAAAAGGTCCCATGGCTTGAAAATGTCACTTTATGAGGTTTTTTAACATTAATATGCGTTCCCCCAGCCTGCCTATGGTCCTCCAGTGGCTAGAAATGGCGATAGGTGTAAACCGAGCCCTGGGTATCCTGCTCTGCCTTTGAGAAAATGAAAGCTCAGATGGATTGATCGGTTACCTTCCCTTTCTCTGCTTTGCCCGCCCAGAGAATTTGGCCCACCAATGAGAGAGAGATATCACGGCTTTCAATCGAGCAAAGTGGCAGTTGGTCAAAGCCACACCCTCACCCTCCACCTTCCCCCCCTCCTCCTCATCAAAAGTTACAGACTCAGAAATGGCACATCCTAAAGAAAGTTCACTGTGGGACTGGCTTTAGTGGCTGTAATTCTGCACCAAGGCTGAATTTTGGGAAAGAGACTTCAGATCCAGTATTAGGGGACCACTAAGGTCTATATAAAAGCATCCAAAGAGCACCATGCCATGGGACCTTTAATGACGCCACAAAGCTGTTATACATTACACAATCTGCCTAAAGCTACAGCATTTAACAGAAGTATGTGAACGCAACAAATACAGTATCACTGCCAATTCTCTATGAATTTGGGAAAAACTCACCTGTTGCACAGCTCCAATAAATGCCAACAATGGAGCTGTCAAATTCTGCACTTAATCTTTTTTACCATCACTGAAAATATATATCTTTTTCTACCTCTCCCTTATTCGTATGGGGAAAAACTCAAATGGACATGTTTCTCTTATCACACTATTTGCATTGACTGACACAATATAGAGGTCAACAAATCGTCATTCTCTGATCTAGCTAATTAATGACCTGTCAATCACACAGAGAAGGGCACACGCAGGCTAGACTAACAATCCATATATAGAGACTTCAATGACAAAACAAGAGGCAACTGCTCAAAATCAAATGTTTTGGGACTAATGATGATAAAGATAAATTAAGACACATGTTGTTGAGCTGTTAAATTCATATATATATATATATATACACAAACACACACACACACACACACAGTATATATCACAGCTGTGTGTGAAATAACTAATCTCATTACAATATTGCACTATTATGCTACTTGCACACAAGTTACTTCATATGTAATCGTAGGCATATTTTATTTTTTACTATGTATGTAGGGTTGAACATTTTATTCTACACTTGTACTGTATATACTGTACATATACATAATTTTAGTAAATAGTTTAAATTTTTGCTATATTATTTTATCTTATTTTTATCTTATTTATTATTTCTAGTGTATTTCTTGTATTTTCTGTGTGTGTGTGTGTGTGTGTGTGTGTGTGTGTGTGTGTGTGTGTGTGTGTGTGTGTGTGTGTGTGTGTGTGTTTGTATATGTCATTGTAACTTGTTGCTCGTAACAGAGTAATTTCCCAATTTGGCTTTATGAAGACCGATTATCTATCTACTGTTGAAAAAGAACGGCAAAAGCAACATTTGTTTCATTACTGTTCACTGAACAGAAACCATATAGCCATGATTCATGCTAGTGAAACTTTTTATTGCAATGTCTCACCCCCTCATCTAGTTTATTCAACAGAAGAACCTCAGTCATTATAAGCTGGTTACCTGGAACCCCTTGCATATGCCATTTGTATTAGTGGGGTGACGGCTTAAAGGAATACAGCTTATCACAGTTTCAAGAGTCTTGTGCATGTTACAGTAGAATGATTGTAGGTGGTCATGCCATCAATTAAGGTAAATCAATCAATGTGGTTGTTGCATCATGTCTCTACTAGCACTTTTTCTACCAGTTCCAAGTCCATCGTACAAACAAAAAGCAGTTAATCAAAAATAATTCACATCTTAATTATGATTTCAGTTACATTTTCACATCAGCTATGTAGCTTATGAATAGTCAATTGAAGTCATAGGAAGCAATGTGCATGTGTGTGACACTGGTACGGACTGATAGAGAGAGGGATGACTAAAATAATTAAATTCCATTTTCAGCCAGCGCCTTAATAACTGTGCATATTACTGGTGAACAAGTGTGCTGCTTCGAGGCATGCTGAAATGCATGATGAAAGAGACAATTAGTACTTACACAATAAGAGGGAAACCTATCAGTAAACCCAAAAGAGCAAAGACTGATTTTCGTCATTAGAGGCTGGCAAATTAAATCAATCCTTTACACTGGTCCCTCTGAGCCCCTCAGAACCCAGCTCTCATTCGACAGACAATACAGTATCTAAAGGTCTAATCATGCCAGTCCCACAGCCTGCAGTCAGGAAGAGCCACTCCATTCACACCATTTTAAAACTGCATATGTGACACTAGAATCCCCAGGGCGTGCTCTCCACAGATGCTGCTGCCAGACTAGCTTTGTCGTCTACTTTCCCTACTTGGAAGGAAGAGATATGCAAAGAAAAAAAAAGAACAGCCGTCTTTATATCTTTGACAGCTCATTACCACGGAAACAACCCTGGCATCACTGGCCAGCGCCCCTCACTGGAGGAAACAGACAATAAAAAAGTGTGTTGAGAAGAATTGAGTGCAGCATTACATACACTAGCTGGACCTGTAATTAAAAGATGCTTAGCTGCAGAGTGTGGAGGTCTGTTTAATTTTAGGCACCATCAGCTTCCAGTAGTGTCACATTAACGCTCACAAACGGTAAAGGGCGAAACCAGGTGCCAGAGAGTGCCTGACATAATAGAGAAACATAACACATTTGGCATGAGCAGCATCACTTTGTAGGTCGTAACGTGGTTTGGCGCACTCACCCTTTAAAATGTGTTTTCTCTTTGTTAAGACAAGGAAATAAAACTAACAGGGGAACAGGGTAGGCAGGTGGGAAAGTCTTAACTGGATTCAGTCCTTGCATAGTGAGAGCATAGGCTTTGTACATATGCAAGGAACTTTAACCTTGACTGTATCTGGCCAAACACTGTAAATTCTGCTTAATTATCCTTGTTGAAGTCAAGCCAATAAGTATAGTTAGAATCTGCAACTGCAATCCTTTCTGACAAGACAATCAACAAAGGCAATGTTGCTCACAATTTTCATGTGTTCTCAAAATGGGACAGGTGACTAGGGTTGGGCATCATTTGGATTATAACAATTCTTTTTATTATATTTTTTTGGCTTTTCAGCCTTTCATTTTAACAGTTAGGTGAGGAGGAAGACATGCAGGAAATTGAATTCGAACCCTGGACCTCTGCGCCGTGGCATAAACCTCTAAATGTGCGCCTGCTCTACCACTGAGCCAACCTGGCCACGGATTTTAACAATTCTGATTACAATTCTGATTATTCCTTTCAATTCTGGTTCTTATCAATTCTGGATTCTTTGAGGGTTGGCGTTGAAATGGGTCACATGCCTATTTTCACAAATAAAAGGAAAGTTTTATTTTGATTCAATGGTGTATGTTTGCAGTTTTACAGGGCTTATTTAATGTAAAATAAAGCCACACTAGAGCGCTGATTACTGTGCCCAAAGGCTGCAACACAACAAGCGACTGACCGCTTCGGAAACCAAAACTTGCGCATATTAAAGTGGAAAGAGATGATCGGATTTGAAACCAAATCATATAAACGATTCCAATAAAGAAACGATTCTACTGGAATCGTAATTTTTGAAAAGAGGTTAAGAAAGTATATTCATAGGCACATGGCAGATCACAGCTACTTAATCAGCTTTTCATTTTTTCCTGCAGAACCGACTGTGACTTGCTTCAGTACGAATATGTTTTGTGTATGTTTAGGCCCCATAATTCAATAATGGACAGCTTCAGGTCCTTACCTTTAAGGTCCTCACAACTCCCTCTCCTTTGCAGCAGCATCCAAAGTTTTTCTTAAACCAGTTTCAGAACAGAAACAAAATTACAAAATTACAATTAACAATGTTCTATTTTGCTCGACATTCAGTCTGACGTGTTAATCTAATTATTTGTTAATGATTGAAGTCATAGTTAGTTGCAGTTGTATCAAGACATCATAGTGAGAGGAACCACCCACTACCACTGTCCACATAGGCTTACTTTTAGACATGGGTACACACAGTGAAACCTAAAATCACCACTAGGCACACTTGCTTTAAAATATCAGTACACCAAGGACTGGGTTAAGTCCCTTCATTAAGTAAGTAACTACAATTAGATGTAGATTGGGGCATCCTGTATTTAAGAGGATAAGGAAAGCGGTTAACTTTTTTGACCAGCTTAAATGTCTGAAGTATCACAGAAACAGGCAGAAGCACAAAACAGCCTCTCCTCGAGTACGAAACAATTCCACCCCCCTCTGCGGCAAATTTCTGCCAAAAGTCACGTGATACATTAAGAGTAGTTCTGACTTCGCGACAGCAGGGGGCGCACTCAAAACAACTGAAACGCCCGGTTTGGCTGAGGAAGACAGACGGCATTTCACAGCTAACACCATGAGCACCCCACAGGTGAGTTTCCAAACTTTCATGGTGAAAAATTAATATCTGACTATGTCATAACTATGCAGATAGAGCATTTACAATTTCAGTTAAAGGCACCGCTATGTCACGGCAAGGGACCGTGTTACTTTTCAAATCAAATAACATGAAAGCTAGCCTGAAATTGAACACTGCTAAAACAACTTTTGCTTTATCCCCTCTGGTTAGCTTCTCCCTTTACTGTGGTATTTTAAATAGATAGAACCAGAGTGGATACCCAGATAAAGGCATTGTTAACAGATCATAATTCGGGTTTTATGTGTTGTTTTTTAACAAAAAAATAACTGTCTATTGTTGTAGGCACTTGAAGCCTACAACAATAAACCTCCTCGTGAGCCAGCGAGTCGCCTCAATGACGTCATCACTTTTTCTGTTTCAGTTAAAGGTACGGGTCGATGTGTTACTTTTCAGATCGACCTTGTGTTGCACATCAAGATAAACCTGACCAATGATCATTAAAGAAAACTAAAGCACAGATGTTGATGTTTCATGGGTTTTAAAGCATGTCCTATCATACAGAAGAATCAGCCTAAGTAAATTGTTCTCTGATGATTTTCATCAGTTCATTTTTGCTGCCTGTCTCAAAGTCATTTAACAAGTAATTCTGAACCAGTTTTAGTTTCCCAAATAAAAAAAATTAATAAAATGTTTTAATTTCCTACAAGCAAATACTTGAATTTACTTTTACTTTTTTTATTTATAGTCTGTTCCTTAAGTTAGGTCAAGTCATTTTTTTTTTTTCCAACCTTTAGCTCCATGCATTAAAATTGAAGTTGGTTGTAGCAACATAATTATGGCCCTTTTTGCTCTTCATCCTTCTTGCAGGGACTCTGCCTGCCTCATATTGACTGGGAAGACAGTGGACTGCTTGATGACCCACACTACGGGGTCACTATTCCAGAAACTGGCAACGTGTTGAGCCCCGAACAAATGGTGGCACTGAGGGCAGTCATAGATCCACTGGGACATTCTGACTCACATGGCTACGACATATATGTTGCTACTGTCCAGTATGTCCAACACTTAACAAGTTTGATCTGATTGTGGTTATGCAAACATGGTGGGACACTTAAACAGTCCTTTGTTTTCCACATTGTAAAATAAAAATACCCTTTGATAAAGTATTCATTTCCAATTCTTACCACTATTAATCAAAGTGAATACACCATTTCCACAAGGCTTGCTTTTATTCAAATTAAAACAGAACTTCTCCAGGCTTTTACCATAAAACTGACTGAACTGGATGAAGCCAATAATAGGACTATGAAAAATGTCTACATGCAAGACAGGAAGTTTATAACAACGTATAACATGGCTTTTTTTTAAACTGTTCAGCTTAAATGGCTCCACTTAAGGCTATGAACAAAATGCTGGCAACTAAAACTGTTGTCACCATTTGTTGTTACCATTATGTTTAAACAAGCCCAAATCCCGTGTCATGTGTATTTACAGACGCCATCAAGTCTTTCTTGAATTCTTCAAATTATTTGTAGTGTGATGGAAGCCGGAGTGTCTCGAAGCACGTTGATGCCCTGGGTAGACTACTGTGACTAATTTCCACGTTGAGACTTTGTGTAGGAGCCTCCCATCCAATCCAGAACTTTATGAGGGCCTTCAGTTCATCCGTGGATGCTGCAACACAGATATGCGTTATGGTTATGTAAAGACCTGTGAAGAAAAGGGTAAAATATAGCACACAAAACCCAAACAACAAACAAACAGATAAACATTGCAGTCACGTTAATATGTAAAGTCATAATTTCTAACTTTGTCATCTCTTGCTGGACATTAGCCTGTCTCAGTGTTAGTTCCTGACTTGGAGATGGACCCTGAACTTCAACCTGAGCTTGCTGATTCTGGCCTGGAGTCTGAACTGTTGCTGTTAAAAGTGTCAGCAAATTCCTTGCTGCAGACTCAATCTGAGCATACGATGGGCTCTGGAAACACATGCATACATAAATAAATAAAATAAAGACAAAGGAATTTCCCAATCCATTTCCATGTAATCAAGATCAACTCATTGCAATTATTTTAAATTCCTACTACTTGTTTTTGCCGTTTAAACCTACCTTACACGTACAGTAGGTAAAAAATGATCAGTACATCATTACTTTTCATCAAATTAAAACAAAAGCCTCTTACACTGTTCAGTTTAAAAACACCAGGTCTTTCAATCAGCAAAAAACACAAATTGCACGTCAATTGCGTTTACATTCAAGCGGAAAAAGTGATGACGTCATTGAGGCGACTCGCTGGCTCGAGGAGGTCTATTGTTGTAGGCTTCAAGTGCCTACAACAATAGACAGTTATATTTTTGTTAAAAAACAACAACATAAAACCCGAATTATGATCTGTTAACAATGCCTTTATCTGGGTATCCACTCTGGTTCTATCTATTTAAAATACCACAGTAAAGGGAGAAGCTAACCAGAGGGGATAAAGCAAAAGTTGTTTTAGCAGTGTTCAATTTCAGGCTAGCTTTCATGTTATTTGATTTGAAAAGTAACACGGTCCCTTGCCGTGACATAGCGGTGCCTTTAACTGAAATTGTAAATGCTCTATCTGCATAGTTATGACATAGTCAGATATTAATTTTTCACCGTGAAAGTTTGGAAACTCACCTGTGGGGTGCTCATGGTGTTAGCTGTGAAATGCCGTCTGTCTTCCTCAGCCAAACCGGGCGTTTCAGTTGTTTTGAGTGCGCCCCTGCTGTCGCGAAGTCAGAACTACTCTTAATGTATCACGTGACTTTTGGCAGAAATTTGCCGCAGAGGGGGGTGGAATTGTTTCGTACTCGAGGAGAGGCTGTTTTGTGCGAGCAGAGACCGTTTTGTACTCGGGGACAATTTATAAATGATATTTTGAGTGCAACGTTTGGGGACAGTTTGTAAAACAAGTTTTATGTGTGTGTAACGTTTGAAGACAGTTTGCAAAACAACTTTTATTTGTGTGCAACACATTTTTTTGTGTACAACCTTTTGGCAGGAATCTAACTCCATACAGAAGCCATTAATAGAAAATTAAAGTTACGATGCACAGTTACATGTTTTCGTAAAGCTGAATGTGCATGAGCATCACTTCCACCGGCGACCACTCTTGGTCCTTTTTTTTCCGGTAAACTACGGACTTCACGCCCTAACTGGTTGTAGTTTTACCAGCATGACAAAAGATAAAATGCAATATGAGACTACCAAAGAAAAAACTAGAGATTTGTTTGGGCCAAGAAACACAAGGAATGGACATTAGACCAGTGGAAATCTGTGCTTTGGTCTGATGAGTCCAAGTTTGAGATCTTTGGTTCCAACCACTGTGTCTTTGTGCGACGTAGAAAAGGTGATCGGATGAATTCCCACCGTGAAGCATGGAGGAGGAGGTGGGATGGTGTGGGGGTGCTTTGCTGGTGACAATGTTGGGGATTTATTCAAAATTGAAGGCATACTGAACCAGCATGGCTACCACAGCATCCTGCAGCGGAATGCCATCCCATCCGGTTTGAGTTTAGTTGGACCATCATTTATTTTTCAGTACAGGACAATGACCCCAAACACACCTCCAGGCTGTGTAAGGCTATTTGACCAAGAAGGAAAGTGATGGAGTGCTGCACCAGGTAAAAGGTAGCAGGCCTAATTGTGTTCTAATTGTATTTTAGAAGTTATCTGTTGTAGTTATGGCTGATATTGGGGCAGGGCCATCACAGAAAAGGAAATTAAACAAAGAACAACTAAAAGCTAAAGTGAAAGATAACGAGCAAAACCTGATTCAATCGCAGTCGGGCTGTCAGCAGATGGAGACAATTACGGTATAGTAAAGGAGTCAAAACCCTACCGATTTGGCCCTCAGGTATGTAATATTTTATTCCTAAGATCACTTTAGACTGCACAATGAGTTTGTAGATCAGTAGCAGACATTAAATGACGTCCCCCTTACATTTAGCGCAGACGTTTTATTCCTTTTAGTCCGTGCTTGGGTAGGCGTACCATTTTCTTTTCCCTTTTCCACCTGTACTTGTGTAAAGCGTCCTCAAGTTTCATGAAATGCGCTATTTTAATATAAGGTATTATTACGTTGGTTGCTACAACAAACTGTTACTGGATACCCGGTACAGGTTACGATACATTTAAAGAAGGCTAAGCTAGCGTATGCAACAATTGAAATGCAACAATGCATCTGTAATGTATTCTCCTATTGTAAATTGATTTTCTGTCCAAGCAAAAAACATTCATCGCAACTATGACCTCCCAGTCGGTTACTCTAGCTGGGTAATCTACAGTGGGCAATAAAGCAGTAAAAAAAAAAAAAGAACATTTATGACAGCATGTTGTAAAAAACACTCCCGCTTTTATCCAAAGCGGCCGCTATAATCAACACAAACTGAAAGCTACATATAGCCACTTTAAAGTCCTTGCAGAAATAACCAAGACATTTTATGTTGTTGACTTAGCATCCACAGCGTGGGCTAATGTGGCTGCTGGATCTAGTTCATAAATGCATTTTCATGTAAATTAATATTGTAATTATCTATATGTACAGTAAATTATTTAGATACGGGCTGGCTGCAAGTTAGCTAACACTAGCTTTTATGCTACATAAATAAGCCGGACAGAGTTGTCCCTTCCATCTGGCGATAGAAACCCTGCTGTCCCCGGCCGTCCTGTTGGCTCAGAGCTCCACTGACTAAGTCCACAGGTACTAATTAGTTTTGCACCAAATGTATCGCAAGAAGTGTTGCAAAAGTCGAGAGCGCAGACTCGCCGCTGTGTGATGGAGAGAGCACGCTGCAGCAACAGATTCCAGAGGTTGTAATCACTGAGTTGTGGTTGTACTGGAAAAGTGACTGAAGTGGGAAAAAAAAAAATACGAGTACAGATTTTTTTCTACAAGCTCTCAAATCATATTCTACAAGCGCTCACATTGCATTTACGAGTATAGATTTTTGTTACAAGCTCTCAAATCATATTCTACAAGTGCTCACATCGCATCTACGCTCTCTCACATTTGCACCATATGTACCTTCATACTGTTGTCTGTAAATTTGGAGTGCTGTCAGTAGAGAGAAAAATGATAACAATCGACCGTGTTATCCTCCTGCTAGTTAGCTCCAAACCGTCTAAAAAAGGCAAGTTTTAAACGTGTTTTTAGCCTCTAAACATTACATATTAGGGACCGTCTACAAACTACAACACAGAAAAGAGATGAAACAAAAATAAGTAGGCTATCAATTTAATGATGAAATAAGGTAGTGTCTCCAAACTTACCTCAATTATAACTTGTCTCCTGCTACAGCACTTACTTTTAAAAAATAAGCATATACTTATTTTTGAAAATGTTTGTATCTCTTTTCTGAGTTGTAGTTTGTAGACAGTTCCTAAGCACTCTAACTGCCGTCTCAACACCGGGGAATTAGCACAACTTTCATGCATTTCTTTCACATCTACAGCAGTCAGATTCACTGTGTTCTCTCTGAAGGAATCACTTCACATGGGTGGGCACTTTTAATGACATTAACACTTTTAAACTTGCCCTGTTTAAGCCTGCTGGGTGCTAACGCTAGCAGGAGGATAACATGGTGTAGACACCACCTATTGTTTTCGGTTTTCTCTCTCTACTGACAGCACCCCAAATTTACAGACAACAGAGTTACATGTTGGATTCAACTGGCATTCCTTGGCATAATGATCCCTAGCCTGAACTTACGTTCACGTGTCTATACAGAGCACCACCATTAGTGACTCTATATATCTATCTATACACATCCACAAAAGGTGCACTTACCACAAGAAACTGTCCAAGGAACAGTACCAATGTAGGGGTTGCATTAGTGTTTAAAGTGAGTAACGTTTGTGGAAACAGTGAAATGTAAATGTCCATCGTTCAGTTTCAGCTCAAAAATAATGAAATTCAATTTTTAATTTGTAAAATGCTGGAAAGCTAGAAGAGAAACTTCCAGAACTGAAGAGAGGGGTAAAGAGAGTGACGAGGAGGCCGCTCACATTTTGTCATGTTATCATGTTCAGTCAACTTCCATGGCCGTGTTGTTTAAGAGTGTTCAAGATGCATTTGTTAATTAATACCATGCACATCTAGCACGTATATGTCATAACATGAATTAACCAGTTGAATGAGGCCATTTACATTCTGAGACAATGTGCATTCAGAGAGCAAAGTGGTTAGTTACCACCGATTAGATGCTGATTTTATACATCAATAGGCAACATCCACATGTTTAAGGAGGGTGTTAAGACCCGCAAAAATATATGTGTATATATACATAGTATTTATTCATTTCTGTACGTTTTCTTGTCACCAAATTGACTGCAGATTGTTGCCGGTGGCAAGCGCTGTCAGCAATGTGATGCACGCCTTCTACCTTCATATTCCAAAACTCCCAGCCATATTTATGATCCAAATGTCATGAACTTATGCCTTCATGGGGCGTCAAAATCTCTAATGTTGGCAGGAAGCTTTAATTGCCTGAGGAATACAGTATGTTTAGTAAATAGCAGCAGTAAGCATCTGACCCTCTAATTTAATTAGTCTTGCTTTAGAGCTGGGCTTTTTTGTATCTAAATGGTCTTCATAAAATAACTGTAAAATCCTTATTTGTGAGATATTACATTTTGTCATGATGTTCAGCGGGAGTTAAATTGGTTTGACCTACAGTAATGTAAAATCAAATAGTTTTTACAACTCTAAATTATATCTATAAATTATATATAAATACTTATATTTATATATAAATATTTGTCTTGTGGGATCCATTGTCACAGTGTAATCTTCAAATTAGCTCTAATCTGCAAGCTGAACTGGATGGATGTAGTGTACTGTCCAATGTTGTTGGCGATGTCTCCCTGATGTCCTGTGGTTCAAACAATCTTGTATACGTACTATATATGTATGTATGTATGTATGTGTGTGTATATGTGTATGTATATATATATATGTGTATGTATGTATGTATATATATATATATATATATATATATATATATATATATATATATATATATATATATATATATATATATATATATATATATATAGTGGTCTGCAAAAGTTTGGGCAACCTTGTTAATTTCCATGATTTTTCTTCATAAATCGTTGGTTCTTAGGATAAAAAAAAATCAGTTAAATAATCAGTTAAACAAACAGTGATATTTGAGAAGTGAAACGAAGTTTATACCATTTACAGGAAGTGTGCAATAATTGTTTGAACAAAATTAGGCATGTGCATAAATTTGGCCACTGTTGTCATTTTACTGATTTCAAAATCTTTAGAACCAATTATTGGAACTCAAAATTGGACCACAGGCACAGTTCAAGTTAAGGCTCGAAGTGGCAGACCAAGGAAAATCACGGATAAACAGAAGCGAAGAATGGTTAGAACAGTCAAAGTCAACCCACAGGCCAGCACCAAAGACATACAACATGATCTTGCTGCAGATGGAGTCATTGTGCATTGTACAACTATTGCGTGCACTTTACACATGAGATGCTGTACGCAAGAGTGATGCGGAGGAAGCCTTTTCTCCGCCCACATCACAAACAAAGCCGCTTGAGGTATGCTAAAGCACATTTGGACAAGCCGGCTTCCTTTTGGAATAAGGTGCTGTGGACTGATGAAACTAAAATTGAGTTATTTGGACATAACAAGGGGCATCATGCATGGAGGAAAAACAACACAGCATTCCTAGAAAAACACCTGCTGCCTACAGTAAAATTTGGTGGTGGTTCCATCCTGCTGTGGGCCTGTGTGGCCAGTGCAGGGACTGGGAATCTTGTTAAAGTTGAGGCACGCATGGATTCCACCAAATATCAGCAGATTCTGGAGACCAATGTCCAGGAATCAGTGACAAGGCTGAAGCTGCGCCGGGGCTGGATCTTTCAACAGGACAATGACCCTAAACACTGCTCAAAATCTACTAAGGCATTCATGCAGAGGAACAGGTACAACGTTCTGGAATGGCCATCTCAGTCCCCAGACCTGAATATTATTGAAAATCTGTGGTGTGACTTAAAGAGAGCTGTCCATGCTCGGAAACCATCAAACCTGAATAAATTAGAGGTGTTTTGTAGAGAGGAATGGTCCAAAATACCTCCAACCAGAATCCAGACTCTCATAGGAAGCTATAGGAAGCGTTTAGAAGCTGTTATTTCTGCAAAAGGGGGATCTACTAAATATTGAGTTATTTCTTTTGATTGTGGTGCCCAAATTTATGCACATGCCAAATTTTGTTTAAACAATTATTGCACACTTCCTGTAAATGGTATAAACTTCGTTTCACTTCTCAAATATCACTGTTTGTCTCCTATATGATATATTTAGCTGATTTTTTTAATCCTAAGAACCAACGAAATCCTGAAATTAACAAGGTTGCACAAACTTTTGCAGACCACTGTATGTGTGTGTGTGTGTGTGTGTGTGTGTGTGTATATGTGTGTGTGTATATGTGTGTGTGTATGTATGTATGTATGTGTAGCAGCACTAAGGACGAGTAGCCTAGCCTATGGTGAGTGGTGGCGACCCATGGTCAGTTTCCCAGTCAAATACAGTAGTACAGTGTGTGTGTGTGTGTGTGTGTGTGTGTGTGTGTGTGTGTGTGTGTGTGTGTGTGTGTGTGTGTGTGTGTGTGTGTGTGTCTTTGGGCAACCGACTTATTTTCGATTTAAAAAATGTAAATGTATCAGGCTTCACTATCTCCTAACTTTCACATAAACCGATGGCCTTTTTCTATTCAAGTTCAGTCCATGAGGCATACAGTGTGTGGATGTGATCGTCATAATTAGGACTCCAATTAAACTTAGTTAGACACCATTTTATTTGCTACTAAGGGCGTGTATGTGGGGAATGTGGCACACACACACACAAGAGTCCGCTGTCCATTTTAAAACTTCTCCGGGTGCCACATCCTCATTCACTAGATTGATTTAAAAAAATTATATACATTGTCATTTAACAAATGTAATAAAATCTGAAACTTTAAAATTCCATACTTTACATGATGACACCTGAGACCGTTCAGCCATTAATTTGTTAGCTTATATCATTTCACATGATATACTCCTTTACCTCAACTTCATGAGGTAAATTACTGGGGAAATAAAAAAGCAGACCTTTGAATTGTTCCATTCACGTGTTCCATGTGGACTTTAGCTTGGGAATGTCAGGGGAAACACAGGCTCTGTTCAATTGACTGCAGCTTACACAAGCTGTAGTTGACCTTTAAATTCAGCGCAGGAATAGTTACGCACTGGAAATTGACAATACCATTTCTTAATCTGTCTTGTTATGAAAGTCTAGGCCGTGGTCTGACAGCAGTCTTTAGGGTGCACCACATTTTTAAAAATACTTTAGTATATAGTTGCTTTCCTGTTTAGTGTTTTACACCACCAGTCATCTGGTGAAGGCATTGGTTTCCACCTTCTTTCTGGGACAGTTTACCCACCATGTCCTTATTCATGAGTTCGACAGGTTCGCTTTCACATAATACAAATGAATGACAGCTTACAAAATGCCCCTTTGTTTCTTTTACCTGTATTGGATATTATTTTTTCCTATTTAATATTGGTTCTCATTCAAACACTTTAAGTCATGATAGAAACATTTGTGCAAAACAATCATCTTTTGATTGGCAACTGATTGCCAGAATAAAGAAGCTAAAATCAGCTGCATATAACCGTTCTCTTTATTGTGTCATGACTGGACAGTTAAACACATTACATTTCCCTAGGCCACGCTAGTATTATTGAATGTGAAGTTTTCCCCCTCATTATATTGAAGATACCAATTCACCCACATGTGAACGTCAGCTCCTATACCAAGCAAATGGCCTGCTATAGCACTACCTTGTACAAAACGTACAAACGTCTGCAGACTACTTTGACAAGACTCATTTCAATGTTCCTTGCAATTACAGAAGTCTTTATTTAGTACTATAGTTTAATATATTATATCATTGGACCATGGCAGAGAAATACTGCCTATTTGACAAATCTTGTCCTTTATCGTAAGGGTGTACACCCTTTTCTTTATTTCAAAAAATAAAGACAGCATCGTTTTGAATCTAGCACCTCTCACTCGATCCATTTTGCCAGTGTAAACAGCCTGACTCAACCTCTGCCTACCTTTACCTCATATCAAGCCTTTACTTCTCACTAAATCTATCTTAGTCTGACGCCTGTCTCCTCTGCTTGTCACACAATCACACGGCTCACAACAAATTAACTCTTTCTAGGACACTCACCCTTTACGACTCATTAACTATTTCACTCTCACACAATCAGAATAAATCCAGTGTCGTATGTGTATACATTGCAGTAATTCCAAGTGGTGTACTCGGCCGGAAGTTCATAATTAGTTTTAAATTAGACCAAATTCCAATGTGTACTGTTCCTTGTTTATTAAAGGGCACTGTAAAATGATTACAAAAAGTGTGCCACAAGCCTGGACAACCTGACAATAACTAAATTAGTTGGTATATCAATTGGCAATAAATCATCCAGTTACTTCAGTGGTTTGGGGCATGGGCCATGGCAGCAATGTATCAGGAAATCATTCAGGTTGTCTTCAGGGGTTGCTGCTCCACCTGTTGAGTGTCCAATGGAATGACAATTTCAGCTTGAAAAGTAAATAGAAGAAACTGCTGCATGCTGAACTACTTAAAATACTTTTATATCTGATTTTGTAGCATCTGGTATATTTTCCTGTAATTTGATTTCATTCTACCCAGCCAAGATTTCCTGTTTTTTCTAATGTGCAATCCACTTTGGAGCTGCATCCATCACATACTGTGTGTTGATCCCAGCACATGGGAAGGCTGTATTTTTCATCTATTGCATACCATGTGTTGAGATGACTAGCATTGTATTAGCTTTATGTCCCTGTAGGACATCTTAGATTTAGGGGAAGAATTAATAAGGGCAGAACAAGACGGACATAAATTAGAACATGGGACATAAGTCAGCTTGCCTTCATGTAGAATTTATGTTGGCAGCCAACCTAAATAAGATGCCAGCCATTTTATTGTTTGATTTGTATTTTTTATGCCTGGAACTGTTCATTCAAGTCTATCATAATGGGAATTTCATGCAAATTTTGAGATGTTTTGCAGCTGACTGTTATTGGTCAATGTTGTTTGCAGCATAACCAACTTGTCAGAGTTCACCATATTTAAATTGCGCTGACGATGATGTTTACTCGATGAGTTTAACTCAGTCCTATGGAAGTACAACAACAGTCTCTGTGCAGTCTTTAGTTGGTCCGTCTTGCTTTACCTGATATCTTTTCATATTGTCAAAACCAGACAGCCATTTTCATAAACATATGTATGGGCTGAAACATGTGCCAACAGAAACTGAATTTGAATCATTTATGTTTGAAATTGAATTGCTAAATTTGAATAATTGCATTGAAAAACTGAATTTGAATCACATAATTTGAAATTGTATTGTTTAATTTGAATCGTTGCATTGATAAACTGAATCTGAATAGTTTAGCTTGAATTAGAATTTATTCGTTTGGAACTGAAATCCAATAAAATATGTTCATCAATGAAAATCGAGCGCAGATCAATATGTATCTTCCGCGCTCCCAAATCACCCACAATCCTATGCGTGCGGCTTTGCCGTCTTGTTAAAAAAGAAATTGGGGGAAGTAAGCGGAGCGAAGCAGAACTGGAGCAGCATCGCTGACGGCGCAAAAATCATTTAAATATATTTTTTTTTCATTCATTAAAGTATCTTTAGTGTTTGCTGTCCCTTTGTTATCACCATTAATGTGTTACATTAATGTAAACGCTTTAATGCTGGTACAAATTAATAATTATGGAGATACATCACAAGCTAACGTTATGCTAACTGAACCTATCATTTAACATGAGGCTGTTAGCTGGGTTGCTGTCTTTTGTTTGTAAAGTTTAATGTCTTGTGGCATTTTCATCTCTTTTTATATGTCGTTACTGTATATGCGTAACATTAGCAGAGGTTTAGAATTTGGTGTGTTTATCAGTTTTAGCTGAGGATTGTAGGTAAAGCTGCGCCTTGTTTACTAGCAACATTAAATGAAAGCTAAAATGTAAAAGAGTAGATTCCCACGTAAACGTTTTCTTGTGTTTGCTGTCTTTTAACAGGGACTAAGGAACAAACGGAGGGGGTCACTGAGGACGGAAGCCACAGCAGCAAGTTGGCCCTGCTTTGCCAACATGGACGAGGCATTATGGCAGTCTGCAGCAGTCTGACTGCCCCGGTCCAAGAGGACAAACCAGGGCCAAGCTAGCATCACCAGAAGGGAGATATGAGGAGAAGGAGAGAAGAAGAGGGAAAAGCAAAAGAAAAGAGAGCAGGGAGACGGAGGCCGAAGAAAGATCTTGAATAGATTATTTGCTATGTTAGAGATTGGCATTAAAAAAATAAATGCATTAACTTTATACAGTAACTTTATGTAACGTTTATGTCGTGGTGTAGTTTCTTCATCATGGTCTTAACTGATAACTGTTGATCAAATGGCCAACAGTTGTCAGTTAAGACCATAATGAACTGTAAACTAACACCTAACTTTACTGTGTTAGTGGGTGTTTATCAGTGGTGTTGTTATTCTGACTTTTCATATGTTAGTTGAAGCTTGTGTGTCTACAGTTCTATTTAACCTTTCTCACTTGCAATTTACCGCATATCATGTGGAAGCTCATAAGCTGGTAGTGTTTACCTTGTTGTATGCAAGGTAAACTAAATTTACTACATGTATGCAGTAAATTATAAGCTAATGTAAACTGTTAGCTACTGCAAGCTTAATGTAATAAAGATTAATTAATGCAATTCTCCTCACCATTAAGTGTTATGACAACTACAACCATGAATTCTCACAAGTTTTTAATGTATTGACAAGGGATGAATAAGAGGTAATGACTATTGCTTACATCATAACCTATTAGTGTCAGTAACGTTACGGACCATCGCACGTTGAGGGCAAAGTTGGCGACAGTAGATTCTCCTCCTGCAGGCAGACTGAAGATGATTCGCATTATCCATCTCAAGAAAAACAATTGAACTTCACAGTTCCACAACCATGTCATCCAGTGTTTTGAAATGCAGCATGCACAAATGAAGTGCACTTGCTAGCCTGTTCCATGTACGTGTTCTCCAAATGCAACAGAAGAGCCTGGCCTAGCTTCTGAAGGACCTGTCCTACCAAAGAAGGATCCTTGACTTTGAGAAACATTGTCTATCTATTGATCTGCGCTCGATTGCTCTTCCTTCATCCTTCAAGTACCCGGATATCTGTCACAGTAAGTTGAAATTGAATTCTGTGAACTGAATTTGAATTGTGAGAACTGAATGTAAAGATATATAGAGAGTTGAATTTTCCTTGATGATCATTTTTTATTGGATTTCAGTTCCAAATGAATAAATTCAATTTCAACCTATACTATTCAGATTCAGTTTTTCAATGCAATGATTCAACTTTAGCAATTTAAATTCAAACATAAATAATTCAAATTAAGTTTTTGTTGGCACATATTTCAGCCCATACATATGCACCAATTACAAAATCCATTAATATCCATCATGTTTTGTCATAAATCATGTAGCTGGGCAGCGAGTCTGACTGTAATTATTGCTAAGCAAAAAGCAGCAGTCTGTGATTAGGTTTAGTCATTATTTCCTTCCATGTGATTAATCTCAGCTTTGAAATAATAAATGGGGAAAATGAAGCAGTTTTATGTCAATGCGTTTGTAATTGTGAATTTGAGCATGACATTTTATAAAGTCAACTTTTGACAGAAATCTGTTTCTGTCAGTCTCTTCTCTCCCACTCCTCTAGGTCTGTGACAAATACAATGATCAATGCTTTGCTATGTTGTTGTTTGTATCAGAGCATCTAAAAATATCATGAAACCTACAAATGTCAAATTGAAATCAAACCATTTCCCTGAGTATTTATAATACTTATTATTACTGCTGGATGTCAGATCAGGAAAAAAAAAATCCATTCACCTGTGAGAAAAAAAATAATTTTGGTTTAGTGAAAGTCATACATTGTTCCTGTAATTAAAGATAATACTATTTGCACAAGAGCTGATTAGTAGCTATGCCTGTTTACTGACCTCAGCGTAGTGCCACAATTATTCCCTCTACAGGTGGAGGACACTTTTATTTTGAAGAGACTACAAGTTTGGATGCATGCCCATAATAATTCCCTGCTTTGTTTGAACACTAAGTAAAGCAATTCTTTCAGCTCTCACTGAAATTACACACGCTTTGGTAATTTATATGTGAATCCCACTTTGCCTTAAAGCTTCAGTGAGTAGGGGATATCTTAAACACTAATTGTTAAAGGTTCATGTGTATGCCATTTAGTACCAGGAAATCTCATTTGGATGCTTTAAACCCCACTCAACAGAGGTCCTAATTCATATTCCGAATGTAGATTTCTCATCATTGCAGATGATTGTGTACTTAAAATCGTATTGATCTCTTTGTTCAGCAATTTTTCTTCATTATGGGAATAATTTGATTTACCAAGGTTGCATATATGAGATTAAAAAATATCGCTCACCCTCCGACGGCAACACGTGGGGCCCCTTTCTTATGTACAGCATTGGCTCCCAGACAACTCTGACTAATGTCTTCTGGCACACAGGGTTTTAGTGAAATCAATTTTTGCACAATAACTAGCCCAGGCAAGAATCTGCCCTGTGGAATGAAGAAAAGCATATTACTTCTAATGCAAACCCTATTATCAAAGACACACAGTCATACAATATTTAGTGAATGCCAGTTTCACAAGGCTGGTTCCAAAACAAACATGAATTATTCATCCCCACGCAGATTTTCTTGGTTTTCTGAACTTAATTAATATTAAGAACAATCAGCTCATCACAAATCAAACACTGTTGCTTTTTATCGAATGAAGCAGGTTTCTGAGGAAGAAGACAATGATAGAATGTACATGCCTAATGACTGTTCAACCATGACGGTCAATCACAATGAAGGGGGGTTCCTGCAGTTTTATTGATTCAAGTCCAGGTTCAAATGTTTAGCTTTTATTCTGCAGCTGAAAGGGATCACTTTTTTTGCCCAGAGACCAATTAAGAGCCAGCAGCTAGAATTACCATGATCTTGATGAAGTTATTATTACTATGGCATGCACTGGTGAAATTGATTCTACAGTCCCATCAAACGCATGTCAGGAAAGCCTGAAGTATAGCTACTGTATCAATATCACTCCCTAAATGTGCAGTAATAGATACCCAATGTAACAATTCTGGAACTCAAGCAAGCATTCAGGTGACATAATGTTTGATTTAATGGATTTTGTTTCAGTGAAAATGGATATAACTGTAAACAGTCTGTGCAACTGGCAGAGCAACTGCTCGTCAAATCTTTGTACCAACACGCAGCTGTTTGCCAAATGTCCCAAAAGGCCACCCTTGATAATCAACCATCACGATCACATGATCAGCACTATAAGCAATGGGATTTATAGGACAAGGTTTAAATCATTACAATTGTAGCTCTCTTCACGACAACACAGACACAGGTTGGTTCTTTTGAACGGGCGTTTATTGCTTGCTTCTTTCTTTGGCAATTTATCCACATCACGCCGTGAGAACTATATGGGTGAACATAGTAAGCATGTCAATAAATTAAACATTATATAAGTAAACAAAAGGTATATAAATAAAGTGCACATATAAGACAAAAAACAAAGTACCTCGTTGGCTGCTTGTCCTGAAAAGAGTTCTTTGTCCTTTGAAAGTGCTTTACTGTTTGGCCAATGTAACTGCAACTTAGCTTATTGAGCACCGTAACATGCGCTAATGCAAGACCTTTCTAATGTCCGTCAACAAATTCTGTCATAGTGGAAACCACAACCACACTTTAGTTCCGAGGAAAACAAAAACAAAACACAATAGACTAAATCCTTAACTATTAAATCTACAGTACCTTTACATTAAACACATTTCGTACCGAGTGCAATAAAACCATAAACATAAATTAAATTTACTATGAATTGTGCATTAATTATGCATTATAACACATTACATGTTTAAACAACACTTACACTCCCACCAAATCACTCAACTTAAAATGTGGGATTTCCTCTACCAAAAATTATGAAAATAATCAAAAATGTTTTAGTCTGAATACATGTGACCATATGTATGGGACTTTAGTTAGCCTCTAGTAAGGTAACTATTTTGTGGATGGGTCTTTCAAGGTAAACTGATCTAGTGTGTGGTTTTCCCTTTTCAAATGTAGTGTCATTGATTAGTAGCTTCAACTTTCGCACCAAGCCGTCTGCACTGGGATAAGTTTCCACAACCCTGGCAAGCTTCCACTCGTTTCTTGGTGAGCTGTCATCTTGTAGAATCACAATGTCATCTACCTGTGAGTTTCGTGATGTTCTTTGCCATTTCTGGCGTTGTTGTAGGTTTAGTAGGTATTCTTGTTTCCATCTTCGCCAGAATTCATTGGCTAGGAACTGCACTCTTTTCCACCTTTTACATAGATATAGGTCTTCTTTGCCAAACTGCCCAGGCGGGGAGAATGATTGATGATTTCATGGTTAGTATGTGGTTGGGAGTGAGAGGTTCTGGACCGGTAGGGTCATTAAGATGTTCAGCGCTTAGTGGCCTGCTATTTATAATAGCCATTGTTTCGTAAAGGAATGTCCTTAGAGTTGTGGTGTCAAGTCTGCTTGCGGACTTGTCGAGCATGGTAGTGAGAATACTCGAATTGTTCGAATTTGGCGCTCCCACACTCCACCCATATGACTTGCTGATGGGACGTTCATTACAAATTCACAACCGATTGCTCGTTGACGTTCTTGATCCATCCCCTTAAGCAACTCAGAAAACACTCTCTTGGCACCCACGAAATTTGTTCCCTGATCGCATCTCAATTGGCGTACAGGACCTCTGATAGCTATAAGTGCAGAGTGCATTTATAAAGGCGTCTGTTGTCAAATCATCCAGTGTCTCAATATGTACTGCTCTAGAACATAAGCAGGTGAACAACAATCCATATCGTTTTAATTCCTTTCTTCCTTCCTTTACGACGAAGGGGCGAAACAGTCAAGACCACAGTAAGTAAAGGGAGGTGATGTCTCTGTTCTCTCTTCTGGCAGATCTGCCATTTGTTGAACTTCTGTGGTTCTTCTGTATCTCCTACATTGTACACACTTATAAATGTGTGAGGAGACTACATTTCCACATCCCAAGATCCATATTCCATTTGCACGCAACTCGTTCATAGTCATGCCTCTTCCTTGGTGACAAATACGCTCGTGATGATGTTTGACAAGCAGCGCTGACACATGAGATTTTTGGAAGTATTGCGGGATGTTTTATGTCGTGATGCAAGGCTGATTGGGATAGTCGTCCTCCCACCCTGAGAACGTTTTCCTTGTCTAAGAAGGCATTTAATTGGTGCAACTTGTTGCGCTTGTTCAGGGTAGATACTTTCTGAGATTTGATTTTGTGAATGTCTTCTGCAAAGTTTTCTTCCTGCACCAGTTTAATAATGAAGATTTCTGCTTCTCTTCTTTCTTCAAGACTGGTTGCTTCATTCGTTCTTGACTGAAGTCCCTTAAATTCCCTGATGAATCTCTGAAGCCTGGCGACAGCTCTTACTGCTCTGGACCAGTCAGAGAACTTAATGAAGTGGTTTGCCATTGAATTTACTTCTTCCGTCCTGACTGTGTGGACATAGGTTTTGCGAAGCTCGGGGTCTGTCGGTTCTACTTCTCCCACCATTTGCCTTTCACGTGGTAGACTCTGCTGCCAAAGAAATTTGGGTCCTTTCAGCCAGTTAGACTCTTTCAGCTGAACTGCACTTAGTCCTCTTGAGGCGCTGTCGGCTGGGTTGTTCTCAGAACTGACATGCCGCCATTGTTCAGGATTTGTGCTTGATTTTATACGTTGGATCCGGTTTGCTACAAAGGTGTGAAATCTCTTGGCGTCGTTGTTCACATAGCCGAGGACCACCTTTGAGTCTGTCCAGTAACACTCTTGCAAGTTTTCGATCTCGAGCTCCCGTTTGGCAAAGTCACCATTTCGGACCGAAGTCACAGCTGACGACAATTCAAGTCTTGGGATAGTTGTTTGCTTGGTAGGGGCTACTCTTGCCTTCCCCATGACGAGTGAGCAACTAATCTGTCCCGTTTCACTTATGGCTCGAAGATATGAACATGCACCATATCCATTGAAACTTGCATCTGAAAAATTGTGCAGCTCATATTGCTTAACCTTGCCAAAACTTGATGGAATGTAGCTTCTTGGAATCTTTAGAGCTGCGAGGTGAGGCAAATCCTTGAGCCATGACTCCCATCGTGGAAAAATGTGCTCTGGGAGATCTTCGTCCCAGCCTGCTTTGTCTCTGCATAACGTTTGAAGGATCTGTTTGCCAACTAGTATGAAAGGAGCCACAAACCCCAACGGATCATAGACTGAGGCGACAGTAGCGAGAACCCCTCTCCTTGTCAGTGGATTTTCTTTGACTACAACCCTAAATTGGAATTCATCAGCTTCAACGCACCACTGAACTCCAAGCGCTCGCTCGATGTGAAGCTCTCCTAGTGCCATGTCTAGATCTTTGGCTTGGGCACGTTCTGGAAGTGGTATTGCAGCAATGACCTTTTTGTCGTTTGACACAAACTTGTGTAGTCGGAGGTTTCCTGTTCTGCACAAGGCTCTTGACTCCTCCACCAGGTGTATGGCTTCAGCAGATGACCGTACACTTATTAAGCCATCGTCAACGTAAAAGCTTCTCTGGATGAATTTAATGGACTCTTCGCTAAATCTTCCACGACCCTGCGATGCCAGATGCTTAAGTCCGAAGTTTGAGCAGCCAGGGGATGAAGCTGCCCCAAACAGGTGCACCCTCATTCTGAACACTGACGGGTTGGAGTCCAGATCACCTTTGTCCCACCAGAGAAACCGTAGGTAGTCTTGATGTTCCTTTGCAACGTGAAACTGGTGAAACATCTTCTCAACATCACACATTATGGCAACTGGACCTTTTCTAAATCGGCATAACACTCCAACTAATGTGTTAGTCAAATCTGGCCCGTCAAGAGATGATCATTCAGGAGGTTTCTTGGTAGCGTGCAGAACAGTCGAAAACCACACGAATCTTCCCTGGTTTGTGGGGGTGGTAAACTCCGTGGTGTGGTATGTACCATGCTGGTTGGTTATTGAGATCGAGCTGTGGGACCTTCTCCGCATCTCCTCGAGCTATAATGTCGTTCATGAAATGGACATAATCCTCGTAGTACTGCTTATTTTTCTTCAGTCTTCGCTCTAATGAGGCAAGCCTATGAACTGCACATTGTTTATTGTCTGGTAGATTGGGTTTGTCCGTCTTGAAAGGAAGCGGGAGCTCATAATGGCCGTCTTCTTTCTGCCTGATGCCTTCTTTCGCTTTAAACAAGAAGAGAAGGTCTTCCTGTGAAACTGGGTTATCATCTGTAGTGTGATCTGTGAAGTCAGATTCAAGGACCTTGATTATGTCTGTTGAGTTGATCTCTTTGACTCGAGTTTTGCAGACAAAGTGTACTTCTTTCTTCAACTCCACGGATGGCTGCACAGCAGGTGTCACTTGTCGCACTATAATTCTGTGACTGAGTCCTATTGCGTCGTTGTAGTCACTTGTTGGATTCAAGCAGCCAACAATGCTCCAGCCAAGATCAGTTCGTTGTGCATATGGAAGATTTTCTTTGCCACACAGGATCTCTCTTGGAAGAAGGGCTTGATGACAATTATAGCCTATCAGCAGACCTACTTCACAGTCCAGTGGTGGTGGAATCTTGTCCGCCAATTGCTTTAGATGAGGCAATTTTAGAGCTGTTTCAGCAGTTGGAATATGCGATCTGTCAACAGGGATAAACTCTCGTGTGAAAAGTGGTGGCAACGGGATCCTTTTCTCCAAATTGTATCCTCTCACCTGTAGACTTGTCAGTTTGTGGCATGGTATGACTGTTGACCTTGAGGACATTGTGGACAGACGCAAGCTGACACTTTCCTTGTATGTGTTGAGCTCATGGGCCACTTCGTCTAGGATGAAGGTTGTATCGCTCTGCGTGTCTAAGAGCGCGTAGACCAGAACTTCTTGATCCGGCCGTTTAATGGACGAAACCCAGACTGGTACAATTGGGGACGTTTGTGTGTTCAAGCCTTCTTGTACGACTCTGTTGGTAGTTGCTGTTGCAGCTATTTCTCTGGTATCTGTTCCGTCCTTTGTGTGGTCATCTCTTCTTGGGGGTGTTGACCTTTGCTTAAATTTGTCATCATGCAAACATGTTGGATGTCTCTTCTGACATATTTCACATGTGCCTTTGTTATCACACATTTTTGACTGATGACCGGTCTTCAAACATCCAAAGCAAAGTTGTTCTGCTTGCACAAATTTAACACGATCTTGAACCGTCCATTCAATGAACTTCCTGCACTTAGCAAGTGCATGTCCTGTTCTTTTGCAGAAGACGCATGAGGAGATGTTGCTCTGCGTTGTGTTTGTAGACAGTGTTTTTGCTTGAATAGTTTGACTTCGCGGCTGCTTTGGTTTCTCGGTTTCCATACACTTAAGAGCTTGTATTGACGAAATAGGATCACAAGCAAGATCGGCTTCCTTCGATAGAAAGTCTACAAACACTTTGAATGGAGGGTACTCAGAAGTTGCTTGTCTGGCTTCCATGGCTTTGCGATTCCAACTGGATACCAGCCAATCCGGCAACTTCAGCAGAATTTTTTGACTCTCACTGCAGTCGTTAAGAACATTCAGTGACTTAATGTGAGGCATTGCAGCTTCGCAGCTCCTGAGAAAATCTGCAAAATCTCTTAGCTCACAACCGTTCTTAGAGCTTATTTTTGGCCATCCGTGCAGCTTGTCTCTGAAGGACATCCCAATTATGAATGGGTCTCCAAAACGTTTTTCCAACAACTGCCAGGCTGAGTCATACGCTGCACCAGTACCTAGAAGGAAAAATCCTTCAACAGCTTTCATAGCGCTACCCCCTAAGTACTTTCTTAGGTAATACAGTTTTTCATTTTTTGGAATGTTTTTCCTGTCTATTAATGTTTCAAAAGATAGGCGCCAGTCTTTGAATTTCAAAGGATCTCCAGTGAATACTGCAGGCTCTGGTGTTGGGAGATGATTGGAACTAATGGCTTCTGCTAGCATGTTGACTAGATCAGAGCTACTCTGTCCGTGTGACATTGGAGTTGGTAGGGCTTGTGGTTCAAATTGTGGACTTTGAGAATTGGGAGCTTGGTTTGTAACCAGTAGTTGTTGAGGGATGAAAAGGGGGCTTGAGGCATGGAGGGTTGGTGTCTTGACTGGCAGTGCTTGAGGAATGACTGGGGAAATTGAGGAGTTAAGAACTTGAAGTTCTCCTGCTGGTTCAACTTCATGTAGAAAGTCAACTGGCTCTAAGCCTTCTTCGACTTGGTCGTACACCCTTATTCGAGCCCTTGCAGCATTTAGCTTCTTTATTTCTTCCAGGCGTTCAAGCTTTCTACGTTTTTCTTGCATTACCTGTTTTCTTGCTAGGTTCTCAGATTCAAATTGTGCTAGGAGCTGTTTACCTTCAGCCTCTAGCCTTTGAAGTTCTGTCTCTTCCCTTTCTTGTTCATCCAGCACTGCCAACACTTCCTTGGATGCGGCAGCTTCGGCTGCAGCTTCATTTCTTTTGACTGAGTGGATGCTAGAGCGAGTAGAACTACATTTTGAATGACGAGAGGGTGGCTTTGATAGAGAACCTGTTGAGTCAAGGATCGAACCGACATCAGGCCAAGGTTCATCCTCCTCATCTGCAGAATGCCCTTTAAGTTGTTTTTCTGCCCTTTGAATGATGAACTCTGAAAGCGATAGGCACAGGTCAACTCTGCGTCGCAGGCTTGGCTCAGGAGTTTGCATTCGACGTAACTCTTCATAAATTGTCTGTACGTCAGAACAGGTTCCTTTTATATTCCCAATCAGTTCCTTTAATTCTTCCTCAGAGGCCGCATCAGTCAATATCTCCTTGCCGATTCTTGCATGATACTTCCATTTCTCATGGATGATTCTGTACCGACGCTGAACACCTTTCAGCCTTTCTTCTTCAAGTTCTTTTCCTTTCTCTGTTAGAGTTCGGGTTCTTTCACTTCTTCGTATTCTTTCCACTTCTTCTGTAGACTCAGTGTCTGTAGCTTCAGGTTGAGCAGGTGATAGAGTATTTTTACGGCAGGTCTCAGTGCTTGTGTCTGACATTTTGAGATGTCTACAGTGTATGTAATTATTGAGTTGAATTTACGTTAAGCTGTGTGAATGAGTTACAGTAAGTCTAAATGTGTGTTACTAGGATTGTTAAACAATATGAATATCTCAACTGTGTAAAGAATAAGTGAGTAGCCTCATTTTTAAACTTAAACTTCAATATTAGCATACATCAAAGGAATTAAATTGTAGCTACCCTTCAAGTTTACTTATATTTCACAAATATGAAAATAAAGCATATTACTTAGGCACCGGTTAACATGTTGTAAACCTTAATCAGTGTGCTTAGAAATGAATTTAAATAATATCACTTTACATAAGGAATAGCTTAATTTCAGCAAAAGTACCCTTTAAAACTGCTCCTTTAGGTTTGGTTATCAATACTCTTTGTTAAGCGCAAAATGTATAGGTCTTGATTCAAACTTATGTTGTAATCTTCATGAGTCTGTACCGCGGCGGCGTCTTGTGATCTCCTCCTACCCGTCTTGAAGAGTCTGTACCGCGGCGGCGTCTTGTGATCTCCTCCTACCCGTCTTGAAGAGTCTGTACCGCGGCGGCGTCTTATAGTCTCCTCCTAGCCGTGTTGAAGAGTCTGTACCGCGGCGGCGTCTTATAGTCTCCTCCTAGCCGTGTTGAAGAGTCGGTGTCGCGGCGGCGTCTTATAGTCTCCTCCTAGCCGTGTTGAAGAGTCGGTGTCGCGGCGGCGTCTTATAGTCTCCTCCTAGCCGTGTTGAAGAGTCGGTGTCGCGGCGGCGTCTTATAGTCTCCTCCTAGCCGTGTTGAAGAGTCGGTGTCGCGGCGGCGTCTTGAAGTCTCCTCCTACCCGTGTTGAGCGGGCGAGTTCTCACTGTAGCTCTCTTCACGACAACACAGACACAGGTTGGTTCTTTTGAACGGGCGTTTATTGCTTGCTTCTTTCTTTGGCAATTTATCCACATCACGCCGTGAGAACTATATGGGTGAACATAGTAAGCATGTCAATAAATTAAACATTATATAAGTAAACAAAAGGTATATAAATAAAGTGCACATATAAGACAAAAAACAAAGTACCTCGTTGGCTGCTTGTCCTGAAAAGAGTTCTTTGTCCTTTGAAAGTGCTTTACTGTTTGGCCAATGTAACTGCAACTTAGCTTATTGAGCACCGTAACATGCGCTAATGCAAGACCTTTCTAATGTCCGTCAACAAATTCTGTCATAGTGGAAACCACAACCACACTTTAGTTCCGAGGAAAACAAAAACAAAACACAATAGACTAAATCCTTAACTATTAAATCTACAGTACCTTTACATTAAACACATTTCGTACCGAGTGCAATAAAACCATAAACATAAATTAAATTTACTATGAATTGTGCATTAATTATGCATTATAACACATTACATGTTTAAACAACACTTACAACAATTAATGATTTATCTGGCAAGGCAATTATTTATTTATTTTTATTATTATAAATGATTCACAGATTTTCTGAGTCATATTGAATTAGGTGCTTTCAATTCCACACACTGACATTATTCTTGGAAATCTTTTCAAATAAACACAAGGATTTATTGCAACTACCAGTGCATAAATGGCTACTGAAATTGCTCTAACTGTTGTCTAAATGTCACAGGCCACAATCCAGATGCCGACTCATTCACACAAGGCCTGGGGGAAGCATGATAAAGGTTGCAAATGTCAATTATGTCTGATAAAGTTTGGAATGGTAGATTTCTGTTATCTCTGCACTTTTAGTTCCATTGTAACTTGCACAGAAAAAACTGGACTGATCTGACTAGATCAAACAAATGAGAGAGAATATACAAACAACATTATTACTCCTTAACCTTGAAATGTATATCCATTTTGTATTTAGGTAACTTTCACTGTAGTGTTTAGTCAGGTTCCTAGTTTCAGTTTTGTGACACAAGCACCATTTCTGACTGATGTTCCATTAGGTCATAACTATGCAGCAAATGCAGTCTGTAATACATAATCATTCCATTTTTTTATGTAAAATTCCCATAGCTGTCATTGTAAAAGCATTTCAGGTTAAAATTGCAGCAACGCAAATTTTAATACACATTTATTTTACATTTTATTTATCTTTCACAATTCATGTATTTCATGTAATTTGTTTAAACTCCACAAAGAGGACGCCATGACATAGGACTATGTTTTAAATGATTTAAACAAGCCACAATATTAACGCAACATATTAAATATTTCAGCTTAAATAGCTATCCTCATGTAACTCCCCTGTTGGCTTGGCTCATGAATCCATAGTATCCACAAATCAATAGACTCAATAAACATCATTCACAAAACACAGTGAACATGTAACATTTTGGTTAGTGGCATGCTTGGCACATGCTTTTTACCCAAGGAAATGTAGTCCCATTCCCAAATGTCTTGTAGTCCCATTCAACCAATCGAAACTGTGGGCTGCAGGTCCAGCTTACAAATCAGTTATTGCCATTCAAGCAGTTGAGATCCTCACACTTACTGACTACTTAAGGCAGGCAAGATCAGAATTAGGGTCTGTATTGAAGTATCTGAATTAACCTTGTCTGCCTGTTCTTTGCATATTAATCGTTAACTAAGTTAAGTATCATAGCCTGTCATACTGCAACAAGACAGAGCAGGGTATGCTTTAGTTTTTTTTTTAGCAGTGGGGGAAGGTATGTCAAAACAACAACAACATCTTTCATAAAACCCAAGGACACTTCACAGAGTTACAGTGGCTATAGTAAAGGAGGTTCTAGACTGTGGTAAACAAGTGGTGTTTCTGGAGTTTTTTTTAAAATGTTCAGGGATGTAGCATTTTGAATATCTGCAGGGAGGGTGTTCCAGAGGGATGGGGTTGCAACAAGGCTCTGTCTCCAAAGGAACATATTCTGGTGTGGGGAATGTAGAGCAGGCCAGCGTCTAAGGACTGCAGGTTTAATATAGGGTTAGGGTTATAATTACATAGGCTCATGTGTTGGGTCGGTATATTCAGTACTGGTTTTGCCTCAGATCATGTGATTTCTGATATATCTCTTTCAGGTAACATTATATTTGGTCATTTAAAACCACATCCAATTGTTGAATTAAATATTTGTATGATCTTTAACCAGTTTATTCAGGTCATCATTATACCTACAAATATTCATCCCCAACAGCCAGTGCAACAAGTGCAACACAAACCTCAACTCCGCCAAATATATATATATATATATATATATATATATATATATATATATATATATATATATATTAAATATTGAATGATGGCATTCGGAATACTGTTGCTTGTGTTGCCTATTAAGACAAACAAACACACAAAACTAAAGTAGGACTTTCTTACAAAAAGAGAATTACTTATAAGCTGTGCATTGTGCTACAACATCATTCTTCTTCATTTTCAGGCTACATTCTCTAATGGTTTAAATCAACATTTCAAAGCGAAAACTTAACATTGTATCATGACCTAACTATAACAAAAGGGAAATGTTGTCTTGCAGAGCTTTTCAATAAAAAAGTTAGTCTATTTTGTTAAGCATCTCTCAGATAATATGTCAATCCTCTCAAAGCCTGGTGCTCGGCAAAAATGCAGCGTTATAGAGGAGGCCCCAGGTGAAATCTTAAATGGCATATTGACTGATTGAAGAAGTGGGGTAGAGCTACTGAAGCCATATTGCAATGCCTCTGTCCAAAGGCTAAATTGAGTGGGCTGATTGCTAGCTGTGGTGCAGGAAGCAACACTAGCACATGATTAGCTGCTGGTAGGAATTACTGATTTGGTTTTGCTGCATCTGAAATGCATGTGCCAATCTGTTTATGGTTTTCTTGTTTACAAGTAAAACAGCCTACAAACTACAGTGATACAGTGTATGTAGCTGCAAGATCAGGATGTGCCACAGTTTTGTAAAGCTGACAATTAAACAACAGCATATTCAAATGTTATTCAAATGTTGTGCAGTGAATGAATCTCAAAAAACTTAATGATTACAAAACTGTCTTGAAAAATAATGTTTTACAAAATAGCAGCACATGAAGTTCATATTTATAACAAAGTAACTGAAAATCCTGGATAGCTTTCTTTTCTTTCATTATTAGGTCAGAAAGTGTTTGAATTACTCCTTGGATTCTGCCCTTTTTGTTTTTACATAGAACGCAGTTCTGGATATTAGGCTGTTGATATATTCTCTTTCATGATTTTGTGTGAAAGAATGCCTTGATCACATGCTAGTTAATGGGGAGACCCTCTTAATATATGGCATAAGATGGGTGCAGGAACAACGCTGTGCTATTTATATTTTTTTCCATCTTTGTGTTTGTGGGTAAGCAATTAAAATAACTGGGTCGCTGAGTATTGGACTTGCTTGCACACAGCAGCACGTTGGTATCACACAATAGTAGATCATTCTTTTGATGGCTCACTGCGGGGCAGGCCTCAGATTTCTTGATTAAAGGGGGGTGGGAAAGAATAAGGTGAGAAAAGCAAGTTATGTTTTGTTTATTGTCATGATCCTCCAACAAAACAAATGGAAATGGAATGTATAGTGGGCAGGTATGTTGCTTATTGCCCCATAAACAGTATGAGCAAGCAGGCTTCTTACTGTAGTAAAAAGGAACTTATTTCTGGACAATGAATTCAGTGATTGTGTCAAGTGGAAGAGGGTTTCTTATTGGCATGCAGAGCTGACATAAAAGCTATTTCATCTAGAAAAGTTTCATTTTAAGAGAGCACAGCAAAAAAAAGAAGAAAAAAAATCATTATTTTGAGTACTTCAATGCAGAACCAATCTGAGTGATTACTCATATGATCTCACCCACAAACACCCCACACCAGCATGAAATAAGCACATGGGCCCCAACAGTGACCGGAGTTTGAGATGACTGATAGGTGTAAAACAGGTCCCACTTGCTCCATCAGTATATGGGTTGTCACTGGTATTGAGTGACTGTCAGACTCATCCAAATCAAATGTGAGCATCAGTCATGTTATGGCTCCTGGGAGCATCAAACATCCTCTTATTGCCCCATTAACCTTGTTGTTTGATATTAAATAATTTAAAAAAAAAGAAGGCAGAAACAAAGTGGCTCAAGTTCACTGTCATGATCTGATTCAACAGACAGACAGACAGACAGACAGACAGACAGACAGACAGACAGACAGACAGACAGACAGACAGACAGACAGATAGATAGATAGATAGATAGATAGATAGATAGATAGATAGATAGATAGATAGATAGATAGATAGATAGATAGATAGATATTTCACTGTATGCCTAAAATCTTCAAGCTAACAGCATATCCCCTAGATGCCTGGAGTCCAGGCACCTTCTTTGCTGTTATCCAAACAAACAAGAGCTTACATCTCTTCTCGGCTTCCTGTCTCACAGCCCTGTTTCCTAGGCAACCATGTCAGATGAATTGAGAGGGGGACTGACGCCCTCCAGAGAGCCAATCCTCTATCATCCAAAGTTTGTCTCACTTCAGGTCATGTGACACCTGTTCCCATGACAACCAGGTTGGAGGGCAGTCTGGATATCTCTTTGATCAAGGAAAAATACCACACATGCCAACAAGCAACCTTGAAATCAAGCAGGGGATGCAGCTAAGCAATGTTTTATGGAGATGTAATATGATCATGTCATAAAAACCTTTGCTTTCTTCTCGCACAAGAATAGGAGGAGTCTCACTATAGAATATTAATTGCAACATGGACATTTTAAGAATTGAAGTATAACGAAACATTTTTGAGCAGGTATCTTTCATAGAAAAACAAAAACATTGAAACACAATACCAATGAGCAACTGTTTTGAATTTTGTTTTTAAATATGAGCTCAATAAAAAGCATAAATCACCCCTTAAAACGTTACAGGGGGCAGGTAATATGATGCCTGCAGAATAAGTTAAAGATTGAGTTAACGCCTTACTTGTCAGCTCACAGCAGCATTAATCACCAGCAGCAGAGTCACAAAACAGATTATATTTTGTGAGCAGGTGGCCTTAAAGCCTTAAAGGTCTTTTGGTCTATGATAAGCATTTGGCCTTTCTAAGCCTTTGAGCTCTCACAAACAAAGAACCATCCCAAACCTCTGGGCTGAGGTAAATGGTTGACTTTTCCAAGCCTTTTAGTCTGCACAAAGCTGTTGGAAAGCGTCCATCAGATAAGAGGTTCCCATGGGCATCCTTTCAATAAAATATGTGACGGGCAACAAATTGGCTTTAGACACCTGTCGTTATATAGAAAGGCCAGTCATTTCTCTCCTCTAGAGATGTCACAAAACACTAGTACTAGAAGTAAAGTATTAAGAGTAAGAGTCAAGACAATGAAAAATAATAATATAAAACAGCGCCTCCTCAAACATAGTTTACACTAAAGCATGAGTTATGTACAGTTGAATCACATGGTAGAGAACTCGCATATGGTCTGATGGACAAAAAGAGAAAAAAGGGGCGATCACTCTGAGTGTTTTCCTAGTGATGTCAAAAAGAAACAAATGCAACAGGGTTATACTTCAGCTACAGTATTTTCAACAAACTTTGAAAAGGCAGGCCAAGAGAACACACACTCTTTGTGCAGCCCTGCCCTGAAGGAAATGCAAAATAAAAAGTCTTGCGCTTGGGCAAAGTGCAAATTCTAATTAAATCAAGATCTCAATAAACTCCTACAAAATGTCTCAAAGAAATTGGGAAACATTCATATTTAAAGTCCCAATAAACAGGGATGTTAAATTGAATTTTAAGTAGCATGAGGCAAGGCTATGCAAGATTAAGTTGGATGTTTGGCCTATGCCTCTGGCCAATTTATCAAGTAGTGTGCCTAAACTGTGAGATAAAATGACCACTAATTTTCTCCAGAGTAACTTGTTGATTGGTCTGCTTTTATTCATTCAGTGTGAGAGGACTATTTCCTTAAAAAAAAAAAAAAAAAGACATACTAATTTAATGGCACGTGACATTTCAATTACATAAAATGTCAAATGGGTAATAATTTATAATTTAATAATTTGTACTGTTTATTGATCCCCAGTGGGGAAATTAAAATGTACACTCTGTTTTGTTAGTAATCCCTACACACAGGCCTGAAACACACACACACATGCACAGGACCTAATTATGCACAAATGGAGAGAGTGTGCTGCCAGCTAGACCAGCGCCCTGAGCGGTTGCGGGGGTACGGTGCCTTGCTCAAGAGCACTTGGCAGTGACCAGGAGGTGAAGTGACATCTCTCCAGCTACCAATCCACACTCTGTATTTTGGTCCGTATGGGGACTTGAACCTGCGATCCTCCGCTGCCCAACTCAACTCCCTACGGACTGAGCTACTGCCACCCCCAATTTATAGTTTAATGCCATTAACAGAATCATATTTGATGCATTTTCCTGTTACACATTTTCAGTAATAGAGGAAATTTGTAAGCAAACGACCTACTAAAAATCCATTAAAGTGGCTTTTACCGGAGCTCTCTGGCATATTATTATCATGTATTATATGACTCAACAAAACACACAATCACTTAGTGGAAGGGGTGACTGTAGGCTTTGAGGGCACCTGGAGTTTAGCATGGACCCTCACAAACAATTCACACACACACTCTTCCTAAATATGTAATGTCCGTCTGACAGTTAAAATAGTCCTGTCAATGAAGAAGTATTGTAGCTTATACTGTATGTGAGCATGCTAGCTTTTTGTTTCTTTTGTTCTTGCCTGAAATAAACACTGCATACTCCACAGACTACTTTCTGGATACATTTCTCATCTTTCCATTTTATTTGAGCTGGAAGCACCGACACAGGCCAACCAGCCTTAAGTTCCTGGGATGATAAAGACATCTCCCCTGGGCAGCACAGCCTGGTACCCTGCTGTACCAAAACAATACTGCTGGCTGCATGTCACACAGTTCATCTGCCGAAGGAGCTGACCACAAGGCTAAAGTGAAAAGGATGAAGCTCTAGTGCAGAATTCCTTTTGAACTTGACAGCTCATAGCTGCAAGATGGGAGCACATTAGAGCAGCCAGTTGTAACAATGAAATGAGCTTCCAACCTTAAATTCAAGCTATTTCAGTTTTATGACCACCATTCGTGCTTCCAAAGAAAATATACTAAGACTAGTTTTTTAACACTAGAAAGGCCAGCATTCCATTTACTCCTAACACTGCAGAGCGAGTAATATTTTCCTGCTGCCGAAACCGCGTCAGCACTCGCAAATATGGCATTTCTAGAAGAAGTTAAATTATTCATTTTTATTCATTTTAATTTTTTAAACAATAAGTACAACTCGACAAAATGTAACTTTTAGGCTCTTTCATTACAGATCACACACACACACACATGCTGGCTGTGACTGTGTTCTCCTAGTGCGTATAAGTGTTTGACAAAAAGGCCTGAAAAGATCATCTTTAACGATAATCCAAAACAACCACTGCCAACAGGAACAAGAGAGCAGGGACCAGATACTGCTTAATTGTTGCTTTGAACTAATGCTAACTAATGTGCTTGCAACATTATAGAGTCAGTGCTGTAATATTATTATCATCTCCATCCCATTTGTCAACCTGCTCAAGATCTTTGAAAACATACATATCTACCTTCCTTACATCTGAACACCCTAAAATGTATACACCTACACACAACGTTTGCATACATATAGGGCTGGGAGGATTCGTCGCCGTTATCGATTAAATTGAGTTAAATGCATCAACACAAATAATTTGCGTAGACTTTTCACGCTTATAAATCTAAAAATAACATGGCTTCCTCCAGCAACAGCGCAGGTATGGATTCCTCGCAAATTCAACAAGTTGAGAAAAAGTGTTCTAAAGTGTGGGAGTATTTTATTTTTTTATTTATTTTGTTGTTGGATTGATAATCTATTTCTGGCTTCACGTGGCCCTACACATTCATTTCACTTGAACAGTGCAGTGTTAAACACTTTTAATAAATAGAGATTTGAACCTTATTGATTTTTTGTGTGTAAATAGTCAATAACTGAGCAATGGAAAAATTTTCGCTAATTGAAAAATTAATCATTATATTAGTCGACTGATCAAAAAAAGAATAAAACCTATCTCCACAGCACTGCAGAGGAGGGTCTGGCCCTTTCACACAATATTTCTGGGTAGGAGAAAAATTTGCTCTGGTTTATTGGCATTTCTTTGAACCAATCACAATCATCTTGGGCGGTGCTAAACTAGGGACGCAGCGAGCATGGCTCTTCAAAATAGTCTTGGGAAGGAGCATGTTAAGGTTGAACATTTTCACCCCGCAAAAGAAAACGTACAATATTAAATAAAGTTAACTGTTCTCACAATACAGTAACGTGAGCTTTTTAAATTAGCTGGATACATGGTTAAACATAATTTGCTTTTACCAGTGTTTCGCCGTGTGTATTTTTGTCCCCAATACCCCGCTAATAGGTCCCAAAATGTCGCAGTTTGAGAGTAAATGCTGTCAACATTTTCTTTGTAAATCTTTACAATAATTCCCCTAACGAACCAAACAGGCCTGTCCAGTACAATCCAAATTGTCCTTAAAACATGCCATTTTGTTTGGGCCGACCTCTAGCTCGCCCAGTAGCGCCCCATGCTGCATGCCACCCCTGCTCTTTCTCCCCTTTCCTGTCTTCAAGCTATCCTGTTGATTAAAGGCCATAAAAAGCCTGAAACATAATCTTAAAAATAAATAAAAACGTGGCATTTTCCGCCTGTAACATTGGTCAGAGGTTCCGGTTAATGTTGCTCAGTCCTACCGGAGTTTAAAGTTAACTCAAAGAAAGCGGAAAGTGAGGGACATCCTGCACTGCAGGAACTCTCCCGTAAATAAACCCTCTTTGATGTAGACTACTTGGTTGTAAAATGTGGCTACCATAGCTGCTAACGGTAGCTTGTTAAGCAAATGTTCCTGCATGATGCTTTCCAGCCTTTATTTTGTCTTGAGCCCTCAGTCCTCCAGCCCTGTTTGAAACCAAGTTGTAATATAATAACATAATACTATTTATCCCAGTACCCTTTGCACTATGTTCCACATTTAAATATTTTTTTATTGAACTCTTCATTGCACTCATGCCTCTATATTGTTTCTGTTTACAATATGTATATGTGTGTATATATTAGTGTGTATATATTGTTTGGTTGTTTTGTATGTGTAAGCACATTGTGAGCAACTATGCTCCAAAGACAAATTCCTCGTATGTGTCCTCATACCTGGCAAATAAAGCTGATTCTGATTCTGCTAATTTAAACTTCCTCAGTTAGAAACTGTATTTGTACTGGCACAAAATCCTTACTGTGAGCAGAAAAGGATACAGCTTATTTATTAAAATTCAGACCCAAAAAAACACAAAACACAAAGAGTCATGAACCGTTATAATTATCCAGAGAGTGATAGAAATGGCACAAACTAAAAGAAACAGGCTTCACAGACATCCTGCCCATGAATTGTTGAGGAAAACTAGTTTACATCTCTTGATCTCTTGTGAACTATTCTCAAGTAGCTGATTGGAGATGAGCTGATTCCTAGTTGCAATGTTGTTGCAGTGATGACAGGATTGAGAATCAGTACATATGCCTATAATCATAAATCACAGCTTCTTTGCATATGATTCTTGAAACCCACTAAAACCTCAAATCTAATAAAATAAAATTATAAAAATTATTATATAATTGATGTAATTTTGTTTTATCAAGCAGGTGGCATTTTCTAAAACAGCAGCTCAGTTAAAGAGCTTACAGAAATATCAGGAGCTCTCATTGCTTTCATCACAATGTTACAGCTGTCTTAGCCCATTTGTGCCCAAAGACTATATTTAGTACACTAATGAAAAATGTCCCATTTGTTCTGCTTGGTCTTGACCAGTGTTGGGCAAGTTACTTTTAAAAAACTAATTGGTTACAGTTACTTTTTCAAAAAAGTAACTAAATTAGATACTCAGTTACAAATTCTAAAAGTAACTAGTTACTTGAGAAAGTAACTAATGCGTTACTTAAGTCAATTTTTAAATGCTCAAATGTGACCGCACCTCCACACGTCTTTAACGGAACATAAAGTAGATGCGCATGTTCAACTATTTATGATAAATCTGAATATTATAATGAAATGGACACTTACAATACAATACATTAATTAACAGAAACTGTAAACTATTTTAATGTTGCTGTGGGACAAGGTTAGCCCCCAATCAAATGCCATGTTTGTAGATATGTCTAGTGGATCGATAAAAACAACAACATAGATGTGTTGGAACTTTTGATATTTATTGCCCCAACAGGCCAAAACTGGGCAAAATTAAATAATGCTTGTTAAGCACTATAGCAAAAATAAATAACAAATGTATTCACTCTTTGTAGTGCAAATAACGTAAGTGGCCTGCTGTTTATACTTTTGCGCTGGTGTGTGCATCAAGCCGCCATATGTGTGTGTGTGTGTGTGTGTGTGTGTGTGTGTGTGTGTGTGTGTGTGTGTGTGTGTGTGTGTGTGTGTGTGTGTGTAATAGAGCAATGGAGAAGTGAGAAAGTGACAGTGATTAGCTTCGGAGCGAGTAGCCACTCTAGAGTCATAGTGAGAGAAACAAAGTGTCTCCCCTTAGTTTTCTGTCCACGGTGGGAAATCTTTAGAAGGAAATCTTACCCCCTTTATTTCATAACGCCATACCTGTCTCCCGTTGACTGACTCGCTTGTGTTGTTTGTTGTGTGTCCGGTGCTTTCAAATACCCGCCCAACTCTACTTGTGATTGGCTTACCATGAAATTTTACTCAACCTCAGCCAGTTGTCAGCATTTACAGTATGCGCTTGTCTCGTGCACGGCCCACTAACCAAGGAAGAAAAAAAGTCTTTGCCTCTCGGCTCAGAGTTCTAGTTGGTCTGAAAAATGCGGTGTTATTCCCATCACTGGTCTTGACATCTGATATGGACATTCATTGAGCAGATAACAGTACAACTTTAAAAGTGTTAGATCACATGAACAATCACACTTTTATCAATAGTCAAAGTCAGGATTTTTTAAATGAGGAAAAACGCTATCATTGTGTTTGATAAATGTCTTCCATATAAAAAAAATGCACACTGCATGTGTGTGTGTGTATCTTTGATACTCAATTGTTAAGAGTTCAAAGATACTAAATACATGATTGGGATTCTTGGGTTTCTGAGATACAAACATTTTTTTATCATATTATATTTAGTCTTTGGGCACATGGGACTACTCTTTTTTCCTAAAAATAAAAGGACATATATTAAATAGTCCCATTTGCCCAAATACTAAAAGTAGTATGAGCCCAGAGAATACTTCAGTTCAGTTGCGGACACGATTCAGTTAAAATCAGCATTATATTTGTTATGGGTCCATGATACATTTATACAACCATTTATAAGTTATTAAAATAAACAATATGCTGATGCTTGTGTGAAGGAAACACGGCTAAGAGTCTACAGCCACATCCATGAAGACTTTCTCATATCCATTATAAGGATGGATATGAGAGTGGAATGAATCTTCTTTTTAACTCTCCGCCTGAAAGCAGATTTATTTTCAAAGCTATGTTTTTTTAGAATATCTGCAATTGTAAAGACGTAATACTAACACTACCCGATTTGTACTGAGAAACAATTACACCTGTAATTAAAAAAAACTGTAAGCCCCTGAACAGTGACAAAATAAATACCACAAGCTATTCAT
Source organism: Percina caprodes (assembly GCA_013375575.1). NCBI lineage: Eukaryota > Metazoa > Chordata > Actinopteri > Perciformes > Percidae > Percina > Percina caprodes. Next base: position 211,872 of record JABXJD010000271.1, on the reverse strand, counting down.
GGGAGGTATAACAATGCCATAAGCAATCAGTCATCCATGGCTTATTTAAATTTCAGGCTGCTGGTCGAACTCTAAATGACTTACTGTATATACTAACAAGCTTGTGCAAAACATTAAATTTAAAAAAGATTCCAATGAATTATTAATAGACAGTATGCCCTATGCAATTACCTCCCATAAGACACTTCAGTTATTCTGTTAAAATGGGTCACAGTAGGCAATAAACAGATTATGTATGCCAGGATGATGCTGCCCTTGACAGAGGAAGGAGTTATTCTGTAAACTATGTTTGGAGCACTTAGATCAAGATTTTATGTTGTTTCACTTTCGAAAATCTTTAACATAATCTCCATGACCTAAAGCTAAACAAAAGGTTAGCCCCATTACCATAAATCAAAAGAGAGGATTGCAACTTATATCAAATCCAAAATCACAAACCCAAAATAAATATAAAACTTTTAACAGATGCACTGAAGGGTTATTGATCATTTTAGGAAAACAAAAGCTTTTCCTCTGTAAGAAAACAATCCAGTTACTATATGTGAATATGTAGGTCATTTCAAACAAACAATAGGCATTTAAATTAACTTGAAGATTGACAGCTGTTACTTAAAATCTATAATGGATGTAACTGAAACCTACACCCCAACATACAGTATTGTTAACCTTGTTTAGGTGCGGAATGATGGAAAGTTTGAGCACAGTTAAACACCATAAAACCAGGGCTTGTGAAAATGATTCAAACTTGTTTTACTTATCACAAATGCCTGAGGCACATCCATCAACCAGTATACCAGGTAAGGCAGGGTTCAGTCATTAGAAAGATGGACCAGCTGCCGGAGGCCCTGGAATGAAGCCCCCTCTGTTGCCCAATATCTCAGTTGAAATGTCAATGAGCATGGTGCTGACTCCTTACCACCTTCTGAGTTGCTATTCTATCTGTAGATAGATTGGATATACCCTAATTGAAGCAGCTTTTTTTTCCAGGTGCATGCTTTTTCCAGGTTATTGAAGAAGAAAGGGTGACTGGTGGAGGAAAGGACTGAAGTGCGACCTTTCCATGATTCCTCCACTGTTGACAGATGTTCCTTTGCACTCTCCCATATTTGTTATGTGCAGCATAGGCCTTGATGCTGCTTGATGTTTCTAATAGAGATCTGTGCAATCTCAAATTTACCAAATGTTTTCCTCTCCAGAAGCCCAAACACGATATCCAGAAATCTTTCTGTGACTCAATGGCTCTTTGTCCTGCTAAGGTAACTCCCACAGAACACAAGTCTTAACAAAAATTAAAATTAAACTAAAAAGTTTAGGGGTGGAAGGCCAGAGGTTACCTCACAATACAATTCATGATACATGGCTCACAATACCCATAATATCACAATACAGCAATTAGGGGATAATCTAAATATTGCTAGGCAATCCTATAATGATGCATAACAATATCGGTCTACATATGAAAACTGTTAGAAAACCGCACAAGTTTTTACAGTCTGTATATTAAAATTACAGAACTATAGAGCAACTTTAGGTCCAGACATTGGACTTAAACGTCTCCAAGGCATCTGTTATTTTCCTCAAACAGCTGTCTGCCATCCTGTTAAAAACCTCATCAGCTGGTTAATTCATGTTCCACTTTCCCTCATTTAGAGCACTTTGTTTTATTTAAAGGATTATTATTTGGGCATTTTCGGCCTTTACATTTGACAGAACAGCTGAAGACGTGAACGTTTTTATTTTATTTTTATTTTATGTGGACAATGACAAAATTAACCAATAAAAAAGGTTGATGAAGCTGTTTATATGACCATGTCATTTCAATGCTATGTTCAGATTTATTAACATGTTGCCTGCAGTTGGCTGTAGATCTTTAATGAAGTGAAAGAAAAGCTTTTCATACACTATAAAGCAGCTGTGGGCAACAGATACGTATAAATCAATGCAGATTGATTTACCGACATTTCTCCTTTAACCACATAAAAAAAAAAAAATGTTATGTTGATTTAAAGATATCTACTGTTCGGAATGATTAATTAAAATAGTTTATTTACATTTAAACATTATTCAATTATTGCTGCACATTTGCTTAAAGCACTTAATTTGCTGTTGTTGATAAAACCATCAGACTGCGCCAGACACGGATGCGGTTCTGACACTACTATTCTCACAGCAAGGTCTAAGATCCAGTTTCTACCAACACACCAACAACTCGCTTTGTGTTGCCTGATTTGAATGAACCTCCCACCTGTTTGAACTTCAAGTCCTACCTGTGCACACACACCAAAAATACCACACTGGCCACGAAAATAGGAATCAATGTCCTTGTCATTCAATACTTCCAGGAGAAATATTGAATAACAGTTTTGGCAATAATCATGCAATAATAACTGTTGTGGGTTGGGTTTTGGAGAGATGATGAATTGTTTTCTCAGAGTAATGCTTTTTCTAGATCTAGAGATTGCAAGAGTTTAGACAGTAGTAGTAGTAGTACTAGTAGTAGTAGTAGTCAGTCAAATGCCAGCTTTGCAAAATTAATAATTGAGTGAAATTAGCTCTAATGCAAACTTAAATATCTATGTCAAACATCTATGGAAATGATAAGGATAAAGATCAGGAGAACACATTTTCCACTGTGAATAATGTGAAACCTTATTTTCCTTTTTTTGGATCTTTGCAGCTTGTATAGAAATGAAAGTAATGTCTCAGGATGATGTCTTTTCCACCACTTAAGCTCCCTGCTAGTACATGATGGCACAGAATGGATGACTCATGCGGATGACTAAATAGCTTAGGAACTGCAAAGGCAATATTGTACTTTATATTGAAAGGCTGCCAATTCTTTTCAAATAATGTATCTAATTTCAGTTCCCAGCATAGGTTTTGTTCTGTAGTAACTAGGGTTGTACCAAATAGTTTGAAATCTTTCTCATAACATGGAAAATTCTAATTCTAAATCAACATTTGAATGCTGCACCACTTTTCTCTTCATTTTGCATGTCTAATCATTCTGTCACCCAGCATTTCATCACAGTTGCACACACAAGATTAGGCTACACTGATATTATTAGTATTATACTATTCGTATGATCTTTTCCGACTTGTGTGACCCAAACAGTGGTGGCATGGTGTGACTTTTCTAATAGGTGAGGCTACAGCCCTATAGGTAGCTCTGAGAATGTTGGCCTTTTTTGTTTAGTATTTTTAAAGTATTCCTCATGTCCCAGAAAAATGAATCTTGTGTTTTGGATGTTATCATCATACTGTCTGTAATGTGTGTTCTGCACAGATCGGACGCCTGCCCTGTGGTCCGCCTGCTCTCATCCCTGGCCCTCTAAAGTTTTGTGAGGTGTCAAAGGCACTACATTTTACCAAAAGTCCTAACATTTAACACATACCACCATCGGGAGGAGAAATATATGGCCTTTGGCACACAGACAAAAGCTGTAGGCAGCACTTTTTCATTAGTCATTGCACTTTTCTGTAATAATGTATGATTTATTTGAGAGTTTCAAAAACAACATTTTCACTGTGGTCATAAAACTGTTTGCTCTCCGGCTTACCGCATACTAAGGGTGGCACACCCTTGCATTAAAGGGGCGATCTAGGAGCAATCTAACAGTACCATATATTAAATTTATATAACCACAATAACAAAAAAATCTATTTTTGGCTCCAACACTATTAGGCATATGGTAAATTACTTAAGTTGTTTTACAAAAAAAAAATCATACTATGTAGGCTTATCTGCATTCGCTTGTCACTCATCCGATTTTTTGTTTTAGGGTGATGACGTCTTAAGATATGATGACAGACATGCAAATCTTCATTCGAAACCTCAATAGAAGCTTTAAATGTAAAAAAAAAAATAAATTACATTTGGTACAGCCCTAGGATTAACCCATATAGATGAAGTATGTCGCACTGTGCATTATACATCTTGACAGATATAACAGTAAATGATTAATAGCTTCATAATGTCTCAGCGGTCAATTTGGTAGTTTATTAATTCCAAAGTTTGCCATGAGACATTGAAATAGTGTTTTATGTGTGGTGTATTTTAAAAGATTTAGGTTTATATGATGCTGATTTTATTATAATTACCTATTCAGCTATATGTAAGAATGAAAAAATAAGGAATTTTCCTGTTTAGAATCTGGCAATTAATATTCATAAGCTGGTACAGTAGATAGTATACAAAAAGATACTTGCTTTAGAAGCTCAAAGTGCCATGATCTACACATCCCCTAGCAACTGGGCTCCCCTTGGCAGGCACTGACTGTGATGTCAACAAGCAGCTACTGATTGCCAGTTTGGTGCATATATTGATATAATCAGCCCAAAGCAAGGCTCTGCACAAGAGGAGAAAGGTTGATTGAGGCATCCACAAAGAAGGGGTCTCACTGTAGGAGGGGAAACATTTTGGAATAGGCTTCAATATACTAAGAATATTTTAAATAATAAAGTTTGTCTCGCTCTTGCTCTTTTTTCTATTGTTGCTTTTTTGTCTCTCATACACTATACTTTAATGTGTCTTGTAGGCCTGCCAATGTACATATTTTGCAGATGTTAACTTACTTGCAAAAAGCCAAAGGTTGATATAACACATAGGACCGTATACTGCTGTATCACCCATCTGTATCAGTACTGAAATCGCTTTGGCTATAAAATGAATAGTAAAAAAAAAAAAAAAAGAAAGGTACAGTAGATTATTGAAGTGTACCAATCAAGCAATAGCTGAATGTTTTGGTCTGATCAGTTTGCAGGTAAAGAAATGAAATGCACAACTTGAAAACAAAGATGGTGTTAAGCACCATAGGTACTGTGCAATAAGTTCAAGTTTGGTCACACCAGACAGCTGTGAAAAATAAATTACTTTGTAAGGCAAAATATGAAGTGAAACATTATCTCAAGTAACCACAATTGAAAACTGTTATTTATATACTGTGTTTCCAATCTTGCGTTGGCCCCATAGTGCTATTATTGCCCAGAGGGAGAGGGCTCACTATAGAGACGGATGCAAATGAAGGTAGGTGGATGATCGATGAGGCTACCACAAAATGTTGATGTAGCATCTGATGCCACCCAAAGGTCTCTGATGGGATGTTTTAAAGCCTAGATTTAGTACACTCATCTTGGACCCAGATATGAAAAAAAGAGAAGGCAGGAAATGGCTGAGGTAGAACAAAAAACTGCAATATGTCAATCGAGCAAAATCCCCACAACATACATCTCTTCATGCCTTATTACCAAACAAACAGTTCGCAAAATTTCCACAAAGACATTTATTAGTAGTATATCAAAAAATTAAAAATGGATCGATAGGACCTGTGTGCTGGTGTGTGTGCAGTGCTTGGGACAACTGCAAAGTGGGCTAGGTTTAAAAACACAAATTCATTTGGGAGGTGTGGGGAAGCAGTACATGGTTAAAATGCTCAAATGGGATTTAATGACCCAAAATTTGTACAGCTGCCATGGGGAGGAATGGCTGGCAGTGATCTGAAAGAGGCATGAGAGTTAGGAGCCGCAGAAGTCATTTGGCTCAGAGGGATAGACGAAAGAGTAGAAGCTATGGATTTGGAAGAAATATTGCATGTGCTCAGTAAATGGTGCAACTTGCTAAAAATAAGGACAAAAACAAAATGGTATGAGATTTAGAGAGATTGGGAACAGGGGATGAAGACAATTAGGATTTTGATACAACGTGGCTTAAGTAAAAAGGTTGTGGAGCTGAAATAATGGCTAGTAAAAATGCAGGATAAATAGGGGAGAGCAAATATTTAGCAATGTTTAGAGGGTTCAGAACAAACCTGTGTTCATATGACAATAAATGCTACCCATGCAGTAAATTTAAAGTGTGGGATCAGAAAAACAGTGTCTGCTGTTTAGAATGGTATATGTATTCAAGAAAGTCAATAGAGGATGTTCGCTACAACTGACAAAGGAAAGCATCTGACAAAAAGCCCTGGTTCAATTTTGTGGCACAGTAATTATAGAGTTATAGGACTGGTTTCTCCTACGCCGAGTAGCTCCAATGTGTTGCCTCGACTGCTGAGCAGAACACTTCCTTTCTGCTACCCTCGATCAACGAACAGGAAGAAATGATGCCAGAGTGAGAAAAAGGTCAGGAAGAGCTGTCACCATTCCTGTCCACCCTAGATACTATCTGTACTGAAGACTTTCCTCTGGGACTGAGGTCACACATCAACTCAACAGTTTGTTCCCATGAGATGTCACACTTTCTAAAACTCACCCATAAACCACCTTAGTCCCTTGCTTCCCTGAGTTCAGTCCAACTCTTTCTAACACCTGAAGACCAATTTTACCATTATGCTTTTCTGTTTTACAGATTTTTGCCATATTATCTTTAAATTCTTACCTGCATAAACTGTCAATATCAGAACCTTGACTCTATGATGTGACACCTAAAAAAGATGGATTCAGCACTGATGTTAATTTAGGTCAGTCACCTCCGTCTATTCAGCATTAAATTTGTTGCACCACATTTAAATATCACTTTAAGTCAATATACTACTTGGCATCACAATACCCTTAGTTGCAACCTCATTGTTAATTCTTTATATTTGTATTCTAATATTTAGCATTGGGTAATTCATAATGTGTTTTCAGTGCTGGAAGTAATGCGACACACACTACACTTGTTTGTCTGAATTTAGTAAGTGAATGATTACATTTGTCATACCACAATGTCTTCATATGTGCACGTAGCATAAGCAGACATGAATTGGAGCCATCTACATATTCCAGCACACTTTACTGTACAACTTCAAGTGTCCATAAGATTTGAGTTAGGTTGTTTTGAGCGGCAACTTTGGCATTAAGATGTAATTGCAAGCAGGCGTTAACTGTGTGTTGTTGGTAGATTGGCAGCTTTAGCTTGCGTGATGCCTTCACAGGCCTCAGTCAACACTGTTAACAGTTAAGTCTATGAGCTCCCTAAGAGCTACTACATCTATGAAGATACAGGTTGTGTGGGGACATGCGCAGCCGTGGAGATGATAGGAGCCGGCGAGGCAGCTAAAGTGGCTAACCGTGCTAACAAAGTCAACAGCCACAAGTGGGATTACTTACCGAGGCTATCGAGAAGCTGTATTGTGTGCATTAGCAATGTTGCCCATATTAGCACAGTTAGCCACGTAGTGATAACATTCAATCTAACCAATGTGACACAAACACCCTACTAGCCACTGAGTCAGAATGTGATATGAACTTTAATTGATGAAGTGGAGACTGAGGCCCAAATCACAGAACCTGCATGCCCTAATTGCACGTCAAAAAAATGAGTGGCGGGTAAAGGAATTTGCGTTAACTCTTATAATGATAGCCTTTACCTACATCACATTAAAGGTAGGGTTAAAGTCAGAGATGGCTCGATCCCGTTTTTTTTATTCTTGATACCAATCCTGATACCTGAACCTGCGTATCGGCCAATACAGAGCACCAATCCGATACCAGTGTGTCATATATTTTATAATGTTTTAACAGCTGTATACTACTCTCCCTATTTGTATGTGATATGATTTCTTTGTTGTCGGTCTGCCTCAGGTTAAACTCTCAAACTTTCTTTTATTATCTAGTTTGACAGTCAGCTGTAACAGAAAAAGAACATAAAATAAACTACTTTAACATAGATTTTCTACAAGACTTTATTATGTGGTGTCGGATCTGTGCATAAACTCCAGTACTTCCCGATACCGATACTAGCATTTTAGGCAGTACTGGAGGCGATACTGGTATCGGTATCGGAACATCTCTAGTTGTAAGGCTGTCAAAACGACTGGCCAAAATGACGTTCAAATATTTCCTCTAAAAAAACACAGGTTTGAATATATTTTTTCGCAATGTGTCCATAAGTCAATACAACAGGAGACATAACTACTTATATAGGTCTACTATTTCAACATAAACATGTATTTTAAAAGATCTACATTCATAGAAAATTGGCTGTATTTATGGGGGTCTTGCTTCACCATCATTGGTTCTTTACTTCTAGTATCGCAAGCCACATGCCTTCAACATGCCCACTCGCTCGCTGTGAATTGCTTGATCAGGCATTACGTAGACAGGGAGCTGAACGTTAAGGGAGCAAAGGCCTAGAACATGTGAGGCAGACAGCCACGGTAGTTCTATTTTGTTTTTTTACAAATCAAATAATAATTTTCATTACTTGAATGTGTGATTTTTTTAAAATAATTTAAATATACAGTATATTCAAATTTAGAATCTTCGTTGACAGCCCTATAGGGTTAGAAAAGCATTGAGGATAATACAACTTGTTTTTTTCTATTAATCACATGTGGGATTTGCAAATGAGCACAGCATTGTAAGATATTTAGCTGTATTTTAATGCTTACTGGATGCTTAGAAGGTGTTTAGGGAATTTAATGTTCTGGTATCTCCACGTTTGTCCCTGAAGGGTATATGAATGATTATGTGTGCAGGCATTTGCTTTTCTCTTCCCTCAAAATTAAAGGTGTATGGGTCTGTTTTTAATAAAATCCCAGTATCTTACATTTTAACAATACGATATTAACACTTGAATATGAACTATGGTGAAGTCTTGCTTCTTTATTTCTACCTTGAGCAAGCTATTCCTCCATTTTTAAGAAACTACTGATATGTAAAATATTAGCTAATTGTAAAATTGTAAAATTATAATTTATAGCTGGTCAAGTCCCATCTCAATGAACAACACTGTCAAGTAGTATCCTGTACAAAATGCAGCCAAAGAAATCATAAAGGCTGAGAAAACGCAGTCCTCCTGAAGCCCCCATGTAATTTCTTGTTAAAATGCCCCAGGCCAACAGGCACACAAACAGAAAAAACACTCATATCTACTGACTATAACAAGTAATAAGAGGATCAAAATCATGGCTGGTGTATTTTACCAGCATTATTGGAGCCGTGTCTGTGTTCTTGCACTTGCTGGGAATTGCGCTACAAGGATGGCTTTAGAACACAGCAAACTGAAGCAAACAAGCTTGATTGTAATCAACTTCAAAAATGGTAGTTGGTGCAAAGCAGCACACAGATTAAGTACAGTAGAGGCAATCAGTACAGCAATCAACCAGGCTTAAACCAAACAAACCACTACAAAAGATGTTTTGAGAAAACTGCATATTCTTTCCTTTCATTTGAGAAATTGCTACAGTGAGGGAAAAAATTATTTGATCCCCTGCTGATTTTGTACATTTGCCCACTGACAAAGAAATGAACAGTCTATAATTTTAATGGTAGATTTATGTGAGAGACAGAATAGCAACAAAAAAATCCAGAAAAACGCATGTCAAAAATGTTATGAATTGATTTGCATGTTAATGAGGAAAATGTGTATTTGTCTCCTCTGCAAAACATGACTTAGTACTTGGTGGCAAAACCCTTGTTGGCAATCACAGAGGTCAGACGTTTCTTGTAGTTGGCCACCAGGTTTGCACACATCTCAGGAGGGATTTTGTCCCACTCCTCTTTGCAGATCTTCTCCAAGTCATTAAGGTTTTGAGCCTGACGTTTGGCAACTTGAACCTTCAGCTCCCTCCACAGATTTCTATGGGATTAAGGTCTAGAGACTGGCTAGGCAGCTCCAGGACCTTAATGTGCTTTTTCTTGAGCCACTCCTTTGTTGCCTTGGCCATGTGATTTGGGTCATCTTCATGCTGGAATACCCATCCACGACCCATTTATAAAGCCCTGGCTGAGGGAAGGAGGTTCTCACCCAAGATATGACGGTACATGGCCCCGTCCAACGTCCCTTTGATGGGGTGAAGTTGTCCTGTCCCCTTAGCAGAAATACACCACCAAAGCATAACATTTCCACCTCCATGTTTGACGGTGGGGATGGTGTTCTTGGGGTCATAGGCAGCATTCCTCCTCCTCCAAACACGGTGAGTTGAGTTGATGCCAAAGAGCTCCATTTTGGTCTCATCTGACCACAACACTTCACCCAGTTGTCCTCTGAATCATTCAGATGTTCATTGGCAAACTTCAGACGGGCTTCAGGGGGACCTTGCGGGCGCTGCAGGATTTCAGTCCTTCACGGCGTAATGTGATACCAATTCTTTTCTTGGTGACTACGGTCCTAGCTGCCTTGAGATCATTGACAAGATCCTCCTGTGTAGTTGTGGGCTGACACCTCTCTGTTCTCATGATCATTGCAACTCCACGAGGTGAGATCTTGCACGGAACCCCAGGCCGAAGGAGATTGACAGTTCTTTTGTGTTTCTTCCATTTGCGAATAATCACACCAACTGTTGTCACCTTCTCACCAAGCTGCTTGGTAATGGTCTTGTAACCCATTCCAGACTTGTCTAGGTCTACAATCTTGGCCATGGTGGAGAGTTTGGAATATGATTGATTGATTGATTGCTTCTGTGGACAGGTGTCTTTTATACAGGTAACAAACTGAGATTAAGAGCACTCCCTTTAAGAGTGTGCTCCTAATCTCAGCTCGCTACCTGTATAAAAGACACCTGAGAGCTAGAAATATTTCTGATTGAATCCATTTATAACATATAATATGTGTTTTTCTGGATTTTCTTGTTGTTATTCTGTCTCTCACTGTTCAAATAAAGCTACCATTAAAATTGTAGGCTGATCATTTCTTTGTCAGTGGGCAAAATATGAAAACTAAACCATGTGATAAAAAAGTACATAAAACACAAATGTCATCCTCTTTGTTTATCTATTATTTTAACACTTGCATACCTGGCATATGGTACCCATTACGTCACTGAACTGAAATGCATACACACTTTCTCTTTACCTAGAAATGATGACATATACACAATCCCATAAGTAGATAAAATTATGAATATATGTAAAGTCAAAATGGCATAAATCCAGTTTCATTCTAACCTGTGTAATGCACTCTGATCTCCCTCCTTTTTGTCATCACTTTAATTGGGTTGCAGACATCCACGTGAACAAGATAATTCTCTGCTTAGGCACTCACAACGAGAAAGACATCCCCAGAGACACAGAAACTGTTTACTACCCCACACACTTGTCTTAGCCAGGAGCTGGGAGATGGTATCATCAGTGCATTTGCACTAAATTAAACAAATACACAAGAATAATTGTTCATTTCTTGTTTTTCCCCTGCTGTAGGATGGTATAGGGCATATTGTTAACTCAAAATCAAGCCTGTTCACATCCTAGGTAATTAAACAAATAAAGACTAATCACCTTTTCATGACAAGCCTTAAGTGAAAATATAATGATGTGTGGTATCTAGAAGTCAATATTATAGACTGTAAGGTTTTAAATGTAAAACATTTTTCATTCAAAAGGTATAAGCTTCGGGCATGTATTCTCCTTTCCCGCATTGCAGATACTGTGTCTGTGGTTCTTAAACTCCTGTGTACCATCCCGGATTTCATATTCTCATGGGCTGTAGTTATCACACCTAGGAAGTATACAATTTAGGGTAAACAGTTGTTCCACCAGCTGTCTCTGATTTTTTTCTCACTGTCAGCATACTTACAACTGAGCACAGGCATCAACAGAAATGTGATACTCACTGTAAAGAATTGCTGGTGTAATGAGGAAGTCATGAATAATACAGTAACCAAGTAATAATGCAGTCATTATTAAGCCCTAATGCCCATTAGGAGCTGCTCTTAGTTCTAGCATTGTGTAATGCAGCTAATACTGCCCACAAAGGCTCACTAGCAGTTGTCCTGACCTGCTTTCTTCCCTTATAAGATTACACCTTATTATCCAATTCTTTACTATTTTTGTAAAAAAAAAACTTTTTTTCAATCCGAACAATGCAGTCAATACATATATTGTGTACTCCCCCCCCATATCTAACCACAGATCAATATAGTTGAGTTCCCAGTCAGTCATTGATCTTAACATCAAACATGTCAGTTGCTATCCAGCCTCAGAGTGACATTATCCAACAAGGCATGTGCTAATGAAGAGGGATTTAATGGTGGACAGAAAGCAAGCGGACATATTCCTCACAACTTCGTTTGCAAGCAAATATTTACATTAAAGAGGCTTTGGTATGAAAACTTTGGTATGCATTTAGGTTTGATTTTACACCTTTATCTGTTTTTGCTCCCACTGTTATAGACTGCACACAGGAAAAATGCATTCCTCAATTTAATTATAATAAGTAATAAATAATAAGTCATGTGTAGGGCTGCAACTAATGATTATTTGCATTGTTGATTAATCTGTTGATTATTTTTTCAATTAAAGGAATAAGCCACCGTTTGTTGAAATAGGGCTTATCACGGTTGCCTCCCCAGCTGTAGATGTAGTAGTGCTTCAGCTGTGCTTCCACCCAATACAGTCCCAAATCAATATCTGCCTTGGAAATCGTCAAGTCTTAATCTGCATTGCTATTTGTACTCCTTGTGAATACGCAGGTTACAACAAGTAATTAGGTTGTTGCATGCTGGCGCTGCCGGTGTTGCATCGTACTAAAACAATGCATGCACTGAGACAAATAATGCGTTGGCCCACCTATCTACAACTAGGGGAGACCGTGATAAGCCCTATTTCAACAAACGGTGGGGTATTCCTTTAATAAATTAGTGGTTTGGTCTATAAAATTTCGGAACAACTGATAGAAATTTAGTTTACTGAAACTAGAAAATATCCACATTTAAGAAGCTGGTATCAGAGAACTTTCACAATTTTTCATGAAAAATAACTCAAACCGATTAATCGAGTTTCAAAAATAGTTGACAATTATTAGAATAGTGTAGAGTTCTTGGCAGCTCTAGTCATGTCTGCTTTCACTCTTGGTGTGTTACATGTGTTTTTTCAGACTATGATTTACAGTTGCTCCAGCTAATAAGTAGGTTTACTGGTGGACCATTCACAGACTCTTGCGATATAGTATAGGCAAAACATATCTCCAAAGTTACAAAAGCTCCATATTCCCAGACATAACATGCATGCAGTGTCTTGTTCTACCAACTGCTTTGTAAGATACTGTACTGACCAATTAGACACAACAATAACAATAGTATAACTTATTTTTCCAAATAATAAAGCTTTTAAAATGTTTTTTGATAAACTATTAGTACTGATAAAAAGCACACTCATAAAAACAAACAGGCATATAATCCTAATCTATTTTGGTTGTACAGTACACATGAACTATCCTCTGTGAGTTTACAACTAGTTTGGTTTCCAGCTCAGCTAAGCTTATTCTAAGTACACATGCTCACATCTACAACATGTTAGAGATATTGAGACATGTAGCACAGTTAAATCTGATTATCCTAGTTTATGAAAATGGCAAAGCCAAGGTTCTGTGTTAGAACAAATATATAACCACCTGGGATGACTTAATTTGTACATTTTCTTCCAGTAAAAATGATTCATGTAAATCATGGCAAAATTCTGATCTTGAAGACCAATTTAAAAGAACCAGACACACAGTTGATGACTGCCTCTATAACAGACAGTCTCTACAACGCTAAGAGTAGAGAGAATATTTTATTTTCCTATGCATATAAGAGCAAAATTACTCAATTACTTAAGGGTAAAACCAAAACAAATTAGCCCTTTCTTGTGCAGTCACAAAATATTGTTTTTCTTTTATAGAAGTAAATATGTAGTCTGTGTTTTTCTACACTTACACAGGTTGCTTGGTTAAAGCCCTCTGAGGTCGTGAGAGGATTTCACTGGTGCTGTGTGAGCCCCTGTGCTCCTGCAAAGTTTTCTTCACAAAATGTAAACACCTGCATCACTGCTGTGCTCCCACTAATTAAAACTATGTCGGTCTAATGAGAGCCGTGCCTGTCAGGCCCCTCCACACACTCAATAAATCACCGCTCTTTAGGTCTGCTTTATCCCACGGTATGAAGGGAAGTGTGCGTCTCTCGGATATATATGTATACAACTCAGATTCTCTCTCCTGTACTCTTGTTTGTTCTCAACGTTCTCCAGGAGAATTCATTGTCTTCTCCACTACATCTACTAAGTCGTGCCATGGGCAATGTAGAGTGACAGCTCAAACTAAATCTTCTCTGTTGGTGGCCGTGGTTACTAAGCACGATTTCCATAGACCATCTATCTATAAATTACAGGAAGGTCTGTCTGTCAGTGTGTGTGTGCATGTGTGTGTGCGTGTGTGTGTGTGTGTGTGTGTGTGTGTGTGTGTGTGTGTGACTTTGACTTTGAATAAATGACAATTCCGGAATTTCAGGACATCTCAGAATCCCGAACCTGTTTCGCAGTGGGAGAAGGCAGAATGGCGACACACCCCTTCCAACTCTCGGAGTTATCCTTCTCTTCCAGATCCAATGCTACATCATCTTTAACTTACTAGTAGTCCTTTTGGTGCCTTATTCCTGTTTTGTCTGGTCAATTTAGCTAACTGTACAGATGGCTAAAAGCCAAAGATGGGGCACCGGTAACGCTAACGGAGGTGTAGCTAGCGTTATGAGTGGCTGCTGTTTGACTCGGGTGTCTGGGTCTGTTTCCCGAAGGTTCAGTAAACTGCCGTTCGCTTCCTTAGCACCGGAGTTGACTGGCTGCTAGCTGGCTGGGGGCTGACTGTGGATGTGTCCCCCGGCCAATGCTGTAATGATAGTGGATGGTTGCTAGCTGGCTGGGGGCTGACTGTGGATGTGTCCCCCGGCCAGGGCTGTAATGATAGTGGATGGTTGCTAGCAGGCTGGGGGCTGACTGTGGATGCGTCCCCCGGGGCTGTTGTCAGCTCTCATCCCAACTGAAGCCTCGCAGCGCCGAGAGACTGAGGCAGAAGACAGGGGTGTGCTAACTAAATTACCATTAGATTAGTCATCTATCTAACATTACTGATGAATTTGGGCGCCTTTCCATGGGAAGCCCCCTCACTCTGACATCTCTCCATTAGTGCATGTATAGGTACTGAGCATGTGTGTGTAATTCAGGCCTGTGTGTAATGTGTGTAATAACAACAGAGTGTAAATTGTAATTTCCCCTTGTGGGATTAATAAAGTATACATTATTATTATTATTATTATTATTATTATTATTATTATTATTAGCTACTTGTCAACCAGCACCTTTTACATAAGGCACCAAAGCACTTTTTTGTTCCCCCTACAGGTTGGGAAGGTAATTGTTACCAATATTCTTATGTCTCATTCTACCGAGTTAATGAAACACTGAAACGATTTTGGAAACATTATTTTAAGGTACAACAGGATCTTTGTGATGGATCGATCAACATTGAAATCAATCAGTAAAAAAGGTATCTGTTGTATTACTGTGTTGCAAACTGGGATGTAATCAATGACAAAACCCCCTCTCCCTGCCCCCTCCCCCCCAAAAAAAAAGAAAAAAAAAAGAATCAAGGTTTGTATTGAATCATGGGTCAAAAATCGTGAACCGAATCGAACCAAAGTTTGGTGCATCGTTACAGCCCTAATGCAAAGCACAACCAGACGACAAGTGCAGAACAGAGCGTGATGCCACTTATAGGCAGGCTATCTATCTTATTAAGCGAGACGTATCTGTATATATGTGTCTGTGTTTGGGGGGAGGGGGAAGGTAACCTGCACATCAGCAGACACCACATGCAGAATGCTTTACAACAGGGGGAATCTTTTCCTGCTATTGTATTAAATTGCTGTGAGCTGGGAGAACATAATGTAGCACAATCTCTGAGATTATTCCTTTAGAGCGTTGTGCAATGCGAGAAAATTTCAGTTTTCATCAGACTCACCCTGGGTCCCACCCCCACGAATCACAAGCCCTACTTCACCGTTAACCATCAAACCACTAAACCTGTATAGAAATTAACACCTCTGCTGAAATGTTCTCTCGCTCTCACTCTCTCTCTCTCTCTCTCTCTCTCTCTCTCTCTCTCTCTCTCTCTCTCTCTCTCTTTACACAAACAGATGATTAGCTCTCATAATGGGCCAGGTGGGTAGCGCACTGCCATGAGTCTATGTTGCTAATGTCTGACTACTCTACATTGTCATTGTGATATTTTTTTATTACATTCTGAATCTGCCCCATTCTCTTTCAGATAAATATAGTAGTACAATGTCTTCCTCTGATGTAGTAGCTTACACTGTAAGTCAGTAGTAGGCTATACAGTGGAGTTGCATACTGCCAAATAAGCACCCATTCCAAACAGGCACTCTTTCAACGGGCACTGCACTAGCTGACACAATGAGACACCTCATTTAACCAAACTATAACTTAGGGTTGGGGGGGAATCGATAGAGCATAGTATCGCAATTTTTTCCGTGGCAATACTGTATCGATACACAGGCGCCAAGTATGGATCTTTTATTATATATGTGTTTAAATACAATAATTGTATGTCTCCAAAAAGTAAATAACAAAAACCTCCGGTTATTTTTGCATACTTCATAATTCATAATTCATTGTGCATGTTTCATGCATGTTTTCACATTATTTACTGTATATACTACAAAAAAGACTTAAAACACAAATGATATATGTACTGTATGTGACATCCTCGTAGTCATAAACATAGGATTCAAAAGGTAAAAACCCTGAAATATATTGCATGAGTAAAATTCTATATGTGTATATGTGTTTCCCAATGCCGGAAATGGCGGCCATCTTAGAAAAGTTTGAATAATCAAGCAGATACCATTATTTTTCAAATTATTCACCGGTGTTTATCTTCAAGTTTTCAGTCTTGCATGTATACAGAACAAATATTTTTATTATATATATTTATATATTTTTATTCTAAGTAATACAGTCTACATAGGCTGCGTAACGACAGGGGCATTACGCACAAAACCGCCACCTTAAGTGTGTTTTCACTAGGGGTGGGGGAAAAAAAATCGATACAGCATAGTATCGCGATATTGTCAGTGGCAATACTGTATCAATACACAGGCGCCAAATATGGATCTTTTATTATATATGTGTTGGTCAGTTGGTCTGCTTGACAATCCAATTTTGCCGCAATAAAATTAAAGTGATATGAACAAACAGAGAAATGTATCTTTTTAGATAAAACCGATGTTGAGAAAGTTTCCTTTTGGGGACATTAGAAGTTTGAAAAAGGTTATAAATTGCAATATATTGCAGAATATTGCATTATGCAACAAGAACATGCTGCTAAAATACAACCAATTACTTATGAATTAATAAACAATTGAAAGGAAATTAATTGCAACATTACTTTACTGAAAAAATTGAACATTGAACTAAACAAAAAAGGCACCATTAAAAAAGGGAATGACAGTTTCATTTTAGTGCAGTTTTGTAGTGCACAAGATAAAAAGGAAGTCATTCTCCATAGATCAACCTATATTAAAACGCCAAACTATACAGCAGAAGAAGAAAAAATGTTACACACTGGTAGTAAAATCGGTTTTGGTCTCTATAGTTAATTAAAAAGATGCAGAAGAATTGACCCAATGTATTCTTTGACTCCTGGGGTCAGAATTTTTGTCAGTGACACTTGCTGTGCGAATCATAAATAAATTAACACGTATTCATTAAGTTTTCTCTGGTGCACATGTCATCTCTACCGTAATGAAGCACAGCTCCAACCAATATGAGTTAACCCTTTGTATTATGCAGCAAATATGATCTACTAAACATGGCAAAGGCACAATTGATTGCAAAAAATCTCAGAAACCAGAAATTTGTTAATTCAGTGGTAGAAGCAGAGAAAACTTGCAAAGGCACGCTCAGAGTCTGTCTCGGAACTAAAGAGCAAAATAACCATAAAATCTAAAAGCCACATTACCCTTTACCAACCCACTATGGCATCGTGGCAAAGCTGGTAGGAGTGTGTAGTTTCCCCTTTTATGGATACCATCTGTCCAATAGGCCCATAAAGTTTGAAGAATTTCATCCAAACTGTCCAAATTTAACAGCTTGTTAAGATGCTACATATTCTTATATTATTATATTGATTATACTATGGCTATTTGCCCTCATTCACCGTAGCACAACAAAATTGATGACAGTTATGAAGGTTTGAAGTTACAGCCATTGTTGATGATATACATATCTGTTAAAATAGAGTATGACAAGAAAAAAAACGTTGTACTATGCTACATTCCTGATAGCAAGAATTCAAACTTAATCTAGGAAGAGAGCATTATCTCCCTTATAGTCAGCTACTTTGTCATGTCCACACAGCTGATAAGCATAAAGCCAAGATTTTAACTATGAAAGACATGGAACACCCTAAAGACGGGTCTGCTCAAAACCATCCTGGGAAAGGTTCACTAAAAATCAAAGTTTGCATTTTGCCAGCTTCACTTTTTTTAAGAAGTAAGTAGAGCCCGACCGATATCGGCGGGCCGATATTATCGGCCGATATTAGGCATTTCAGTTTGTATTTTTATACATTGTATTTATCAGAACTCTAATATATAGTATGTTGATGTTCCTCTGTTCAGTTGTGACAAATTGTTATCATATTATTTTACTGAGAACTCATAAATAACTACAAATAACTAATGTTAGGGAAATCTGTTTGTTTTGTAACACGTTTCTGGATTTTGTTTTTTTTAAATATACATAGGCCGATACATCGGCATATTGGATTTTTAAATAACCAAATATTCGTATCGGTATTGGCCTTAAAAATTGGTCGGGCTCTAGAAGTAAGTTCACCTGGGATACACAGCACAAAGTATTTAGGAGAATGAAAGACCTCATAACTAAAGAGCCTGGACTGTATAATAATCAACACCAGGAAAGAGCCAAGGCACCAAGCTGATACATCAAAACAGCTTAGACGCAGGCTTGCTACACAGTGAGCAATTAGTTATGCATCCAAATCACCAACTGACAGTGAAGTCTACTTTGCACAGACTGAGAGAGAGCTTTATATTTTTTGTTTTGTTTAAATTTTACAAATTTTCACCCTCTACGTTTATCTCTACCATATCCGTATGGTGAGAAAACACTTGACGCTATCATGTAAAAACTACTCACAGCAGTATCTCCTAGGCTTAATTAGGATAATTCTTCAGGTTTAAGGGTACAACTTAATCCTCCACAAACATGTACAATTAATGTAGTAACGCGTACAGGAAAGCAGTCTTTGGTCTGTGTCAGGTTTATACTTCTTTCAATAAAAAATAAAATGCCAACAATATATTGAGACAGAAACTAACACTGCAGTGTCCTATTTAAAGTCAAAGGTTATTTTTCCCCCCAAAGAAATGCAGCAAAGCAGACTGCCATACTCCCACCTTGACTAGATTTTCATCATCATTATAAACTACATGTGAATCATAGTTTTTGTACCATGACTTCATAACGCCATAATCATTGCAAGTGCAGTCATATCAAACAACCCAAGCTGACAGATGTGAAGATGAAGAGATCATTATATGCATTTTCCTCCCACTCTTGGAAGTTGTAATTAAGAGGCAGTGCACTGTTATGGAAAAGGGAAAAGGGTCCTCAATAAAAATCAATAATTAGTTTTGTGATGAAGGCATGTGTGAAAAAAAAACTAAAGTACAGATGCTTTTGGACTTGATGTTCTGTTGCTCTATCATGGGGCAGAATGCACTCATACAATGCATGTTCTAATTGTATGTGCTTTATTTACAGTGAGATGAGTCTTGTCCCATGTTGTAAAGTTACTCACTGTTTTAGCAAATGCTGTAATCATGGCTTAAGTTGCATGGATTTATATAATGTTAATGATGCAGTGTTAAAAAAAAAACTCATACAAAAATACACATACACATATTCCTAACTGTCTACCACAGTCTGCAGAAAGCATTTATATACATATGCTTTACTTTTTATTAGTGCGGAAATGATTAGTAACCTTATCAGTCGAAATCCACTAATTCTTACAACAATGATATAAAACATGCTGGTTTCAGCTGTTTAAATGTCCTTTGTACATGAAGGAAAAGGCCCTTTGGTGAGAACTCATTTGATCAATGAAATCAAAATCCAAAATCAAAGGACTTTAACCTGAACCCAGCAAGCATCTAGCCCTAGCCCACTGCAATTATAGACAACAAAAACCACGGCATACAAGTCTTGCTGTGCCTCTGGAAAACAACAAAGGCCAGAGGGTCACAGCAATATGTCTGTCAATCACACAGCACGGTGTTCAGCCCAGATTGGGTTTAATAAAGCCCAATGACTCATGTATTGAATGGGATAAGACTGCAGTGGAGCATCTGTTATGGATTACCAGGCTTTGTTCCAAGAGTATATTCAGCAAGAGACTTTGCTGGATAAAATACTTTGGTGTTAGCATGCTTTAAAATCACCAAAACATTATTGGACTGCAGATAAGAACTGTCTGTGTGTGTGTGTGTGTGTGTGTGTGTGTGTGTGTGTGTGTGTGTGTGTGTGTGTGTGTGTGTGTGTGTGTGTGTGAGCTAGCCGCACTAGGTAGCTATTAAGGTTAGCTAGCACTTGCATCCATCAGGGGCTCCCAGTAGATGAGTGCTAGCTAGCTGTGCTTGTCAAAAAGTACATGAAGCACATGCAACCACAGCACAGCTAATACACTGACACTAGAAACCTTTTATAAATGACATATATAATGACAGAAGTTGTACTGTTAATTGGTTGCAGCGGTTCTGTTAGCAGTTAGCTTAGCCGCTGAGCCGCAGCAGCATGCAGGCAGAGCGAGCAGCCGCCAGACTAACCTAGTGATTCGTGCAGGACTTCACTGTGAGCGGATCGTTTAGAGACGATGTGGCCGGCAGGTAGCGTTAACTGGTCCCTATGTATACACAACGCTATATAATAAACAATAGGTAACCCAGCAACGGCGATTATGAGCCTGTCTTCAGAATTAATGTTTTGGTAGCTTGCCGCTGAACCGCATCATAGCTTTTTACCATGAAGTTGAACATTTTCAACTTTCTGATTGGCGCTCAACACACTCAAAACGCTCAAACGTGACGCAACAGATTTGCCGCTCCTTGCAACTGAGAGAAGCTTCCACTGAAAATGAATGACTTCCGGTAACTTTAGAAGCTGAAGTTGGTGGCGGTGTGTAGGCATGCTAAGGGTCAGGGTGATGACTGAATTCATAATAATTTTTCTTCAAAACTGACACCCGATAGCCCTCATTTATCAACCTAACATAGAAACCAGCACAGATATGAGCGCAGAAATCCTCACGACAGGCTTCACGTGGGATTCATGAAATGTTCATATCTCACCAATGAGAGTGTAAGAATGGTCGTACATTGATAAATGCAGCGGATGGAAACAATCCTAATTTAAATATCACGTCCCAATATATTCTTTTTTGAGGCCTCGTCCCTACTATTTACGACATGGCGAGACGTAATCCGGCTAAGAAGTGGTACTTTTCATAGGTCGATATTGAAACTCTGACATCTCAGTTTAATTTGCAATAACATGTGTTCTATTTGGCAGCCTAAAACTGGTATTAGGCTGTAGGAAGAATGCAGAATAGAAAGAGATGACTGATGCGGTCAACAGTGTAGGTGAAGTTTATTTAATTTATACATCCTTGACATACAATACCGTTCAAGTTTGGGGTCACATTGAAATGTCCTTATTTTTGAAGGAAAAGCACTGTACTTTTCAATGAAGATAACTTTAAAATAGTCTTAACTTTGAAGAAATACACTCTATACATTGCTAATGTGGTAAATGACTATTCTAGCTGCAAATGTCTGGTTTTTGGTGCAATATGTACATAGGTGTATAGAGGCCCATTTCCAGCAACTATCACTCCAGTGTTCTAATGGTACAATGTGTTTGCTCATTGGCTCAGAAGGCTAATTGATGATTAGAAAACCCTTGTGCAATCATGTTCACACATCTGAAAACAGTTTAGGTCGTTACAGAAGCTACAAAACTGACCTTCCTTTGAGCAGATTGAGTTTCTGGAGCATCACATTTGTGGGGTCAATTAAACGCTCAAAATGGCCAGAAAAAGAGAACTTTCATCTGAAACTCGACAGTCTATTCTTGTCCTTAGAAATGAAGGCTATTCCATGCGAGACATTGCTAAGAAATTGAAGATTTCCTACAACGGTGTGTACTACTCCCTTCAGAGGACAGCACAAACAGGCTCTAACCAGAGTAGAAAAAGAAGTGGGAGGCCGCGTTGCACAACTGAGCAAGAAGATAAGTACATTAGAGTCTCTAGTTTGAGAAACAGACGCCTCACAGGTCCCCAACTGGCATCTTCATTAAATAGTACCCGCAAAACACCAGTGTCAACATGTACAGTGAAGAGGCGGCTGCGGGATTCTGGGCTTCAGGGCAGAGTGGCAAAGAAAAGCCATATCTGAGACTGGCCAATAAAAGAAAAAGATTAAGATGGGCAAAAGAACACAGACATTGGACAGAGGAAGACTGGAAAAAAGTGTTGTGAACGGA
The DNA here is from genome assembly GCA_013375575.1 of Percina caprodes. Taxonomy (NCBI): domain Eukaryota; kingdom Metazoa; phylum Chordata; class Actinopteri; order Perciformes; family Percidae; genus Percina; species Percina caprodes. The sequence continues at coordinate 189,552 of JABXJD010000271.1, read as the reverse complement.
TGAATCCAAGTTTGAGGTGTTTGGATCACAAAGAAGAACGTTTGTGAGACGCAGAACAAATGAAAAGATGCTGGAAGAATGCCTGACGCCATCTGTTAAGCATGGTGGAGGTAATATGATGGTCTGGGGTTGCTTTGGTGCTGGTAAGGTGGGAGATTTGTACAGGGTAAAAGGGATTCTGAATAAGGAAGGCTATCACTCCATTTTGCAACGCCATGCCATACCCAGTGGACAGCGCTTGATTGGAGCCAATTTTATCCTACAACAGGACAATGACCCTAAACACACCTCCAAATTGTGCAAGAACTATTTAGAGCAGAAGCAGGCAGCTGCTATTCTATCGGTAATGGAGTGGCCAGCGCAGTCACCAGATCTGAACCCCATTGAGCTGTTGTGGGAGCAGCTTGACCGTATGTACCTCAACAAATTAACAGCTAGAATGCCAAAGGTCTGCAATGTTGTAATTGCTGCAAATGGAGGATTCTTTGACGAAAGCAAAGTTTGATGTAAAAAAAATCTTATTTCAAATACAAATCATTATTTCTAACCTTGTCAATGTCTTGACTCTATTTTCTATTCATTTCACAACGTATGGTGGTGAATAAGTGTGACTTTTCAGGAAAACACAAAATTGTTTGGGTGACCCCAAACTTTTGAACGGTAGTGTATTTATACTCGTAATAGTAATATTTAGGCTTATATTGCAATCTCTTATCTCTAGTGACAAGAACAGTGTATACATGTAGATGTACCTATATTGAAATAAACACACGGTAGTGGGGTTATTTTGTTTGTTTTTTTTCTTGTGTTTTTTTCGTGAGTCAGAGCTAGGAGAGACCGTGTCCTCCGCCCTCCCTATGTTGGACTACCACCCTGACCCTGTCTCCTGACAGCAGAGGGGCTGGAAAAATAAGCTGAAATATGTTGGTCAATGGCAGAAAGAAATCGTTCACTTGTGGCCATTAACGACACTTTAAAAGACAAATGAAAACCTGAAGAATAAATAAAAATGCTGTGCATCATCATGTTTCATGTATTGAATATCACTGCCAAACATAACACTATACCTTTTGAAAGCGAGAAGTAATATCCTGTCTCCTTAGTATAGCCCCCAGTTGGGGCTGTGCTGGGCACTGCTCTCTGGGCATCGGGTCAGCTGGCTCCATCACTACATTTATAGCACCCTGTTGTCCTGCGCGATGTTGTTTAGAACCCCACAGGCTAAAACAATGTTGCAGACATCTGGCATGTATAGTAGGTATCATGGTAGAACATTCAACCTACTTATTGGTCAGATGTGAGCAAGAAAGCAAATACAAGAAGAAGATCCTGTGTTCACAACTAGTGAATACTTCTTGCAACTCCAAACCAGCTCATTTCATTTAAATAATCACACATTGTCACAGAGAAGTTGCTCTGCGGCTGGTTTAACCACGGAAATGGGAGTGAAGACGAGCTTGACCACAGTCTCTTTATGTGAGAGAAAACACAGCAATCTTATGCCGCGTCGCAGAATGTAAAGCACGACTGACTACAGGAGCCGTGTAGCTCAGACTTGTGGAGCGCACATACAGTAGATGGTGCAGTTCAAGGTAAGATCACGTTCTCACCACAAACAAAACGCTCCAGAGTTCGATTGAAAGCATACCGAGACCACCTTATCAAGTAGGTTTCGATACACTTGTTTGGTCCGCTTCTGCATCAGAGTGCTTTCGCACCTTCCCTAACTTTCTGCACCAAGGGGGGAAACAAATTCTAGGGTTATTCAACCAAAGTAAATGAGGCAGGTGTGAAAGCCCCCTTTGAAGCTGCCAGTGGTAAGTTTTTCTGACAAAATGCATGTTCTGTGCAAGTGCATGCTCTGTCTCATTTAGAATGCCCATGAGCATTACGACCGGTAACTGTGAGGATACACTTCCATCTGCTTACAGAGTGGCTTCTTACAATGCAATGAACACAGGGAATCGCATATGAACATTAAACAAGACGAGGGAGACAAAAGTACACCAATACAACTCTGTTCTAGGATATGTCTTCATTCTATAAGCACTTTTTCTTTGCGCCCATTTACCATAAAATGATGTGAACTAGGTTTGAACTATACAGATTTGCATTTTTATAATAACTCTTTTAACACTGTGGCAACACCCTTAACTGAAGAAAAAGAGACACAGCAGAGTAGTGCATTGAGCCCTAAATCTAGCAGGTTTACTATGAAAAGCCATGTCTGACTTAATACTTTCACCAAGAAAATAATACGTTGTATATTGTGTCGTATTGCCAAAGTGTTCCAGAAAGGATCGGAAATGCTGCCCCAGGGGAGCGGGAAGCCAAACTGAGGTTACAAAATAATGACAATCTTACAATGAAGACATCTGACAACGGCGGTGCTGATTTTATCTGGAGTAAAGAAAAAACAATATTGATGAAACCCACAGACCAGTCAATGATAGGCAAGTATACTGTATGCCCTTCTCTCCTACAACTTATCAACACTGAATTTCAAAACATTTGTCTCTGCTCTGCTTAATAAATGGTCCAGGGGGAAATAATGCAATGTTCTGTTCCACAATGGCTACCTTTTATCTGCTTTGTAAGACCTAAACAATCACTGAGGCAGAACTATTCCTAGTGTCCCAATTAGTGGCACTAGAGCAATCACTGAAAGCACAGTCAAATACATAGATTTTCATATTCAATCTAAAAATGCTTTTTACTAGCTCACCTTCAAAATATAGCCCATGTTTTGTTTTGTTTTTTAAGTTGCCATGGATATTGAGGCTCTGCACAAAATAATGCACATAAAGGTCAAAAGCAAAAACATCATGCCCTGGAAAAAGTAAAACATAAAACTGACTTTTGTCACATTGTCCTTGTGACAAGAACAGTGTATACATTTCTTAATGTATGCTTTATGTTTTCCAAGCTCAAACAGCATCCTATTGATTTTCATCTTAAACTCTCTGACAACCATTATGGACATCTGCACAAATCTACTGCATCTACAAAATACTGTTTTCACCTTGGAGGCTAATTTCTATTATTTCTTTTGGCCATCGCTCTGAAGGATTTAAGACATACAGAGAATATTTTTTAGATGCAGGTAATAGATGATCTATCAGTTCCAACTAAGGGGTTATAAAATAAAAAGTGTCAAAGCAAACTTACTGGAGGACCAAATGAAAAGTAAAGATCTTAAAATAAAAACTAACCTTACCCTAACACAACACACGTGTTTTTCTTTACACAGTACAGCACTCAAGTGTATAACATCAAGGAAAAACTTGATTATTCGCAGTAATCCCACCCCACCTGTTTTATAGGACACAATAAAACTGGATAGAGCTCTCTCTATTCCTCTGTAGAGCAACATCTCTGATTCCCCAAAACCTATGGGCAGCTAATTCGACCATTTTGATAGCAGGACAGCACAAAAAATTATGAATTTGCGGATTGCAACCTGGCATTGAGTTGATTGTGGTCACTTTTGCTGTACAATGGTCGTACAAAACACAAACTCAAATACTCATGCACAAAGTATGAATATGAAGTTTGATCTCAAAACACCTAACTTTCTAAAAGCACAAAACCTCCAAAATGCAGGTCACAAGGAGTCTAACTGACCCAAACTTCAAGTTATTGAAGTAATTCCAAAACAAGCCAGGGGTGGGGGAGTTTTAGAGCATCTCTTCCAGCAGGATACTTATTTGATAGAAACCCTCAGGGCTGCTTTTTCTCAAGTTCAGAATGGGGGAGTGTGGTTTAGTTTTTCTTGTGATTTTATTTCAGTTTGTACATTATATATGTGACATACTGGGTATGTGACTTCTTTTAAGCACCTCATTAAAAAACATAATTTAGCTCCCATGTGGAGATATTTAGGGATAATCAAACATGACAAAGAATGATTGACCACTTACTAGGTGGCATTACATTTTCCCAGACAACATATTATGGCAATGGTAAAATACTCAACATGTTTCATAGGACTTTCAAATGTTATCAAAGATTTTCATAACGCAGTGTCCCAGTCAAACTATCTCACCTTGTCAGAAGTGTATAATGGAGACATTGTGATGAGACCTGAGGTTCAGCGTGTTTCAGAATCCCACAGCTTGTGCGACATGTGACAAACTAAATCCCACAGCACTTCTTTCAAGAAAGCCACATAAATATATTTAGAGAGGAGAAAGAAGATTGCCTGATGATTGCTTGATGGGATGTTAACGTCAGGTAGACAAGCGATTTATTGTACCATGGAGAATTCATTGTGGACCTCACAAGATAGGAGATATACGGTTTGTTTTTTGCTATCAGCTACAAAGCAAAGCTGCCAATGTCGTTTTCTCCAACTGTACTTTGGAAAGACACAATGAATCAGTCATCACTGTCCCTTAGCTCAAGCCAAGCTGTCACAGTCTATGAAAGAGTAAATGAGTTATGGGAACATAAGCAAGAGAAAGTATTGTGAAAGCAATCATCACTGGCCAAAGAATTATCTCTTGAAAGGGGCTTTAGGAGGCAGTGTGTTGCTTTACAGGCTCAAATATATAGATTAAAAAAACAAGCTCCATACACTTGTTGGTTCCATTCATCAGCAAATCTGAAAGGAAGCATGAATAAAGAAAAACATGAATGTTACTTAAATGCATGGTATATGGAGCCACAAAATTACTTCATCAATATTTATCTGTATAACCGTTGCCACATCAGTAATAAAGTGACATAACATCACAATGTAATTTGTCATTTATGATCCATTCTAAAACACTTATTTGGTTTAATGCATGTTTGCCAGTTAACAGCGAAATAACAAGGACTTCAGTGTGGAAGCTTTCACCTAATGAACTGACATACAGAGCTGATTATAATAAGTACATACTGCATGAATGCATATGGAAATTCACAGATTTGCTATGCACATTAGGTGAAACTGTACGTAATTCATTGTTTGTTAGGTGTTGATTCAAAACCTCAACTGCATGTACCCCAACCTGCTGATCACATGAATTATGGTTAAAGGAAAAAATGGGTGATGGGCCCCTTTGAAAAATCCTCACCCACTGGCAGTGCCCCATGGAAACGCCCCAAACGCTGTAAGGATTCAAACATATCAGGGATTATTAAGAGACCTGAGAACAAGGTCAAAGACTTGCAGAAGAACACAGAGCAAGTTAAACTTAACTTCCACTTCATCCCTGAGGCTCTGAAAATACTTAGGAGATAGTTGAGGCAGGCTCTGTTGAAAGCTCCCCCGCCGGCACGCAAAGCTTTACTTTTGATGTTAATTCCTTGAAAGCTGTTTCTTTAGCTGGGGATTAGTGCACGAAGAGCTAGGCTTACCATGCTCTGGCTAATAAAGATGAAACATCTAACACAGGTACTTGTACATACACTCGCCTGGGAACAGTGCCTATAAAGTTGCCTTAATTATAAGGAACTCACTATGCTTCAATAACTATAAGAATAGGACGACATTTGTACTTTAAAAATACTGTGGTATTAAATGTTGAAAATCCTCTGTATTCTTTAGACACAAGTCTTGAGGTAAAATAATGAGTATATAGGCACATCACTTTCTGAGCTCATGTGATCAAAGCTCCCTGCATTTCATAGAATGATCTCAGCCTCACCAGCTTAGATATCTTTACCATACCGGGAAAGACTGACAATTATGAAGTATGTCCATTACAGATTCTGATTAGCCCCCATGTCTGTTCTGGCTTGAGCGACTGTTGTAGCTAATGATTCTGTGGCAGCGTGCATAGAAAACCGACACCACAATTTATCTGCTCGGGCAAAATCGTCATGATTAATAGGTGTTTCACAAGAACATTCGTCCCTTTGAATATTTGAAATGGTTCTCCCCATCACTGAGTCTCTGCTTTGACAGTTTAAGAAGTAAATTAATCAACCCAATCACTGCATCCATCCTGCTTTCAAGTACAATGAATGGCTTTCCTTTCATCACTTACTTGGCTATTTCCCAATAACTAATACCAGGATGATTAATTCCAGTGACCTTTCTTTAATAAAGGTATACCTATTATTGCATTATCATATCACAGTGTGCATACTGATAGGAATACTATATCAGCAAATTATCTCAATAAGCTGTACAACCTGCACTGTGCCTTACATTTATCATGCTAAAGAAACATATAGCAACTTCACATCAAATCCTATTTCACAGGTCTATGTAATTTAATTAGCTGTTAGACCACACGGTTCTTCTAAAGTAACGTGGCTCTGTTTGTTCATTCTCTGATCATCCTTGCCATTTGTGTCCTATGAAAACTGTTTTTACAAGGGATATTTTGATTATGTATAAATATTTGACCCCGTTTGGCCTTATGGGAAATGCATTAATACACTGTCGCCATGGTTGTCAACTTTCATACAGTTATATCATAAGGCAGGAAGGCACAATTATGTTAAAGCCAATGAGGTCTGTAAAAGAGTGGTAAATCTTATCTATCTAATCTTTAACGATATGGCTGGAAAACATTTGCCCTACTTGTCATCGTGCATATTTTGTCTAGCTAAAAAAACATTAAATGTCTGCATATGAGACTAGGGGAAAAGGTCTCTGAAATTCATGTCAAGTTGTAAATTTAAAAAGCATTTAATTAAACCATTCATGTCCTTGTTCCATGTGGCCAAATTGCCTCCCTGGCAAACATTCCCCTTAGAGTTTAATAGTCTATCCTGTAATTACTGACTGTCAACAATATTGTCCTTGCATAATTGTCCCAACTCTGTCTCTTTGGGTAACAAATCTAACATCAAGTATCCTTCACACTGTACTGGCATTTTAAATTATATGTTGGACTGTTTCTGAATGCACAAGCACAGTGAAGAAAAGGTGATTCACCTGTATATGGGTGCCATTAGAGTCAATTTCCCTTAGGGCTCCAAAGGAAAACATAAATCATCACCATTCTGTCACAATAAATGGGCTCTTTGGTGCGGTTACACCATGGAAGCCAGGTACATTTAGCTGGTTCACATAATGCCCAAAGCCAAATTTAAGATTTAACAACCTCACTCCATTCCCTGGCATGCTTTTATCTGTCAAGTTAAAATCTTGACACAATAGTTATCCTCAACCCTTACTTTAACATATTCAGTGTGTGACACTGTACAGTCATGCATAAGAACCATGAAGTGGGTTAAATGGAGACAGGGACGAAATGTTCATTGTCTGTATTCTTACATACATTGTCTGGAGGGTGATGGTTTATATTATCTTTGAAAACCTCAGGACTTGGACTTAAATGTCACCCATTAGTGTATCAAGGCATACATCACTACACAAACACAGACGCAAACAAAACACACTGAAATGGAAAAAATGCATAGAGCTGTAGATATAATGCCAAGGGAAGTTAAGGCAGTTAAGGGTGGATAGTCCAAAATATAGTTAGGCAAGTTATGTGGTGCATGCTGGGCTACATGAAAACCTCAATCTATTTTGATTTAGCCTACGGACTGTCAAGTCCAAGTGATCTTTTTTGCCTTTTCCACAATAGCAGTAGAACATTTTTCATTAAAGAAATATTGGTTATATTCTGAATTCCACAACAAAAAATAAAGTACTTGGTGTGGACTAAACAAACAACCTTTTCCTATTCTAAAGTACAAATGGCTCAACTTGTTATGCAAGTATAGAATTGTTCAGCAAAAGATAATGCTTGACAGTAAAATCAAATCAAATCAATCAAAGAAATTGTTCTGGGTGATTTTACAATGTAAACTAAACAAATAATGTTTCTTGCATTTAACTTGCATAGATGAAAAATCTGCCTGTGTTACCCAGTATGTGCAGTTTATGAACTTTCTTACTGAATGTGCAAAATGAGAGAGAGAAAATACCAAATTGCTTCGATTTGCTTTCAAAGTGAATATTAATATAGTTTTATACTACAAAGTAGCATACAACTAACATCATTTTTGGGTTTTTGTAATTATTTTATTTTTCAATGGTTTAAAAGCCTTTCCTATGAATTGCATCACAAGAGAATTCAATTCTTCCACCCAGTCAAAACAAGGGAGAAAACTGCATTACTCATTGATGTCATCAGATAAGTTGGCATGTAGAGGCACTATAAAAACAGGGGGTGAACTCAGCTCGTGTTACTGAGACATGTCATCAGCACAGAGGTAGCAGGGATTCTCAATGCATTTTTTACATCAGGTGCCTGAATATATATTCTCCTCAGTGCAAATAATGTACAGTCAGTTTCGATAAGGATAAATATAGCTCTTCACGTTATCCACTAGCTTAAAGAAAGCAGCAGTCCCTTAAATGTTAAAGGTTGTGATTTAACATGGCCCAATCCTACAAGGAATGTCTAAATGTGCACAAGTATACGTTATTCACTTTAATTTTCCTTTCCTACTAGTAAAATGCTCTTCAACTAAGCATCTAACCTCAAGTTCACCTGAAAATGAAATTAATTCATATGGCCATTAAAAATGCCAGTCATTCAGCTGCTGCAGTTCCATCCCAGCCATGTTCCAAACAAGTGTTATTAACTGGGCACAGGCCATCTGTTCCTACCATTAAATAATTAAAAAAATAATGAATAATTCCTTGTTGAAGTTTAAAGCTTTGTGTTGAATTGGCATGTGGGCAATTCAGCAAATTTACTAATGCTGATTTAAAGAGATGTATCGTTTTTTTGTTTTTACTAATTCATGAGTGAAGCTTGGTTATTATATAAATTATGTGGTTATTACATACATATACATTATGTGATAATGTGTGTGTTTAATATCGGGTTCAATAAATTTAGTTTAGAGTAGGAGAGTGAGTTAGATTACCTAGCTTAATTAGCCTTGAATTACTGTAAGTGACTTAAATAACATTATCGGACAAACTGACCTGCAGCCATTAAAAATGCTTGTTGATTTTACTGGACAGCATCTTGTGTCACATCACGCATACATTAGCTGTTAAAAGTGCAGCTTCCACTTGCCAAATACAGTATCACTTGTTGTTTGAGGACTTCAGGTTAACAGCTCTGGGACTCATTAAGCTAAAGATGCTAACCCTGGCACCTGACATGGAACCGTGGCTGGCTTGCAGCTAAAAACCGTCATTACAGCACGTGCAGTATGCACCTGATAAACCTGATCAAAAAACTGTGAAGAATTGCCAATCCAATCCACTCCAATAGTTGACAGAATGCAGGTTCAGATGTGCTCAGAGAGAAACTAATAGCTCAAGTAACTAATCATTCCTTTGGTCATTACTAACAAAAATCTCACTTTTAATGCAGGTATCACATAATTAGTTGTAATGACAGTCTATACTTGGGCGTTACCTCATTAAGTGCACTTTGTTTTATGTGATAACTGTGGAATGACTGCTGAGATGGCAGTTGATTAAGTACCTTGTCTGTTAATTGCGACTATGTTTTTAAGCTGCACAACGGATTGGCTTGTAGAGAAGATGAATGTTTTCTTTTATAACCCAGTCCCTGGGCTGTTGTGCTAGAACCAAGTTATTAATAGTATCACTTTTGATGAACTGTCAAATGCTCAGCATTTGGCAGATGAACACTTGTACACACTATAACATGTTTGAGGCTAAGGGCCATGTTCCATTTACAAAGCTGAGAGGGATAGTAGTCCATGTACTATATCATACTTGACAGTTGTATTAACACTAATTTAGAGTTAATACGTTGTTGATTACTGTGTTGTAGTATAAGATACATAGAACCACATAACCATGCATGTTCAAAAAGGTTTACTTCAGTGTGTGTCAATGTTTGAGTGTGCATAGATGCATTTCTTTAACAGGGAACACTTGTTGTTTGAGAATTAAAGTGAGCTGACCACCTTACCAGCTTTAACACTGTTGTCCCTATAGTAGTGCCCAATTAGGATAAGTGCTTTATATTGATTCAGCAGTCTGTTTCAGCCACTGCTTTTGATTTCCCCTATTAGGTCAACAGAGAAGGTAAACCTTTTATCAGCATGCTTCATCTTGATAACTACCATTTGTTCTTTGCTCATTGATAGTTGTTCATAGACTAGATTGTGTGCATATGCATGTGTGTGTGTTCAAGAAAAAGAACCAGAGATTGTGAAAATTAAATGTGCGCTTGATGTACAAGATTTATGAGCTGTGTTAAGTCTGTAAATGCTAAAAACGAAAGGAAATAAGAGTGAGTAATTCTGAATGAGGACAGTTATGAAGAAGTTGAATTATAATCTCATCAAGAGCCAGTAGATAATCCTCTATACGTCAGTTCAAAAAAAATCGAAGGCCCTGGATTTTGAGCTTCTGTCAAATCACAGTAGCTGACTTTTTGTCATTATACTGAAAAAGTTTAACATGGTTTTCTAGTAAAAACTTAAAAAAACTATATTTTCATGCCATAAAAACATGAACTTTCTAGTTTAGATACACTGATGTTAACCAGTATATTCTAGCATTTAATGCAAGATTAAAATCACTATGCAGCGTAAACAATATTAAAGACATAAAGCCTCGCCTAACATCCCATTTGAATAGGGTTTCAGACCATGGGCAGGACAGAGCTCATATTGTGAAAAGTAATTAACAACATTTATGGTCATCATTGTGCGCTGAAAACACATTTACAGTCTGCACATCAAACAGCAGAAAAAATGCCTGACTCTTGTACCCACATAGCCATGTCATGTTATGTTCAGTGAAAAGCCTCAAATATTTATTACTGAATATAGAATACACTGTATTGTATTGAGGAGAAATTTGTCTTGGGCGTAGTGTCACAATATATTGCTTTACAAACACGTAATTGACCACCATCTCGAGCTTGCTTGAATAAAAAAGGCTGCATATTTCTTAAAAAAAAAGAAGAGTGGCACTTGTTTTTTTCTGTGACAAATGAGGAGGACATAACATACACATACTGTACATATCAGAACATATGTCCAGGGATACAGTTTGACAATCAGGACTGTCCTGATATCCTCTGCAGTCTGCCACGGCTCCATTTCTTCTTGCTTCAGGGAAAAAACTGTAGTGTGTCATCCAGCTGAGAGGGTCATTGCTTGCCGGTTGCTGTCCACTGAGCAATCGCCTAATGCCAGAGCAAAGAAGAGGGCAGGGAGGATTGCCTCCGACACTGCCCACCCAGGCAATCAACTGTTGGAGGATTTGTGGGAGGTGGAATTAGACCAACTCCACTGACTCTGCCTGCTGCTTCTGCAGCCTCTGCAGCCTCTTCCCCATACCTGTCCGCCTACTCAGCTAGCCCTCCACCCTGAACTACATCTCTCAACTGACTGCCTCAATACAAACCTTACATGCTGAATGAGCATTTCTGTTTACCCACCCATACTAGTTGTACTGCCACATTTTGCAGGACTGTCACATTTCCAGAAAGTATAGCTTCCCTGCTGACTGTTTAGAATGTCAGTAAGATTAAAGATCCAATCTAATTTACATGCAGTATTAATTATGTCTGTCATATACATTTTTGTGAGGTCCTGTAGGTTTCTGCATCTTCTATTCCAGTGGTTCCCAACCTCTCTTTTTTTCTGATATACTCCCACAGCCCTGGCAGATGAGATTGAGTACCCCTTAATTGACAACACCCATTATAGTCCAATGTACGGTGGCCCTGAACTGTAAACCACAACAGCAAATCGCACAATGCGACAGTAAATCCCACAACGCGACAGCATTTCGCTACAACACGACAGCATTAGTAAGATGAAATGGAAAGGGTAGGTACATACTGGATACAGATCTGTAATTTACAAATGGGTCCGTCTAGGTTTTGATTGCTTCTTTTTTCATACAACTCAATATTAGATAGATTAAACAAACTGTTCTTAGTCACTTAGTAGTATTTACATTATTATTTACTGTAATAAACATTTGTAAACATGTGGATTGCACTTTTAAAACACTTTGAACTTTATTAGACAGTTAAATAAGTAATATACTGTATTTATATATATATATATATATATATATATATATACACACACACACACATACACACAGTGGCTTGAGAACGTTTACACACCCATGCTAAAGTTGATTAAAAAGAGGAATAAAAAAACATCTTTTGGAAATTGATCTTAATGCCTTAATTAAAAAAAATTAGGAAAATCCAGCCTTTTAAGGGCACCAATTTTCTGTGTGAATGAATAATGTAAATACATAAATGTTCTTCATTAAAATACAGGGGGCATAAATATACACACCTCTATGTTAAATTCCCATAGAGGCAGTTATTTCATGGATCCAGGATACTAAGCATCTTGATAAAGTTCCCTTGGCCTTTGGAATTAAAATAGCCCCCCCCATCATCACATACCCTTCACCACATATAGAGATAGGCATATGGACCTTTCCATAAGATCATCTCTCAATGCAGATCAAACCAGCTATTAAGCTAACTGAAATAACACCATGCCAATCTCTAGGTATGGTGAAGAGTATGTGATGATGGGGGGTTATTTTAATTGCAAAGGATTTCATCAGGATGCATAGTATCCCGGATCCATGAAATAACTGGCCTTTAAAAATAAAAATGTGCCTACCTCTATGGGAATTTAACATAGGGATGTGTATACTTATGCCCCCTGTATTTTAAGGAATATCATGTATTTATTTATTTACAATACATTATTCATTAACAAAGAAAAATTGGTGTCCTTAAAAGGCTGGATTTTCGTAAAAAGAAATTTAATTAAGGTATTCAGATCACTTTCCAAAAGATGTTTTTTTATTCCTCTTTATTAGGGCTGCATATTTTAAATGTGTCATTCTGTTCATATAACGTTTTTTTTGCAAAGCCAATCTACCGTACCGTAAACCACTGTCTGATCATGAGCCAATCAGAGTTGTTCCCTGCACCGCGCAGCTTAGCTTCTAGATGTAGACAGTGACAGAGTAACGTGAGGAAAATTCCACAGCAGATAGCAGTCGGTCATACGTCGGTCACAAGGTTTACCAGTTTACCAGTAAACAACAACATTTTGTCCCGTCTGTGTTGTTTTTCAGACAACAGCAGTGACCAGTGCTAGTCGGTGCTAGTTAGTGTCTGTTAGCTCATAGGGCTCTAGAGCGCAACTAACATTTTTCCTCTAGGTCGCAAACTACAACTCAGAGTTGTTTGAATGGCAGAAGTCAGCTTAAAGTACGACATAGCGTATATATATATATATATATATATATATATATATATATATATATATACACACTACCGTTCAAAAGTTTGGGGTCACCCAAACAATTTTGTGTTTTCCTGAAAAGTCACACTTATTCACCACCATACGTTGTGAAATGAATAGAGAATAGAGTCAAGACATTGACAAGGTTAGAAATAATGATTTGTATTTGAAATAAGATTTTTTTTACATCAAACTTTGCTTTCGTCAAAGAATCCTCCATTTGCAGCAATTACAGCATTGCAGACCTTTGGCATTCTAGCTGTTAATTTGTTGAGGTAATCTGGAGAAATTGCACCCCACGCTTCCAGAAGCAGCTCCCACAAGTTGGATTGGTTGGATGGGCATTTCTTGTGTACCATACGGTCAAGCTGCTCCCACAACAGCTCAATGGGGTTCAGATCTGGTGACTGCGCTGGCCACTCCATTACCGATAGAATACCAGCTGCCTGCTTCTGCTCTAAATAGTTCTTGCACAATTTGGAGGTGTGTTTAGGGTCATTGTCCTGTTGTAGGATGAAATTGGCTCCAATCAAGCGCTGTCCACTGGGTATGGCATGGCGTTGCAAAATGGAGTGATAGCCTTCCTTATTCAGAATCCCTTTTACCCTGTACAAATCTCCCACCTTACCAGCACCAAAGCAACCCCAGACCATCATATTACCTCCACCATGCTTAACAGATGGCGTCAGGCATTCTTCCAGCATCTTTTCATTTGTTCTGCGTCTCACAAACATTCTTCTTTGTGATCCAAACACCTCAAACTTGGATTCATCCGTCCACAACACTTTTTTCCAGTCTTCCTCTGTCCAATGTCTGTGTTCTTTTGCCCATCTTAATCTTTTTCTTTTATTGGCCAGTCTCAGATATGGCTTTTCTTGCCACTCTGCCCTGAAGCCCAGAATCCCGCAGCCGCCTCTTCACTGTACATGTTGACACTGGTGTTTTGCGGGTACTATTTAATGAAGATGCCAGTTGGGGACCTGTGAGGCGTCTGTTTCTCAAACTAGAGACTCTAATGTACTTATCTTCTTGCTCAGTTGTGCAACGCGGCCTCCCACTTCTTTTTCTACTCTGGTTAGAGCCTGTTTGTGCTGTCCTCTGAAGGGAGTAGTACACACCGTTGTAGGAAATCTTCAATTTCTTAGCAATGTCTCGCATGGAATAGCCTTCATTTCTAAGGACAAGAATAGACTGTCGAGTTTCAGATGAAAGTTCTCTTTTCTGGCCATTTTGAGCGTTTAATTGACCCCACAAATGTGATGCTCCAGAAACTCAATCTGCTCAAAGGAAGGTCAGTTTTGTAGCTTCTGTAACGACCTAAACTGTTTTCAGATGTGTGAACATGATTGCACAAGGGTTTTCTAATCATCAATTAGCCTTCTGAGCCAATGAGCAAACACATTGTACCATTAGAACACTGGAGTGATAGTTGCTGGAAATGGGCCTCTATACACCTATGTACATATTGCACCAAAAACCAGACATTTGCAGCTAGAATAGTCACTTACCACATTAGCAATGTATAGAGTGTATTTCTTCAAAGTTAAGACTAGTTTAAAGTTATCTTCATTGAAAAGTACAGTGCTTTTCCTTCAAAAATAAGGACATTTCAATGTGACCCCAAACTTTTGAACGGTAGTGTATATTTATTTATATATATATATATATATATATATATATATATATATATATATATATATATATATATATATATAGGAGGGTTTAAAATCGCAATAATATTGTATTGTGATAATATCGTATTGTGAGGCCTTTAGTGATTCCCACCACTACTTTACATCAATGTAAAGCAGTGCTTTCATAAAAATTGGCATTCTTTCTCAGCAGTTTGTCAGAGTTCCCTGCAACTGTTTGTACAAGGCTATATTATTCATTTAAAAAGAATAAAATCCTTTTGTCAGCATTTACTGGAAGTCCATGCAATACCTTTGTCCTTTATAACACAGTGGTAAGGGAGTTTATCATTTTATTCACCAGCATATCAAAACCAATGTCCTGCTGACAACTGGCAATGCAAACTGGGTCAGCAGGTTGGCCCAGAGGTAGGGATGCTGTTTTGATTTCTGGTAGCAGCAACCTGTAGGTGTGCAATGCTGGAAACAAGAGGGTGACTGATATTGCATCTACAATACACAGAACTACTATGGAGTCCCTTTGAACATGGCACTGGAGCCCAAGCTGCTCAAGCAGTTCTGCAGTAGAGGCAATCCAGCTCTCTGACCTTTCCAATTAAACATGTGTGTCAAATGGGCTATTTGTGTATGTATCTACAAGGGATGTTCCAAATACTCAGTAGATTAGCTGAAGTAATGTTCATCTAGGCCTCCAACTTAAAAATATACTATTGGTTTGGCAATTAGCCATGAAAATGTGCCACTTTCTTAGTGAAAATGAATTAGCAAATTAAATTGCAAGGAGTGGTAATTAATTTATATGTTACAGGGTTCACCTGAGGCATTGAACATTTACAGATTTAGATATGAATCCATTTTGGCATGTTTTGACATTAATATATTTCAGCTAATTATAATTGGTCAGATGACGCACTCCTACAACTGCTTCAAATACAGAAAAGTGAATAAAGACGTCTTAGGAGAACCAAGTTATACAGAATAGTACATCTTATACATATACACTGTCCAGTGTTTCAAATAGTTTATGACACAGCTTAATGACTAATCAGGAATGTTATACTGATAAATGCCAATTGCCAGAGGGCATTTTAGTTTTGACGAGTACTGCCTAATAACTGTCAAGTCTTTGAATCACTATGTTGGAAAATGGCACTGGTATGACATGGACACTGGCAAGAACAGACATATAACTCTTACATATTTTGGAATGCAGCTGCATAAAACCCATAATCCAACTTGCTTTTAAGATTTATGATTATTTACTCATGCTATCAAAGTGTTGTCAAAATAATCTATGTTGAGTCATCATATTTTGAGTGATCTATGTCTTTCTCATTCCAGCAAGTATATTAATTAAATAATACTCATTAGTCAGCATTATTTTGTACCAAAAAACATGTTTAATTGTTTTAACCAATAACCCAAAACAAGATTGCTGAATCATAAGCACAAATGTTTGATAAGCTGCAACAGCATTATTTCCTAAACTCAATATCATGTACCAAATCCTGCTGGGAAAGCAGTTGGAGTATTACAACCTTGTTGGATAGTTCATTTGAAAGCTGTAATTGCAGTTTTTCTTCCACCGATCATTTATCAAATCATGCATTGCAAGTAGAGTCAACAATATAGCATTGAGATGAACAATACATTGGAATTCAGTAACCAAAGAAGAGGGAATAGCCATTGTTATTGTTGTACATGCTACATTTATAATTATGGTTGAGAAATGTTTTCCCAGTAAAAATACAGTTTTAAGCTAGGGAAAGACTGATATCCATATTGCACTAGAAAAAGATTAGACAGATGCTGACCTCTACAGGTAACATTTTGCCTTGCATTTTTGACAGATATCACTTCAAATTATGGAGTACATTAAGGGGCTTTTACCAAAATCCTAAACGAAAATGAACTGCCATTATCTACAACTCAGAAACAAGCACATCTTACTAAGCAATGTGTGTGTGTGTACATGTCTGTATGTGCTGTATAGATGTTTCAAGATAGGATGACACTAGTTAGTTATAATTGCGCAAGACAAAGAGCATGAGGTTCTGTAAAAAATACGATATTTCTGAGGCACTGATGGATAATGAAATGTCTCACTGGAGCCAGAATGTAGTGGCAGAGCAACAGGGAGGCAGACAGCTAAAGCAAATAACTGGGCTATCAACCTCTACTGACAAACAGCCACAAGCCTGACTGAACTGGGAAAAATAGAGCAGTGGAGAAGACACAGTGGCAATGGAGCACAAAGTGGAGATGACAGCCTTTAGGACACAAGTGACAGCAATTGAGGGTAGACTGAGTACAAGTGAGTGTCAGGCAGAAGGAAACGCCATGCTGGTGCAACAAGCATTAATGGTGACTGGCACATGAGCCAAAGACAGACACAGGGGTCTCATTCACAAGTTCCTTTTAGGCTGCAACTTGCTGCTTAGTGGTCAACTGAGGAGCATATTATGATGTTTGACTCACTGCACAGATTTTTGAACTTTAGTTATTTGGATAAAGTTGACAGATTATTCTTATACTTTTTCATTACTGCCAGGCCACTACTCTACAGCAAGGTCCACAAGAGCAGGGTGGGTAATATACCTTAGTCAAGGGAATTTTGCACAGCCAAATTGACCATGTATACAGTATTTAATTATTACAGTGTAAAATTGACAATAACAGTGCTCACGCAATTGCATCACACTATTTGATACTGTGTATATAGCTTTTTCAATTTGCAAAAGCTGCAATTAAAAAAATACATATTTTAGTTTTTAATGCTACACAATCTAACCAACCAGAGGGTTGAAAACACCTGGCCCCATGGGCTTCACATGCACACGTGCTGCCCTATCCTCCATGTGACAAATGCAAGTGACAGTAGTTGAAGAACTTGCAAAATGTATTGTACAAGCTTTGATGCTTGCTGTACTACTGTGTGAAAATGACCTCAGCAGAACTGAATACCAAACAGAAAGAGGGGTCAGAACAGAGCGTCAAAGAGGAAGATTACGTCAGTTGACTGGACTTATTTTTTGGTTTTGTCAAGAAGATGCTCAACAGAGTCAGGTACTGTGCAGAACATGCCTTGCTACCTTTGCTACAACACTTACAATACAATACAAATCTGTTCCAGCATTAAAAGAAAGCATCACAAGGCTGTGTATGACGACTACCAGTGTGTCAAGTATGTTCAGTACCACCTGGTAGGGATCACTGCTGTTAAGATGTTTAGATGTTGGAGAGCCATTGACAGGTGTTGAGATTTGTTCTTTTTGATTGTTCTGAAATACAGAGAGAGTTGTGTGGAGCTGATAGTCTTAATTAGCTTTGTATCAATTAATTTGCAATGGCTTGAATGTATGTTCATTAATATCAAAAAGTTACGCACTAAAGCTTCATATTTATTTTTCATAATATTCAGTGTTTATCATATTTGAATAGGGATTCAGAGCATGGGCAAGACAAAGAACATATTGTGAATACTGAGCAACACTTATGGCCATCAGTGTGCGTTGAAAACACATTTAACAGTGGAAAAAATGCCTGACTCTTGTACCCACATAGCCATGTTATGTTCAGTGAAAAGCCTCAAATATGTATTACTGAATATAGAATACACTATCAAAATTGTATTTATTAACATATAAAGGAGATATATCATGTTCACATTCAGGTTCATACTTTGCATTTTGGGTTTCTACTTAAACATGTTTACATGCTTTAATGTTAAAAAAAATACTGTCAGTAACACTCTATTTGAAGAAAAATTTGCCTCACTTTTGCAAAGGCTATGGGTGGAGATACTCAGATGGGGGAGTGTTGTGTTCTCATTAGCCTGCATGTGACATATAGTGGACCCAAACTAATGGCTTATTAATGGCATGTTTTCTGATCTAGGCACACTACAAAAATGTGTATAATGAATAATAGAGAAGATAAAGAACTTAAGAAAAAAAAAAAAAGAAAAAAATGCATACTGAATCCCAATCAAAATATTGGTCCAATTAGATTATTTTCCATTTTCATTTAGCCCTACTGAGGGACTTTCTGGTGTTGGGATTTCAGTCTGTGCACTAGCACTCACCAAGTTTAATTTCAGAAGAGAACAACTAAAGAGTGAGTGATCCCATATTGGACAACATATGGGTCCCAGACCAGTTCACAGAAATAACCAACCTGTCACACTGACTTGTCTTTAATAAATAAATAAATAAATAAATAAAATGGATACACATTTCCCAACAGGATGGGAAATAAGACAATAAATCAAGAGGATATCCAAAGGTGGAGGATCTTCTGAGTGAAAGGAGCAATCACCTTTTATAAAACTATGGATTGCAGTATAACCCCTACATCCTAAAACACACAGACATCATATCACTCATCTATTATACTAGTAAAAATGAATCACCTACAGTACATGACAGATGTTTGTTTCAATACAAATGGTATCTAAGCCAAGTGGGAAGCTGTAGTGAAACTACATTTGACAGGAAAGACGCATTTTTATTACATATGTTATATTTCAAAAACATTATGTGATCCCAGATTAAAAGCAGTAAATACTTACTATAACTACGTTTTTTGTCGTGTTTTAGAGACACATTACATAGTAAAATGCTCATAATATAAACCATGAGAGTCAAGCCAACAAAGAGTGAGACGTCGATAAACCTTACTCATTGGAGTGACATTGTGGATGAAAACAAAATGCATGATTGGGATTTAATCCTTTGTAGTGTTTAAATAAAACGTACGCACAGAAAAGGGCCAAAATAAGTAACATTGCACAGATGGTTAGGTGTAAACCAGACATGACTGATTTATAATTAAATGAATTATTAAATTACAATCTCTTCTTCAAGATTGTTAAATTCAGTGTGTATGGGATCCTTCTATTCAGTCGAGGCATATTGCTGACTCAGAGCTACATTTTAATCTTGCTAGCGAAACAACAAGCTCAAGGTGGTAGGGATTGGGCTCTCGGACTGTGTGGGCATCTCCAAGCGCAGCTACTGTTATGGTTCATGTAGGTGCAGCAGGGCAAAGTGCAAAATGGATAAGGGAAGCAGAATGTAGATGGGAGGGTGTGGTAATTAATTAATATGCTCGTAGCCAGTCAGATCACTGGTCTCAACAGTTGTGCAGATTAGTGACGTGTGACGAAAGCTCAACAAATGAAAAAGACTCATCTTCAGGAAACCATACTGTTGTCAGTATGGTGCAGAGCTGCACCATCTGAACACGACACCTCAAATGGGCAACCAGAGGCACATGGTGTTTTTTTATTTGTTTGTACGATGATGAACACATAACAAAAAGGTAGTTTGGTTAAGCAGTAAATATGATTGCATCAATCCAACCTGTTGTGGAAGTTTCTGTACAGCGAGGGAGGAATTTCAGTGGCAGAAGAGACCGTGTTGAAACAAAATAAAGACAGGCTGCAAACTGGTTTAAAGGGATAAGGTATTCGGTGGAAGGGTTTAATTATTTTCTTGAGAGAATAAAAAATGACAAGAGCAGTTTACACAATGTACAGTTACAGAGTGGCTACCGTTCTGTGCGTCTTGCGCAGCAAATACAGTCCCTTATATTTCCGTGCCCCCAGCAGAAACCATGCAATGTTTGGAAAACACTCTAATCTTAAACAAAACACTTCATCTTCTCCCTCAGACTGTTGGAGCCAACATGTCCCTGTGCTTTTGTCTGTGTAGTGTGTCAAAAGTGACTGTGCCAGTCATTCTGTCCTTAGAAGACAGACACCTATCTTGTCTTTAGATTGGTGCCTGGCTCCAACCTAGAACCTTGGACATGGTAACCCCAGCATATCTTCGAGGCACTTGATTTCCTGTGCATTTGTCCTTAGGGGAGAAATGCAGAGTCACAACATTTTTAGCTGTCTCCATAACTGGAAGGACTTACTAGTAGGATATATTTTAGGAGACATATATTTCAGCAGCACACTGGAGGATTTTACTTATTAATAGTAAAATTAATCAATCACTTAAGAAATGAACAATTATTAAAAATAAATCATTGTCTATGTAATTTTCCCATTACAAACCCTATCATAATTCTACTATATTTTACATTGTAAATGGTTCCATCATGTCTTTTCAAGAAAAGAAAATACTGTGATTTTTTTTTTTTTTTAAGTTGAAAAAGAGGCTCATGTGTCTCCCACATAAATAGAATACAGTTATAACAGACCTGTCTGACGCCTGTGTAGTTATTTTGAGCAACCCAGTGTCATCTGCATGTAATTTAAAGTAAGCACAGTGAATGGCTGGGCATAATGGCATAATGAAAACTTCCAGCCAAGCATTGTTTAAATTATGAAAGATATAATGAAAAGTGTCCAGCAAGGCGCCAAATCTTAGACAGTGTATTGAGTCCACGGCAGGTACAGGATCACAGAAAACTAAAAACTATGTCACTCACAGATAAGTTATCTTCTTATTTCTTATATTTAATGTGGGCAAAACACAATCATCTTTCAGCTAGAAGCCAGCATCAGTGTTCACCATGTCTTACTAAATAGGAAGGTTACTAGGTTACTTAAATAATAATGCAAGAAGCATGAAACCTGTTTGACTTAATGTGACCTCTGTGAGGGCCTCCTCTGTCGCTGACAGGCTGTCAGCTCCGCTGGGGAAATGTCTGCAAAAGCTTGTCCTTATTTACACTCAATTCCATCCAAGAAAAGTGTCCTTACCACTTTAAAGAGAAGCCATTGTTGTCGCGGTAACTTTTAACCATGCATTGCTAAACACATCCATGGTACACTGTCTATAAAGCCAGCTAGCTAATGTTAGCTGCTGAAGCCAGCCCGAGAGATGGCCTGTTGTTACCATAGCAACCAACTACGTTCCAAATGCGTCCTAATTGTTTGATCCTTATTTTATGATTTAAACAGTTTCATTTTTTCATTAAAAACACACTACAGTACTTTGAAATTTTTGATGAGAAAACATATTCTGATCAAACTTGGCTGGGGCCAGCGATTAAAGTGGGCCGGCTAGTGCCACCCTGGCCCATTACTGACTGCACACCTGCTGCAGATGTATCTACATATCTATCCTGCAGCATTTAGTTAGCTGTAGGGATTTAATGAACTTAAGCCTCTCCTCCCACCTACACACTGAGGGCTTACACCAAAATACCACACAGCTGGGCAAAGCAAAGTACAGAAAATAACAACGGGTTGGAGTGCTGCTTGCATTGGTTGTTGTCCTTTTTTCATCAATTGATATTAGTCAGTATATTATGTTTATTTTATTATGCATTGCGCTGCTATGTTGTACATAAGGGCTGCACAATTTGGGGAAAAATATGTATCACGATTTTTTTTTTTGCTGAAAATTGATATCACGATTTTCTTCTCACGAAGTGTAATCTTTTTTGCACCATGAAAAAACAAAACATATTGGTAGTACCAAACCGATTTTTTTGGCACCTATAGCACATTGGGTATCACCACAAGCCTGTAAACACAGAGGCTTCAGTGAAGAGAAGGGAGAGCATTGTAGCTTCTTGGGAGTGCTTTGAAACCTATTTTATACAGTCAGTGCTTAAAACTCACAGAAGTAGTAGCGTTTGTGATGCAATCGGCTCGTAAAATTAATGAGGATAAAGGTAATTTAAAAAAAAAGTTATTTAAAAATGAAATTGTGAAAGGGGTGAAATGAGATCGCGTGGAGGCCTATTGTACATTGTAATTAATGTTTTAATTTTACTATTTACCTTTTCTTTTTATTATGCAGTATATTTACAGAAAATGAAATAAGCATTTTTACAGCAAAGCTTGTCTGCAAACTTGAATATGACCTGTTCTTTTTATAATGTTTTAAGATAGGGTTTATCAGCTTGTTGTTCTGAGGTACAGCATTTTTATCACAGCCACGGGAATCTCACAAAATGCAATTTTCTTCTAAGCCCACTGATGTTTTCCCCCTTATCACAAGTGCTAACTGATTAATTGATGGGGTGGCTATTATTTTAGATTGGCTATCCAGGGCATTGCTTAACATAAAAGGACCAAGACAGAATACAATACAGGGAGTTATGTCTGTTTCATACAGTTTACCAGGACAGGGGAAAATGCATCTATAGGTCCTTTAGTACCCATGTAACATGATAACAGCATATAATATTATGAAGATGTGGTTAGGACTTCACAGTAGCGTGCTGTGAACCAATATTGCCATTTCACTAAATGTTTAATAATAATGAGGTGGAACAAATCTGGCTTAACAGGAGGACTCCTTTTTAGAGTACCCTAAAAAAGAGTTAAAATATTGCTTTAATTAACAGCCTGAAAAAGATTCCAATATAGCTTTAATTGGACATTTAAGCCTTTAATTTTAAAATCCTACATCAGAATGGTCCGATATTACCCGAGTGACACACTGGATATGTGTTCTATCACTCTGAGGTGGAATGAATCCGGTGCTTTAGTTATCTAGTGAGGAATGGATTGTGGCATGTCTAAATCCGGAAATGTATTTTGCTATAATATATTACCAATTGCTGTAAAGTTACCATTATGCCAATTACATTCAGTTCATAACAGCTATTACAGTCGTTGTTCAGTGCACAGGCAGTTAATTGTGTCATAAATGTGAGTGTACACATTAACATTAGCAGTCCGAGCTAACCATACCCCGTGTTGATCAAGGTTAGTTTACTTTTATAACACTGGTATGGGCGAGTCAAAGTGGCAAGCCACACTTCAGAGACATGAAAGCTATGTTGCTGTAGGGATAAAGCTCAGCAGAACCAAAATCTTAGGTAAGCTTGGTTAAAAATTGCCCATTATTGATTGTCTGACTTCAAGGAAGTGCGATCTGCATTAAAATGTGAATGAAACCTTGACTTGCAAGTGAAATTTAAATGCTGAGAACAAATCAGCACGGAAGAAGAACCAGCATGGTATAAAAACCAATGAAGCAAAGCAGAGCCCATTTTAAAGGTCATTAATGGGCTAAAATACAGACAGTACAAAAGTACATTAAAAGTCACTAAAACATGGAGACAATTACATTTTTCATCAATCCAATGAATTTGGCCTAAGTAGTGAACATTCCACAACCAAGTTCAAAATAAACTTTCAAGACTTACAGTAAGGGGCTCTTCACACTGCTTGAGCCAGAGCAACTGGCATGGGCAGGATTTAGATTTGCACTCAGTTTCCAGTTTATTATATAAACCTGGTTAAAACTAATCAGTTCAATACACTACCTTAGCAATAAATCTGACCGTTATCAAAGTTATAATGTTCAGTTGTTGCTTAAACTGTTAAGGTGTTAATGCTTTTGAATAATATTGCATTATATTGTGAAGCTCTTCTAATAAATTGAACTTTATATCAATAAGGGTAGACAAAACACTTTTTGGTATAGCATCGGATAGTATAGCAGTAGTTTTAGCTAGGTGTACATAATTAACTGGCAACATTTATTTTGAGGGTCATGCATAAAGGTTTCAAAAAGATTAATAGGCAAGCTTAGGGGTTGTTGAACTAGGAGGAATTACCAGACCTCGGGCATTGTGACTAAACTATAATTAACAACAACAAAGAACACAAGCATGCTTCGTACCCAACACATCACACTGGCTGTGTTATTACATATCAACATTTTAACAATGTTGACAGCTCAACAGCACATCCGAAGAGCAATAAAGCAATTACATATACAAGCATATATGCATAAAATGTTACTCACCATTTAAGTAACAGAAGGTGGGGTATTCTCGGGATAATATATTAATATCCTTCCAGCTCTTAGTGCACCAGGGGGGTAAGGTTTCTCTCAAGGTTCAGCAGCACAAAATGGGCCTTCCACGTGTGAAGCATGGACCGGCTCGCCTAGGTTCAGTAAAGAGCAGGAAAAAGTATTGGGAAAGAAACATTCACACGGGGCAAAGTAGGTCATGAAAGCCAGAGAACACTTTTAAATGAGTTACAGAGAGGGTTACTGTAGGTCAGCCACTGCTGCTCGAGCAGTGTTGAGAAGATGACAGTGTGAGCAATATCTTGACGCAGGACACCTTCACCAGTTTTGCGCCTTGCACTCAAACATGACGCTCGTTAGAGCATTGTGATAAACTGACTGACTGGCTGCTGCTGTATATAAACGTGGTTTGGTTTTTTCAACTCAAAAATGGTCAGGCGTGGTTTAAGGGCATTGCCACCTGGGTAGAGGGGGCGTGAACAGTGTCACATTCTGGCTTATAAATCCACTGCATAACAAATGACAACACTGTATCCCAGTGCAATATTTACACAAACTGCACTTGAGCTGCTTGTACGAGCTTTATACTTTATACATTTTCAAGGCAAATATTGGACTTTTTCACTGTGTTTACCAAGGTAGGTAGGCCTGCTCACTAGTTATTTTGAAGATGGAGATTTTACAAACAAAATACAATGCATTGCTATTTAACTACCTACTGTAACCGTACATTTACTGACCAACTACAATTGTAAATTGCCACTTATAAATGCAAAAGGAACATGATATATTTACATCCTTCTGTAAAACAAGTCCTTTTGCATGTGATATTTTAAGTACATTTTAATATTTCCATACTAGTGAATGCAGGACTTTAACTTGTAATGGAGTAGTGAACCCTCGCTATATCGCGGTTCACCTTTCACGGTCTCGCTGCTTCACGGATTTGCATTGTGCATTGTGTTCTGCATTCTGCAAACATAATCAATGGTGGCATGTCGGTTTATACGAATCTTTTAGCCCAGAAGAAAAAAGAACGACAACAACTACCGATAACTATGTTCTTCTCTCGAAAAAACACACCTGCACCGCAGGCTTTAGAAGAAAAAAACGCTACAGAGCGGAGTCGGGATGCAGCGGCTCCGTCAGGAGAGCAGGGAAATACACGGTCACTATTTTTCCTACTGTACTTTGTATTTTTTTCATAATCATTTTTCATTTTCTCCCGTTCCAATGACTCTGGTTGCGGTGGAGTGGTGGTGCTGATGTCTGCAATTTGAAGCCTTCAGTTCGTATTGATGATTAAAATTATTATTTTACAGTACAGTAGTTATTTGTAAAAAAATGTTTATACAGTATTTTTATTTGTTAAACAAATGCTTGGGCCTGTAAAAAGGTTTTGTTCTTTGGTTTCAATGTATTATGGAGCATTTCATCGTATAATAATTGTAAAAAAAATAAAGGTTACTACTTCACGGATTTCACCTATCACGGGTTCTTCTTGGAACGTAACCCCCGTGATAAACGAGTACTGATACATAGTTGTATAGGTATTCTAGAGGAGACATTTTAAATTGTCATGGTGGGAAAGCAAGGCTCTAAGCCATGATAGTGTGACAGCCAGTATGCACAATAAAAAGACCCTAAAACTGGAATTTAGCCATTATTAATGTTACATTACATTAAATCTACACCTGTGCTTTTCCTTCTGTGACATGTCTTCTGTGGAAAACAGTCTATTGCTACTTTTACTTTAAAGTGCTTATATTATCATCATTTTCAGGTTCATAATTGTATTTTGAGGTTGTACCAGAATTGGTTTACATGGTTTAATTTAAATAAAAACACCATATTTTTGTTGTGCTGCATCTCACTTCTGTTCCATCTTTGTTAGAGTTGCACATGTGCAGTACCTAGGTAAGGACTACTAGCCGGTCAGAAGCAGAGAATGAGGGGGCGGTCTCTAGCTCACCCAGTATGAGCTTTCGCCCCATATAGTCTGAGTCCTGCGGCGGCCAGGGTTCAAATCCGATATGTGGCCCTTTGCTGCATGTCATCCCATATCTCTCTCTTTTCATGTCTATCTACTGTCACTACGATAAAAGGGAAAAGCCACAAAAAATCTTAAAAAGAAAAAAAAAGAAGCATAGTAGCTAGCAGCAAGGTGAGCATTATAACATGTTACAAAAGTGACGTACATTCACCGCAGACGCAAGGGCTGGACTCCAACAGAGCTGTTTGGAGCAGTTTGTGAACAGTGTTTTCTGTTAGAGCTGGTAAGTCGCTTTGGGGGGGACTTTGGGCTTTTTTCACTTTGTAAACCTATTACATGCACAAAAATGATATATAACACAATAAAGGAAAGTGGAAAAGCCAAAAGGCATAATATGAGGACTTTAATCACCAGCACTGGTGTTTGCAATGACTCTGCTCAGGTTGAATGTGAGTGGAACTACTTGAGGTCATAGGACACTTTGTGTACTAAGGTTGATAAAAATGTAAATTGTCATTAACAAACAGGTGCCACCACAAGCGAGTCATTGGGACATGGAGCATTGTCTGCACAAGCACAGTCCTAATAAATTGTCTAATCAGTCAAAATAATAAAATCACTTATTCGGCTTACCACGGGTGTACTGGGCAGATCATTTAAGTAAAGGGTCTGAATACATCCGAGACCATTAGTGAATCTAGCGGTAAAACGTTTAGTCAACAAATTAAAAAAGCAAGTAAGTCTGTTTTCCAAGCAAAACATCAAAAAACTTTGTTGGTTTCAGCTTTTAAAACTTAAAGATTTGTGAACGTTTTACTATGTTTTATATGACTGTAAGTTGAATATATCCTTGGGTTTTGGACTGTTGAGTAAACAAAACAGGCATAAGTGTCACCTTGGGATCTGAGAAAATGTGATTTGCATTTCACTATATATTTTTTATTATAAATGAATACACTGAATGACTAATCAAGCAATGTAAACAATTGAGATACTAATCCATTATGAAAATATTTGCTAGTTGTAGCCCAAGCTGAATCTAAGTGACTTAAGTGTCCTACAGTATTTGCAAGCTGTCCAAAGACGACATTAAAGTTCCATCCAGTGGCCTGAATGACAGCTGCACAGATTGCATTACATCATATGTCATTTAGCTGACGCTTTTATCCAAAGCGACTTGTAATTGCTATATATGTCAGAGGTCACACGCCTCTGGAGCCACTAGGGGTTAAGTGTCTTGCTCAGGGACACATAGGTTGATGTATTGCAGTGGAATTCAAACCCAGGTGTCCCACACCAAAGGCATGTGACATAGCCACCACGTATGTCATCACATCTGATTTAAAGGCTGCAACCATTACATCCCAGTAGTGCAAATGGCCTGGTCTTTTTCAATCCGTGTAGCTAGTAGCAGAACAATATACTAAAAAAATGTAGTAAGTGATATAATAACGGAATTTAAACAGCACAAAACTGCAGTAGTATAAGTGTAGCATATACTAGGATTCCTTTTTATCACAAACTTTGTTACAATATAAATTTCTAAATAATTGTCTTAAAACCTACCATGTCACTTTTTTGTTACAATAAAAGAAAATGTGGAAACTCAAAAGTGAGAAATAGTATTGAAATAATTTTGAGAAAATGATAACATGTCATCTGTGGTTTCTTTGATTAGAACAGCAAAATAATGATAGCTGAAAGTCTTTGAATACAAATACCAAGCCTTTATGGTAGGTCAACAAAGCAGGTCGAACTCCGACAAAAGCCATCTCCACTGCTGCCTGCAGTCTTCCTCTCCTCCTGAAAAAGTAATGATCATAGCAACAGAGTAGAAGCTTCTCAAATTGGCTGTTTCAACACTCTTTTGGGAAAGAAGACCATGCTACACAGACTGAGCAGTCTCTTTATTGATGCATGGTGTGCTGTAGTGCAGAGACATCTGCTTGTTGGTAATTGTTTAGTTTTTCCATATCCAGCAGTGACCTGAATTGCTCTGTAATCTCTGAGTGTGCGTTTGAAGAACCACTTTCTTCCTAATGTGCAAAAGTGTCCTCATTTTCTGCTGTTGTGTGCATGACATGTAGCCATTTCTTTGTTGGCTTCTTAGAAGAAAATATTTGCAACAGATGAGGTCAGAAAGGGTGGGTGAGAGTAAGACGTGTGTAGCTGCAGACATAATGACTTTTTAGAATGTGATAAACCAATGAGCACAAAGTTATAACTGTTGAAAAGCCATTAATGAAGGGTAATGGCTCTAACAGTTTGATATATCATCTATTCTGCAGTTAGAAACTTTAATAAAATATTCAATCAAGGGTGACTTTTAGTTATCTGAAAATAAAAGGTTTAACAAATAATTAAAAAAAGGTTGTTGCATTTCTTGCTTTCTTCTTTCCGTTTCCAGTCATCTCTCCACTGTTTTTATCTATTAAGGATATAAAAATACCTTTAAAGTACTTTGATATTTGTCCAGATGTCCTGCAATTGATTTCCAGGGTGTAGTACTGGTAAATAAAGAGTTAAAAATACAAAGCAAGGGTCACGTATAAAGCAAAGTTTTTTTAACCATTAATAAAGTCATAAATAACATATCATAAACCCTCTACATAGGGGCTCTTATTATAAGATAAGGATAGGTAAGGTAGTTTTTGAAGATAATTTGTAAGAGGACATGAACTACGCCATAAGTTTAGAAAAAGGAAATCTAAAACGCTAAGATACAGCATAAACTTCCCATATGGTCCTGTCAGCTTCCTTCTGCAGCATGCATGACATGATTGTTTACAGCTGATGCCATGCCAACAACATGTCATAATGGCATTGTTCGGTTTGCTGGTGGCTGCCTCATGCACACATGAATTTGTAAGCAGGAAAAACATTTACAGGGGGGCATGGAGAAGGGTAGACTCAACTATGAACCCACTTTAACAATAGCAGACAGAATCTGAGTTTAATGATGGTGATAATACTTGTGTGGGCACATAATGCAACACATTGATATGATGGTAAATAAATGCTAAATACTGACTCGATAATAATTTCAGTACTAATCGAGGACTTTACATTTGTCTTCTCCTCTAATTCCTTTCTTTCAGCACTCTGAAGGAAATGAGAACATGTTTCAAAGACTAATAATAAACACAATCAGCCATGCGCATGAGGTAAAATCCAAATGGATTTTTTTGCAGACTATTGAATTGTTTAATTTATTAATTAAAATCTATGTTTACAGTTGGAATACCCAATTTGAAGCCGGAATCCTTTATTGCTGCTAATGTTATTTGTTCTTGTGAGTGTATTTGACATACTCAAGCTATCACTTTCTTTCTTGAACAACTCACATGTGAATGTATGCACATACTCTCACAATGGGACAAGACTTTATTCACACCCTTTTTTTGTTCTCCAGACAATTCACACTGTGTGTAACCATTCCCATACTATTTCATGTCTCTGTTTAGCAACCCATTCCCATAGTATGTCATTAGTATAATAGGAATATACAAGTTGTATTTGTATGCTACGTGGCGAGACAAACAGGACAATAAATGCTACAATTTCCCTCATTACCAGCAGTCAATCATGTGAGAAGTCATCGTTGTCAGTTTGCTGTTGGCTCTTTATACCAGGTGGTGCAGAGCATCTGTAATGGTTCACAAGAGGTTAAATAAAAAATAATTAGATGCACTCAGAACATGTTACAGGACAGACATTCTGCCATTAGAGTGGAATGCACAACACTGTTTCCAACTAAAACCGCTTAAGTGTTAAAAGCTGCAGAATATAGGCTAACCTACTCTAATCCTGCAGTTTTAAAACTGGAAAGTATTTAAGGACAAAGGGATTGATATTCTACTTTTGCCCTTGAGTGAGAGAAAGAGGGAGGGAGAGAGAGGCAGAGTGAGAGAGATACTATATGTGTGTGCAAGAGAGAGGGGGGAGTGACAGAGAGATAATCTCTTTTGTATTTTGATCCCTAAATGTGGTGGTTGTGTCCCCTTATCCCAGCTACTTAGTTTCGGCAGTGTGTAAGTGATGCCGTGCACTTAGGCTGTGAAAAGCAGGTCAGTATGACCACTGAGAGAAAACCACATATGCATCACATGGATAGCCTTGGGATTATTCCTCACAAAATGTCTTAATTCCTCTGTTCACTAATGATCCAGGGAAAATGCCCTCTAATCTCCATTCCATTAATTAAAAAGAGCATGAGCCCATGGAAAACCTCACCATCTGCTGCAGCTTCATTCCTGCAGACAGATTGTGTTTGCAGCTTTTAACCAGGGGAACTGGGCTTTTCAGAGGAAACGGGTCGGGCATGCGTTGAGGTGGATGGTAAATAGATACAACTGCTCTATCTGTGTATTAATATGGTGAAATATGCTGGGAAATATGTTTTATTAAACATGCAATCCCTGCCAGAGTATTACGACAATGTCTGGGAATTTGAATTTTCCTGAGGACAATTTACAACTTCAAACCTATACTGTACATAATATTCTCCTTTGGAGGCTACATAGTCGTTAGTATAGTAACTGTTTCTGTAATTTTGTATAATTAATTGGAATGCTGTAATGCAGTCCCTGTATTCTTCTAAAGGACTTCTATCATTCTCTTTTTTTCATTCGGTAAGGTCTTTAAGCTTGGTAAGACTCAACTGAAATGCTGACTTCCTCTAATAACAAAACTGAAAGGATTTTACTCTGATTTCTTCTCATAGTCCCAGTTTGTTTTGAAAATTAGTTTGTTGAAACGTGTTTAATAGAATCATTTCATTCCAAAACTCTAGAGAGACAATTTAATTACTTTTTCCCTACCCTGTGCAGTTATGATAACACTTCATTAAGTGAAGCCTTTTTTTAATTAAAGTAGTTTGACTGAGAATTTAAAAGTTTACAACTTTAACTTTTTTTTGTTTGAGTGAATATGTTGCAGGAATGTTTGTTTAAATCCGATTATTCTTAACTTTATCAGTATCAAATGATGAAACACTCATAAGAATTTGAATCAAATGCGTTTGACCTGCGGTCAAAGCTTCGAGACTGCTACATGAATTTGATCGGGCTATAGGCTGGACAGATTATCTGAGCAGATGTCGTTTCCCTCCTATTTGAACAGTAGGGCCAATAATAAACACACACACGCGCACATTAATCTGAGCTAGGTCTAGTAGCCCTTGCACACCCCTTTCTCTCTCCTCTCTTTTCTTTCGGGCAGACAGTCGCTGTTCCAGTCCCACCAATGCCAAGTTTTTTCCAGACTGTATTTTGCACATTTCTGGCTTAATCATCTTCTATGAGTACACCAGAGACATAGTCCGTGTTGTGAGTTTGCGGCATTGCTTTAGCCTACAGATGGACACACAAGGGGCGAAGAAAAGACTGTATGGGAAATGGCATATAGTTTGCCGTTTTGCGTTGTTTACTTGTTTCTTGGATGCAGTCCGGGGACAGCTTCGCTACTCAATTCCTGAGGAACTGGAACATGGAGCGTTTGTGGGCAATATTGCAGAGGACCTGGGCTTGGATTTGGACAAGCTCTCTGCGCGCAGATTTCGGATAGTCTCAGGTGCCAAGAAGCAATATGTGGAGGTAAATTTGGAAAATGGAGTTGTATTTGTCAATGAAAGAATTGACCGTGAAGAACTATGCGAGCAGAGTTTGTCCTGTTCTTTTCACTTGCAAGTGGTCATAGAAAACCCTCTGGAGCTGTACAGGGTGGAGATGGAAATTATGGACGTGAACGACAACTCTCCTAGTTTCCCGTGGACCGAGTTTAATCTGGACATATCGGAGTCTGCTGCGCCAGGATCCCGTTTCCCACTTGAGAGCGCACAGGATTTAGACGTCGGATCCAACTCGCTACGCACCTATTTGTTAAGTGTAAATGAGCATTTCCTTTTGGATATACAGACGCGCAGTGATGGCAGCAAATTTGCAGAACTGGTCCTACAAAACCAACTGGACAGAGAGCAGCAGAGTACGCACCAAATGGTCCTAACGGCGGTGGATGGCGGCGAACCGGAGAGATCCGGCACTGCGCAAATTGATATCACCGTTTTGGATGCAAATGATAACGCGCCCGTGTTTGATCAGTCGTTTTACAGAGTGAGGCTTGCTGAAAACGCACCTAAAGGAACAGTTGTCATAAAACTCAATGCGTCCGATTTAGACGAGGGTCCAAATGCTGACATCACCTACTCCTTCAGTGGCCACGCTCCCATTAAAGTGCGCCAGATCTTCAGCGTAGACTCGCGCACAGGGGAAATCAAAGTCAAAGGAGTGATAGACTATGAAAAAGCCAGGATGCATGAAATTTATGTTCAGGCTAAAGACAAAGGCCCATCTGCTGTAGCAGTTCACTGTAAAGTGCTGGTGAACGTTTTGGATACAAACGACAACATCCCAGAGGTGATCCTGACATCAGTGTCTACACCTGTGCAGGAGGACGCGCCCCCGGGAACGGTCATAGCCGTCATCAGCGTAATGGACAAAGACTCAGGTGAAAACGGTAATGTGGACTGTGAGATCCCCCATCACGTCCCATTCCAGCTCCACTCATCCTTTAAGAACTACTATACATTAGTTACTTGTGATTTTCTGGACAGAGAGGCAGTCGCAGAGTACAACATCACCCTTACCGCCCGAGACATGGGCTCCCCACCTTTATTCACTAGGAAAACTATTTTGGTCCAAGTGTCTGATGTGAATGATAACGCGCCTCACTTCAAACAGCCTTCCTATACTGTGTATTTGACTGAGAATAATGCGCCAGGAGCATCCATTTGCTCGGTGACCGCACTGGATCCAGATTCTGGTCAAAATGCATATCTCTCCTATTCATTACTGGACGGTGACGTACAGGGAATGCCAGTGTCCACATACGTATCTATAAACTCGGACAACGGGAACATTTACGCGCTGCGATCCTTTGACCACGAACAACTTAAAAACTTTCAGATCACAGTGCAAGCTCAAGACGCCGGTTTCCCGCCTCTGAACAACAACGTTTCAGTGAACATATTCATTTTGGACCAAAACGACAATGCGCCTGTAATTGTGTCACCGGTACCGCAAAACGGCACAGCACCCTGCGAACCAGTGCCCAGATCAGTGGACGCCGGCTACCTTGTCGCAAGAATCAGCGCGGTTGACGCAGACTCGGGTCAAAACTCGCGTCTTTTTTATCAGATGCTCCAAGCAACAGACCCGAGCTTGTTCAGCATTGCTCTGTACACAGGCGAAATCAGGACAATTCGCCACTTGGTGGAGAAAGACCCCACGAGGCACCGATTGGTCATTCTTGTGAAGGACAATGGTCAGCCACCCCTCTCGGGCACTGTTTCCATCATTCTGTCAGTGGTTGACAGCCTGCCAGATTCGCAGCCCGATTTGGGTGACCTGTCACTAAGCCCGCATCACAGCTCCAACTTCACCCTGTACTTAATCGTATCTCTGGGCGCAATCTCCTTCACATTTCTTGTGGCTATTATTGTCATGGTTGCAGTGCGGAAACTGAAGGGCAGAGCGTCCAGCGGAGAGTCCAACCTCCCCACCAGTATCGGCTGTTGTTGCTGCTGCTGTTCCCGCTCAGAAGCCTCCAACAGCACAGAGGTGTTCAAAAAGTCCAACTTAAATGTGTGTATGTCCACAGGCGCGTCCGGTTGCGCAGAGGCAACAAACAGCAACGGCGCACTTCCTCAGGTCTATTGCTACAAAATGTGTCTGACACCGGAATCGTCCAAAAGTGACTTTATGTTCCTCAAGCCATGCAGTCCTGTAATGTCAGTTCAGCAGAATAACGCCAAGAGCACAGATTACCTCACTTCAGGCTGGAGCACACTGGACCGTAACGACCTGGCCAACAACAGAGCAGCAACCCCAAACGAGGTAATATACTGAAGTACATTAAAAAAAATCAGCATAAGTCCCAAAAGTGTATCCACCACTCAGGTCACTAACTAGTTGTCCGGCTGTCTCACTTTAATTAGAAACGACAGAAAGGTTGACTCACGGGCAAATGTGAAAATGGATTTTACACACTAGGGGGTGCTCTTTCAAAATAGATCTACTATTTTATTAATTCATGTTGGAAAAACGATTTGTTTGAAGGGTTGTAAAAAAACAAACGTCCTCTCAATTTCAATTCCTTTTATTTTTTAAATTTTCAGCAAACCTAACTAAATATTTGTATGAACATTGAAAATATTCAACAACTAAGACATAAATTGAACACGTTTCACATACAGGTGACTGAAATAAATGTAATGTGTCCCTGAACCAAGGGGGGTGGGGAGGAAAAATCAAAAGCTGGACTTAGTAGTTAGTGTGGCAACCAGCTGCATTAAGTACTGCAGTGCCGACTGCACCACATTTGCCAGTTCTTGCAGTTGTTGTTGCCATCCTGTACCTGTCCCACAGGTGTGATGTACTGATCCTGTGCAGGTGTTGTCATACATGGTCCTCCACTGCGAGGACAATCAGCTTCCTTCCTGTCTCCCTGTAGAGCTGTCTTAGGCATCTCACAGTACCGACATTGCAAATTATTGCCCTGGCCACATCTGCTGTCCTCATGCCTCCTTGCAGCATGCCTAAGGCATGTTCATGCAGATAAGCAGGGACCCTGTGTTTTTCAGAGTTAGTAGAAATGTCTCTTTACTCTCCTAATTTTTTTTTATAACTATGACCTTAATTTCCTACTGCCTAAGCTGTTAGTGTCTGAATGACTTTTCCACAGGTGCATTCATTAATTGTTTAGGGTTCATTGAACAAGCATGGAAACATTGGTTAATCCCTTTACAATAAAGATCTGTCAAGTTATTTGGATTTCTAAAAAATTACCTTTTAAATACAGTGTCCTAAATAATGGACGTTGCTTTTTTTGTTGAGTTTATATATGATATCACAACTAATTTAACCCTGGTTTGTTATATATAGAGAATAAAAACCACCAAAAAGGTATGCCTATTTCTTATGCCTTATTTCTTATTCAAGTAATCCATTTGAAAATATAGCCTCAATCAACCTACATGTTTTGACAACAGTCTTGGTAAATTGCCACCGTGTGTGAAGGAGTGTGACACACACATAAAAGGTGTTGCAGGGATGAAAGAGAAACACATTTGTTGACGCAGATTTGAAGCTGTCTCTTGATCTTAACACTGCCACTGTATTTGTGCTCTTGCCACCAGCATCAGTATAAATCCACCAATAGTACACCTCACATCAGTCACATCAGCAGATTAGCTACTAACTGATTTTGCAAATTTTAGGAGATGTGACATCTCCTCTGTCATTATAATGTTGCATTGGAGAACCAAGTCCAGTATGTTATTTGTCAATATAAGACATGTATAAGACAATGTAATCTATTTTGTTTTAACAGTTTGGTAAAAACATAATTAATAAGTCACTTTACCTTCTTCTCACCTTGCCCAGCTGTTTCACTACAACTTGACTTTGTTAGCCTTTTTTTTCTATGGAATATATGAAATGTTGTTGGCTTTTAACATGATAATGGATAGATATGTCAATCAAAGGCATCAGATATGGGAGATACTGTAAGTCACTTACAGTATCTCCCATATCTGATGCCTTTAGCCTTGCCATTTTACATACATGACTGCATCTGGACATACATGCATTGCAATTATTCTACTTGTGCTGGTAACTATGTTTTTTTTGCTATGTTTCAAATTTGCAGCTTAAGTATTCAAACAAGGACAGGACCTGGACCAAGAATCAACGCAACTTAGCATACAAGAGGTGAATACTTAGTTGAGCCATTTGCAGTAAACACAGACACAAGCATAAACGTGCACACACTTATAGACTATATATATGTATGCTGTCTCCTTATCTCCTCAGGTATAGCTCAGCAAATATGGAGGGCACTCTTACTCGTGAACAAAAATATGAAGCCCATGGGTTTTCCTGCTCTGTTGCACCACAGTACTGGACCTGGGGAAACCATATGAATGGTAGGTGGCAACTATGCAATTGGGGCTCATTATTGTTCTTGTGAAAGAAGGTGGTGGGTTTGGAGTTCTCCCAGTGTCTCTGTGCCTAAGGATTTATTCTGGAATTAAAATGGTAAACTGAATAGCAGATAACACCAAGACCCAAAACTAGGGTGGGGGTGGGGATAGGGAGGGAGGTGTTTAATGCATCAACACGAGGATTACTTAAGTGCCTGCAAGAAGGGTTTTGCTTTTTTTGCAAAAAGCTGAAATTAAGAAGATGCCTTTAAAAACACCGTATACTGTATGTAAATAGAATCTCTTAGCAGAAATAATCTTCCGGTACAAACTGTAATTTATGCACATTTTCACAGACTGCAAGATTTCTTTTCAAGAGGGAGCAGTTCCGCACTACTCATGGACTCCAAAGTACACTCAGCCTCATTCTAAAGCACCAGACTACCAGCACAATGTGTACATACCTGGCACCACGTCTGACTACAGCACTCTGAAGCTGGCACCCAGAGGAGAACTGGATGTGTACAACACTTTCTCTACATTTGGGAAAAAAAAGAGATTCACGTCAAACTATGAACAATCTTTTGACAACAATGATGATGGTCTCATCGTAAGTAATGACATGTTCAAATGATCCATAAACTACACTGTATATATTCTGTTAATAATATAAGTTAACTAGTTCCATTCAAATATTTATTTGCTTCTTGGAGGCTGACAAATTAGGTTTCCCTTTGTTTCCGGTGGGATTAAATAACACTCTGTTCCCCAAGTATATTTTTTATTTTTTTGTAAATACTGAAATAAAGTAAAGTATATTTTGAGTCATAGTAGAATCAAGTGATGACTTTCTCCATCATGAAGTTGTATTGTATAAAGGCTGTAAACTGGAACATTACAGAGACGGCTTTTCATTTGCAACAGCAGCGAGCTCAGGTAAATGTGTTTAATGTCAGCCGCTTACAGTCTATTACACCAGGGGTGGTCATGTACCTTGTACTTACTTTTATGTAGACACACGTTTTTAGTCTTATAGGAATACATGTTGTGTGTCAAAGTTGTGAACCAACTAACTGTACTAGCCAGAGAGTTTATGCTTGTGTTACTGCTACAACAATCTTTGTGGGCAGTAGTTTTTACAAATGCTGTAAATCTTGGTTGGGTAATGAAGCAGTGCCACAGTTACAGTTGTATCTTAAGCTCAAAGTCTTGCTGCTTGGTGCATTTACTTACAGGACATTTGTCCACAAGTCTAAATGCAGTCCAGGCACAATGCACAAGCAATGCCAACAGATGGTAAAGGTAATGAGTGTTGGGAGTAACTCGTTAAAAAAGTAGCCTACCGCATTGTATTCCTTTTTGCTGTAACGCAGTAATATAACGCATTACTAATGACATTTCTCTAATATTATACTCGTCAAAAATTAGTAACGCGAGTTACAACGCATTTTAACGCGTAGTGTTTTTTTTTTAAGAAACATTTCTTCACAGGCAAAAAAAAGCCATGTTATTTCCTGCTGCTGTATTCGACTGCAGAGACAGATACAGTACATTTGCGAAATGGACATCATTTTCAGGAGTTATTACGTTGCGTTGACGCGAACTGTAGCCTACCTCCACACAACGTTCCCGTTTGGTTGTTTTTTGGTTGTTCTGAGTTTTTGGACTGTTTGAGCTGTTCCCGTGGTCAGAGCCTGAACCAGAGACGGTACGGACAACGTGTGTGCGTGTGTCCCAACAGGTGACGGTCAGCGCTGACGGCAGTGTGTCCGACCTGCTGACAGATAGAAAACATGTCGGGAATTAAAAATATCATTGCATTTTATCAGCCGTGGAGAGTAACTATGCCTGTAGTGGAATGGCTTCGAACTTTTGTCTTTAACTGTTACCATTTACTGTTTAATATGTTGCGGTTTGAGTTTTACAAACTAGAAAGTGACCAGACGGACACGTTTTGCATCTAGCGTCTCATGTTCCTCTCAGTAAGCTAGCAATGGTACACAACAGACAACTTCCGCGTAGGCTACTTCAAAATAAAGGCACTTCCTTTAAGGGTTCGCCGTAAAACTAAATTACTGTTAAACAAATAAAGTTGTATACCTTTTCACATATCAACTGTAAATCAAGTACTGTAAATAATGTAAATAATGAGTTTTAATCACACTATCACTGATCATTGACCATTTCCTGTTGACTGTTTCAAACTAAACCATATGAATTTCTTATGCAAGTGCTTTAATGCAAACATTTTACAATAATGATGTACTTCAATACAACTGTAAGGTACTTTTAATAGAGTATTTTCATTCTCCTACTTGCCTATTGTACGTTTTACTTATCTTTTTTATAGCTTTATTTACTTTGCATATTCATATTAATTATAAAAAATATTATGAATAATAAATAATGATGTAGTAAAGTGGAGACTTTATTGATCCGGTGGTGAAATTCACAAGCTAGCTGCCAAGTCAAACTTCCATTGTTATTTTGGTGGAAGTAATTCAAAAGTAGTGGAACACATTACAATTCAGAGATAATTTTGTTATATAACTAATTACTCTCAAATGACAGTAACTAGTAATCTATAATGTATTACATTTTGGAAGTAACTTGCCCAACACTGAAGGTAATACAATAGAAAAGAGACCCAATGGCAAAAGCATCAGATTTCAAATTATGACATTGAAATGAGTGTAACCATGCAACATGTCCTTCAAGCAGGGTTCACTGAGAAATTATGTTACAAGGAATAACATCCCAGCTGGGATTTTAGTCAGTGGGCCTGTGCAGTAGACCGCTACACTGACACACCACATCCAATTGCCTGTTGGACCACTCAGATTGTTTGATCACAAGCAACTGCGGACATGATGCAATCTCTGGTTATTTGCATTTCAATTTTGTATTTATCATTGAGTGTGATTACACAGGT
The DNA here is from genome assembly GCA_013375575.1 of Percina caprodes. Lineage (NCBI taxonomy): Eukaryota > Metazoa > Chordata > Actinopteri > Perciformes > Percidae > Percina > Percina caprodes. The sequence continues at coordinate 150,074 of JABXJD010000271.1, read as the reverse complement.
ATGCTTAGTTAGACTAATTGCTCTGTGTATAGTCTATGTACAGTGTATATTAATATCAATAAATCTGTCCTCAACTCTGTTTTTGTTGTTTTTGGCCATATATTCCTTTCATTGGTGGATGATGTGATGCGTACTGAACATAACGTATATATACTGTAAGTATAAATCCATAACTTAATTAATTTTATTGTTAATAAATAAATACAATAAAAACAGGAAAGCAGTAAAGGTAAATTTGTGAGTGTGAAGTTGTTTGGTCACAATCAAAAGACGACATTGAGGATGTGCAAGTGTAAACTGTATTAATTACAGTACAGTTTTGTGCAGATTGATACAATAAAATCCAATTTAACGGCATTTAAAGTGTGGAATAAAATGTGGCAGGAGCCTGATTAGCTAACTGGCTTAAGAAATGCCTCTCAGTATGGTGCTCTGTAATAGAGTTCCCCAAAAATGCAGTCATTTTACTGTATGTCGAGATGCTGACTCTTTAGTTTAGTCTCCAGAGAGGTGTGAACCATGGAGAGATATTTTTGGGACACCAACAATCAACCCCGCTGAACAATATGAACCATTTTTACCCAGCCAACCTTGCTGAATCTAAATTGAAGTTGAAGAGCCCACACTTAATAAGGAGGATCCTCACTCATCCTCCTGACATGGAGACTCCTCTATATGAAGCCTATGGAAGAATAAGCTGTTGTTGTGATTTATGGATCTGAGTGTCATTTAACCTATTCTCTTGACATGGTCAGTAAACCCAGGGTTTAACCTACTACTCTGGAGATAATCTTCAAGATCCATCAGCTCAAACTCAGCTATTGCAGACCAATGGGTTAATCATGGGCATGGGCTTGGCTGCCTCAGTGAACTGCTTCATGTCCAAGGGCCAGTTTCAGATTAATTTTTAAATTTTAAGATTGATTCAGAAGGATAAAACCTTAAGAAAAAAAGACATAAATGTTCCCATCATTAAGAGACTGTCAGGAATTAAAAACACAAATCCAGATACAGTAGGCCCACAAATACATCCCGCCAAAAATTACAGATCATCAAGCCAAGATTTATCTTTGACTGTATCACAACCAGAACCACAAATCAGCCAAGCTTAGCAGTTATAATATGTCCCATGTGCAATAAGCAGAGGCACATATGTCTTGGTGCCATGTAAAATCTATTCCGAGCCCAATCTGTGTTACCTCATTTCTCTTTATCTCCCTCTCATCTCTCCCAACAATCCACATCTTCCACCATGAGTTGAGCAGAGGAGTCGCCCCTTTTTCCACTAGAGGGTGCATTTTACTCACAGATGCCTCTTTTGAAAATGCTAACCATGCCTACAGTACAGTATGTCTGTACACGGTATGCATGTTGGAATTCCCCATTTTATTTCCATAATGTGTCACATATGTTTCACTTTTACTACCCTGTTGATAACTTAGTGTGCATATATATTACAACAAAATCAAAAAAAATGTCTTATTTGAATTCATTTAAATCAGTTTGTATTAAAGGATTGTAATATGACTTTTAACATTTATCATGCAAAAATTGCTACCTACACTTATAGTAGGCACAGTAAATGTAAGACCACACTAAATTGCCATTTTTTTGCCTCATGTTTGCCAGAAGCTCGAAGGTATCCTCTCTCTCTCTCGCTCTAAACACAAGCTATTTGGCAGGTGGCATTTTTATATATTTATATGTATATCTTTTATAAACAGTATGTAGGGAGGTGATGAGGGGCCTGGTGTTATTGCCTTGTCTCTTGTTGTTAAGTCGTTTTTACTGCATGTCTTCACATTGTCACTTAAATCAATACAACATGTTGATTTAGAAATAGATATGAATAAGCATCGTTGCCTTGCTTCCATATGTGAGCCATGTGCAATTGGCCACAACAAGAGAAACCTTCAAAATAGAGATTTACCTCTGTGCTGACTTGATCTGACTTATTGTGTATTTTGTTCATGTACTGTTTAAGTCATTTAAGTTATTAAGACCTAAGATCCTTTTCTTGTGTAGTAGAAAACCTTTGATAGGGGAGAAGATTTCAGAGTTCTAAAATCTTATTGAATATAGGCATCCCACTGACATATAGACACATACATGTCCTTTTGAATACAGACATGAAAGAGAGACCAAGTAGATACTGCCAAATAAATTTATTTAAAAATAACCCTTTTAATGCAGTGGACACTGTGAAAGATAACGTGAGTGATTGGTGTGAAGTCCAGATCCTTCTGTAATTCTGTAAATTGTCACCAGAGGGAGTTTAAGGAGAGGAAAGCTAAGCATCATCCTCATCTCACTGCCCATCATGTCAGTATACAATCTCTTTAGTTTAGGAAACCAGACACATTCAAATATAACAGACAGCACAAATAATAACAGGGAGTTAAGGGTGGCTACAGCACTACCCATGCAGAATGATCCATGTGCCCAATGTAAAGCTTTACTGTAGGTCACTCAAAAGAAACATGTAATAATAAAGAATAATTTAATGTCATTATTACTAAGGATACAGTTTGGTGCATTTTAAAACAGTTTTAAAACTCCATTCCTAGTATCTGTTTGATAAGGTTAGACTGAGTGAGTGTATTCTGTAAGACATAGATGAGAGATCCAAACACAACTTTAAGTGTATGTAACATGTCTTAATATAGTTAAAAAAAGACCATATTTTAAACACAGAATGCAATACAACGTGATACTATTTTGCTCAGTTATATCACCATCAGCCATATAGCAGGAGCGTCATTCATGATATTATAACATCATGATATTGACAATAGGCGACGCACCGAAGGGATTGATAAAGATATGAATGACACAGCATACCAATGAAAAAAATATAATATAAAAATATAATATATTAATATTATCACAATATAGTAAAAGTAAAGTCTTTCAAACAGAGCTCTACACAACATCTGGAGAATGTGAACTAAAGGTATTCATGCTTAACAAATAAATGACTAGTATACATTTCTTTGAACCACATTTGTATTGTGGGAGTGTCAAATGTGTTTCATCTCAAACATGTTTCATGGTTCTTGCATTAAGTGGGGTCAGGGCAGTGTGGATAATGATATCAATTGCAGCCTGGGTGACTGTGACATCACTAAGATGTTGTAATAACGTGGACACTGCATTGCAATGATTGGCTACAGAAGAATAGAAGTCCTTCTTTGAGCTGCTCTGAATACTGCTCTGACTGCTTTGACCGCAATCAGCAAACAACCAAACGGATCAAGGCGACCATACCATCTGCGTCCTTTCCAAGGAATTATATGAGAATATAATGTTGTAATCAAGTGGGATATTTTTCCTAACTTTCAACAGAAAAAGTCAGGATAACTCAAAACTAGCAGTTATCAACAGTACTTAGACAATATTTCCTTAAATAATAATACCTTTAAACTTAGTCTACTTGGTCATCACATCCAATCCACTAATTGTTCTTTTTTCATTATATTTGTAGGTCAACATGAAATGTAAGCTGCTGTGCAAAATGTTTAATTATAATTTTTGGGAAAATCTGATATTAAAGTGATCATATTATGCTTTTTGGCTTTTGCCCTTTCCTTTTTAGTGTTATATATATTTTTTGTACACGTTATAGGTTTACAAAGTGAAAAAGCCCAAAGTCTACCCCAAAGGGACTTACCCTTTCCAACAGAAAACACTTTACAAACTGCTCCAAACAGCTCTATTGTAATCCAGCCTTTACTTCCGTGACGAATGCGTGTCACTTTGTAACACACGTTATAATGCTTCCCTAGCTACTGCGCATGTGCCACTCCCAACAAAGATGAAACAGTGAGATGCATCACTCTGTAGCTAAAACAGGGAGTTTAACACACAGGGTGAAAAGAGGAGCTGCAGCAATGTGCAGAACACCAAGATAATGCTGTTTTTTGAAAATGAAACCATGAAAATCTATTCTGGTACAACCTCTAAATACAATTATGAACTTGCAAATGAGCATAATATGAGCACTTTCAACTTTCCATATAGGTGTGCACCCTTTAATCTGGTCGAAAGAGCAGCCTACACAGATACTGCCTACGCCCCTGCAGAGCGTTGCTGTGAGAGCCCCGCTCCTCCAGCTCTACTGTACTGTGCATGGCCTACTGCAGCTACAGCTACAACTGGTGGAGGCAAGAATGACACCGGCGCTCCCCTGCATCAAGACAACCTGATCGTAAGGACGGATCTGTTTTATTTCTAGATTCAAAAATACCACAATGATGGCGCGGGTCATTGCATCGTTACGGACACGTTTTATCGCGACGGTTTTTACGTTTATTGGACTATGGGGATGTGCGCTTTCCATCAATCGCTACTCTATTCCGGAGGAGATGGAAGAGGGCTCCTTTGTTGCCAATCTGGCCACAGATTTGGGTCTGGATGTTCGCAGTTTGGTGCAGCGCGGAGCAAAGCTCGATGTCATTCACAGCAAAAATTACCTTGACATCAACAAAGAAACGGGAGAGCTGGTAATACGCGAGAAGATGGACCGGGAAAGCATATGCATGACTAAAACAACCTCGTGCTTTCTGAAAATGGATGTCATACTTGAAAAACCCATTCGCATTTTTAACATCGAGTTGGAGATCTTGGACATAAACGACAACGCGCCTGTGTTCCGCAGGAAGACAATGCACTTGGACATATCGGAGGCAACCCCTCCCGGTGAGAGGTTTTCATTGACAAACGCTGTGGATGCGGATGTGGGGGCGAACTCAATCAAAACCTACTATCTCAGCGAAAGCAAATACTTCAACATCGACATACAAACTGGCAGCGACGGCTCAAAATATGTCGATTTAGTTCTGAACGGTCAATTGGACCGAGAGGAGCATGCAATCCATAATTTGATTTTAACCGCTGTGGATGGAGGGGTGCCTCCCCGCTCCGGCACAGCCAGCATCGTTATTAACGTCCTGGATATCAATGACAACGCCCCCCTGTTCAGCCAGCCGGTATTTGCAGTCAACGTTTCAGAAGGCTCGGCTGCAGGGACAGTGGTCATGACCTTAAACGCAACAGACTTGGATGAAGGCACAAACGCTCAGTTGATATATTCATACACACTGTACACCTCGGAGAAGACCCAAGAGCTCTTCTCACTTGATCCAAACTCAGGTGAGATCAAGGTGAAGGGGGTGATTGACTATGAAGAGAGTCCGAGTTTTGAGATGCACATACAGGCTCAGGACAGGGGGGCCAATCCCAAGTCAGGACACTGTAAAGTCATGGTGTCCGTCACAGATCTGAATGATAACTATCCCGAGGTGACCATCAAGTCTGTGAAAAGTGCACTGACCGAGGATGTCTCTGTGGGGACCCTGATTGCTGTGGTTAGTGTCAGCGACAGGGACTCTGGAGCAAACGGACAAGTGGAGCTCACTTTGAGTCAGCAAGAATCTTTACCGTTCCTGCTGAACAAATCCTCAGAGGGTTACTTTGAGCTGCTGGTTTCAAAGCCACTGGACAGGGAGTTAATAAGCAAATATGACATCTCGCTGAGGGTGACAGACAAAGGCTCGCCGCCTTTATCTGAAACTGAAACCATCACTTTAGAGATTCTGGATGTCAATGACAACGCACCCACATTCTCCCAGTCCTTCTACACAATCCATGTTGTGGAGAACAATCTACCAGGGGCGTTGTTGACATCTCTTAGTGCGTTTGACCCAGATCTCAATGAGAACCAATACTTGGTTTATTTCATAATGGAGAAGGAGATTGTTAACACGTCTATGTCAATGCTGTTCTCCATAAACCCAGAAAATGGTGATTTGTATGCCCTGAAGACCTTTGACTATGAGAGAGAGAAGGAGTTTCTTTTCCACATTGAAGCTAGAGACTCTGGTGTTCCCCCGCTGAGCAGCAATGTGACAGTTCACATCATCATCTTGGACCAAAATGACAACACGCCTCTCATAGTGTCACCGTGGCGGGCGCAGGGCTCTGTGGTAGAGGAGGTAATACCGAGGTCCACGGAGAAGGGGCACCTGATAGCCAAAGTGATCGCCATCGATGCAGATTCTGAGCAGAATGCTAGGGTCACATATCAGCTTCTGCAGATCAGCGATGCAACCCTCTTCAGCCTGGACCAGTACAATGGTGAAATCCGGACAACAAGGATGTTCAGTTACAGAGACCCGAGACAACAGCGGCTAGTGATTGTCGCCAAAGACAATGGTCAGCCTGCACTCTCCGCCACTGTCACCATCAAGATATCAACAGTGGAGCACGTCATGTCCTTTTCTGAGACCACAGAGTTACCACTAGAGTATGATGTCTTCACAGACCTAAACTTGTACTTAGTAATCGGTTTAGGGGCTGTGTCATTTCTGCTACTGATAACCATCTTGGTTATTATTGTGCTGAAGTGTCAAAAACCGAAGCCAAAGGCCATCAAGATCCCGCCAGCCAACAGAAACAGTGTGATCAGCAGGAACAGCATGATCAGCCAGAGGAGCTCCACCATCGCAGATTCCACCCTGATCTCCAGCGATGCCTACTGGTACAGTTTGTTCCTCGCAGAGACCAGGAAAGGCAAAGTGGTCGTGAGACAGCCAATAATTCCGAAAGGAGCTGGGTATTTTGTGTCCAGTATACCCAGAAGCATAGGGCCAAGTGAGACCACAGACTCCAGAGCATCCACACTGGAGGTATGTATAAATACAAAAGTAGCTGGGTGCTTACAGACAACACAGAGGGAACCAGAACATGTTTGTGGGACAACTTATTGGTTGTTATTGGTGATCGGGGACTTACTGTGGCATAACGAGTTCTTACATGTCATATTGTGTCACATTTTGGCTTGCATCCACAGTAAATACGACAACACATTTTTAAGCCTTTCAGGTAATAGTGGTTTAAAGAAGTGCCTTTACTATTGTAAGATTCCTACAATAGCATACTTTTTTATAGGTATACATATATTTGAAATGGGTCACACATGCAAAATTAGAAAGACAATCATTAATCATTTTGCTCCATGCACACGTGATTAATTATTTTAAATATAGAGACACTTTTGAGACACTTTACTACTGGTAAATAGATTATCTCCAAGTTGACCTCAGTTAACTCTCCAGAGGTGGATTCTACACAAACACATAAGATGTGTTTGTGTAGAATCCACCATAGAATGCAATGCAATGTTAAAACCGTGGTTTGGCTTGTGACCCTTTACAAAAAAGCAGTTTTTATGTGAGACCCCTTGTCATGTTTCAGATGTGTACAAGTTGTAACATTTGCCTTTGAAACATGTCAGATGGTTTGTTTAAATAACTTTTTAAGTGTTGAAATGGTCAAATTATCTTTTGATTTATCTCGTGACCATCTGGAGGGGTCCTCCAGTAGGTTGGGACAAACAGACTCAGACAAATACTTAACTACCCAATTGTATATAAAGCTCTTAATATACTGTCTATGATATAAAGTTGTAAAAACTAGCTCCACCTCAACCAGCTACAACATTAAATGCCACTGCACGTTGATGCATCAGTATTCAGTGCAATAATGTCATACATATACAGTTTAACAGTGTCAGTTACAGATGCCACGTTTTCCGCAGAACAAGTACTTTTATTGTTTATATGTTTAAGTAAATTTTGCTGCTTAAACCTTTGGACTTTTTGGGGATTTGAATGCAGGACTTTGATTTGTACTGAAGTAAATTGTCACCATACATTTACTAAAGGGATCAAGGCTCTGAGTAAATTTTCCACCACTGTAACTCTCACACGTACTTTGAACGTACGCTGACACCAAAGCAGTATTTTGTAATAGTTTCATTTATTTAATGTCTGGCCTATGAATATTGAATGTTGACTGGCTGATATCACTCTGATGGCAATTTTGTTTCTGAAAAGTCTTAAATTCACCTGAAATATGATGCAAACGAAAACAATTATAGGAAAAAATATCATTGAGGATGATGTTGTAAAAATACTGCATTAGGTCCGACATATACACATATATAAACACATATATATACTGCATATATACACATACAGTATACATACATATACATGTCCAAAGGCAACAGAAAAGAAATCTGGAATAAAAAGTTACAACTAAGAATATAGTCATGCTAATGTTCATTATCAGCGTATTTCTAGCACAAACCATCTTACACTTTCATTGCATAACTAGGCCAAACAAATACCCCCCAAACTGAAAATATGCCACTGTTCGATGTCTTATGTAGTATGTAGGTCATTTATTGCAGCTGCATAACACACAATCAGAGCATAACTAGTGGGTGTAACTGGGGAGTACTTCAAAGAAGCCTAGACATGGAGGGGTTCTCTACAAGGACAAGAGATATCGCTGTACTGGGATGCATCATGCTCGGGGGTCTGTAGAGTCTCCAGCGGGGCATTTGCACACAGTAGACTGTAATCAATGTAGAACCGCTGAAACAGTTCCAGATGTTGTTTGCTTTTGTACAGCTGGACCTGCAGACTAAACTGAAACAAGTTATCCACTGAAAGATTAAACAACATGAATATGCATAAATGCACAGGTGCATGTGGAGTAGGGTTCAATTCAATTCAATTTCAATATGCACAATATGATATCTTTTTTTTCATTGTCATCACAATATCAGTTGTCGCAATATACATATTGTGTAAGGCACATATGGCAATAGACACTCAGAGATTTTTTTGTGTTAATTGAAAGGAAATATCAGCAGAAAAATACATTTTAAAATGTAAAAGTGGTGCCTTTTTATATTCAACTCAATCTTCAATTTGTTTAATAAAATAATCTTGGTAACACTTTCCTTTTATTTGTTTTAAATTCAACAAGCAATTTGTTGTATTTTAGCAGAATACTGAAAAGCCGCAGAAATGCAGAACTGACTACATTTCAATCTCTGTTCATTTATTGCAAGCAATATCATTATTGGGATATTTAACAACGTTATCACATATCCCATATTTCCCTCATATTGTGCAGCCCTAATGTGGAGAGAGAGAAAGGGTGAGAGAGAGAGAAAGAGATAGATTTGTGTATAATGTGTATGTGTTGCAAGTGTGAGTCTGAGTTTCACATGTACCACTGAACTTGTCTCTTTTTTCTGTTCTTAAGTACTCAAAATGAAAGGAAGTCCATTCTACAACTGGAGGTATGCTGGTTGCTAACTACAATCTGTAGAGCCACTATAATTATTTAGACACTTTCTATCCTTCCCTATTTGGTATATATTCTTGGTTTGGCTCACAAATCTGGTTTGATAAACTGTCACAGTTCCCATTGCAAATATTTGGTCCGTTAATCAACATATTTTCCTTTTAAATAGAGCACAATATATCAATTTGTCCTCTGTCAGACTCTGTTCCTCACAAATACAAACACTCTTTTCCAGTGCAATGCTATTGTGAACAATTGGATAGTTTCTCAAGTGCGAAAAGAGCTTACTGAGAGCTGAGATTAGACTAAAATTGGCTGCCGGTCAGACCTGTGCTGTGCACATCTTTCTATATTGGCAGCGATTCAGGACAAAGTGATGGCACATGATGTATAAAAAAAAAAAGGATCTTGGAATGATTTGTCTGGAATAGTTTCTCAGCATGTAACATACCTGAGAGCACAGACTGTATCAACTAGCTCCACATCCTTGCACATGAGCTATGTTAGGGCATGTTTCAAATTTAAATGAATTGTCCTATAATAATATAAAACCTATACTATTTCATTGTCCCTCTATAGTTGTAAAATTGGCCCACCAAATACCAAATAGCACATTGTGATGCCTGCTTGTGCATGCTTTAATTACACCCCTATTATGGTTAATTGCTTTGTCATATTTCATTTTAGCTGTGTATGTTAGTTTAATTTCTATGGATGATTTGGTGAAACTTCTAAATCCTCAACAACACCGATTTGAAAGAAAAAAATATATAGAAACAAGTTATTGATTTACCCCTGATTTGAAATGTCCCTGAAACCCAATGACATGTCAATGATGGTGGCAGTAACCAGTCACAATCCACTGTTGCATGAGTGAGGACTTTCTATAAGTTTATATCGAGGTTGACTTTTTTTGTTTTCTAATTCTATGTTCTGTCTCTTAGCAGGAACCCAGAAGAGAACTACCATGATATAATCATCTCTTCATGGGAGTCTCTGGCTGAAATTCCTCCCTGTGACTCACAAAGAAGATGTAAAACAGCTGTCCTCCCTCAGTCCCTCTGCTCCAACTTGCTCTTTCTCTCTAGCTCCTCCAATTCCCCCATACAAACATCAACCACGAATCACCTCAGCTTTCTACCTTCTCTTTTAAGCATGGAGCTGCATGATTCTACAACATGTTTAAAATATTTGACATTGAATTGAAATCATTTATGGCAGGATATTGGGACATTTCTAGAGTTGCCTCATGTAGTAAATCATTCCCTCCTTAACGCTTTGAAACTCCTCAGTGGACAAATTTGCCTTCTTTCCAGGGTTTACGCCATGTGCTGTAGTGCTAGAAACCATCAGTAGCTCAACATACGTAAGTCGCCATCATGCAACCTTTTCTAAGCAAGAGCTTAAAATAACGCCTATTCACAAATACACATATGAATCAGGGTGAATGTGATTCTTCCTCAAATCTGGTAAGTACTGAACTGTAGCTGGTTATGTCACTGATTCAGCCTTTACACTTGGTGTTTATCTTTTTTAAATAATAATTTCTACTGTTTTATGAGTCTTGCTGTTCAGCAAGGGTCACACTGTCAACTAGTAACTTGCCCATAAAATAATCAGTTATCTGATTTTAGATTTTTTTTTAACATTTGTTGTACTTAACAGTGAGGATTGTGTGAAAAGGACAAAAAAGAATGAGAGAAAAGAAAACTGCAAAATGTAGAAAAATAACAGGAGATACATTGGTTCTCTTTTTATTTGATTGTAGATACTGTAGTTCAGTAGAAATTATAATGAAGTCAGAAAAGCAAAAAGACTTTTAACACCGTCATTAGGTGTACAGTTTATATTTTACAGACATCTGTGCTGTTATAATTGACGGGGCACACCGCTATCTGGCTGTATTGGGGAGAATTACACCGTAATATTGGATTTCCTGAACCGTTTTCAAAATCTAGCATACACTGTTTCAGCCGTTTCCTCTTGATGGGGTGATTGAGCGAGGGTGCATGGGGAAGGTGTATTCAAATTTTGATATCACAAAAATGGGGGTGGGGCCACAGTGGGCAGTATGTAAAACATTCAAACTTGATGAACAATATTTTTTAAAACAGGGTCAAATGTCAATTCCACAACAAGAGTTTGCATTTCACAATTATAAGCTATTAATGTCCCAATCTAATTCCAATGATAAAGCTGGCCAAACAAATAGGAACTGCATTCATTTATTGCACAGTGCAAACACATTAATCAATTAAAAAATACAATTACAGTGGAAATCTAACAAAAAAAAAACACATTTTGTACTGATAAGAGTAAGAATATTAAAATGTATTAGTCTTTGCCATGGTACAAGGGAATATAAAGTCCAGGCAAGGTATTGTTTTATGAATATCCATGTTTTTATAGATATTTTATGTAACTTTTAATGCTGCTTTTGTGAGCTTCTTCAAGGGCATTTTGTGTTGCATATTTGTAGTTTGGTGCATATGATGTTGTTTTAATAGTTATATATATATATATATAAGTTACAATTAAAACTAGAGAACTTTTCTTGACCTCAAAGGATGCGCTGTTGCACTACTGTAAAGCCCAGGACTTTCATCTCTCAGAAAAAAGGAGCTCATAAGGGCCACTTATTAGGGTGCTAAATGATAGAATCTAATTGGGCGAGGTTAGGATATGGAAATGGAGAAAAGGAGAACAATGTGTAGTGATTATAGTTGCAGTATTCTAGTGCTGGCTCCGCAAATAAAAACAGCTGAACACATAGATGGTGCATAAGAAGTGTTAAGCAGAGGACAGCACTTTGAAATATGCACCAGATCCTAATGTGATCGCAGAACTCACTCAGTAATGCAGTAAAAATAGAATATTTCTACAAGTATCGAGCTACATATTCGGAGTCAGTGAAATCTATCCTCTCGCTCTTCCTCTGCTACTGTTGCCTGGTTTTGTTGGTACACCAGGCTTTATCAGACATAAACACAGCTGCCTGTCTGTCTGTCAGACTGAAGCTGTCACATAATGAGGGATCTCTTGCTGGTGGAGTACATGTTATGTATGCAAGCAATGCCTGAACCGTTTGATTCCAACAGTGTTTAAAGAATGAATGAATTGCACATGTGATGAGCTCCTTGCGTGCCTTCTGCATTGTAAAAGATATACTATGTGACTGTTGATGAATGAAATAACGGCATGTCATACAATATTACAAATTACAGTTACAGTATCCCAATGATTAAATACCTTGATAGCTAAGGCGTTGTTGGATAGGGGCTCAGTCTTTTGGTTTCAGAGCGAATGTTCTACTGAGAACCAGTAAATGCATTTACTGTAAATTGAACTGCTTTATACTTTGTGTTTTTTATACAGTAGACTTTTTTGATATCTTCTGTATTCACTGTGATCAAATTGCACAGGAGGTGCTTGTGCTTGGTATAGTATCAGTGTGTTATTTCTCATGTGTGGACACAGCTCAGTTTTTCCTCTGCTAATTTGCCAGTCAGATTGTACAGTATGCTTTGAGAGTTGCATCAAACCTTCCATCTCACTCAGCGGATCAAAAACAGAATGGGAGAGAATGGTTTTGCTTTATTTACAAGTCTAGTTAATTGTTGAGTTTTGATGTTGCTTATTTGGCTTAAATGTTCTGCCTAATCATGCTAGTTTGAATAAAGCTTTTTAATCTGTCTTTCTGTTGTGTCTGTGATGAAAAATGAAGCAGAGTTATCAAAATGACTTCTGCAATGTGACACACTTTCTAGTTCTCTCTATTTCTTTCTCTGTCTCTCCCCCTCTACCTCTGACCCCCTCCCCTCTGTTCCCCTGCTCTTCTCTCTCTCTCTCTCTCTCTCTCTCTCTCTCTCTCTCTTTCTGAAATTCTCTTGCATACACACATTTTGACCCAGTTCCTCTGTATAACACTCTGTGCTAATTCCTGGAAATTGAAACCAAATAAAGAGATGTGCCTGCAGTTCAAATCGCAGAAGTAGAGAAATAATAGCTTTGTCAGGATTAGTAAAAGCCCAGAGACAAATTGCATAGTCTGCTCTTCACTGTGACCACACATGGCTTTTAGTCTGCAGTCCTACAGGACACTGATATATGAGGGACCCGTGAATGTGTTTGATCTGAAGCAATTCCCATTCTAATTACAGGAATAAGGTCTGTCTACTTTGGCAATATTATTATTATAATTACAGACTTGTACTGCTAAAGTGTCAATTAAAAGTCCATCAGACTAGATAGAATAACAGAGTTAAATGAGAAATTGTATAGCGATGTAAGAAAAAGTGGTAATCAGCTAAATTTGGAACATTTAATTCAAAATAGTTCTATCATATGTTGGATAAGGGGTGAACCAAAGGATAGCACTGATCTCAGCAGCACTTTGCAACACAGGCACTACTACAGGCCCGAAGGTCTGCTGGTAACTTGTGTTTTAAAAGATTAGAAGTAGGTCGAAAGAAATGAAGCAGTGCAGCTACATTCATGTATGCTAAGTATCGCTGCTGTACTAGCCATCTCCCCAGTGGTCTACATTTTCAGCACTGGTGCTGTCCATGGTGCTGAAAGTGTTATTCTACCCAGCTGTGATAAACCAGGACACTGGGGTGCAAAACATTACTTTTTATTACACTTTACTAGAGGCAGACAGAGCTGGCAGATTGGGCTGGGCGATATATTCGGCCGATATTATGCATTTTCAAATTATCGATATCGGCATATAATAAAAATTTATATTTAAAAAATAAAAAGGGACAAAACACCCTTCAACCATGTTATGATTGTTGGCCCTCTACACGTCCCTGTTGGCAACTCTTTGATTTTTTTGTTTTTTGGTTCAAAGGACTTTAACTTTCATATCTTTAAGTTTGTCTTTTTATACATTTTATTTATCAGAACGTTAATATATTTTGATGTTCTGTTGTGAAACACACAAGTTTATTGTTAAATTGCATTATCATATTATTTTAGTGAGAAAATAACATAAATAACTACAAATAACTAATGTGAGGGAAATTTGCTTATGTTTTGTTACGAGTCAATATTTTTTAAAATATGTATCGGCCAATATATCAGAATTTTAGATTTTTAAATCATCAACTATTTTCATCAATGTTGGCCTTAAAAAGCCTTTATCATTCTGGCTCTACAGTTTACTAAATTTTGACGTTTTTTCTTTTTCTTTTTCATTATTTCACACATTAATTTTAGTTATTTCTTGATACAGTATCATAGATAAGAACAATATGTAGGGCAGCTGTGAATAGACACCCACATATCTGATATGTGCAGCAATTGTATGGATGATGTGACATTCAAAAGCAATTCAGTTTGGTTATGTAAGGTTGGCTCACATGTTGGATGTTCTAACTTAACAAACTTCGAGCTAGCAAGCTACACATTGAAGATGGCAAGTTTTTAAGACAATTTGGGTCGTGCAAGAAGGCCGACCTGCTTGGTTCTTTTGGTAAATGATTGTAAAGATTTCAAAAGAATATGTTCCCTTAGAGATAGGGTGAGAAGCTTAGTCATCCGAGAGGAGCTCGGAGTAGAGGACTAGGTGGAGAAATTATATCTCCAACCTGGCCTGGGAACGCCTTGCAATCCCCCAGTCGGAGCTGGTTAATGTGGCTCGGGAAAGGGAAGTTTGGGGTCCCCTACTGGAGCTGCTGCCCCCGTGACCCGATACCGGATAAGCGGATGAAGATGGATGGATGGATGGATGTTTACGGCATTTACTATCTATCTGGGCCGTTTTCTGAACTATTGGCTATGGACAAAGTACACACGGCAATACACTGGTAATTGCAAATGACGTTTAATCATGTATCTAGCTAATTTAAAAAGTCACGTTACTGTATTTTGAGAACAGTTAACTTGAACGTTTTCTTTTGCAAATGTTTCACCAAACATGTTCCTTCCAGAGACTATTTTGCAGAGCCACCGTCGCTGCGTCCGGAGCTTAGCGCAGCCCAAGACAATTGAGATTGGTTTAAAGAAATACAAACAACCCATCGCGTTTTTTTTCTTCTATCCCACAATGCATCTGTGTTGTAGCCAGATCTTACTCCACAGCGCTGTGGAGATAGAGCTGGCCCGATGATGGACTGGTAACCTTCAAAGAATCTAATCTTGACATGAGCTTGAACTGAAACAGTCCAGTTTAGAAAACCAATGAATACACTGTGCATATTGTTAATATTGTCTTCATATGTATTTTAGAGGGGGAAGGGATTTTGGACTTTACTGACCACTAATTGTTTTTTTGTTAGGTGGCCACAGCAGCTAATGCAACCTTTGAGTGTCTCCACAGTGCACTTATAAACTTTATATAAATCACAGAAAAGTAGCAACACTGAAAACCTTCTCTCCACAACAAACTAGTACGAGCTCTATCAAATGATTTGTGGTCCTGAAAAGGCATACAATTAAGGTCTCATTATCCATCATCAGGATTTCTTTGTACAGTGCTACTTTGCCTCCATTTCCAGCCTTTGGGCTTCATCATAAATCACTTTCAAATCTGCTCCCTTTACAATCAGAGAACTGCTTTTGTCTGCACAGAGCTGGACTAGTAAAGAGCAGCGTATTGATCCAGCAAATGTGTTTTACTATCTGTCTGTTTCACCATTGAGTACTGGATTACAATATTAAAAATGGAGATTTTCAGAGAATTGTGAAAGCTGCTTAAGCATATTTTAACCAGGGTATATGGATTTGCTCAATCCTGTCTAGATTTGATTATAAAAGTTATTTTTTGTTAAATCAGTATAATGTATGTATTTGCATTAACAGACTTTCCAAAATGAATCTTGAACTTTAAACTAGTTTCTGTTCATTTGAATTGATATAATGCTGGTTTAGTCCTTATTTTTAGAATTTGGAGGCAAATTCCCTGCTTAGGGCTGTAGATGTCAACAGTTAATTCAAGCTTTGGCATGCAGGGTGTTCTGTAGTGCCCTCTGTCTGAACTTTTATGCCTGGAGTATGTGGAGGAAGGGAGGGTATAACAGGGTGTGTTATACTGTGTGAGAAAAATGATTTGGGTACTGTCATAATCAGTGCAAACCAGCTATTATTTCACTTGTCATTTAATGTGATATAGACTCTAGAGCTTTGACATCATTAGGTTACATCAGAGCAACTTTGCCAGCTGGACAAGTTTATAAATGGAACTGTCTCCAAATGTTCAAGTCATTTTAATCACAAAGCACACTCAAAATGTCTGCTGATAACAGTAATAGTGGTTTTGTTACAAGCTTTGTTAAAAAACAAGTCTCCACCTGACCTGCATCATGGACTGTCACTCATGACTAAGACCACTCCCCTCCCAAGGTTAAATAACTCAGGCCGCCCTTTAGGCCTGTGACTCTCTTTTCCCTACAACCCACATCAGACAGAACAAAGGGACAGTGATGTGAGGTTAATGGACATTTCACCTGTATAATCCTGCTATTAGGGTCACGTTACACGTTTTGTCTGAGAGTTAAATTGATTGTTTTGTTTATGCTAGATTCCAGAGTGCAATGCTGTTAATTAAGGAGGAAATTAAGGCAGATTGTCAATGTATCAATGATTTAAATCAAGATGAGTTTAACCTAATTTATTAATATTGATTGTTTTTTGAGATCTGTGACATTTTTTTTGAAATTGTACTTTGCTTTGACAAAACCTGGAACCTGTGTTTAAATGTGCACACCGTATCAGATGTATACTGAGCCAACGGCATCATAACCATATAGTTTTTACAAGCTTCTTCTAGATAGCGTTATACGTTTTGCACGAAAGTTGCCCATGCTACTGAATCAATTCATCTTCACTTCAACTACCAATCGTGAGTGTTACAAGTACAATTGCAATAAAATCAGTCAAAGTGTGAATGCTGTGGGTGCTTGACCCATTTGTATGAGTGAGTCAGATCAGCAGAGAAGATACCCTGGCTGGAGCCCAAGCACAATGGGGTCATGAGTCTTAACACCCAGAGCCTCTGTTTCTGCCACAGCTGGAAGGATAAAGTGACGAGGTCTTAAGCAAGTGTCCAGGCCTGTGCACCTCGAGCAGAAGTCAGAGGGACAACTGATGTGTCATTTGTTTCATTTTGTGTGTGCTCCGTGAAAAGATAAAGCAGTTGTTGCATCGCCGCAGAAATGGATTTTGAACAGGTTGTCGCTCTGATTTAGAAAACGCACGCTGGACAAGACAGGAATACAAATCTATTCCTGCATGTGCAAAGTCTGTGATTTTATACACTAGATCTCCACAGACATCTGTCTTGTTGCCTTTACACTACACCCGTTAGATTTTGTTTTTGATGATGAAAATGCTGCTGTAGATTAGAGGGAATTTGTCTTCCATCATTGTGATATTTATAAATAGAAGTGTATACATGAATAAGGAACAGGCTTCACATTTACTGGGAAATCAGTGAAGGAAGTAGTCTGATCTGGTGGCCAGGCTGATGGAGTACTATGAGGGAGTTAAGTGCAGGGAGATTTAGGCTCCATCTTGAGTGACGCCTGTGGCAGTTTATTTTTAATGTGTGGCTGCCCTTGCCAAGGGGTCACTGCTGCACTAGATTGTGTTAGCCATCCTCTGTTGCTTGTTTCAGAGGAGGCATGTAAGCTGGAATCCAGCACAAATACTGTATACTTTGTCAATGTCCGTCTAAAAATGAACAGAAAGGATGAACTTAAAAAAAAAAACTTTCTTTTAGACAATTGGTATCACATGTGATGGACCGAAGGACAGACAGAGACAGACTTGCTCGCATGGGCGGGTCCAGAGAGGGGGGCCCGGAGTAGCACCTGTCCCCCCCCAATCGTCTAGGGTGTTTTCCATTGACTCAGACTACATTTTGCTGCCTGTTCTGCCAATAACTTCCTTTTTCATTTGGTAAATGGATATATACTTTAAACGCATTGTATAGCAACTGTGTACTTTGTTGAAATTTGTAAGGTCACTTTAGAAGTATATCAAACTCACTGTAGAGCACATGGTGCTGTAAGAAATCAATTGTGTATTGCATTTTATTTCTGTTCTGTTTCCTATTATCTGAAAACAGTATACAGCAAGGTTTTCTTATATTTGAGGCAGTTTTAAAGTAACTGTATTGTCTCACTCCCATCTCGTAAAATACGGATGCTGGGTCACGGGCCTATGTCGTTGTATCGTTGTCATATAGCACGCACTTGGTCGTCTCCTTTAGCATCATATAACACACACTTGGTCGGGACTTTTGGCGTCCCTTTTCCCTGACATGCAGCAGTACCGGGACGGTTAAGGACACACGCGTGTATATTTAACACCTTAGACATGAAACTAAAGATATCACTCCAGTAACTTTTCATTATCTTGGCATGTGAATAAGCACGGTTTTGTGTGTGGCCAATACATCAAATTTAAAATGTTAATCACAGCTGGCACTGAAACATTCATCAAACTGCTGTTGCTATGGAAACACAGTTTTGAGTGTTATGCACAAATTCAAAATGGTTCCTATAACCAGGCAGGTGAACAATTAGAAATGCATATTTGAATGGGAATGCATATTCTTTCAATTCAAAACCCTTAAATATAACTTGTCTTTTGCACATCTATTTTACAGTCAGAGTGCGATGGATAATTTTCAAAGTCAAGCTGAAACACTAGGACTGACTTTTTCCCAAACCTCAGTATGCAATTGCATATGCTTTTATATAATGTACCCTCATTATTATGAGTGTTTTGTTGATATTGATTAGATAGATTGATTAGATACTTTCCAATTTTTTCAAATTTGGCTTCTATTATAGGAAGAGTTTTTACTGAATGCATTTTTAAAACAATTATTTGTATTATAACAACATAATAGTAGTCCAGCTACCTCTGCATAGATTACTCAATAGAGCCATAATGGCTCTCCTCCATTGGACGTATTCACCCAGTAATCTATTCTGCTCAAGGCGATCAGGACAGCCTTGCCCTGCCAGCTGTTATGACCGACTTTACTTGTCTGTTTTGGATGGATTTCTCAGACTCCCTTAGATTCAGCAAAAAATAATGTGGCTTCACTCTCACAGTGAAATGGTGGAAATGATTCTTTAGTGGTTTTGTTGCTTATACCAAGACATACTGTAGGTTACAGCTACTGTTCCTGGTTACTCAACTAAAAAGCTATGCGTGTTCCACATTCAGTGGCATCCTTCCAGTTTCCTTTTTGGTACACGAAGCAATTGCTACTAATTCAGTCACTGCCTGATTGTTGTTATCTCTAGGCTCTACCCCAAATTTTACACAAGGGAGCCATGGTCACTGACCTAGCAATCCCTGTTTAGTCTCATTTTTATGACTCACTTGCTCCTTTGACAATTTTCCAAAACTCTTCTGTAGCAACCCGGGTATATTTAATGGAAAGACTGAAAAATAAGAAAAGTAATTCCAACATTCACACATCCTAATGCATTCATTTCAACTTTGATTATCATTCATTGAGAGCTGTTAGAAAGCAAAGACCATAATGAAATTTGTACCCATGGTGTTAAAATTGTACTCTACTTGAAGATACTTTCATACAAATACTAGCTTATCTAGATTTCTTTTACATCTCTCTGTGGGTGATCCAGTCACACTGTTTGCCATGTGCATGCATAAGGGTGTAACTTTACTCATTCAACTAATACAGCCAGATATAGATGACATTTTAATCTGAGTAAACAGGAATTGTGATCAAAATGACCACAGCGTCTGGCTTTGTAGTTAGTAAATAACTAATAATCTTAATTGCATACTGCATACAGTAATGCCTTCAATCTGTCACCTGACCCAGTCTGAGCTGGGGGAACTGTCCCTGGTGCAGAAGTGATTATTTAGCTGATGCATGAATACTTTATTTAAAACAGTTGAGAGATATTGTCAAACAGAGAACTTTCATTACTTTTAATTCAATTTAGGTTTGTATTCGTAAGCAATAACAACTTCCGTCAAAACCATGCAACCGGTACCCAGAAACTACCTTGAGTTCTGCTCTAACTAAGATGTTTGATAGATAGACAGCGATGGTATGATTCTCGTGTTCATCAAACCAGTTAGTGTACTGAGAGCCTGCGGATGACAACGTCTTTGAGAACTCCACTGCCATTAATGCTTCAGTAGATGTATAATGCCTCAGAACTGCTTTTTATTACACTCTCAGAGACAGCCAGGTAACGTTAGCTTAAAACTGCGTCAATATAACTGGTTGATGCAGACTTACATAACTCCTATCAAACTAAACATGTTTAATAAAAATATCCCTGATACATGCTTTAAATGCAGAAAATTTGTGCATTGTGCTTGGGAGGGCAGCATTATTAGAGACTATTGGGTGAAAGTGACTAATATTACAAAGATAATATTATCCTTGAATATTCCTCTAGATGTAAACATGATTTTGATACACTTATGTATCCAAAAACTACTAAATCACCAGCAGCATAAATCTATAGATTTTGCTATATTACAAGCTACAAGAATGATAGTTTTTAGCTGGAAAAGGTCTGATCCACCAGTTATTGGAGCTTGGATAAATTCCATGCCACAGTGTATGGCCCTGGGAAAAATAACTAAAAACAAAATGTGAAAAGGTGAGGGTCATACTCCATCAAGCCTGGAGTAATTTAGAGGAAAATCCATTCAAAAGAAATAAATTGTGAACATTACACAACCACGCAAAACTGTGCATAAAAAGGTGCAAAAACCATTGGACAACTTAAATCTTAAAATGAACCGAGGAGTAACTGCAAACTCTGGCACAACATCAATGTAAACACTTGAATTTCATGATTCCTTGAGTTTTGACGACAAATTGTAAGCTCAGAAAGCAAATTCCTAGAAGTTCTGCTAAATAAAAAAAGGAAATTCATTGCATTTCTTGAAAAGAGGAAATACAAGTGTACACAGAAAACATTTGTAATTGGATGCTTTTATGACAAAGGCATAATAGCCCAAGCCTGCCTCAAGGATGCTGATTAATCCAACCTTGTATTTATTTATTTCCAATTAGGTTGTATTGAGCATGTGTATCAGCCTTTTTGTTTCCATGCCAGTATATAACCATATCATGTGTCTCTTCGGGATATCTTCTGGAAATGCGACTTCTGCGTTATGGGGGGGCCACCGTGCATCTTAAATACGATTATGTGACCTGACAGTCTGAGGTCTACCACTGACAGTGATCCATGTGGAGAGAAGGTTGTGATTGTCAGTTCAATGCTTTCCGTTTGCTGCGCCTTGCCCAAATGCTCGCCATGCGGTAAGGCTGCGCCTCAGAATCGCTACCGGCAAATAGCATCCTTATGACTCCGGTACAGACAAAGGAGGACAAACATAAGTCAGTCCCCAGACATGTGTCCCTGTATGGGACCACGTTTTTGCTTATATTTTCCATTCTAGGGGAAGGGGTGGTATTAAATATTCTACAGAATAGCCATCACCGTCTTTTTTGATCAACGGTCCAGACTAATTTAACACCGGTAAATTAAATGTTTTAGCTACATCTTCGGGTTGTATTTTCATTGTCACTATAGATGTTTCAACCATGTGTTGCATAGCAATGTTGATTTATGGAATGAATGAATGGTGTGTCGCTGAATAAATACAGTATTGATATGGCTGTTTTGTGTGGCCGCCATTCTTTATTCTTGGGGGCTTTAATGTGTTGGTCGTCTATTCGCTCCCAGACCCTACACCGACATCGCAATGGAGGGATGAGAAGAGAGAAATGGGTGGGGAGGGAGGAGGGGAGTTGCGCCACAGTTAAGAGGAGAGAGCTACAGTCTGAGAGCGCGCTAGGGTGGATGCTGTCCTTCCACGGTCAAGCCCGCTATATTCAGTTAAATTACTTCCGGTTACCGTTTTCAAAATAAGACCCCCCATAAATGAACATGCAGACTGTGCTGCTAAAATTTCAATAAGACACATACAGGCAAGTATTGTTCATGGCATTATAAACAAAATGCGGTACACCAAAAGTATGTATTTGGTCATATTGCATAATGGCAAGAAACAGTTGCAGAAACCATTAGTTTTGATTTAATGCAACACTTAAAAAGCTATGCAATCCCAGCCCTTTATTTCAGCACTTAACTACAAACACTAGAGGGGCCTCCCCAGTTTTGGGTTTCTTAGAAGCGTTTCTCCTTATTTCCCCCTCTAGTTGAGCTAACTGAGAAATAAAGTGACACTTTTAATAATTTTACTTTGATAGAAACAGAGATCTTTTCCGGTTATATTGGGGCGAATTTCGACAGTCTTGACAGATCTCACAGCTCCAGCGGCAGGGAAACACACCCGTCAGCAGCGCGCATTGGAGACAAAAAAGCGCATCACGGACAAAGGAAATATGGGTGCGCTGGAGAGGATTCACCTCAGCCGGGTAGCACAATGGATGAGCCGCTTGTGTTTCGTTCACCGGGAGACCAATTAGCTCACCTTAATGAGGTGCTGGGATGCAAGATACTGCAAGCTAAAAAGGCGGAAGGCTGCGTTTAATCCGTCTGCGGATCATATAAGCTTGCAATGGCTGTGGCGGGGATATGCAACTGGATAGGGAATAATGTGCCTTTTTATTTTGTGATATTTTCCTTATTTTGTGGCCTTTCGTTTGGACAATTGCGATATTCTATTACGGAAGAATTAGAAAATGGGGCACTGGTCGGTGATCTGGCGCATGACTTGGGGCTGGATATTCGAAAGCTTGCCACCCGAAAAATCAAGGTAACCTCCAACAGTGGCAAACGCTATGTGATTGTCAACCCCAAAAATGGGAAATTACTTGTCAATGAAAGGATCGACAGGGAGGCACTGTGTGATTTATCCAACACCTGTCTCATTAATCTGGAGGTGCTGGTTGAAAATCCCACCGAGGTGCACCACGTCGAGGTGGAGATTGTGGATGCCAATGATAATGCGCCGCAGTTCCTCGCAGAAGAGTATCAACTGGAAATCACAGAATCTGCTTTACCAGGGTCTCGTTTCCCAATTGAAAACGCTCAAGACCCAGACATTGGGTCCAATTCCGTTCGGATGTATCAGCTTAGCACAAACGACCACTTCGCGCTGGTATCTAACAAACCCTCGCTAAATACAAAGCACATCGAGCTTGTGCTCAAAAAGCCAGTTGATCGCGAACAGACGCCTTACCACCAATTAATTCTAAGTGCTGTGGATGGTGGGATGCCAGAGAAAACAGGCACGGCCAAAATCAATGTCCGGGTCCTGGACTCAAATGACAATGTCCCCACGTTCGACAGCTCAGTGTACAAGGTGAAACTGTTAGAGAATTCCCCCAAAGACACCCTGGTAATTAAACTGAATGCAACTGATCTGGATGAGGGCACAAATGGAGAGGTTTATTACTCTTTCAGCACCTACACGCCTGAGAGAGTGAGGCAGATGTTCAGCATGAACACTAACACGGGAGAAATAAGAGTGAGGAGCAATGTTGACTATGAAGAGACCAACTCCTATGAGATGTACATCCAGGCGATGGACAAAGGCCCCGGGGCTGTTGCAGCACACTGCAAGGTAGTGGTAGAGGTGGTGGATGTCAATGACAACGTCCCTCAGATAGTGTTGTCATCTCTGTCTAGCCCTGTGAGGGAGGATGCCCGTGCAGACACAGTTGTGGCCCTCATTAGTGTTACTGATCAAGACTCCGGTGCTAATAAGCAGGTGAGCTTAGAGATCCCAGCAGGCCTTCCATTCAAGATAAAATCATTCAGAAATTACTACACTCTGGTTACCTCAGCCTTCTTGGACCGTGAGACCACCGATGCCTACAATGTCACTCTGAGTGCCACAGATGGAGGACACCCTCCCCTTTCCTCCCAGAAGACCATACAGGTGGATGTGGCTGATGTTAATGACAACCCACCGCGATTTGAACAGACTTCATATACGGTCTATGTGGCTGAGAACAATGCCCCTGGGGCCTCTTTGTGTACTGTGAAAGCTCAAGACGCAGATATCAAAGAGAACGCACGCATCACCTACACAGTGCTCAATGACAACAACCATGGCATCCCTGTCACCTCGTATGTATCTGTGAAGGCCGATACAGGAGAGGCTTATGCCCTGCGAGCCTTTGACTATGAGTCACTGAGAGAGTTTCACTTCCAGGTCAAAGCCCAAGACGGGGGCATTCCTCCACTCAGTCGTGTCGCCACTGTCTACATCTACATAATGGATCAGAATGACCATGCACCACTGATAGTCAAACCTCCCGGCAATGGCACGCGCTCCTTGGAAACAGTCCAAAAGAACGCAGAGCCTGGTGCCATGGTGACCAAAGTGGTGGCATACGATGCAGACGCTGGTCCAAATGCCTGGCTGGTGTACGTGCTGGAGACGGCCACTGACCTGGACTTGTTCAAGGTGCATGAACACACAGGTGAGATCAGGACCACTCGGAGGATCCTGGAGGACAACTCCACCTCCTTTGCTCTAACCGTTGTCGTGAAGGACCACGGGCAGCCTGCGCTTTCCTCCACCGCCACCATCAACGTGGCTGTCATGGAGGTGCCACCCAAAGTGGCTCCTGACCCAAAGAGGATCATCCGACCTCATAGCACACTGCTTTTCTCCAACGTGACCCTCTACTTGATCGTTGCTTTGAGTGCCACTACCTTTGTTTTCCTAGTCACTGTGGTGGTGCTGGCCATTGTCCGCTGCCATGCCTACTGCACCCAGCCTGGGTCCTGCTCCCCTTGCTGTGTGTCACAGAAGCCCCCTCCAGATGGTGGGAGCAGCAGTGTAAGTGCAGGTGGGGGAGGTGGTGGTGGAGGACCTGGGGCACAGCCTAATAACAACGTGGTGCTGCGGAGAGACCTTAAAGTGGAGCCTCACTACATCGAAGTGCGTGGGAATGGCTCCCTCACAAAGACTTACTGCTACAAGACCTGCCTGACAGCCACTTCTGGCAGTGACACTTTCATGTTCTACAACACAGGACGTCCAATCAGTGGCACCTGGGGCAGCGGTGCCGACCGCTTCTTCACGAGTGGAAGTGGATTTGTACGCAGACTGAGTATGCCTGATGCCTCAATGCAACTCTGCCCAGAGGTGCGTCATTCATTTTTTATGTTTACCTTTGTCCGCATGACTAGAAGGTCCTCAATGTTTAATAATTAGTGGCTCTAATGAAATTGTATTTAGCTCCAAACAATGTAAGGCCTTTTTAAATACATACTCAACATACATTTTTATTAAGGTTATTGCAACAGCATTCATTTTCCCAATCCATTTTTGTCAGTATTGTATTGCAACAGGAGGATGGTACTCCTATATGTCAAGTCTGATCCCCCCCTGCAATGAATTGAATCCTTGCCAGCATCATTCTCTTTGTTCAGTTTCCACTTGTACTGTGCTGTCGCTTAGCTCAGCCCAGCCCAGCTCAGCACTCACACTGCATTAGTGTCAGGCCTGATGCTTTTCCCGGGTCCTGTGTTATTTCTGATGATTCAGAGATTTGTGTTTCAGTTTGACATTGTCATCACATCTACACTAAGAACAGGTCATGTAGTCTTCACTACTGGTTCATTCTCCGTGCAAGTGGGTTTGACTCGTGTGTGTGTGGGTGGGTGGCCATGTGTGTGTGAGAAAAAAACTGTTACACAGAAGCAGTTGGGGTTAGTTGACTTGAAAAAAGGGCTGGCAGGACTAGTTGTTGTTGCCCCTGACTATGTAAAAGATATGCATTACCTCCTGCAATTTTAGTTTCATGGTCTTAAAAGCTGCATTACGCTCTGAGTCAAAACTATTCTAGATGAGTGAAACAGAGAATTCCTATTCCTCCCACTGAATCAACAATCCTGATTTACATGAAATATTGCAAAACCTAAAATACTAGTAATATAGAGATGAACAATTGCACCATTTGTGTGGCCCTTAAATGTTGACATGTTCATGAGTAATGTGTAAATATATTCTACTCTAATGTTGAGAGATGTGTTAGCAAGATTGATACATCAAATATTGGAATATATAATTGCTAATGTCAGATTGCTAAGGGAAATGCTCCTATAGGTTATCTCTGAATGCATTATGTTAATGATCAGGTGTCAGCCACTGGTACATTAGTCATAAGAAAGTCTCTTACCAAGACAAGTGTATCGGTGTAAATTAAATTAACCTCCAGCCTGTGTTCCCCAGCCCTGCAAATTAGTTTTACTCGAAGAGGCTGGGTCTACCAGTAGAAAATACTCCCCTCTGAATAGAACTGAGGAACATAATGTGCCATCTTTATCTGGGACACTTGCTACTGCCTGAGCACATGTGTGTCTTAAACACTTTTTTCCAAGGTTACAACCCACATAGTGTTGACAGATTTTAGCATTAGTCTTAATACAGATGTTATTATGATGTTACACACTCATTTCATACAGTGCATGTGCACAGCACCTACTCATGAGTAAAGTAATGAGTAGGCATAATCAGACATAATTTACAACCATGAAAGATGACTTTTCCCCTCATGAAATTCATACGGTTCTTTGAATATAAAGGCACATTCATAAGCAACATTTGGCTATTACCAAAGGAAAATGAATGGGAGTCATAGCAGTCTTAACATGGTGACTCCAAAAGTCAAAAAACTAACTTGACTAATAAAACTAATCTAGGGAGATTTTAAACACATTTAACTAATTAGCCCAGGAAGTCTTTGTGTAGGCAGTGTATTCTAATGTTGCCAAAATTTCTTAATTTTCTGTGTTCTAAGAAACATCTAAATATCATATTGATTATCAATTCTTTCAGCGCAAACATGTACTACAAATAAAATATGTCTATAGTTGCTCTAGTTTAATAATAGGAAAATTATGGAGATTCATCTGAATCAAGTAAATCTCCAAAGCAAAAAAGATGGAAGAAAATGGAATTATTTATTACAAGACAGACCATAGAGTAAAACACATTATTGACGTTTTGTCCTTGCGATCCCATTTGTATAGAATTGCCTTTCACACTGGGCTAGCAGAGACCAGATGTATAGGATGTGGTTGCCCTGGCGATGATGGCTGTTGCTTATTGGTTTTTAACTGCAGTAATTTACCAGAGGACTGCTGGGAGTTCCAAGAACTCAGCCTGGGTTCATTAGGTGCAGACACATACTCCTGTGTGTGTGTGTGTGTGTGTGTGTGTGTGTGTGTGTGTGTGTGTGTGTGTGTGTGTGTGTGTGTGTTGCAATGGGGGACACAACTGCAGTGTTTCTATCACATCCAGAGCTGGGATGTGTATCATGATTAATTGATGAGACCATGGCCCAGCCTAGCTCTGCACTGTATGATATTAAACTAAACTCTCCCTTCCCTCCTGTGTCCCTCTTTCTTTCTCTTCTCTTTTTTGCCCTCTTCTCTCTCTTTCTCTCTCTCTCTACCTCTTGCTCGCTCAGCCAAAAGCCCCGAATGCTGACTGGCGATATTCTGCATCTTTGAGGGCAGGGATGCAGAGGTAAGCACTTTTCATCTTTAACTCTTCTGCAACTTTTAATCATCTACAAAAACTTACACCTATTCATGCTACTCACTCTGGTCTACACACACAGTCTGGTACCACAACAGCATCCCCTGATAGTGCTCTTTGCCACAGCTGTATGATATCTCTAAATACAAGATTTATTGACAGATTAGATTTTGGCAGGTTTTCATCACAAGACTCTGCAATACAATACTGCAGATCAATTATCTGCCATGAAATGACCAGTAGTGGCCCCTTATAATCAGTTTGAACCTCAACCCTGTCCTCTTCCTTTAGGAAAAGCCATCTACAGCTCCCATCAGTGGATGCATAGCTCTCCTCTGCAGTGTAATACTATATAGGTCATCTACATTCTGAGTGTCGCTTCCCCCAGTCTTTAGGCAGGAATGAAGGACAAATGAGCAGACTATGACCTTTGTCACATTATCAGATGCACACATGCATCAGTGTCGGAATATACAGCTGCCCCAAATGTTTGTGCCTTTTAGTGCAGATTTTTTATATTTCTGTCCAAAGATGAAGGGAGAAGTTGTGAACACAGACAGCAGAGGACATTTTAGAGTCTAATTTAAATAGCTCAGTGGCATGCACTCAGTTTTTCTAATAATGGCTGCATACGCCTCAATGCTTGACCAAATCCCAATTAAAGACTGATCTAAACATTATATTCATATAGAGAAAACTGAAAGTAAAAGGATCCTAGCTAATGTACATCTGTCACTTAATTTTTGTAATGATCATTTATAAACATGGCATCCGCACAAAACTGGGCTGAAAATGTGCGTACGCCACTTCCCACACAAAGGTTGTGATTTATATATATATATATATATATATATATATATATATATATATATATATATATATATATATATATATATATATATATATTTTTTTAAAACTGGACGGGAGAATGTGCAATCCTCCACTCAAACTCTGACCCATGCGTACGCACATTTTGGAGACAATGGGAATTGGCGACACAGATAGTGAGTACTGTTCGTGACAAATCCTGCATGAAGAAAAGTGTGTTTGCCTATTAGATTTTTTGTCTTTAAATTGTATCTCTGGGTAGGGGGTACCACTACTCGATGCTGTGATTTTGACAAAGTGTTAACAAGCACAAGTTGTTGTAAATACTGTAAATACTGTGGTGAGTACAGTATAGAGGGCAACGTTTTGGGGGCAACTGACTGTTTCTTGAGAGAAATGGCAGATAGCTAAGTGTTTAATATAAATATTATATATAATCTTCAACTTTATCACTAAGACTTGTTTGAATATAATATAGGTCAGGTAAAATCTTATCATATATCTGTAGGTCTGGTACATATCAAAGCTGTCCCCGAGTGCCGTAATGCCTGTGTAGTCAGGTTTCCCTACACTCTGCGAGAACAGGTCAAAATTATAATTCAATGTTCCATAATTCCCGGGCATTGGTTGGTGAGGGGCTGATTTATGACAGTGGTACAGAACAAATGTACATAGTACATTAGTTTAGAACAAATGTAATTAGAAGCAATTAAGGACCACTAGTCATCAAAAAGCCACCTACACACAATATGTTGTAAACTATCAAAGACTGCGCTTCCGGAGGAGACCACTTTGGTCAAGGCACTGACGTCCATGAAAGTTAACTTCAGGCCCTGTCAGGGACTAATAGGTTTTACTTTCACATGTGTATAATTTGTAATGTATTTTCATAATTTCATGCCAACAATGCTTACTGCTCAATTGTGCAGTCTTCTGCTCTGTCTAAGTTTGATTTAATTGGATATTAGTGTTAATTTCTAGGGTGTGGAAGTTATCATAATGTGCATCATGTCATCAAGTCACTGCAACATGACATGGATTAACATAAATCATTGCAATTTGCCGCTGCCGTCTCTAAAATGGCAGTGCCTGTAACACGCATAGACACCGAGAGACTCATATTAACACTTAACCCCAACACGCGCATGCTGTAATGTATCACACCACACGCAGCATGTAGCACCAACATTACTGACCCACATTCTTACTGTAGTGTAGTCAGTCAGTGAAGAAAACACCAGTATATGTGTCATAATCTCACACATTACACCAGCATCTTTGCTTATGGCAAATTTTGAAACCCACACTGCTCAGAATGTAGATGGCCATTTTTATATTCTAACAAATCCTTATTCAACATAACACACACTGTGAGTGTGTTGTTGTTTGAGATAAATGCTGGATGTGCTGCATTGCATGCACTTGTCTTTCTATGTTCATTACAGCGTTAGTTTCTAAATATAAAGATACATTTTTAGGGACTCTGTGTCGTCATATTTATTTTTATGTTCTTCAGCCCCATTGGTACTTGTCAAGGCATTGTTAAGGTGTACAGCAAAATTGTTGGAACACCATTGAACAACCTCCATGACCTGTATAAGAACCAATCGTTAAAGAAAGCCAAGTCCATCTTGGCTGATCCGAGTCATCCGTTGGGGTGCGAATTTTTGTTGCTACCAGCGGATACAATCTTCTGCAATGCAGAACAAATGGTTCAAAAGGCCATTTATTCCTGCAGCCATCAGCATTGTGAATGACTTTCTTAAAATGTAACTCTTGTAATTGTTTTTATTTTTTTATTTTTTATGGTGTACTTGTTATCTATGTAGCCTACTGCTGTCTGTAAACCAAATTGCCCTCCGATGGTTAATAAAGATTAGGGCTTGGTATCATTAAAAAATGTCTGATACAGTACCAATACCAATACCGTGACTTTGATACCGGTTCCTAAACAAGGTTTTTATCTGTTGGAAAATAAAGATTAAGGATTGTCACAATACTCTAAACAACAGCAAGTCCTATGTTACTAACAAGCTACAAAATTACTGAAACACAATAAAGATATTAAAGTTACTGTAGCAAAGCTTCTTCTCCATAGTCATCAGCAGTGCCTTATACTTAGTAGGTGATTTAAATAGGGATGAGGGGTGTAACATACCCATTGTTAGCCAAATGACCAAAATGCCCTTGTTAACCTGCCATTCACCCTGTCCACCTCCCCAGTAGCAGAGAGTGCAGAAGCAGAGGGGTTATTTAGCTAAATATGTAATATATTCTAGTCTGCCTTACTCATTGATCCTTTATCTGACTGCAACTCAGAATCTATGGCCTGGACCATGGCTCTGAAATTTCAGTAGCCTAACTGTATTGATAAAGCCATGGCGCTGTCCGTGGTGCTGAGGTAGCAGAAAGATTTTTAATTGTGACCTTTTCTCTCAGTCCTGCCCTTTGGTCAAATTCATCTTGGCTCTATAATGTTCTCTAAACTAAAGCTTATGCAGTGGGTTACTTAAAAGAACTTGTCTTCTCAATGCTAGGGTGCTCCCATTGAGCAATCTGCCGTGTTGAAAATTGACAAATTGCCTACTGCACATATTGTATGTTAACTTTACGGTGGCAGTCAACATGGCAGTCAGGACGGTAACATCCTGTGGTAAGGATGCAGTGAAAAGGCAAATATGGGTAGCATTAATGTTGACTACAACCGCAACCAGTTATGTTTTTAGATAAACTTACTTGACAGAAACTAAGCCCTGTATGCCTTGTTGTCCCCTGCTATGTACAGCTGTGCCCTGCTATGTACTGCTATGCCCTGCAGTGCCCTGCTATGCCATGAACTACTACAACTATTTATTGTCATAGTTCCATTATCTTTATTGTGACTCTAATTGCCACTGTTCATCACACCCCCAACCGGCACCATCAGACACCATCTACCATGACTTACAATTGTCCAAAGTCTCCTGTCAGGGGCTAGATTCTCTAAAGCCTGAAAACAGAGCCAAGAGGAGGTACAGAGGTTTTCTCTCAGACCACTTGAATTACAATATGCTAAAAGATTATTATGGATTTTTTGCCTAATGACGCCAAAATAACCTTGTCTACCCCAACTTTAAGTAAGCCATGAAATTAGGGGCCAGATTACACACAAGACCAGATTCATCAGACAAAAGCCACCCCTCCTAGCTGGTAATGAGCAGAACTTTAGTTTTCAAGCAGCAACATTTTAAGAATTGCATGAAGTTAATATGAATATTTCTATTATTTTACTGGATCTATATTTGATTAAATTTTTCTCATTGAGTGCTCTGCCTTTCAGTTCGGTCCACATGGAGGAGTCCTCTGTAATGCATGGAGCCCAGGGGATGCTGGTCCAGAACTGGCCCACTGTGTCCAGCGCTGCAGGTGAGTCTGGCAGTCAGGACAGAGTGACAAACCAGCAGAGGAGTGTCAGCTTCTTTGAGGCAATAGTGACAGAAAACTGATATACAAAACTGATCTTGCCTTTTTTACATCTACATTTGACCAAAAGAAAACTGAGCCAGATTTCATTAATCTTGCTTTAAAATCTATGTATCAAAAGTAGAGACTTTTTAAGAGGTGTGATGAAATATCTTCATCTAATGTGTACATCTTCAAGCTATTTGTTGAAAGGAAGCAGGCACCTGGGATTTGAACCCCAGGTACCTTATTTGCGTGTGCCAAAAACAAAATGAGTGGGAAGCCAGCAAGTGTCCTTATCCTTGTCGTTGCACTTGTGACTCGTGTTACTCCCTCCCAATGAAGCTAACTGCTGGCAGGTAAAGAATCAACACTGACGTTCACAAACAGTAGGTTGTGAAAGGTTTTCGTATATACTGGATAAAAAACAAATAATTAAATTTTTAGGCATAACCTACCACATCCCATAGCATACTAAAAACTAATACATTAGCTATTATTAAATTAAGTGTTATGGATTTTTCTTAGGCCGATTTGTCGAATCAGAGATTCTTGAGGGAGACCGGATGGGGCAATAATAAGATCTTTATTCAGTCAAAAGAGTATTTTCTGCATTCATTCATTAGGCACACATTTCTCATTGGACATCCCAGCAACCAACATCCCCATATGGGTCACTCAAACTCCTAATGCTCTTCCAGTACTTTCTGCACTGCTTTACAACTTGCTTTACATTTTAAACGATTTGTCTGGTTAACCAAGGAATAGTTAAGTAAGTTAAATGGAATGGTTAACTGGTTTAACTTTTTGGGAAACACGCTTGTTTGTTTTCTTGCCGAGGGTTAGATGCCTCTCATGCCTGTATGCCAAAGATTAAGCCAGAGCCAGAAGACAGTAAGCTTAGCTTAGCATAAAGACTGGAAGCAGAGGAAAACAGCTAGCCTCAGCACATTATAGCACGTCATGTATTCAAAGTGTAAAAATGGGAAGTTGCTGTCTGAAGGTTACGGTTTTACATTTTTGTTTTTTGTATGGAAGAAACAAAATATAGTGTAATTTAGTGAGCTTTAGAGGTGCTAGTAGGCCAGTGTTTGTTTGGTTTTACCATTGAACAGAACCAGGCTATCTTATTCCCCCTACCTTTGGTGTTTATGCTAAGCTAACCGTCTCATGGCTGTATACTGTATTTATCATGCAGACATAAAAGTGGTATCATTCATCTCAACATCTTTGCAGCAAAGTGAATAAATGCATTTCCAAAAATGTCAAACTATTCCTTTAATTGACTATACCTAGGGCAATATTTACAGATGTGAGTCCTATAGGGCTTAACAATCACTCATTTTAGTTTAATTCAAGTATCAATTCTCCTTCACACCTAAATGCCCATTACAATTACACATTCAAATGTGTCCAGTGGATTAAATTATATTTAATACATTGACTTCATTTTTGTTTATACTTTGGTACAGACAATATGGTAAAACTGGATTTGACAGATTTGTGCTTTGAATATCTACAGTGTTATGCGCATACAGGGCTTAGCCGAGGTGCCAAAAGCCTGGGGCCCTTATGCAGAGCCACAGATAAGCAACTGAATCCTCCATAAAAGCAGCTGGCTGCATGGAGATCCACAGACTGAAAAAGGCAACTGTTTTTTAATAAGAAATGAGTTGTCCTGAGTGGGAGTCAACATGAAAATGTTAGCAACACAACATAATAGTAATTAGAACAGGCCTTGAACATGACCTGTACTTCACAGAAACACTGGCTCAGGGCTGATGTCTAACAGCTTTTGTCAGTTGACTTGAAAACTTTTGAAACTTTGACTTTCAAAACAGCATTTGGAACATTGTGAGCTGTTCTCTCCTCCCTCCAGCCAAGCTCTCATGCATTGATTTTCTGTCTAGCTGCAGGAATTAGAACATAGGTAGAGACTTGAGGGTGAGGAGTAGCATCACAGTCAATCAATCGGCGAGTCAGTGACAGTATGTCTTGCTGTCTGTCAGCTTTTCCCTCGGTGGAAAAAAGAGCTGGGAAATTGTTCGAGATACAAGCTGTACCAGTTCCAAGTAACTCTGTGCCAGTTTGCTGCAGAGAAATGTGTATTTTAGAGCAGATGGAAAACAGCCTCTTCGGTCATGTACAGATTCAAATATTGTCTTTAAGCAGAGTGCACAGTGTACTGCAGACCTATCAAGGGGTGCATTGTTGCATTAGGAAATAATTTGTTGGGAGTGGCTCAGTGCTAAGGCATAGACATGTACTGGATTGCAGGCTGAGCCTCTTTACCATGCGAGAGGTGGAGTCTTTTTTGTGACACATTCCATGTCTGCAGTGAATTGTTATCATGATGAAGTTGTCTGATATGCTGTGATGCATTTAAATGTGGCACCCCCAACACTGTGTTTATGTAAGTGACCCATGGCGCAGATGAGGAGACATGTGTCTAATGCCTGAGGGGGGGAGAAGCTATTATCAGTAGTAAGAGACTACCATGAAAAAAAGAGGGATCCAGTAACGATAAAAGCAATTTTGGAGAGGAAGAGCAAAGGAGACGTACAGGGGGATGGAGAGGGGGGAGCGAGGTGTGGGGGGATGGAAAAAGAGAAAGGTTAAGAGGATTGGCAGGTTCCTGCAGTAGTGTTGTTGCTAGGGAACGCCATGTGACCTGTTGCCTGGCAACACTGTCTAACTGAGAGATTGCTGCAGCAGCCGCACCCTCCATCAGCAGGGAGTGGGCGAAGGCAGTTACCATGGCAACCAGTCATATCTCTGAATGGAAGATTTAGAGACAGAAAAAAACAGTGGTAGGGACTCGGCAAGGGCAGGTTTTGAAAAGAAAAAGATGCAGTAATTTAAAATGAAAAAACGTAGGAAATAATGGTTTACTGTAGATAGATGTGTCTCATGCAGAATACTGATGGGCCACATATATTTACACAAGCACTACACGACAGATTTCAGATCTGATTTGTGCATGTGCTACAAAGCACCGGAGGGATTAATTTTAGATGGAACCGTAGCTTGGACTATACAGGAAATAACAGCCTATTTTAAATGTAGGTTACACAAAAGGAGGCTTCATACACCCACATATCTACATCAGGTGGCATGGCAACCTCCTCACAAGGAACTGTCCTGACCTGCTTAACAGCAGTTACACAATAATCTGTTATAGATGTGTGTTAGCTGTGAAATATAGGCTAATATGAAGACATGGCAGAGTTAGAAATAATCCATGTTAGAGAAACAATAGCACAGGGGAAGGAAAGCTCTACAGTTGTACCGACTCCTACAAGCTGTGACGTGACCTGCTTGTTATGAATTACTTTTTCACATGCACACACACACATCTCAGATTAATACCTGGGACAGGATTCTAATTAACAGTGTCAAGGTTTTAGTTTTGTCACAGCCAGTGCAGAGAGCCCTAGGAAGTCCCAAGACGCAGGGACAATATTCACTTGATTAGACGCTGCACAGCCACTTGACATTTTAGCTCATTTGATCATGCACAGGGACCTGAACTGCTCTGGTCCCATTATGTGGACATAAGCCACACTGTACTGCTAACGTGGCGTGAAGGAAAACCGTAATTATAGTGCAGTATGCATCTTTATTACCAGTCTAGTTATGTTTTATTTTTTATACAATAATCACTATCATTTAAGATAATGTGTACACACACTTTGATCAAATGAAGATATCTCAAAAATGACTGGGCAAATTTTGAATAATTTGCTGCAGAGGATGAAGCCTAATGTGTCAGTGAACCCCTGACCTTTCCTCTGGCACCTCCATCAGGCTTTATTGATTGGAATTGTTTCTTCTCCATGATGTAAGCTTTGCACACAAAACATTTTAAGATCTAAAAGACATACTGTAGCGTCATGGAATTTGCTGAACACATTCCCACATGCTCCCAAAGGCAAACACCTTTTGTATTTTAAAGGAAAAATCCAGTGTATTTCAACCTTTGAACTTGTTAAAATATATTTTATAAAACGCCAGCAAGTTGCACCAGATGTTGATCCCTGTGCAGAGTTAGCCAACAGGGATGGCTACCCCAGAGTGTCTATTCCTGGGTTTACATTTGGTTGGGCTCAGAAACAATTGTCTGATTTTATTAATATAAAACTTAATGTTTATTTGGAAAGCTGTAGGAGGCTTTCGCAGCATTTCCCGATCTTTGTGTTGTTGTCCTTGTTAGCCTTAATCTCTACAATAGAGGTGCCAATATTCAATGCCTGCCCTAGATTAGGTTTAATGCCATGCTTTCAAATCACAGGGTTACACACAGAAAGAAAGACATTTTATTGTTAAAACCTATTAACAACTTGTGAAAACAATTATATAATTACATCATTTTAAGTAGTCTATCAATGCAATATTGTCTAAATAAAGTATTCCCAAACTCTATATGACAGAGCATTACCTCACCTTCCTTTAAATAGTAGCATCAGGCAACAGGAAATGGAGGTGCATTGTGTACAGCAATGCTATGCACTGCATTACTGGCTAAATAAGCTCATCCACATTCTGGCTCCCAGTATTTTGCACATCTCCTTTACCTCACCGGCTGTATTTTCAGTTTATTTTAGGCATGGTTGTCCTCCTCCACATGAGAAGCAATCTTCCTTACCTAACCAATGACAGCCATTGAATGGGACTTATTTGAAATACCAGATCCTCTTCCTGGGTTTAATACCCAGATTAAATATAAACAGAAAAACCACAACATCAAATGTCATAATCCTCAGAAACAGACTAGCATTACAGTATTACAGCACTAACTCCACTTATAGTAAGCTAACATGATGACATCTGACACAGACTAATCATTAAACAAGCTAAATTACATGGGTCAATTAGCAGCATTTGGCTTGTTTGAATAAATACATACAACATGA
The DNA here is from genome assembly GCA_013375575.1 of Percina caprodes. Taxonomy (NCBI): domain Eukaryota; kingdom Metazoa; phylum Chordata; class Actinopteri; order Perciformes; family Percidae; genus Percina; species Percina caprodes. The sequence goes on along the minus strand of JABXJD010000271.1, from coordinate 113,244 downwards.
GACGAAATGATAAAACAAACTAAAAAACAAAGTTAAAGTAAATCTGGATTTTCAGCAGTCAAGGTCTGAAATGGTTTATTTGTTATACTGCTCTTTTACATGCTAATTATTTAATGCAATTTAAAAATGAATGCTTCTATGTCACAATGGTACACTGTGGCTGCTTTGCTTCTAAAAGCTACAATATCTGACCTCTCCCGCTATATTTTAAACATCAATGATTGACCGAGTTAATATATGATCAATTTTCAGTGAGTAATGGTTCAGTAATACTGTGTATAAGGCACTCTGTGAAAGGCTGTGTATGCTCTTTGCAGGAGTGATTAAACTGGGCAAATAATACAGTGCTTAATATTATTTATTTATATAACAGTGTGGTAGTGTCCATTACATCTAGTCTTGTTACAGTCTACACATATAATTTATTCTTACACTCAATGAGCTCATTTTTAAGGACTCAGTGGTACACTGTGTGCTTTTTTTAAATGATGTACCTCCAATGGGATATAGGTTTAAAAGCATTTTAGTGCTCCAGCAATGTCATAAATAGCCTACAAAGAACAATCAAACTGAATCTTTTTGCAAGGGCCTGTGTTTAATCTAAATAAAATTCAGACTGAAAGTAGGTCAGTGCAGAGGGAACTGGTGTGGGCCTGGGAGCACCGTGTCTGCGAAACCCTCCCACCCCATCTCTCTCTCTCTCTCTCTCTCTCTCTCTCTCTCTCTCTCTCTCTCTCTCCCCATCCTCTTTCCTTTTAATTCAGGTTGCTTTAACCTTTTGAACCTAATAGCTGTGTTATTTTCACTTTACATACACATTTTTCTATATATAGACATTTTTGTCAGTATCTTTCTTCCATCTTGCTCTATGGGTTCATTTCTCTGTCACACGCTTGAGCACAAAAAGGTTGAATCCCTGTCGCTGGACTCCTATGAGAGTAGGACTGAACTGCTGCCATCATTCTAATACAAATACAAATCACACTGCCAAGTTAAATATCCATGTTGTATAAAGGTTAGCCCCCTCCAGTGTTCCCTCCTATTGTCTCAGCTGAATTGCTGTCCTGAAAATATCCACTCCCTATAGCTATTGCTCCATTGTCAGGCCATAACTCTGCACGCTTTTGCTTGAATGTGATTTTATGAACATCTCAAAAACCAAATGATAAAGTCTCAGTAAGGACCAATGCATGACAAGCAGGACAGTTATTGAAAAAAATATTGTCAACGAATAAGCTAATTGCAAAGGGGGATTTAACTCTAAGGTCCAGAATGGACTGCCATGCTTCAACTTGCCAGCAATCAAAATATAATATGTGTAAAGAGTTACTGTAGAATTGACACTTAAAGTTTAAATTTTGAGAAATTGACGAGAAGATCGATACCACTTTCACATCTGTTTGGTAAATATGTATCTGGAGCCTGCAACCGGCTGCAGCTTACCTTAGCACAAAGACTGGAAACGCGATGGAATAGCTAGCCGAGCTCTGTACAAGGTAACAAAATCTGTTGATGATTGAATAAAAGGTAATGACTAGTCTATGATTTCTTTTTTGTCACACCTGTGTAGATGGAGATGGTGGTGAACTTTCACCCCCAGTGGGCGCTGGAGTCGACAGCAACAGCTGGCACTTCAGATATGGCGCCGCCGGACAGGCCTACTGCCCTCCTCAGCCCCTGAAGCCCGGAGAGATTCCTCCTGAAGCCTTCATCATCCCAGGATCCCCAGCCATCATTTCTATTCGCCATGACGCCGGCCCTGTGGATGACAAAGGTGACTTCATAAGCTTTGGCAAGAAGGAGGAGGCCAAGAAGAAGAAAAAGAAGAAGAAGGACAAGAAGGACAAGAAGGATAAAGGAAAGGATGATGGGGGTGATGATTAGAGGAGAAGGGCTGACTTGAAAACAGAGCTACCAACAAAGTAACATTCTAATTACAGAGCCAGACAAAAAAAAGCCAAATGCATATTGTAGAACCAAGGGAGCGTCCTTGCACCATATTTGCATAGACATTGTACAGTGGCCAAATCCTTATTAGACAAGGCCTGGCTCTCCACCCCAAGTGAACTTGCTACACAAATTTTGTTCTCTTTCTTGGCTAATTTGGCCCATAACTCTGGCCTATAAAAGGCTAAGGTTTATGTAAACAAATGTTCTAAGTAGACAGACTTCATCTAAAGGTTGGACCAAATTCAAACAGAATGGATTTTATTGGATTAGATTAGCTTTTCTGCGATTTGTTGCCCTCTGCAAGTTTGTATAATAAAAACAAAAACACCTGAAAAGGTGTACTATTTGTATCTGACCATTGTCAGCTGAGGCTGCTTGTGTTGGCATCCCTGCCTTTATGCAGCCCGCTTCCTACTTTGCTCACCTAGTTGGAGGTGAAGTGAAAGCCAAACTAAAACAGGAAACAAATCAGAGGCTTGTCTTCAGTATTACGGAGGCCTTGTAGAAATTCAGAAAAATGGTATTTTGTAAAAAACAAAAAACTGAAAAAGTAACAACATACAGTATATGTACCATGAGATTAGCACCTTTAAGTGAATTAGGTGGCTGAGACAAGCAGGACCACACTCAAAATAAATAATAAATAAATAAAGAGCTCCGTTTCAGTGTAGCATAGCACATTGCTGAGGCTGAGGACCTGGACTGGGTTGCACCAACTATGCGCAAGTTTGTTCCCAGGTTAGGGTATAAAGTAGTGGCTTCATAACTGCTAGTTAATTTGCAATTAGCAAGTTAATAAATGTGATTGTACCATATGGACGTGGTACACCGGGAGAAATATACGACTGTAACTACATTAACATTAAGATTTCAGATGAGTAGCCGATCAGTAATAGTATTACCTTGCTGATGGAATTTGTAGTTGACCAGATTGGCATACAAATTACGATTGGTAAAAAGAATCCATATTTGACTCTTAAAGGACAATACTAGTTTTGCATGTTTCAGTCCATTCTCTTTAAATCTTGTATCCTTGACGTCACTGCTGTTTTTTCAAAGCAGATAATTGTGTTTAGGGAATATTTAATGGTATATATCTACCCTCAGGCAGCCATAGTTTTTCATTTATCACCACAAAAATGAATAAGCTGAGACTCAAAACTTTTCACATTAAGAAATCCATGAAATTGAATGCAGCATCTGATTTTATTGTTGTCAGATCACATGGTAATGTAGCTCAAGTGCAGATTCCTTTGAACACTGCATTATCGCAATAACGTAACATTGGCAAAATTGACCAAGTCACAGTTGTTTTTAATTCTATAAAGCTGAATAAAAACCAGATTCTGCCGGAAAAAAAGGACACAAAATAGTCATCAGCAATATGTAATTTGGAGAAAATGGGCATAAACATCCAAATTCGCTGCTTTAGCATAGAATTGCTAAAGAAGGGGAAAAAAGTGTGCAAAAAAAGGAAAAAAGAAAAAAAATCCTGCTTTGCTGTTAGTTGAGTGCAGTTGTGTGATTTTCATATCATTTGCACCTGCTTTATTGCTTGCTTAAATATTTAGTTGTTACTTGAGGTTACGTTGTAACAGATTTGTGTGGTGCTACCGCTTGTGTTTTAGCAATGCGTGAATTAGTGGCTACTTTGGATATAGCTAGGGAACCTACGCGCAGCTGATGCAACACACCCCTGACCTAGCCTCTTCTCTTAGAATACGGCACACAGGTCAACGGGGTCTTAATCCCACCATGTATCAGGACACCCAGTCCGACACACACACATTATACACAAACACTGACTCTCTCTGCCGCTTACTCACACATACACACTTGCTCTCTTACACACAGACTTACAGTACATACGAACACACAAAAATATAATAAAATATTACATACCCCTTTCTGGAAACAGAAGGCCAAAGCCTCCTCCATCCTTATTTTTGGGAGTATATTATATGGCTGGGGCGCAGGAACGTTGCTTGTTGCTTCATTTCTGTTTAAGCCTGATCCCTCTACTTCTGTCTTTGAATGTTAAGTAGTTGTTCTTCAAGCCCTGCACCACTGTCTCGACTGCTTCAGTGCTTGTAGGATTTGCTTCCCCGCTGCCTGTTTCCTCCCTCTACTCCTGTTTCTTCAAATCAATATAGTGGGACGACATCTTTCAAGTCACTCTGCTTCAATGAATTTTGTTAGGTTCAACTGAGTTTAGGAGCTTAAGCCAAAGTGTCTCTTCTGATTGCTCACTGTTGACAACACTGTCAACTCTGACTAATTAGCAAAATCTGAGATTATGCTGGATATAATGAGACAAGATGGTCAGGCAAAAAAAAGAATCGTTGTAGTGTATTGTATAGCTCTAATGTAGAAAAAAAGAATCTACAGCACATTTAATTGGGCAGGCCATTGCTTTTTTGTTGCATGAGCAGAAGTATTGCAGTTATTCCTGTGTCATCCATTAGTGACAACTGATCAATAAGTGCAACGCAGTTCGACAGCAGCGGAAAGAGGTTGCTTTGGGGTTGACTCGGAAGGGGGTGAGGGGGGGAATAAATTAAGGATTAATGGAGGGTAAAGCACAGTGTTGACATTGTTTATGGTGCACCATTATGAGGTGATGATACCAGCAAGCAAGCGAAGATTATCACAAGTCAAAACCTTCAAATTATGCATTTTTGTCTCAATTGCTGCAGCTAAGCAAACAAAAAAATAATGGGACGTGCTCTATAAGATAAACTTACAAGTTGCAGTGACCCAAGTGTGAACTGTGTGTTAGTGATCATTTGATATTGGAACAGCATTAATATAATGAAACGTGTCATAAATCTCACCTCAGCGTTCCTTTTCTTACATTGTCTTACCAGTCACAGTAGGGGTATATAGGTGCATCTATTGGAATCAGTCCCTCCCATGCACACTTGTCTTTCCCCCTGCCCCTTCCTTCAGGTGTACTTCTGTGCTGTCAGATCACCAAGTGGCTGTTTGCATGTTATAAGCAAAGGAAACAGATACTATATAGATACTATATATACATTGATATGTTTTTCCACTGGGAAATGCGTATTGGAATACATATACCTCTAATACACATTCTCAAAGACAATACACACACATTGAAAGTCCCACACTTACTACATTCATACATACACACATACATATATATAATACGCTATTGCGAACAGTAATTTGTGGGGGAAACCTAAAAGTCACATTTTTTATCCTGTTGAAAATGAATTTAATCTTCTAGATATACAGTACATAATGCCATTGTGTTATGCTATGAAATGCTTTTCTTTTTCATTTTTACCTTTATGATTTTCATAGATAAGAAAATAAATCCTTAAAGTTGTGTTAAGCTTTGAAATGATGATCAAAAACACTATTGTGAAATCGAATCATTTACTCACCCTCCATATCTATCCTTTGAAAAAAGAAGAAAAAAAATTAAAAAAACAAAAGGGTTTAAAAAAAATAAAGTTGATGTATTCTCTGCTTGTGTATAGTGAATGTTCCTCAGTTGCTGGGTGTGGCAGTGAGTGTCACACTTCAGTCGACTGTGACAGTGCAGATCTGTTAATAACTTTTTTGTACACCTGCTTATCATTGTAAAGGTGATAATAGTGATTCTTATGATTTCATCAATCTGGTAATGTGTTTTGTTAATAAGTCACAAATAAAGTTTTTCTTAAATATCTTAATATCTAAGCTGTGTTGTGACTTGATTCCAACATACATTCATATTTCCTTCTGCACTTCCTTCTATATCCTGGGGATGTTTAGTCTTCATATTTTATTGGTTCATTTATTGGCCAATATATAAAACAATAATTAATCAAAGGCAAAGTTTGGATAACAGCTCGCCATGGCATTGAACCAGACTATTAGGTGGATGACAAAATGTAGCATGTATTCTCACCACATTGAAATTATTGTACGATTCCAAGAAATATATAAGGATATTGTGGAAGTATATGTAAATACCCCCAGGAAGTGATCCAAGAAAGACTGTTACACTTATTGAATCTTTCCCATCAGACTTATAAATGAGTTCCTGGAAATATCTGGGCATAAACTGAAACATTTTATCCTTGCATTGTTGAGCAATTTGAAAAACAAATCAATCCCACTGACAATGCTACTCATACCTATGATCTAACAACAATACAAAAGTTGGAAAATCCTTTTGTGCTTGGAATTCTCCACTGAGCTTAAGGTGTAGAGGTCAGCAACATATCAGCACATGTACAATAAAGTTGGCAGCGATTCAATAATACTGGTTAACATAAAAAATGTATTGTTTCCTCAATTCAAACAAAGAGTTCAAATGTTGAATGTTGTCTAGGAAGAAGGGGTCTGTTGATGTCTAAGCCACGAGCTCCATCTGTCTGCAGACTGGAGAAATCATTAAGTCACACCTCCCTTCCTCCTCTAGGAGTCCATCTCTCCAGCAATACTGACACCTACTGATGAAAGCTGAGACTGGCAACTGACCCACATTGTTCTTTTCATTGTATAGGAAGAAAGAGGCATGTGTAATAAATGATACACAAAATGATTAGCAGATGTATGTCTTTATTGTTTAAGTTTTGGGTAATGCAAAACTCATAATTTCACATTCTATTTTGTCCGGCTTTAAAAAATAATGTACACCAAGTTAATCCTAATGACACTGGTACACCAATTGTGATTATTTACCTTAACACAAAGCTGGAAATAATGCATTGATAATTGCTTTCAATAACCATCACTAGGCGGTAGGTGGTAGTGTGGATGTGTTCTAACATCAGTTTCAGGTGGAGAGAAAGTAGCCAGTTTACAGAAAGGCTGACACATCTGTGAGTATTCAGGCTGATTGTTAATTTTCCATGGAGCATTCAAGTGACTTGTCCTTAAATACCTCAGTGAAGCTGGGTCCAACAGAGAAGTGACAGACAAATTGGAGGAAGCAGGTGACCGGAGCACGGAGGAAATAAAGGACCCAGAAAGTAAAAGATCTGAGATTCACCACTGACAAGGACTACTTTCCCCTCCATAGCTGTGGGAGACAGAGACACAGCTTGTTGTTAAATCATCCACACCTCTGTGTGGATTTGGTTTGATAATATTTGATTGACAGTTGCCTGGAAACATAAGCAAACAACTCCACAACTGTCAGCATATTGTATTCAAATGTTGCTAAATCCTAATTGGCACATGTAACTATGGCATAAGGTCAGTCAAGAAGACTATCCTTTGCATACTTGGGCCTGTAGTTTTGTGTCTCAGGCATCCAACCGTTCACTTCTCTCATGCATGCTCACTTATTATTTCCTTTGTGTGCCTGTCAGGGACTGTCAAAAGGTACCAAATGGGTTTTTCTTCGGTTTGGCTCCTTGCATACTGAGGCTGAGACATCTGTTCAGCTAACTAAGCTAACTAGCGAATGGCACCTAACTACAGTTAAGAGTAACTTTACCAACAAGTAGACTAAAGCTACATTATCTGTCAAAAAAATCATTAAATCACCTTAGTGCTGTATTCACTGTTGTCAAACTGGTCTTATAACTTTTCATATCTTAATGACCAGGTCCAAATGGTTCCACTTTACTTGAGGTCAAGGACAAATATTTATGGCAGCCCAAAGTAAAACTAACCACTTCTGACAGTTTAATGTGATGTACATAAAGCTAAATTTATTTTTTTAAGTTTGATAATTAGGCCTCCTATGACATATTTATGATTATATTGGCTGGCTTAATGTCAAGTTGTCATAAAACCAACATCTCAAAAAAACATTCATAAACATTCAAAAAGATTCCTTCATGTTTGTGACCAGTGTCATGTCATGGTTATGACAGTGTCATGTCAGTCTCATGCACACCTCTTTACCCGTTATCTACTTTGGTAAAGAAGAACAAACTATTTGGATGAATAAATGCAAAATACAGACAACACAGTAAAACAGTAGAGATTTCCACTGATACAATATTGTGTAATCGCCTTGAGGATATGAAACAATTTTCTCTTCACAGTCAGTCTCCTTTTCCCAAGGGAATCAGTGATGGAATAACAATGCAATCCCAGCACTCTCAGGCATCTCAAAGTATAGACCTACTTCAATGCAGTAACTGTAGGCTACATTTTATTAATTACTAATAACTATAGTCAAATTTTGTTAACCACCTGCAATTTAAAAAGATCTACTCTTTAACAAATGATGTGGAAATGCTTTAAACATTTCTGTTGCTATGGATGGGCTGGTCTGCAGCTATGTCGATAGGAGTCTTGATGAAAAAAGTGAATCAGCAGCAA